>CM063251.1:15157172-16373881 GCA_032158295.1 Pycnopodia helianthoides
GCCGTGGTTTGAACCTCCTGTTCCACTCTCACGACCCGTACTCCCGCCGCTGTGGCTTGTGCTTCCCCCATCGTGATTTGTGGTAGTCCCGCCTGTTGATAAATCAAATCAAATTCGTTGTCGGTACAAGGTCGAGAGAGATTCTTGGTGGTTTATTAGTGCTTGTGACAAGTTAGTTGCTATGTTACTTTAACTTTAATGGTAAAGCTATTAGAAATAATGACAATTTACCTTGGCACCACGGCCATGGCTTGCATGAGGCGATTCGCTTGGTCACTCCGTCATTATCTTCTTGAGGCAAAGGCAAGACGAAATCTGGCTCTGGGGAGCTCCCTCTCGTGAACTCAAGACAGATGTAATTCAGCTCTCCACAACCCAGACCCGTCACATTGAATCGGGTGTTGATGCCAGTAATCGCTAGACCGGCGTCTAGACCAAGGGGCTCTGATTGCTGCTCATATGACAATATTTGAGGGGTGTATCTTTCCTTCGGACCTAGGGGGTCACTGTCCTCGCTAGCGTACAAGCCTACTCGCCACAGACCCTCGCCCGAGATACTGTCCGAATTTTGGTGAGACGGGCCGGTGACTTTAATGACGAGATCGCTGGGGTCTGGGCTATTGTTGTGATCAACTGTCAGATACCAGTTGAGAGTTAACAATCGTCCCGTTTTCAACCCCGTGGTGTCTCTGTTACCTCCATTGATGCCTGGACGATTACCCCCTGGAAAAAGAATGCGCAGAATATGTTGTTTTTGGAGTTTAGCTATACAGGAGTGTACTGTTTTGTTAGGGTGTAACCGAACAAATTTACCTAAACCAAACAGTGCCCTTGTGATGATGTGCCCAACATATCAAATGGCTGATGACCTTCTGCATAAGATAAGTAACTATACACGTACAGAAACTCCGTCAACTATGTTGGGTTTTTTTAACCCCAGGATGGCATTTCCTAAACTCGTCCACCAAATCTCATAAGGGCTAATTGGAGGCGTGTTTCACAACGAGTTTTTACTATTAATTTTGGTAATAACTAATACCCCACAATATATAACCCTTTGTTAGTGATATTAAAATATTCGTATACCGATCGTAAAAATTCCCGTGGTTAAGTGTAATATTTACATAAACATTTACAAACGTTGAATGTTAGTATTTTTTGGGACTTCCATGGAAATTGTTGGAAAACTTGTGCAGATGTTTCCATAAAAAAAATATTTCTTTATAATCAGACTTCTTTTCATACCTGGGTTTCTGCACGGTATCTCCTTGCAGATTAGTACGGAGTCATCTGTAGAACTGATATCGAGGCTTTCTGGAACAAAGAGGAAGTCCTGATTGGTCGTGTCACTCTTAGCAAGCTCGGCACAGAGGTAGCCATACTCGGAGCAGCCCAATTCGGTCACCGGGAAATGCGTCTCGATGTCCTCAAACACGAGGTTACTGTCCGGTGTGAGAGACACGGACGACTGACTCCTCGAGAGTATCTGCCTCCGGAAGGCCAACCTTTCACCTTCCCCGTAGGCGTTCTTGCTGCCGAACAGGCCCACGCGAATGAGCCCGTTGCCGGACACGCGGTCGCCTGTCCCGAGGATTTGGGCGTTTACGCTGACGGTGACGTCGTAATCACCGTCTGGGCGACGACTTCCTGCCCTGAGCCCCCAACCCAGTGCGCCGACGTAGACTCGCTTACGACCATCATCTGTGAGGAAGAAAGTATGTTTAGTCAAATTTATAGTCTTCGTGCCAACAGGACAGGGGTACATTGCTATATACATAGTATACAAATATTGACTGCTTTGAGTGGCGTAGTAAAACTATTCACTCGAGGTGATCCCCGGAGTAGCCTATCTTCCCGAGGCGAATCTTACGTTGAAAGACCGAGTTTTGACAAAATAAGAGGGTACCAGACTACTGATGTTACGTTCGTTCTCTAAGCTGTATTTCAAATGCACACATGTTGCTCATTACACCGGGTTCGAGGTTGTCAAGCAGCTCGTTTAAATCAATGTTTGAAGTCGATGTAGTCAGGGTACCAGGGTATCCATGCACTAGTACATCGGTTGCTAGGCTATCGTTGAATAGTTCGTTTGGTCAGTGAACATGTACAAGAGTAAAAATACACAACACCATGTGACACGCTCTCGGTCAATCAACGGATAGAATCAAAGGAAGGGGGTGTTATAATTTACTTTATTCACCTGGGATTTCTCGTTCGGGTGGTCCATTGCAAGGTACCTGTTTACATGCGACGAAGACACTGTTGTCTTCTGGTCCGGAATTCCCCGTGAAAGGGAACGGCGGCTGGGCAGAGTCTCCTTTGGCAAACTCCAGGCACAAGAACTTGTACCGGGAACAACCTACTGCGGCAACGTCGAAATCTGCTTCAGCATTCAGAACAATAGCCCTGAAGGAAACCAGGCAAAACAAATATGGGTATTTGAGTTTCAAGATCCAAACCCCTCCTTAGTTCCTTCATTATTTCACTCTAATAAAAGTACCCAACAAGTTAATGTTTGCCTTACCAAAGGCATCAAGTCAAACGAACCATCGCCACAAGAACAATTCAAAGATGGGTAAAGTGGTAAAAAAAAAAAAAAACAGGCGCTGAAATGAAATCTTGGTGGTTTAAGAGTATCTCTAGATTGTACACAATCACATGTTGACAAAATGATTTAGATACAGTATTAATGTCACTATAAAAAAAGAGTCTCATTAAACCGTTGTGCTCTACAGGGGGGCCACATGGGGGTATCTATGGTACAATCATTGCTTGGGTGGCCTTACTTTCCGGCTGCAAAAGTTGTCGAAGCTTGTGATTCATCTAGAAGTTGGGATATGTAGCCGAGTCTCGAACCGGACCCATCTTCGAAACGACTGCCGTAGATTCCCATCTTCCATAGGTTCTGGCCAGAGATGCTCTCCCCAGTGGAGTTGGACATGATGAGGGACTCGAGTTCCACCTTCGTCCCGCCAGAACCCCGGGCTGACCAAAATATGCTGTCAATTATAACACCTGCACGAGGGAAAGTGGGGAAAGTGGGAAATATTATCGAGAGGAGATTGTGTTGACTTTTCTTTTTGGAAACCATCTTCTCCAGATCGGGTAAAATTAGTGTTTGATTGACTACACTGAGGGCAAACTCAAATCAAATTCAACCAAACTATAGTTATACATTTAGAGGCGCCAGTATGAGCCATATTTTGAATATTAATTCATTTGGTGCTCGATATTGGGCATGGTGTCTCGACCCTGTCTTGATTATATGCTTGGAATCTCATGAATTCTTTTGAGGATTTTAGAGTGGTACTTCTGTACAAGAGCAAAATAGTGTGTTAAAGTATGGGAACATTTAAATAGGGGGTATCCTCTGCCCCCCACATCGGGCATGGTATGAGTAAATTATCAGACTACTGCATGCCAATGTGTGATAATGTTCTGGTACCTGTCCTGCACGGTCCATAGTTCTTCCTTTGTAGCAGGTAGCTGTTTGGGTCTTCACTACATCTCCTCTCATTGTCCAAGGCACATTCTGTGGCGTAGGTCAGCCCATCGTTTCCGCATACAATGTTACCAGATTCGGGGCATTCATAGCGGCACGCTGGGGTTTTTTGCGGGGCCGCTGTAAAAAAAAATAATAATAATAACATCACAAGAATTTTGAAAAATCAGCGTTCGGCTGGAAAACCTTACATTCTATTTGTTTGATAACTTCGATTTCTTGTTTGTTCTTTTTTTTGTTTTAATTATTATTTTAAGCAAGCACGTACCGGTGGCAGGTACGCACGGGAGCTCAAAGCACATAATGGCCGATTCGAAATGGCCCGGCATGGTCAATACGTAGTCCGGACGCGGGTCATCTCCCTTGGAGAACTCTGTACACATGTACGGCAGATTCTCGCATCCGATGATATCGACGTCGAACATGGCCCGGATATTCCTGATGGTCATCGAGCCACCAGCGCCCAGGGTCGTAGCGGCCTGATCTTCGCTCAGGATCTGTGGGATGTGGTTGATCTTTTCGCACCATCCGTCGTTGTAGCGGCAGCCGTAGATACCGAGCTTCCACAAGTCGCGTCCCCGGACTGGCTGGCTGCCGGCGGAGCTCTCGACAATAATCTCGAAGACGATCAGACCTGATGGGTCACCTGCGTCGAAATTACTCGCGAAAGACGTCAGGATTGCCTCTGCATTAGAAAAAATAAAATAAAGAAAGCAAAGATGTGTTGAGTGTTTGTTTTGTTTTGTTTCATTTCTACTTTATGCTCTGTTTCATAAACCCACGTGAGATATTCACATGTCACTCATAAAAATGTCAGCAACGTCTGAAAAGCTGAAGGGAATGTTTGACCAAATGCAAAGTGTAAGTTCAGTAGAGCATGTCAACCTACACCGTTATCCAAGGTGTCATATATTTAGGCCTGACGAAAAATAACCCTAACCTAGTACCAACGGGAAGGGGGGGGGGGTAATAAAGGGTCCACCCCGATGACCCAAAAAGAGCAATATGGGATGATATTTTCCCAACTTTACCAATGTTACCAGCTACTCTGTGAAGAACGAACTTGCATAGGAGACCGGGGGAGAAGCATCATTAATTGCCCCCATCAGGGGGGTTAGTGTATGTGCTGGCTCATCAGAACGACCATGCCTCGATGCGGTTCAACTCGCATCTTTTCGGGCATCAGAAACGCTGTGGCTCTCTTTTCATCCGCAGACCATAGTTTTCAAGAGCGTTAAGTAGTGTTAGATTTTTGCCATCACTGGTTATTTATGTCGTCAACTTAATCATTAGTTTCAAGCAACATCCACTCCGAACAAATAATTTGTATTCAATTATTGTCATCATAGATCCAGGTCTGGAATTACACGGAAGCCTCGTGGCATGGCCTCTGTTGCCCTCGTCTTGGCCTTGATACCTTTTCAAAGGTTTCCTATAGACTTGAGCAATTTCCAATGGAAGCGTCCATTGCTAAATGAAAAAGGCCTTGCCCTTTCAATGATGTAAATCAAGGCCTGCAGTTCAATGCCGTATTTTAACCAAAAGCAAAAAGATATCGACTATAGGGGCCATTCAGAATAGCCAACCATCCAAAATTTCGATGTTTAGATATTGAATGACTTAATAATATATCCTATACACTGAAAACAAAGTAATACCTCAAATGACGCAGATTTTTTAGATCAAAGGTCTTCAGTGGTTTTTAATGGCTTTTCCTGCTAACAAACGATCGGGCTGCTGAGTTTTTCTTCTTCTTTTTCATTTGTTATTATTATTATTTTTTTTCTGCTACTTTTACTACAAACTGAATTTCGATTTTCAGTTTTTTCTTTTGACCCACCCACCCACAATTTCTAGAAAAAAAAGTTTACTGGTGAATCATCACTTTCGGTGCAAACAAGATTTCCCCCACGTTGTTCTGTCTCAAACTGTGTTTGGCAACCATGGCTTCAGCATCCCGGTTCTCCAAGAAGGTTTTCAGATTTAGTTGCAAAGTGTTGTTGCTCTGCGACCTCGATATTACTGGGGTGTTAGTTATCATGAGATGAAGTGTGCTGTCAAAGTGTTTGCACTGACGCCGTTGTTCATTCGTAGAACATCAAGTGTGATACTTGTTTCTTAAAGACACTGGACACCTTTGGTAATTGTCAAAGACCAGTCTTGTCACTTGGTGTTTCTCAACATATGCACAAAATAACAAACCTGTGAAAATTTTTACTCAATTGGTCGTCGAAGTTGCGAGATAATAATGGAAGAAAAACACCCTTGTCACACGAAGTTGTGCTTGATTGCTTGATTTCAAGACCTCACGCGTGAGGTCTCAAAATCAATTCAAATATTTTACTGAGAAATTACCTCTTTCTCAAAAACAACGTTACTTCAGAGGGAGCCATTCTCACAATGTTTTATACTATCAACAGCTCTCCATTACTCGTTACCAAGTAAGTTTTTATGCTAACAATTATTTTGTGTAATTACTAACAGTGTCAAGTGCCTTTAAAAAGGCAATGCAATTTTTTAATCACATTAAGGGTGTCGCTGTGTTGGATATACATATTTGTTTTGGAACATTTTAAAAGGCACCGAAACAATGACTATGGGGAATTGGGGGCAATATCCTCTGTTGCCCCCGTGGGGTACCAGGCCTGGAATAAGCCCAAATTGAAGTAGGGTATACTGCATGTCACGTCGAATCTTTCCAGAAGTTATCCGTATTCTCTGTGGTATTGCGCGCTAACTGGGGACCACTTGGGGATGTTATTTCACTCGGTAATCATATGACATTGAATCTTGCGACAAACGATTTCTTCATGTGACCTCAACTAAGGCAGGGGCGATCTCTGGTGTAAGTAACACCACGTACAATCGAGCATTATTAAAGGTGATGTAATTTGAAGCGACGGGAGGCCGTAAATCAGGGCCATGTTATACTATTATTACCCAAAAGGGGGTTATAAAAACAAAAGTGTGCCCATTTGTTTGTAGGTCATGGTCTCACACTAGTTGAGGGATAGCCTGCATGGTGGGTATAGATTATGGGATATTAAAAATCAGGCATCCATTTCTCCTCCAGCCTCCAAAAACAAAAACGTGTCTATATGATTGGGAGTGTCTTTTGATTAAATTGTGTTAAGCCATGGACGATCACGTCTTTGCTCTGGAAAAAATTGGAGTACAACATTGGAGTTTGTGACGATTTAAAAAAATCTGTCGGTATGGTACTTTTTATCCTTATGAGGGTAAAATCATTTGAAAGTTTATTCTTGAACTTCCTTGCCTTTATTCCATGGAGTTCTGTTTGAGTGGACTAAACATCAGGCTTTAAGTTGTACAATGAACGTTTAATTACATGCCTCATATGCCATTTTGTTTCAATCAAAGTTCAATACAAACTTATTATTAAAGAATAAAGATACAAAGACGTCATGTTTGTGAATCCCGTAAATCGAGGACTTCGCTTTGTTCTCCCATTGTTTGGATTCAGTTTTTCTTTTAGCAACATCCTGGTTGTTTTTGTACACAAAAGCGAAGCGAGGACGTCCTCGCTCTGTCAAAACACCTGGATCCCATTTGTTCAAGTCCTCGGTTTCAACGGGTAGACATGCACACACACAAAATGGTACCATAGGTCCATTAAGAGAAATCCATCTTACATGCTGATGCAGGGATCCTGACTAAAGGTGACAGCTCCGTATATTGAAAGAGGCTGCAGCAACTGATTGAAAAAGCTACTGGTGGATCTTGAAATGAAGATTATAGGTGTCAAGGTAATCTTGATTTGCGACGCTGTTTTTTGTATTAGTCACCGGTAGAGGGCGTAACATTGACTGAATCGGAGGGACTGGGCAAGTCTACGAATCGTTTTGAGCCAGATGTTTGCGTGATACAGAAATCTCTTCTCCAGTAATTCGGGATGTACTGTGATTCGACCCTATACGTGGTGTGTACAAAATCCCTGTGATTGTATGACTTCGACGTCCTGCGTCAGATTCCCATCAATCTGGGAGGTTGGAACCCGCTGCGTTGTGTGCCGTTAGCTCTGACTTTCAGCACCTTTCAACCTCCGTCAAATTGGGCATTTGTGACTTGAGAAGGTGAAAGTAATAAAGACCAACTTTGCCGGGGCTACTGAAGTCAACCCTGTTTATACACCTGTTGTGGTGTGCTGGCTTTTTTCCGTATATCTTTCAAAACAATTTGTTTCTCCCGTGTAGACCCGTAAACACACGCCCACGTGATATTCGCATTATATTGTGATAACGAATGTGTAGTTTTGTTTACGTTTGTATTTTCACAAATCGCTTCAAAATAAATGTGCACGTCGAATCAGTTTTTTTAAAACGGGAGTATATTAATAGCAACAATAATAATTTACATTTACACCGCGTTTAATGCTACGTTTCTCCAAACTGCTACTGTATTTATGCTGCAAGGCGGAGCTACGTGTTGATGAGACCTATCCATTAAGGTAATGGTTTACAGGGTGCTGTTGCACAATATGCAGCTAATCAAACCAGGAACCCCCAGGCAACCCCCTTATCTTTACGATAAGTGCACTGGTTTTTTTTTTTTAGAATACGCAACACACGGGACCTACGTCCCATCCGAAGGACGCAGCAACTATGGTTATAATTGCTTGCTTAGAGAAACGAGTGTCACGGCCGGGACTCGAACCCACACCCTGCTGATCAGAAACACCAGAGCTTGAGTCCAGTGTTCTTACCCGCTCGGATACGACACGCCGTTTCAAGAAACGTAGTTGTCACCTTCGTTTACCGAGTGTCATTTTTTGGGGTGCACAGTGATTTCGAACATTTTCTTCTTGTTGCTTGCAGTGGGCTTTGCTCCACCCCATCTCCAATTCCTCCTCCTGGTATACCCAAGACTTTAGCCAGGATTTGGTAAAAGGGTGTCAGATTTTAGCCAGGATTTGGTAAAAGGGTATCAAAATTTTCTGGAAATTTAAAAACGGGGTGTCCAAATTGTCCACTTACAATACATTTACATTGTAGATGACAGATAAAACAGGGTGTCCAAAGTTAAAACAGGGTGTCCAAAAGACACCCAGACACCCCTCTGGCTAACACGATGCTTGTTGTTACCCAGCTACCCAAGAAATAATATGGTTATCGTATGAATCAATTCAAATTTGACAGTGAACCCTGCTACTGTACCTCTTGGGCAGCGTCCATGCGTTCGCAGGGAGATGCCAGCGTTGTCGCAAGCCGCGTTGTCAAGGGCACAAAGGTTGTCGTAGGCCACCCCATCCGTGCCGCACACTTGCTCAGGAGGCCCCACGCAAGTGCGTTTACACCCTGTAGGACGTAATTCAATCGAAATCAATTCATAACTGGTGTGCAATTTAAAACAACACATTAATAACAAACAAAAAGCAATATTTATTTTAACAAACCTGGGAAAAATTCTTTTGTCGGTGTTTCTTTTTTAGTGAGTACGATGACAAACGGTTTAGGTCTACGTTTTGATAGGCTAGGCCTAAGTTTTTTTTTCACCACGTACAATGTACATACCCATGGCTTAGTTTGGGGTGTCACTAGTTTGCCGTAGCCATCAGCCATAGCCGTATCCGAAGTAAAACCCACTCGGATATTACCTTGTCGCAAAATGTCAGTGCTTGCGCTTCAATAAATCATTTTGCAATTATTGTATTTAAATCTTTCATTTACGAATAAACTCCCAAATGTTTTATTGTTAACTCTGTGAAAACGGTGAAATAGGATCGCTGTGCCCGTCGTTGTTATCAAACACCACGTACCGTTCGCTGTTCGGTCGGCCGTTAATTGATCTCAGATGCTGCAGACGGTTAGGAAAATGATATGATGTAAAAGTTTATTATTTTCCCCATAGGGTCGACCTCTCGTGGTGTTTGACCCCGTTGTCACGGTAACCCAAATCAGAATCCAGTTTCACAAGCGCTTTTTTGAACATTCTCTTCAGTTTAATGTCTTTCAAAGCTCCGCCGAAAGTGATTCGAAATCCCGTGGCATTTACCGCCGGCACTCTCGGTGGAGAAAAGTACCAAGAATATTTGAACGATCCAAGTGCTCCCATCGATCGTCTGCCTCTAAACACAACCAGTGTTCAAAAGCAGTACACCCCCGCTTGTTTATCGCCCTGTCGCACATTGCAGGTCATTACCCTCCCTCTACGAAACCAGTCTGCAAACTACAAGTATACACTGGCGTTTGGTTATCGCCCCTGTCGCACATTTCATGTCATTATAATCTCCTCGATCCCACCCCCCCTCTCCCCGCCCCAGCGATTCCAGCAAACTGCAGCCCCAAATCCGTGTACTTGAGAAAGACAAGTTTTCACTGAAATTACCTAATCCCCATACATGCCTCCCTCTGGCCTATTGTGAGGGGGGGGGGTAGCTATAATAGGCCCTTCCTGCATCCACGGGTTCGTATCTGGCTTAGGCTCCGTCTACTGGTTTAAGTGTTACATGTTTTCAAAATGTACTGATGGAGCCTACCAGAGCCAAAGCTGAAGTCGAAGTTTTGAAGTGGAGTGATGTTCTTAGTGGCGCTTGACCGACACAAATAATAACTGTTTTTGTAAAAATATATACTGTTTATTTATTGTTTTGTTGTAACGGTTTGGGGCTTAGTTTTACACAACAGTAAAGTGGTTTGTTACTTTAATTAATTTCGGCTGTAGGGAGAGCAAAACCTTGAACTTCGAGGAAACGAAACTGCAGAAACACGACGAAAACTAATTGATGACTTAATCGGGTAAAGTCATTGAGGCACGTCGCGATCTAAAACCTCGTGCGCCATCAATCAGCCGTTCTCGGAAAGAAAGGCTCGTTACCCCCCACCCCCCCCCCCCCCAACTCTAGGTTCTCGTATTGCTACCCACCTTGAAGGTTACAATCCCCGTGGCTCAGGAGGCGGAGATTTGGTCTGCTGCAGGCGCGGTTCTCAAGCTTGCACTGATTCTTGTAAGTCTGGCCGTCAGAACCACAGACGGGAGTGCGGTTGCTTGGACATTTCCTGGTACACTCTGGCAAACAAATAAACAACATCAGAAGAATAATAATCAAGGTCCAATAGTAACTGTAAAAATGTTTAGGGACTATTTAACTTTTAATGTTCACACGTTTTGGGTGAGGATGGGGGACACTTCACACAGTTCTTCGGTAAACTGCACCTACTTGACACTATTGTGAACAGACGAACGTGGACTCGTGGGACGACAGTTGCCCACAGGACCGGGCTGTTTTCTTTTTTTATTTTAAACTTACGCCACGGGGACTGGGGAAGGGGGTGACATGCCCCCTCCGTATATCCCAAAGTTCACAACCAATCATTATGACACTTGCCCCCAAAAAGTTCATTTCGCCAAGTTGTACATGATGACAAAACAAATTCCAAAAATTCGCCACTTTTTGTCACAAATTTGATTTTTCCCCCCATAGTTTCCGTATTCTTGGTCCAAATGCTATAAAACTTTGCGAAACTATTTATTTTGACATACTCGATAACAAAATATTATATTTTCTTACTGGGGTCACTGTTGGGGGTGCTTTAATTGGTGGTCTATCCCATTTGGGGGCAAATCTGTATTGTTTGCGATTTAAAATCGATATTGACGCCAGCTTTTGGTGCCCATGGTACCCCTGGTTGACGATTCTCGGGTAGGCCTATTTCTTGACATTGAAAAGTAAAAAATTTGCAAATTGATGTATTATTCCTTCAGTAAGCTCAGGCCTCAGTTTGAACCCCATTAATACAGGCTGAAAACGCCAAACCCAAAATGGTTGCTGCCAGATATTGCGACCATTTTCAATTCCCACAATGCATTAAACACCATCCCGGGACACACATCACTACATTTTTGAAAGTGAAAAAGAAAGAAAAATTAGTTTAAGCCAACGTCAAACAAACGGTTACCGTGGTAACAGCTTACCACCGATAACAGCTTTTTTTCTCTCTCACAATATCACCCAGATGAATATTAGGAGAAGTCTGAAAGTTTGGTTGTAATCGGATGCAGCGATAAAACACAACGGGCAAAAGTATATGGTAGGGGAAATCGGTGCCCCCGCGCGCTGATGCAAAGGTCGATACATTCTTTGATATTCACGACTGGCTGCGCGGTTTAGCATTCAATTAAAATTAGTATTCTATAGAGGAACACGTCAGACAAATAAAAGAATATTTTTCTTCTGTGCCACCCAATCAAAAAAATATGTTAAAAGAAAACAGTCAGTTTCTTGGAGACGGGGGGGGGGGGTTCTTAGCTGAGCCCCATTTATCACGTTATAAAAAAACACCTGGGGTCGATTTCACAAAGCACTAAGATTCATCGTAAGATGAGTTATCAGTATTACCATAGTGATTTGTATTGTGACATCACTCTTTGCTAAGCAACTGCGATGGATTTGCAGTTACGATCAGTCTGATCCCTTTGTGAAATCGAGCCCCTGATCACGTACAACGTTGTTATTCAGGTCACCTTGGAAGTGACATCGAAGTGCGCACGTTCGACTTCAAGGACGCACTGAATTTGCTGTGTAGAGGATGTACACGTCTGGGAACATTTTAGGTGGTTGAACTCTTAATATACTGCGCACGGGAACCGATGATTTAGCTTCAAGGCACTGGGGAACAATGTAATTGCGTCAACAAATGACTGTGAACAATTTTTTGAGAGGAAACTTCTGGTTCTTTCGTCAACAGGGAGAACATTAAATATAGACCCTTTTTCGAACTAATGGCTTCGGCTTCGGGTCTGGCTGTGGCTTTGCTAGTCATGAAGACGTGCAGCTTTTCTATGAGGCTTTTTTACAGACAGACGGAGCCGAAGCAGAAGAAGAAGCCGAAAGTGTGGTTTCAAAGAGGTCATAGACCTTCATCATAGCACTCCATCTTTGTCAGGTTTCTCGAAGACACAGTGGTTATAGATACCATAGTTTTTTTATTTTCTCTTCTGGAGGAACCAGACTGACGGTGGTTATCAATCCTGGAAATGAAACCAAGGATACCTGAAAAGTGTACTTTATCCCTGCAGCTCGCAAGCCTGAGGAAACCTGTAAACAAGGGTGCTTACTATGTGAACCAGAAACACCGGGGTTAACCCCTCCTCTTCCACGATTAGCGTTCTGGGTTCTTGGGCACTAGTACGCGGGACCTACGGCTTAATATCCCATCCGAAGGACAAAGCAATTATACAGTGAAGTATCTTGCTCAAGGACACAAGTGCCGCGACCGGGACTCGAACCCACACTCTATTGATAATAAACAGCACTGCTTGAGTCTGGTGCTTTTAACCGCTCAGCCACGACACGCACTCGGATATAAAATTATGCACTTGAATTTTGTTTTATGCCCTACACATGTCTGCTCTTAGTGTCCTTGAAGAGATTTTAAGTTGTGTCATCTACGGGAAAACTGAAGTTTTGGTTTCGATTTCCGTCTGTTACGTCCTCTTTGTGGCTGCTGGTCAGTCCCTTGGTTTGTACGTGATATACATTGTCTTTTATGTGTGTAGAGACACGGGAAGGAGGCCAAATACTACACGCAAAATCATTAAGGTATCTAAAATATGAAAAGATCTCCTGCACTTTAATTAAATTGTAATCCGCCAATCAATAGCACAGTATACAAATACTGAAATAGCAGTAGGACAGCACAGTCACGTGTAAGGGTGAAAGGTCAACACGATGCTGGCTACATGTACACAGCACTGCAAATTACAACATTTCTACTGATATTACGGTTCTTTAAATACAAAACAGAGAGCTCTGAGACATTGTCCCTACAAAGTGAAAAGTGTTTGGAGCATGGCCAGAGAGAAATAGCTATGGAGAATAAAATGTACTCTCTCTTGCTCATTTTGTTTTAACTTTCTGTAAGTTTTGCGTATCACTCCATGCTGCATGAGTGTTTGTTACACCTCTGTCTTGAATGCTGTATTTTCATTGGCGCAGAACGATCACATGAGCGGGCAACAAATATACATGGCACACTATTGATTTGTGACAGTTCATAAGAGGTCGAATTTGCCTTCCTTCGGCTGGACCTGATAATACAACATTTTGTCTAAAGAATTAAAAACGAATAGCAATCAATTTTTTTGTGCAGCTCTAAAGTTAGTGTCTAATCTTTAAATTCAACAGTCAATAGATGTACAATGGAGGTAAAGATCCATTTTTAGCTTTATGGGTGGACTGGTTGTAAGGGTGCACCCCACCATAAATAGGGAGAAAACAGAGCGTCGGCCTCATTAATGTTTTGTAGGCCATCAAAATATTCTATATTAGACAGATTTGAGAGCCCAATAAAAGGGATACAGTTTAAAATGACTTTGCCCATTGTGACCCAGGGGTTGTTGACTTCCAACTTGAGGTATTTTTGATGACTTGGGCCCTGAAATAAATGGTCCTATTTAGGTGTGGGACATTTTTCAAGATTGATGCTCGGACGTTTTGGAAAGTTACACTGGTGAAGTTTTTTTTTTTTCGTTTTTTGTGGGGGGGGGGGTGGGAATAACTCGACGGGCCTTTGGACTCCCCATATCAAATTGAGCAGAGGATTTAAAGTATTTTTTGTGTATTTTGAAACATTTAGCATTTTGCACTGTATTCTATGAGAGTTTATTAAGTGGCATTCACCGTACCCTTTATTGCTCCTTTTTAAAGCAACATCCGTTTGGCGTTTTTCATAATAGGCTGTATACAGTGAGAAGTGCCACTTCCTTCAACAAATCGACTAGCACCATACCTTCCGGTCTGCTCTCCCTATAATCAGTACTGAGCACTAGTGAGAAATGCGTGACTTCTAAAACTGTGCCAGTACTTTATCTTCCTAAAAACACATTTCAGAGTCATAAAGGTCAAAGCTCGATCAGTGTAAAATAGAAGAGGGGTGCTGCAACTAAATGTGAAGCCGTATAAGAACTGGGGAGCCCTGGATATGATTATGATGCACATAACCTGGCCCCAATAGTTTGTTTGTTTGTTTGTCGTTTTTTTTGTGGGGGTTAGGTGAGAAGAGGTTTGGAATTTTGTTGTCAATATTATAATTACCTAAGCTGCTCTAAAAACTTATGAATTTGACCTGTATTGATGATCAGAAAAACCTGTAACCCCCCCCCCACACACACACACAAGTGTGTAATGACCTCCAATCGTGGACCCTCCTTTGTTCAACTCTTTGTCCTGACAAACGTTGACCTCATTGTTTTCCTTTGTGATAGCAAACGTGGACCTATTGTCCCTTTTGTTGTAAGTCCACGGTTTGAATGTCACTACAAACTCACACACACACACACACACACACACATCCTTACGGATCCGGGAATGTGGGGTACTGCTATTGTTGTTCTATTATTCCCTTTTCTGAAGAATTCCCTTGTGGGGCCCAATTGTTCCTATTGAAATGACCTTGTGGGGTCCATTGTTCCATTGTTGTCAGGACCCCACAAGTGCCCTTCCGTGCGTCCACACACACACACACACACACACACACACACACACAAGTGTGTAATGACCTCCAATCGTGGACCCTCCTTTGTTCAACTCTTTGTCTTGACAAACGTGGACCCCATTGTTTTCCTTTGTGATAGCAAACGTGGACCTATTGTCCCTTTTGTTGTAAGTCCACGGTTTGAATGTCACTACAAACTCACACACACACACACCATCGGCATATGCTTGTTTAGATACATTGTTGTTGCAAAATTATTAATCTCATCAATCGTATTGGACCCGGGTTCACCGTCCGGAACTCTCGGGCCAGATCGGACCCTCGGGTTGCATTGATCAAGAAGCTGATGATCAGGATTAGGTTTTATAAGTTATGCGAGACCGAAATATAAACATGAAGTGGACCCGGATTTTCGGAACCGAGGGTGTCAGAGAGTCCAGACAACAACAGAAATCCGTGAAACGGGGCCCGGATTCCGGGTCAAAATAACAACAAATATGACTCAGAACCCCACATGTTGGGTGTAGACCCTATGCAGGCTATGACCATATGTGTCAAAATGGTTCAAGCCTTTTGGGAACGGTTTTTTCAAAAGGAAATACGTATAATGCTAAGCTTCAAACAATTTTTTTCTTCTTGTGGTTGAACTATGACAAATTTTTCTATAAATACTCTCCGAAATAAACATTGTGATTATATCTATCCCCATCATACAGGCCTTGAGGTAGACCGCGTAAGTCTCACGCGTATTCGAACATTTGGGGACCACTGTGGTCCCACGTACATGTACATGCATTACTACATTGCTTTAACGAGTGAAGTAAACAACTCGTGCACTTTGACAGGTCCCAATGTTCAATTGATACACGCGAGACTTGCGCAGTCTATAGGATAACAGCATAATCATTTCATTTTTTATAAACTTATTGCATTTTTCCCCCAAATGGTAAGATTTCGGAATGAACGAAATTCGAGAATAATTAATTGAGATGTTGATTTTTTTTAAATTTGTTTTAAATCTTTTATAAACAAAAACACAAGTAGGGGCCTAATGTGTCATTAAAAAAATTCAAAAAAATATATAGATCATGACAGCCACTGTTTTTTGTATTGGTAATTTTTCCGGAGGGGGTTTGGCAAACAAAATGTGTGGCAAGCTGATGTTTTCAAATAAATGAAAACAAAATGGGAAAAAAGTAAAACCTAACATTTAATAATTACTAGAATAATTATTGCCAACTTACTTTGTGCAAGAACGCTCGTTAGCAGAATGCAGAGGACTGTCCACCTCGCCAGACCGAGCGGAAGGCGCTTCAAAACCATGATTCACTAAAATGTGCCGACTTCCACAGAAGCTTTACACTCTTCTTCGACACCGAAATCTGATTTTTCTCCTCGCCGTGCAGTCAAAATAAAAAAGCTAAGTTTAGAGCTGCGTTGCTCGTCCCGGTACTGCCAGCCGGTGAAGTGTCTTCGACTCTCCAGGTCTCACCTCGACCCTTCGTTATCGCCCTGGTCACCCTTCTTGATTGTGATTTGGTAAGAGCAGCAAAACCCGATGCCTGCAGAAAGAATGGACCAATCTACGACGTTGGTTGTCCTCGGGGGAAGTTACTGCCTATACCCGTTGCGCGGTATTGACTTTGGCACGCGTTCAACTTTACCTAACCTTCTTTAAGACGACCGTTATAGAATAGTCATACTTTCGTTTTGGCTTTTTCTAATGCAGCTTTGAGCTTCATTTCTTTGTGAGATGAGGTTTGGTATGCTCCACTTCTAATACCTGAAGGGTCGGGGTTTTAGTTTCTCGAAATGTGGGGGGGGGGTGTTCGTTTTTTTTTTGGGGGGGGGGGTCTGTATCGGACCGACGCTTTCAAAGGAAAACATTTCATGTTCATCTGTAAGTTTATATTAAGCGTTTGAGTGAAATAACTGTACGATCCTCCCTCACTGTTCTGAGAAAAGTATATCGCCACATTGTAACTCAACACCCAAACTGTTGGACTCTGATTATGATATTAATGGTCTCCCTTGTAAAGCTTAGTCAGTTTACTGGTGTGCGTGCGTGGTCCTCAGTCAAAACGAATCAAACAAAACCATGCGAGTTGCCACTGGAGGAATTGTTTAGAGTGCCCTAAAGGAACATTTTGAACTTATTAAACGACTGAAGGCAATGAACAATTATCTGCAACGGAGATTGCTTCAACGTAAAGGGTGGGTTAAGATGCAGATTGCTTTGGTTAAGGTCAGTTTCCCAAAGGGTCCACCTAAAAAAAAAAACCTAACACACTCTATTATTATATTCATCTTATTTTCCCATCTCTCTCGATTTCAACCTCGGTGTGGACCCCCACCACTCATGTGACTTGTCAAGTTTCGATGATTGCTGATATCGGTGGTACCTGAATGAAGTGGCCTTGTAAATTACTTTCCATCATACTGCATGCGGTGTTTACTTTCCCATCAAAGAATAAGAATTTGCGTTAGTAGTATTTTTTTCTCGGGAAGTTCAACTTTCTTAGGAAGTGTTTAGAGTTGTGCCGGCGCTTGAGAGCTTGGAAGGGGGCTGGGGGTAAGCTCAAATTTGAGGAGGGGGGTTACAGTCTTAGCATGAAAGGAAATTGAGGTAATCTTACAGCTAATCGGAGGTTGGAAAGACAGATTTTTTCCGGGGAAACGAGCAAAAACGGAGGACGGGAAGGGGTGGATGGACGGGGGAAGGGAGGTATAATTCCCTCCAGCCCACTCATGGCGCCGCTAATGGCAGCTCTTAAAGGGTCACCTTTTCTATTCCCTGCCTCCTAGCTGGTTCTTATTAAAAAATCATCTATATTTACTTCACGTTTTCTGGTACGTGTCTACTTTTGAAAGTGAAGCTTTACTTTAAAAGGAGAAACCTTGATCTTTTCAAGGGACTTTGCTTTTAAAGGTCAAATATGGAGCTTTGCAAACTGGAACGAGTGTTTCTATTTATTTATTAATTTATTATGTGCTATACCGTATGGCAGAGGGAGCCGTTTCTCACATTGTTTTATACTATTAGAAGCTTTTAGTTGCTCCTTACCCAGTAAGTTCTTATGGTAATGTACTTCTAAATTACCAACAGTATCCACTGCCTTTAAGTCTTCCTATCAGGAGTTGCCTATAATATACATTACCTTCAGGAAAGAGAACAGACTTTGTTCAGTAAGAGACAAAACAATACCCGGATACCCTAGAAAAGTCGTCCACATTCATGACAAATATTTTAGACCCTGGGTTTATATAGAAAATAGTGTTAGGCTACGTCCGAATTGGCGGCTGTGGATACGAATGCGACTGTTGCCAAGGTTGTTGCTATGGGCGTTCCATGCTTTGACGCTTGTTCACGTGACGATCAAGCCGCAGCCGCTTATCGGACACGATCCCTTGTCTTGGTTCAAGACACAGGGCCATGTACGAATCGGCGGCTACGGCTACGGCTACGGCTACGGCTTCATCGCCGCGTCACCACGCTTTGAAGTAAAGGGCGCCCTTAGCAACACACTTAGCAACAGCTGTAGCCGTAGCCGCCAATTCGGACACGACCTTAGAATTGATGGCTTTGGCAGTCGCTATGGCCACCGTTGTCGTTGCAGCCAACAGACATAGCCGTAGCCGTTGTTATCTTATTCAGTATCGTTCGGAATATGAAATACTGAAAAGGTACCAGATTCGGAAGTAGAGTTTTGGGGCCTTCAATATTTCATCGAGTACACCGTCACAAAGCCGTGTCCATACGTCCAGTTAAGATGCATATCAATCATGAATGTACCGCTGCATATACACATGTACATGAGTGTAGAGTATTAACCAAGCATCGTACACAGCACGGATAAGATGTTCGAAGAAAGAGTCAGAAGTTGTTATTTTCCTCCTTACACGAAGTTAATACACACCGAGTAAAAATGTATCAATTTTGTAGATAATCCCTGTATCAAAAGTCTAAACAGCATCTGTCTCTAAAAGGACGATTGGGGAAAGGTTTTTGGCCGAATTGTTTTTCAAAAAGTGTTAAATAAACATAGGTTCTCCAATTGGTAGAATAACCTTCATGTAAATGCAACAGTTAGCTTCAAGGAACATTACAGAATTGTTTTTTGCTAACAAAACAGTTGCTGGCAGTATAAGCACTTTATGTAATCCACCGTATACATAAACTGACAAACCTGTAGAAGTTTGAGATCGATCGGCCATCTGGGTCACGAGAAAATAGTGAAAAACCGATTACACATTTGCATGAAATCATATAGATTCAACAAATGAATAAAACGCTCACTGAGCGATAAATTCCAATCGGAAAATTTGTTGATTCATTTCTTATCAAATATGGCATTTCAGACAGAAATATTTCAAGGGATGTTTCATTAGACCGTGTAAGTTTTATGTAAATCTGTGATCAAAAGTATATTTTACAAGTTTTTTTTCTTACCAATTCTGTAATGTTCCTTTAAAAGAACCACCGGTTCTTTTCAGAGCCACACCACAACTCACAGATAACTTGATGTAGGCCTACATGGTGTATCTGCAAACCTCACTATAAGATTGAATTCCCACCATGCAAAGTTTCAACAAATTCTGCCTTCGTGCAAGTTATAACGTTACAACAGATTTTATTTTGTGACGCATAGCGGAATCAAAACCATTGTGTAAGTAACGCCAACTTGTTTGCGTTATTCTACAATGAACACACTTTTCATTGGCAATGGATATCAGCCCTGTAAAAAGTCTACAGAGGAAGAGAAAGACATAGTTTAGACGAAGGAAGAGATTGGAGTACAGCATCTAGAATTGACTAACTCACAGAGGGCAGATGATGAGCGAGACGCGCAGCATGTGGAGGAAGCTCGTTAACCCAACCTCGTCCCCAGGGTGTGTCGAGCAGTACCGGGTTAACCGCTCTCTCACCCTGGTATTGGATCATTTGCATATCCAAACATTTTGGATACGTATGCAAATTAGAATAGTCTGGCTGCTTTTCAAATTCACATCTTCGTCATGGTCTCGTGGTCCGGTACCAGATTTAAAAGCCTGTTTGTACATTGGTTGCCGGCGGGCTGTTTTAACAAAGGTTAACATTTGGTTTAAATAAGGAGTTTCCCTCCCAGGGTTTACTATTGTAAACATGGTTGGAAATAAAGTAAACCATGGGGACGATGTTGCTCGTTAACCATTTTTAGATCAGTATAGTGCCCCCAACGACCCTTGAGGTTAAGGGATATTGATGAGACCGCCATCTAACATTTGAACAGAGCACTAATACCGGTTGTTTTTGTCTCTGCGTATTCGTTGCTGTTTGTTGCCATGATTGTTTGTTATTGTCTCGTGCACGGAATTTATTGAACTGCCGTCTCCGCAACATCCCCGGATAATGATATAAAGCACAACTGATCAATCTAAAACTGTTCATGGACTCTGTTCTGTCTGATACGCACACACAACCTTTGCTTAAAGGAACATTACATAATTGGTTTTTGCTAAAAAAAACAGTTGCTGGCAGTGTAAGCACTTTATGTAATCCACCATATACATAAACTGACAAACCTGTAGAAGTTTGAGATCGATCGGCCATCTGGGTCACGAGAAAATAGTGAAAAACCGATTACACATTTGCATGAAATCATATAGATTCAACAAAATAATGAATAAAACGCCAATAAAACTCCAATCGGAAAATTAGTTTACTCATTCTCATCAAATATGGCATTTCAAACAGAAATATTTCAGATGTTTTCTACTATCATCATCATTAGACGTGTAAGTTTTATGTAAATCTGTGATCAAAAAGTATATTTTACAAGGTTTTTTTTACCAATTCTGTAATGTTCCTTTAATATAGTGCCGACAAGGCTGTTATTACGACATGTTTACTTTCACTGAACAAAACATCTGGTTGTAAATAAATCACTGTTGGGGGTGCAAATAATCTGTAATGGTGACCGTTTTAACACCAGAGGTTCTATAAATATATACTGCGGTATGTACTTACCAGTGTTGTCATGAAGTTGGCGAAATTGGAAGTGGTTCAGCTATATGGTTGCCGCCTTCGCTTTGAAGGACGAAATGTACACGTCCCATCCGAAACGGCAGAAAAGGAATGCTTTGCCGCGGTTTAGTACACAGCCCAACTTGTGTTCTGCACCCCGGGTGGAGAAAGAGGGCGGCATTTCGAAGAAAAAACCACGCTTGAAATTTGAACGTGGTGCACCCCACACTTACTTCAATAACTTAAAGGCACTGGACACTATTGGTAATTACTCAAAATAATTGTTAGCATAAAAACTTACTTGGTAACGAGCAGTGAAGAGCTGTTGATAGTATAAAACATTGTGAGAAACGGCTCCCTCTGAAGTAACGTAGTTTTTGAGAAAGAAGTAATTTCTCAGTAAAATATTTAAATTGATTTTGAGACCTCACGCGTGAGGTCTCGAAATGAAAGATCTGAAAGCACACAACTTGGACAAGGGTGTTTTTTCTTCCATTATTATCTCGCAACTTTGACGACCAATTAAGTTCAAATTTTCACAGGTTTGTTATGTTGTGCATATGCTGAGATACACCAAGTGAGAAGACTGGTCTTTGACAATTACCAAAGGTGTCCAGTGTCTTTAAGCATGGGACCCCTTTGTGAGACCCTCTTTTCTGAAACTTAAATTATATCATAAAAATGAAGCCCTTCAATAAAAGGTCAATATCCCTTGAGGTACTGATGTTCCGTGGACATCATGCAGTCGCTCGATTGATTGAATATTAATTCCAATAATGCATGGTGACTGTGTTCATTCAGTGTTTGCATCAAAATCACGGACCAATGTAAGTAAATGCATTGGGGAGAGTCTTCATACGAGATTATTTTCGTCACCTACGCCACGAAGTAGCACACAGTGTACAACACCACTTTCAGATTTCAGTCTTTTACACATTAACAATGTTAGCTGAGGCTAAACTGTCAGATTTGTTCTCAACTTTTACAGGGTTTTTGGATATTTTTAGGGGAAAGGTATTTATGAATGGGAATCAAAGTGTGTCGAATAAAATTAAACTAGTTTTTTAAACCCGCCGAGGCCTGGTTCTCGGTAATAATTATCAAGAACTTCGTCTCGGTAATATTATCAAGAACCAGGCCTCGGCGGGTTTAAACCACTAGTTTAAAACCTCTTTACCACACATTAATCCCCTTATTGAAACACACGGCACACACCAACCTCAATGTGAAAACGTTCCCACGAAGGTAGCACAACAATCTTGTATGTAGCGCGTGCGTGACCTAGACTACCCAACTCACAAACACGCATAGTAATACATTGATAATGCTTCTTCGTGAAAACGGAAAATGTCAATTTTCGTAAATTTTCGACGTCACGAAGTAGCACGCATCTTTCTACTTTATTGCTTATTTAGGACGAAAGGTCATTTAAAAGCACCGTATATATGAAGTTCAATGCATCAGGTCTCCACTGTAAGAAAACTAGTTGAAAATACCTTGAAATTTTGTAGGAAAGCTTGATTTTAAAAAGCGTTCAACTTTTAAACGCCGTTTTCTCCGATTATTACTTTTTACTGGTATCTACCTCTGAGCTACTTCGTGGCGTCTTTGACGATGTAACAAACTTGGCCGCAGTGTTTTCTTCGGAAATTGTGTCTTGTTTAATTTATTTCCAGGTATTAAACAGAATATTAAATACAGACATTTATTAATTATATACTTATATTTCACCCGTGGCGTAACTGGGGGAGGGGGGGAGCTCCCCATTGATGTCCTTGCCCCCCCCGTCCCCCTCCCCCATTTATTTGAAATTTGGATTTTAAATAACGAGAGTAAGATTTTACATTTTAATCGCTTTAATGTACAATGTTTTTATATCAATTTGTTTCTTACACTCTTAGTAAATGGCATAACAAGAGCGCCGAAAAGGGGCTTTAGTGTTTTAATTGGCCAGAAGTGCACCCCTAGAAAAAAAACTGTGAACTGCCTTGTGCATCTCTAAATGTTACCCTGTAGTTTCGGCGCTGTATTTCATTAACTACTCTTTGAGAAATCAATTGATATGACCCAAATATTGCTGAGGAAAATATGATT
The DNA here is from genome assembly GCA_032158295.1 of Pycnopodia helianthoides. Lineage (NCBI taxonomy): Eukaryota > Metazoa > Echinodermata > Asteroidea > Forcipulatida > Asteriidae > Pycnopodia > Pycnopodia helianthoides. The sequence goes on from CM063251.1 coordinate 15,180,226, forward strand.
TGATCGCTTTTTATTAAGCTTGTAGAAAGTCGTAGAGAGCCATTGTTTAATATCGGCTTCACTTTTAAATTAAGTGGATGTCTCACGCAGGACTCCTGGTGCATCTTCAGACTGTCTTGGGTTAGGTTTCTGCGGGGGAACAATAAGGTTTCAAAATAAAGTGCAATTCCTTTTTTTAACGGGCTTGTAGAGTATGTACTGTTCACAGCCACCAAGGAAAAGATCAACGACAACGGCAGTCGCCCTCCTGGGATCCCCTTCAAGAAAACACTTGTCCCCTTATTATACCCCAGCCCATCCCTATGAATTAATCTTTTTGCAAGTATACTGGAAACTACCTCGGCCAATGGTGGGTGGGTGGGGGGGGTTCAAAGCATCGCGCCACCAAGTGTTTGCTCAGAGGAGACTGTTTTGTTTAGCAAATGCAACCTTTTTAGTGTGAATGGCATCTCCTGATCCTAATCAGAAATAACGGGAGTCTGTATATAATAGGTTATAATGAGCAACGTGGAATTGATCTTATGGGGCATGATTGTAACAGGTTCCACACAAATAGCGTAACGTTTACCTGGGCAAGAGAGTGGCACGTGAAAGCAAGCGCTGGACACAGGAGGACCGTTCCCCTTAGAGAGCAGGTAGCAAGCAAACGTTCTGTCGCCCGGACATCCACTCACTCCCTCCAGAACTACGTTCTTGGAGACGAAATCCACGCTGTCACCTTGGCTGCAGTCGGCGTCGTTCAGAATCCCCGTCACTTCCGCTGCACCGAACGGAGTGCTGGACGAGTTGGCGGCGTAGGCAGACATTCTCCACGGCCCGTTCCCTGCTGACTTGTTACCCTTCGTGCCCTTGAAGAAGAACTTCATCTTCGCCTTTCGAGTTTTCTTGTCGGCAAAGCCGATGCTGTCCTCCACGATGCCCCTGCTTTGATATTTGAAAACAAATGTTTGGGCTGAAAAACAAACAAAAGTGGAGCATTCAATAAGATCTGGCAATATTGTAGATTTGCGGAGATATTGCGATGGTGCCCGTCTCCTCCGGCAGTGGTGTGACCAGACAGCTTCATTTTGGATGGGGGGGGGGGCAAGCTGGGGAAGTGACATAATTTTGGAGGCTATTTGTTATATACAACCATTCGTTTGTGTAGTTTGTAGTTATATATATTTTTTGGGTGGGCAAGAGGGGGTAAGGGTATTGGAGAGGGAGGGGGGCCTTACGCCCTTGACCCCTTACGCCACGACAGCAGGCACTTTTAAAGTATTAAAAACACAGCAACATGGGTATAGGACATCGCATCATGATCTTTGCCGTGCAGCACAATGTCTTGATCAAAATCGTCAGATTTACAGAGCGCCGGTAATTGATTGTCAGATGGCACACTGTATCCATCCCTGTAGTTTTGGGTGGAAACATCCAGTCGGCTATCAATGCGCCTCAACGCAAACCTCCGGTCAAAACCCAATGCCACCAGGACACTGGTCAAACCTTACCCGGGTCTCTCCAAAATTGTCAATTTTATCAGTTAAAATGTTGCTAATGATTGCTACCCTAAAATAAAGAAAGATATCAGAGCAATTAATGATTTTATTAAACAAGGACAACTTTAAAAGGTAACATAATGTCACATGGATTTGTGATATGTATTTACTCGCACAATAATGCATCCACGGTTGAATGTAGCGGTTGGATACCAACAAATTGTACAATTGGACAATCAGGACAATACCACATCAGCTTTCACTTTGTGTATTTTTTTTTAGCGGATTTGATTTCCATGTGTGTTTGCAAAACTACGGTGCTAGTCTAAAAAAAGGAAAGTGCTAAATTAGTTTTAGTCGTCGAGTTGTCGCACGTAAAACATAATCTGCGTTACCAAAAATGTCTTCAGTGTGACATCTCTAACATACAGCAAACATAATTGAGCTCATCAGTCGTGTTAATTTCTACCAACCTGGGCGGCGGGCATACGCATCCGTTACGAGCAACAGTCCAACAAGAACCAAGACCGGTACCGTGGTAGAGACAACAGCGCCCGCCATCTTTCGACTCGGTAACATACAAATTTGTGGTTATAGAAGTCCCTTGAGATGTCATGTATGGATTCTATAAAGTGTGGAACCATCTAAACAAAATACCAGGATAGGTTGAGTTAAAACAATAAATTACAAAAAATCTATAGCACACCAATGATTTTATTGTTTCCCTGAAATAAGCCCCTCTCCCTTCACGATTTAGTATTTCAGATTATGCACAGCTGCAGACTTTTTTTTCCAGCCATGTCCATACGAAAGTTTAGAGACCCTTAAAAGAAAAACCACACAGAAAACGTTTAACCTTCAAAGGTGATCTCTTTCCTGTTGTATAACAACAATAGAGTCTGCAGATAATCTACGGGGTAAATCAATTGAGTTAGAAAAAAATACACGATGACGTACAATACATTTGATTTAAAGGGACACACCGGCTTCGTTGGGCTATTTGGGCTACAAAATAGACTAAAACATGATTCTAAAGGTCTTCCTGGAATAGAGAAGAATGGTTCATAAAAGAAACCACCAAATTTGGCCGTTTTCGAGCATTTTTCGAAAAACGAAGGTCACGTGACTTTCCCAAACAAGAATGTGGTTCAGAAAAGTCACGTGATCTTCAAAGTTAGTTTTACTTCTGGGCGTATAAAAGTAAATTACTGAACCAAATGTAAGTCTTTTTTTGAAAAAACTATTCATGAGTATTTGAAAAAAAGATTATGTATTCAGATGATGGATACAAGCTGTAAATAATGATGAAAAATCAAACGTAAGATTCGCTTTCAGAGAGTCTGTGTAACGAAAGCGCAACAGCATGGGAGCTAGCAGAACGTAAACCTTGGGGGCATATCCCGTACAGCCGGTGCCGTGTCTCATGGGGGTCAGAGAGACAACACGGGGGCATGATTTTGGAGCTTGTGGGAGGGGTAGGGATCCAGGCCATTAATTACGTTTTGTTACGAGGGTTTTAGTCAAGAAGGATCTGCACGAAGGATCTCAATAAGCTTGCCTCGGTGTACAGATTCGAAAGCTTTATTGAAATCAATGAAGGTGATGAAACACGACATGTTCTTCTACTTGAGTCCTTCCAATACAGACTGATCCTCCGGTAGTTGTCTGGTTTTGAGAGGTCACCCAACTTGGGTACCGGGACGATGTTGAGAGAAGCCCACTCATCTGGTAGTTCCCCCGACTCGTAGGCTTTGTTTATGAGTGCCAGTACTATATTATCGTCTAGTGGGACATACTTTAGTAGCTCGGGTGTTATCCCGTCGTCACCACAGCTTTTCCCTGTCTTGGTGTTCGACTTGGCCTTCTGGTACTCCTTTAGGGTGAAGGGACCATCAGGTATGGGCAGGTTGCTAAACACTTTGACTATTGGTGTGTCCACATCTACTATCTCGGGTGGGTTTCCTAGCACCTTCTGAAAGTGTGTGTGCCAGAGCAGCACCCTATCTTCAGCACTTTGGGCCTTGGGCTTGGCAGCTTGGGAGCTACGTCGTGCAAAGATGTCGATGAACAGCTTCCAACTACTTGCACATTCTCAACCTGTTCCAGCTCCTCCGTCTCGATAGTAGCATAAACACTGTATAGCTCCTGTTTTTTCAGCTTGTACTTCTCCCACATCAGATCAGAATCTTGCCCCCTGTTCAAGGAACCGTATGCCTGAAGCAACTTCTGCCTTGCAGCGACAATTCGTGGGTCCTTGCTTCTCTCCTTTCTTTCTTCTTCTCTACTTGCTTTAGACCAAGCTTCCGCAGCTTCTTGGTTCGCATACACAAAGTGCTTGTAAAGGTCTGGGAGCTTGTCCCCATCACCTTGCAGCATCTGATACCTGTTCCCGACTTCAACAGCATAGAAGGTCTGTAGCTCCTTGTGTGCGGCTAGCTCGCTCCACTCGTACTTGGGCTTCGAAGTTTCTGATTTCTTTGTTGCTCTCAAGCTGAGTCGTACTGTTGCTGTCACCACTCTATGATATGAGTATAGGGACCCAAAATGAACTGTAGGCTTCACAGTTGTTAACGCTGTTCCTCCACTTCCTTCGCACAAGTAAATAGTCTAGCTGATGGGTCGTGCTTGCCTCTACTTTTCTGGAAGAGTGTGGTGGCTGCAAGAAGTACTAGTGCTTCAGGAGGGCGACTGCCGTTGTCGTTTATCTTTTCCTTGGTTGCTGTGAACAGTACATACTCAGGGCCCAACCTGGCATTGAAGTCGCCAGGTACAGCCAAGAAGTCATGCTGAGTGACTAACTCGAGTGACTGCCTCAGTTTGCTGTAGAAGTTGACCTTGTTCTCATCATTGTCACCTTCTGTTGGTGCGTATGCTACGATGACAGTCAATCCTGGATTACCCTGGAACGGAGCCTTGATCCTTTTCGACACTCGCTCAGCAGCCGTCAGAAGTTTCTATGCCATCGTCTCGAGTACCAGACCCACTACTCCAGTTGCTGCATTGCTTGAGTTCTGCCATGCTGATGCAGTGTAAAGTGCCTGTCCAAGCTCTGTCTTAACGATGTTGATCTCCTCTTCCCTCCCTTCTTCGTGGACGAGTCTATGCTCCTGCAAGCCACAGACCTCGATCCCCCACTTCTTCAAATTTCAAGGTAGCTCATCAGTCTTCAAAGTGGTCTCCCCCTCCCCCCATCACCTGCATTGTGGAATGACCTGAGCGTCCGGATGTTTAAGGTTACAAGCCTGTGAGGGTGTTTGCACGTTAACATTTTGGCAGCTGTTCCCCGCCGTCCGTCGGTCGAAACCCTTCCACTGGGTGGGTTTGGGGAAACAACTTCATCATCAGGCATCTCCTGTTGACGGGTCCTAGCTGCCGGGCTCCTGTGGGCGCCACCCCTCTGGCCAGGCCCCTTCTTACCGTTTGGGGCACGGGAGGGTTTTTATGGTCGGAGTTATCCTTCTCCTAAGCAGATTGCCGACCTAAGCTTACGAGTTCAGCCTACCTGGGTTTGTGATCAGAGTTGTCCTTCTCCTTGGCAACCAAGCCTAACGGGCTCTACCTACCCGGAGCAATCTTGTTATAGCGCCAGGAACACGCTTACACCCTCTGTCATTTAGTAGAAACAGGGTTGGCACGAGAAGCCAGACAGTAGGATTAGATTAGGGGAGAGGCCAGCTCTCCATTCCACTCCAGCACATCCTAACCCGTTTAACCCCAGGTATCCAGGTACTGCCGGGGTTAATTTAAGTTTATTTCTTAACTTAATTAAATGAGTTTTATAGTTTGGTTTCATCTGCCATTGACAATTGACCCACCGATTTTGCACACAAAGGATGCTGGCAGAGTTTTGTCCTGCCCCTTAAACCTACATCAATGTCTGTCCCAGGTTGATTGACACCACCTGTGTGTAGGACGTGTGGCATGGTCCAGTTTAGGATATCATGGCATATGAGCTGACCAGTGTGTATGATGTGGTTATAAAGACAATGTAAATATTCAGATATGCCAGCATGTGCTGACACTGTATACCTCTATGCAGGTTTTAATGTAAAAATCGTCTGTTGTCAGGTATTCAGGAGGGGTTAGTGGTTTCTTCCCTGCTTTTTACCTCTGTGCACCCGGTTCAAAAGCCGCTTCGGACCCGAGCCTTGCATATCATTAGCCTATGTGGATCGGATTGTCAGTTCCTACCTGATCGCATGGGTTGTCCACAGTTCGGGTTCTCCTCACTGCTGTCTAAAACTGAGAGCAAGACCTTCTCTTCACAGCCATCTTGAGACCAGACACTCTTATAATGGTGTGAGATAATCCTCTTCGATGACCATTTTGGCCGGTTGGTGATGACCATGCAACCTGCAACTTGAAGCTATTTGACCAAATCAGGCTAATATAACAGGGCTCATTTTTAAGCGCACAAGATCGGTGATGAGAAAAAACTTGAAGGGACACGTTGTCTAATAGATTGGGCGCTTTGTCCATCGCGATAGAAGTGATGTCCGTCGCGATCGAAGTGTTTGTTGTCCGTTGCGATAGAAGGGTAGGCTTTACGCCCTCTACGGCGGCGGTCGGTGAGCACATGTGTGTGACCCTTGTAATAAAGACGGGCTGAAACGGCATTCAGAATGTCTCAATATGTTTTGTTGTTATATTTGAATCTGTTGGGTGAAGACAACACTGATACGTCATTAACGGTCTTCAGCCCCAAACAGAATGATAACAATCGGGGAGCTGCAAGAGGGCGCTAGCCATGCAGTTCAAAGAAATGAATGATTACGTAAATCAAAAATAAGGGAGGGGGGTTCGCATCTCACCCGTCTCATGTGCAAACTGGGAGAGCACGTCTTATGCGACGGAGAACACTTCTATCGCGACGGTCCTTGCTAGCCATGGTGCATGCGTCTTTGTACCACATCACGTGGTTGGTTCTCGACCAATAAAACTTCACAATCTATCACCGAGGTATAACAAGCGTCTTTGTATCACATTACGTAATTGGTTCTCGACCAATAAAACTTCACAATATATTACCGTGGTATAACAAGCGTCTTTGTATCACATCACGTGATTGGTTCTCGACGAATAAAACTTCACAATCTATTACCGTACTGTATGGTTGTTGTATAACTAGCACGAGCTCAGGAATACGGAGCCCCTAAAGAGACATAATATTTCATTGGAACGAATAAACTTATTTCGCTCCCTCGAGACTATTATTACGAGGGAACGAAATAGTATTTCGAGGTAATGAAATGATATTTCGGGGTTAAGGAATAAGTTTTCGAGGAAATAAAATGATTTCGAGAGAAATTGTTTACCTTTCCAATTTTCTTTTTACCTGTCCCTTAGGGGCTCCGTACAAGAATGATTTATCTATCATTGTAAATCATAAATTGCAAATAAAGTTTTTCTTGTTTTGTTTTGAAATCCAATTTTGTAGAGGAAAATGATAAAAGGATGACTATTCTAGTCGGTTTTATTCGAATTGAAGCCGATAATTCATATGCGTTTTGAAATATTCCAGATTTAAGCTAATAATCATAATAAAACAATCTAAAATTTTGTTAAAATACAAATACACCAATAAATTGAGTCCAAGGAGCCTGAGTTGTGCAAGATATAATTTAATGAAGATATGTCGTCAGCCGAGGTAATACAAACGCTGCTTGCTAACAAAACGATAAACTAATTACAACCCAAATCACCAATAAGGGCAGCGTATTGACAAATTTTTGAGGATTATACAGTAAACTTGTAACTGAAGTAACACAGAACGGGCTATAGATAATTTGTTCTGATGGAATTAAATGCAATGATCGGTGTTTAAAGTGGGTCTTCGCATTTCTAAGAAAATTAGACACATTATCGTTTCAACAGAAAGGCATAATTATTAATAATAGATGTTTGAGTGTTGCAATACGTCAGCGAGTGGCTTCAAATTGACAAACCACTGCATGGTTCAGCATCGGTAATTTGCGACCTCAAATTTGACTGCGTATAAATATGCATTCTGGAAAACATTTCCCTGGCAGATGGACCGTCCTTAACCGTGTTAAAGCATTTCGTCCCTTGTACCACGAAGTGGCCTATCTGTCAACAATCTTAGGGGCTCCGTACAAGAATGATTTATCTATCATTGTAAATCATAAATTGCAAATAAAGTGTCTGCACAATATGAAAAACGGAAAGCTACCCTGGCAACCTTTTCAGGTTTTTTTCTGTTTTGTTTTGAAATCCAATTTTGTACAGGAAACTGATAAAAGGATGACTATTCTAGTCGGTTTTATTCGAATTGAAGCAGATAATTCATATGCGTTTTGAAATATTCAAGATTTAAGATAATAATTCATAATAAAACAATCTAAAATTTGGTTAAAATACAAATACACCAATAAATTGAGTCCAAAGGAGACTGAGTTGTGCAAGATATAATTTTCTTTGTTCAACCCCATACTACAAGATATAATTTAATGAAGATATGTCGTCAGCCGAGGTAATACAAACGCTGTTTGCTAACAAAACGGAGTGACCTATCGCGATAGATCTCATTATGCGTTTTTGTACACAGCGCTTAACGGGCAAAACTCTTTTTTTCCTTTTCATTTTCACGAAGCGACATTATTATGTGTTTAAATTATATAATTAATAATTAAAAAGTAAAACTAAAAATAAAAATAGCAAGCAAAATCGAAAACAGCAGTTTGAAAAAAAAGATGCAACTTCAATAGCGACTTTCTTAAAACATGTTTTTTTCGGCTGTGGGCAAGACAGGTCACTTTGTGGTACGAGCGACGATGTATACTAACTAATTAAATGTTGAGAGAAATTTGTCTTGTTCAGTGGTTAAAATAATCAGCATCGTTAACCAGTTTGTATAAGTTTTGCTATACACATACTGCTTTATTAATGTAAAAATGCTATGATATCCTATTCCAATTGCTTTGTGAAGTCTTTAGATGATAGCTCCAAGATGACGCATCGTGTCTGTTTTTATACCGTCGAACGTTTTGACCAGAGAGTCGTTCCTGCTCTTCTGAGCTGATTTGTAAATTTGTGGTTTCCGTTAAAGAGTTTTGTTCAAATTGTCTGTTTCTTCAAACCAATAATTTAAGTGATGAAATTCCCCAAATACCAAAAAAAGACTTTACTTAATACGGCTTCTGCATTTTAAATTTAATTGTCGGTCTCGGTCGTTGGTCGCACTCCTACTTTATCTGTGTTGGTCTTTACTGGTACAATCGCCAAACCTCTGGTCTAGTAATGAACTGTAAACAGCATAAGACAAAAGAAGAATCTTTTAAAAGTGACCAATAACAATATAGGCTATAAATAAATAGTTTGTCAAAAAAGTTTCTTTCTCGAAGAGCACCGAATTCAAACTCTGGTGTTTCTGATCAGCAGAGTGTGGGTTCGAATCCCCAGCCGTGACACTTGTGTCCTTAAGCAAGACACTTAACCATTGCTTCGTCCTTCGGATGGGACGTAAAGCCGTTGGTCCCATGTGTTGTGTAACGCATGTAAAAGAACCCAGTGCACTTATCGAAAAGAGAAGGGGTTCGCCCCGGTGTTCCTGGCTGTGGCTGCTGTATGCGCCGTAGCACCTTGTAAATAAACCCTTATAAGGTGCTAAATAATTGGGTCTCAGAATTCATCACTGCAATAACCTATCTTTCTGAAAGTTTGTATAAACTCAGCACCTTGTGTGGTAGATACGTGCGCTATATAAGACTTCGATGTTATGCTGCTAACAATAATTTATACGATCTTCTTTTAATGTTTTCTTCGTGAAAATTCACGTCTTGAGAGACATACCTGTTTATGATTTGAATCTTTGCTGTGTCTCTGAAGGTTTGAGGTGTATGAAAGTTCTTTGGATTTTTAGTACCCTGATTTTATCTGTCACCAATGAGAGTGAAGACTCCTAATGAATAGTTCGTCACATAAGTTGCTTTCTCCAAGATGCTGCTAAGATTATTTTATACAACCTTCTTTTAATAGTGTCTTTGTGAATGTACTTTTATTTACGCTGGGAAGAATACATTATTATAAAAGGTGCACCATTTTTGATTTGTCTATTGTTTTGGAGTAGGGGGTCAAAATCTTGAATTGTTACCGTAGCAATGGAGCAGGACTTTGAAGCACTTGCTGGACACAATCTTTGTCCCTCTCTTTAATATGTAACAAGCGTAGTTGTCTCCGGAACAGCCCTTCATTCCCTTCAACACAACTTCATTCGAAGTGAAGTCCACGGTGTCACCCTGATGGATGTAGGCAACGCTGAGGATTTGGTGGACTTGGATTAAATCTTGCCTATTCGGGCTGTCGGTAGCGCTTCCGTAGGCGGACATTTTCCACACGCCAGAATTGCCAGGGATATGATTACCTTTGTAGAAGAACTTCAGCTTAATTTCGGTTTTACTGTTGCCATTGAAGCCGATACTGCCCGCGACGGGGCCCATCGTCTGAGAGTACTTAATAACATTACTGTTTTGCCCGGCCGGTGAGTACATTACTAAAAAATGAAACAGAGAATTGCACACACAAAATTGGAAAATACATAATCAATACTTCGGTGCATAACCATTCAGCATTGCCTCACCAAAGCTAATCTTTGATTCTAATCTTAAATCTGAATGTTCAATATAAGAAATAAGCAATGACTATTGATGACATCATGTTTTTCTCATATTACTCTTCATCAACATTTCAATGGAAAATTCACGTCTTGGGAAACCTACCTGTTTATGATTTGAATCCTTGCTGTGTCTCTAAACCTTTTTTTTTAATGAAAATTCTTTACATTTTTAGTACACTGATTTGATCTGTCACCAATGAGAGTATAGACTCTTAATAAATAGTTCGTTACAGAAATTTCTCTGTCTAAGATGCAGCTAATATTATTTTATGCAACCTTCATTTTAATGGTTTCTTTGTGACTGTACTTTTATTTACACTGGGAAGGACACATTATTAAAAAGTGCACCATTTTTATTTTTCTATTGATTTAGAATCGTGGGTAAATATTTATTTGTTACCTGTGCAGTGGAGCCCGAGTTTGAAGCACTTGCTCGACACATTTGTTGTCCCTCTCTTTAATATGTAACAAGCGTAGTTGTTTCCGGAACATCCTTTCATTCCCTTCAACACCACTTCATTCGAAGTGAAGTCCACGGTGTCACCCTCCTGGCTGTCGGCAACGCTGAGGATTTGGTGGACTTGGATCAATTCTTGCCTATCCGGGCTGTTGGTAGCGCTTCCGTAGGCGGACATTTTCCACAGGCCAGAATTGCCAGGGATATGGTTACCTTTGTAGAAGAACTTCAGCTTAATTTCGGTTTTACTGTTGCCGTTGAAGCCGATACTGCCCGCGACGGGGCCCATCTGCCGAGTGTACTTAATAGTCCCACCTCCGTGCCCGACTAATGTGTGCTTTACTAAAATAAAGAAACAAAGAAATATTCAAAAAGTTTTGGAAATTGCTAAATTAATTCTTCGGTTCTTAACAAATCAGCTTTGCCTCTTCAAAACTAATCTTTGACTCTAATTTTAAATCTGAATGTTCAATATAAGAAATTAGCAATGACGTAATGAGGACAGAAGAACTCAGCTTAATTTCGGTTTTACTGTTGCCGTTGAAGCCGTAACTCCCCGCGACGGGGCCCATCGTCTGAGAGTACTGATTATCCTTACCTGCGTTCCCGACTGATGGGTGCTTAACTATTTAACAAATATTTAAAAACAGGCAAATACACAAACAGTATTTGAAAATACATAGTCAATAATTCGGTTAATAATCATTCAGTATTTCCTTGCCAAATTCTAATCTCTTACCCTACCTTTAAATCTGAATTCTTATTATAAGAAATAAGCAATGACATTATGATGAAATCATCTGTTTTTCTAATTTCGCTTTATAAGCAATGTTTATTTGGAAAGTTCCTATCTTGAGAAACATACTTTTGTATGCTTTAAATCTTTGCTATGTCTTTGAAGGTTTGATGTATGAAAATTCTTTTTATTATTTAGTGAACTGATTTGATGTGTGACCAATGAGAGTGTAAACACTTAAGAAATAGTTCGTCACAGAAGTTTCTCTCTCGAAGATGCTGCTAACAATATTTTATGCGACCTTCCGTTAATGTTTCCTTTGTGACTGTACTTTTTGTTTACGTTGGGAAGGACACATTATTGACAGGTGCACCATTTGTGTTGTTTCTGTTGTCTTGAAGTAGGGGCTCAAAATCTTGAATTATTACCTGGGCAGGTGAACGAGAGCAGTGGAGCTTGAGCAGGGAGCACAGGCTGGCCACAATCGTTGTCCCTCTCTTTAATATGTAACAAGCGTAGTTGTTTCCGGAACAGCCTTTCATTCCCCTCAACACCACTTCATTTGAAGTGAAGTCAACGTTGTTACCCTGATGGCGGCTGTCGGCAACGCTGAGGATTTGGTGGACTTGGATCAAATCTTGCCTGGACGGGCTGTTGGTAGCGCTTCCGTAGGCGGACATTGTCCACACGCCAGAATTGACAGGGATATTATTAGCTTTGAAGGAGAACTTCATCTTAATTTCGGTTCTACTGTTGCCGTTGAAGCCGTAACTGCCCGCGACGGGGCCCGGGACCTGAGTGTACTGAATACTATTGCCTCCGGACCCGACTGGAGGGTAATTTACTGTATAAAAATAATAGAAAACAGACACAATTTTTGAAGAAAAAAGGACTGGAGGGTACTTTACTTTATAATAAATATAAAATTATACAAATACACAAACAATTTTTGAAAATACATAATCAATAATTCGCTTAAGAACCATTCAGTATTGCCTTGCCGTAGAAGCCGTAACTGCCCGCGACGGGGCCCGGCATCTGAGTGTACTGAATACTATTGCCTCCAGTCCCGACTGGAGGGTAATTTACTGTATACAAAATATAGAAAACAGACAATACACGAACAATTTTTAAAAATACATAATCAATAGATCAATTCAAGCCGACACTGCCCGCGATGGCGGTCAACCTCCGAGTGTACTGAATACCTCCATTCCCGACTGGAGGGTACTTTTCTTTATAATAAATATAAAAATATACAAATACACAAACAATTTTTGAAAATACATAATCAATAATTCGCTTAAGAACCATGGCAAAATTTCTGCGAAAAACGCCAATTATAGTATTACCTCCGTTCCCGGGTGATGGTTTCGTCACTGTGTAATAAATAAAAAAAAATAGACAAAAACACATTATTTGAAATTACATATTCAATAATTCGGTTAATAATCATTAAGTATTGCCATGCCAAATTCTTATCTCTTACCCTACCTTTAAATCTGAATGCTTATTATAAGAAGTAAGCAATGACATTATGATGAAATCATCTGTTTTCTAATTTCGCTTTATAATCAATGTTTATTTGGAAAGTTCGTATCTTGAGAAACATACTTTTGTATGATTTGAATCTTTGCTATGTCTTTGAAGGTTTGATGTATAAAAAATTCTTTACATTTTTAGAGACCTGATTTGATGTGTGACCAATGAGAGTATATAGACTCTTAATAAATAGTTCGTCACAGAAGTGTCTCTCTCGAAGATGATGCTAACAATATTTTATGCTATTGCCTTTCGATATTATAATCTCTTACCGTACCTTTAAATTTGAATGCTCAATATAAGAAATAAACAATGACATAATGATGAAATCATTTGTTTTTCCTACATTCACTTTATAATCAATGTTTCTTTGGAAAGTTCCTATCTTGCGAAATATACTTTTGTATCATTTGAATCTTTGCTATGTCTTTGAAGGTTTGATGTATGAAAATTCTTTTTATTATTTAGTGAACTGATTTGATGTGTGACCAATGAGTGTATATACTCTTAACAAATAGTTCGTCACAGAAGTTTCTCTATCGAAGGTGCTGCTTACAATATTTTTCGCGACCTTCTTTTACTGTTTTATTTTCGACTTTACTTTTATTTAAGTTGGGAAGGACACATTTTGGAAAGGTGCACCATTTATGATGTTTCTGTTGTCTTGGAGTTGGGGCTCAAAATCTTGAATTGTTACCTGAGCAGGGGAGCCGGAGCTTAACGCACATGCTGGACACTATCTTTGTCCCTCTCTTTAATATGTAACAAGCGTAGTTGTTTCCGGAACAGCCTTTCATTCCCCTCAACACCACTTCATTTGAAGTGAAGTCAACGTTGTCACCCTGATGGTGGCTGTCGGCAACGCTGAGGATTTGGTGGACTTGGATCAAATCTTGCCTGGACGGGCTGTTGGTAGCGCTTCCGTAGGCGGACATTTTCCACACGCCAGAATTGCCTGGCATATGTTTTCCTTTGTAAGAGTACTTCAGCTTTATTTCGGTTTTACTGTTGCCGTTGAAGCCGAGACTGCCCACGACCCAGGTCAACCTCTGAAAAAGTCCATTTCCGACTGGAAGATTCTTTACTGTATAATTAATATAAAAATATACAAAATACACAAACAATATTTGAAAATTCATAATCAATATTTCGGTTAATAATCATTCAGTATTGCCTTTCGAAAATCTATAATCTCTTACCAAACCTTTAAATCTGAATGCTCAATATAAGAAATAAGCAGTGACATAATGATAAAAACATCTGTTTTTCTAATTTTGCTTTATAAACAATGTTTATTTGAAAAATTCCTATCTTGAGAAACATACTTTTGTATGATTTGAATCTTCGCTTTGTCTTTAAAGGTTTGATGTATAAAAGATTATTTACATTATTTAGAGACCTGATTTGATGTGTGACCAATGAGAGTAGACTCTTAATAAATAGTTCGTCACAGAAGTTTCTCTCTCGAAGATGATGCGAACAATATTTTTATGCTATTGCCTTTCGATATTATAATCCCTTTCCGTACCTTTAAATCTGAATGCTCAATACAAGAAATAAGCAATGACATAATGATGAAATCATTTGTTTTTCCTACATTCACTTTATAATCAATGTTTATTTGGAAAGTTCCTATCTTGAGAAATATACTTTTGTATCATTTGAATCTTTGCTAAGTCTTTGAAGGTTTGATGTATGAAAATTCTTTTTATTATTAAGTGACCTGATTTGGTGTGTGACAAATGAGAGTATAGACTCTTAATAAATAAATCGTCACAGAAGTTTCTCTCTCGAAGATGCTGCTAACAATATTTTATGCGACCTTCTTTTGATGTTTTTCTTTTGGCTGTACTGATATTTACGTTGGGAAGGACACATTATTGAAAGGTGCACCAATTACTAAGTTTTCTGTTGTCTTGGAGTTGGGGCTCAAAATCTTAAATTGTTACCTGAGCAGGGGAGCTTGAGCAGGGAGCACAGGCTGGCCACAATCGTTGTCCCTCTCTTTAATATGTAACAAGCGTAGTTGTTTCCGGAACAGCCTTTCATTCCCCTCAACACCACTTCATTCGAAGTGAAGTCAACGTTGTTACCCTGATGGTGGCTGTCGGCAACGCTGAGGATTTGGTGGACTTGGATCAAATCTTGCCTGGACGGGCTGTTGGTAGCGCTTCCGTAGGCGGACATTTTCCACACGCCAGAATTGACAGGGATATTATTAGCTTTGAAGGAGAACTTCAGCTTAATTTCGGTTCTACTGTTGCCGTAGAAGCCGTAACTGCCCGCGACGGGGCCCGGGACCTGAGTGTACTGAATACTATTGCCTCCGGTCCCGACTGGAGGGTAATTTACTGTATAATAAATATAGAAAACAGATAAATACACAAACAATTTTTGAAAATACATAATCAATAATTCGGTTAATAACCATTCAGTATTGACTTGCAAAATTTCTATGAAAAATGCCAAATAGTATTACCTTGGTTCCCGGGTGATGGTTGCGTCACTGTATAATAAATATAAAAAACAGACAAATACACATTATTTGAAATTACATATTCAATAATTCGGTTAATAATCATTAAGTATTGCCATGCCAAATTCAAATTTCTTACCCTACCTTTAAATCTGAATGCTCAATATAAAAAATAAGCAATGACATTATGATGAAATCATCTGTTGTTCTAATTTCGCTTTATAATCAATGTTTATTTGGAAAGTTCGTATCTTGAGAAACATACTTTTGTATGATTTGAATCTTTGCTATGTCTTTGAAGGTTTGATGTATAAAAAATTCTTTACATTTTTAGAGACCTGATTTGATGTGTGACCAATGAGAGTATATAGACTCTTAATAAATAGTTCGTCACAGAAGTTTCTCTCTCGAAGATGATGCGAACAATATTTTATGCTATTGCCTTTCGATATTATAATCCCTTTCCGTACCTTTAAATCTGAATGCTCAATACAAGAAATAAGCAATGACATAATGATGAAATCATTTGTTTTTCCTACATTCACTTTATAATCAATGTTTATTTGGAAAGTTCCTATCTTGAGAAATATACTTTTGTATCATTTGAATCTTTGCTAAGTCTTTGAAGGTTTGATGTATGAAAATTCTGTTTATTAATAAGTGACCTGATTTGGTGTGTGACAAATGAGAGTATAGACTCTTAATAAATAGTTCGTCACAGAAGTTTCTCTCTCGAAGATGCTGCTAACAATATTTCATGCGACCTTCTTTTGATGTTTTTCTTTTGGCTGTACTGATATTTACGTTGGGAAGGACACATTATTGAAAGGTGCACCAATTACTAAGTTTTCTGTTGTCTTGGAGTAGGGGCTCAAATTCTTGAATTGTTACCTGAGCAGTGGAGCTTGAGCAGGGAGCACAGACTGGCCACAATCGTTGTCCCTCTCTTTAATATGTAACAAGCGTAGTTGTTTCCGGAACAGCCTTTCATTCCCCTCAACACCACTTCATTTGAAGTAAAGTCAACGTTGTTACCCTGATGGCGGCTGTCGGCAACGCTGAGGATTTGGTGGACTTGGATCAAATCTTGCCTGGACGGGCTGTTGGTAGCGCTTCCGTAGGCGGACATTGTCCACACGCCAGAATTGGCAGGGATATTATTAGCTTTGAAGGAGAACTTCAGCTTAATTTCGGTTTTACTGTTGCCGTAGAAGCCGTAACTGCCCGCGACGGGGCCCGGGATCTGAGTGTACTGAATACTATTCCCTCCAGTCCCGACTGGATACAAAATAAAGAAAACAGACACAATTTTTGAAGAAAAAAAAATCAATAATTCAATTCAAGCGACACTGCCCGCGATGGTGGTCAACCTCTGAGTGTACTGAGTACCTCCATTCCCGAAAGGAGGGTACTTTACTTTATAATAAAAATAAAAATATACAAATACACAAACAATTTTTGAAAATACATAATCAATAATTCGCTTAAGAACCATGGCAAAATTTCTGCGAAAAACGCCAATTATAGTATTACCTCCGTTCCCGGGTGATGGTTTCGTCACTGTATAATAAATAAAAAAAATAGACAAAAACACATTATTTGAAATTACATATTCAATAATTCGGTTAATAATCATTAAGTATTGCCATGCCAAATTCTAATCTCTTACCCTACCTTTAAATCTGAATGCTTATTATAAGAAGTAAGCAATGACCATATGATGAAATCATCTGTTTTTCTAATTTCGCTTTATAATAAATTTTTATTTGGAAAGTTCGTATCTTGAGAAATATACTTTTGTATGATTTGAATCTTTGCTATGTCTTTGAAGGTTTGATGTATAAAAAATTCTTTACATTTTTAGAGACCTGATTTGATGTGTGACCAATGAGAGTATATAGACTCTTAATAAATAGTTCGTCACAGAAGTGTCTCTCTCGAAGATGATGCGAACAATATTTTATGCTATTGCCTTTCGATATTATAATCTCTTACCGTACCTTTAAATTTGAATGCACAATATAAGAAATAAACAATGACATAATGATGAAATCATTTGTTTTTCCTACATTCACTTTATAATCAATGTTTATTTGGAAAGTTCCTATCTTGAGAAATAACTTTTGTTTCATTTGAATCTTTGCTATGTCTTTGAAGGTTTGATGTTTGAAAATTCTTTTTATTATTTAGTGAACTTATTTGATGTGTGACCAATGAGTGTATATTCTCTTAAAAAATAGTTCGTCACAGAAGTTTCTCTTTCGAAGGTGCTGCTTACAATATTTTTCGCGACCTTCTTTTACTGTTTTATTTTCGACTTTACTTTTATTTAAGTTGGGAAGGACACATTTTGGAAAGGTGCACCATTTATGATGTTTCTGTTGTCTTGGAGTTGGGGCTCAAAATCTTGAATTGTTACCTGAGCAGGGGAGCCGGAGCTTAACGCACATGCTGGACACTATCTTTGTCCCTCTCTTTAATATGTAACAAGCGTAGTTGTTTCCGGAACAGCCTTTCATTCCCCTCAACACCACTTCATTTGAAGTGAAGTCAACGTTGTTACCCTGATGGTGGCTGTCGGCAACGCTGAGGATTTGTTGGACTTGGATCAATTCTTGCCTAAACGGGTTGCTGGTAGCGCTTCCGTAGGCGGACATTTTCCACACGCCAGAATCGCCAGGAATATGTTTTCCTTTGTAAGAGTACTTCAGCTTTATTTCGGTTTTACTGTTGCCGTTGAAGCCGAGACTGCCCACGACCCAGGTCAACCTTTGAAAAAGTCCATTTCCGACTGGAAGATTCTTTACTGTATAATTAATATAAAAATATACAAAATACACAAACAATATTTGAAAATTCATAATCAATATTTCGGTTAATAATCATTCAGTATTGCCTTTCGAAAATCTATAATCTCTTACCAAACCTTTAAATCTGAATGCTCAATATAAGAAATAAGCAGTGACATAATGATAAAAACATCTGTTTTTCTAATTTTGCTTTATAAATAATGTTTATTTGAAAAATTCCTATCTTGAGAAACATACTTTTGTATGATTTGAATCTTCGCTTTGTCTTTAAAGGTTTGATGTATAAAAGATTATTTACATTATTTAGAGACCTGATTTGATGTGTGACCAATGAGAGTAGACTCTTAATAAATAGTTCGTCACAGAAGTTTCTCTCTCGAAGATGATGCGAACAATATTTTATGCTATTGCCTTTCGATATTATAATCCCTTTCCGTACCTTTAAATCTGAATGCTCAGTACAAGAAATAAGCAATGACATAATGATGAAATCATTTGTTTTTCCTACATTCACTTTATAATCAATGTTT
The DNA here is from genome assembly GCA_032158295.1 of Pycnopodia helianthoides. Taxonomy (NCBI): domain Eukaryota; kingdom Metazoa; phylum Echinodermata; class Asteroidea; order Forcipulatida; family Asteriidae; genus Pycnopodia; species Pycnopodia helianthoides. The sequence continues at coordinate 15,198,887 of CM063251.1, forward strand.
ATTTGGAAAGTTCCTATCTTGAGAAATATACTTTTGTATCATTTGAATCTTTGCTAAGTCTTTGAAGGTTTGATGTATGAAAATTCTTTTTATTATTAAGTGACCTGATTTGGTGTGTGACAAATGAGAGTATAGACTCTTAATAAATAGTTCGTCACAGAAGTTTCTCTCTCGAAGATGCTGCTAACAATATTTTATGCGACCTTCTTTTGATGTTTTTCTTTTGGCTGTACTGATATTTACGTTGGGAAGGACACATTATTGAAAGGTGCACCAATTACTAAGTTTTCTGTTGTCTTGGAGTTGGGGCTCAAAATCTTAAATTGTTACCTGAGCAGGGGAGCTTGAGCAGGGAGCACAGGCTGGCCACAATCGTTGTCCCTCTCTTTAATATGTAACAAGCGTAGTTGTTTCCGGAACAGCCTTTCATTCCCCTCAACACCACTTCATTCGAAGTGAAGTCAACGTTGTTACCCTGATGGTGGCTGTCGGCAACGCTGAGGATTTGGTGGACTTGGATCAAATCTTGCCTGGACGGGCTGTTGGTAGCGCTTCCGTAGGCGGACATTTTCCACACGCCAGAATTGACAGGGATATTATTAGCTTTGAAGGAGAACTTCAGCTTAATTTCGGTTCTACTGTTGCCGTAGAAGCCGTAACTGCCCGCGACGGGGCCGGGACACTGAGTGTACTGAATTACTATTGCCTCCGTCCCGACTGGAGGGTAATTTACTGTATAATAAATATAGAAAACAGATAAATACACAAACAATTTTGAAAATACATAATCAATAATTCGGTTAATAACCATTCAGTATTGACTTGCAAAATTTCTGTGAAAAACGCCAAATAGTATTACCTTGGTTCCCGGGTGATGGTTGCGTCACTGTATAATAAATATAAAAAACAGACAAATACACATTATTTGAAATTACATATTCAATAATTCGGTTAATAATCATTAAGTATTGCCATGCCAAATTCAAATTTCTTACCCTACCTTTAAATCTGAATGCTCAATATAAAAAATAAGCAATGACATTATGATGAAATCATCTGTTGTTCTAATTTCGCTTTATAATCAATGTTAATTTTGAAAGTTCCTATCTTGAGAAACATACTTTTATATGATTTAAATCTTTGCTATGTCTTTAAAGTTTGATGTATGAAAATTCTTTTTATTATTTAGTGACCTGATTTAATGTGTGACCAATGAGAGTGTAAATACTTAAGAAATAGTTCGTCACAAAAGTTTCTCTCTCGAAGATGCTGCTAACAATATTTTTTGCGAACTTCCGTTAATGTTTCCTTTGTGACTGTACTTTCTTTCACGTTGGGAAGGACACATTATTGAAAGGTGCACCATTTATGATGTTTCTCTTGTCTTGGAGTAGGGGCTCAAATTCTTGAATTGTTACCTGAGCAGTGGAGCAAGAGCTTGGAGCACAGGCTGGCCACAATCGTTGTCCCTCTCTTTAATATGTAACAAGCGTAGTTGTCTCCGGAACAGCCTTTCATTCCCTCAACACCACTTCATTTGAAGTGAAGTCAACGTTGTTACCTTGATGGCGGCTGTCGGCAACGCTGAGGATTTGGTGGACTTGGATCAAATCTTGCCTGGACGGGCTGTTGGTAGCGCTTCCGTAGGCGGACATTTTCCACACGCAGAATTGACAGGGATATTATTAGCTTTGAAGGAGAACTTCAGCTTAATTTCGGTTCTACTGTTGCCGTAGAAGCCGTAACTTCCCGGGACGGGGCCCGGGATCTGAGTGTACTGAATACTATTGCCCCAGTCCCGACTGGAGGGTAATTTACTGTATAAAAATAATAGAAAACAGACACAATTTTTGAAAAAAAAATCAATAATTCAATTCAAGCCGACACTGCCGCGATGGTGGTCAACCTCTGAGTGTACTGAATACCTCCATTCCGACTGGAGGGTACTTTACTTTATAATAAATATAAAATTATACAAATACACAAACAATTTTTGAAAATACATAATCAATAATTCGCTTAAGAACCATTCAGTATTGCCTTGCCGTAGAAGCCGTAACTGCCCGCGACGGGGCCCGGCATCTGAGTGTACTGAATACTATTGCCTCCAGTCCCGACTGGATACAAAATATAGAAAACAGACACAATTTTTGAAGAAAAAAAAAATCAATAATCCAATTCAAGCCGACACTGCCCGCGATGGTGGTCAACCTCTGACTGAACTGAATACCTCCATTCCCGACAGGAGGGTACTTTACTTTATAATAAATATAAAAATATACAAATACACAAACAATTTTTGAAAATACATAATCAATAATTCGCTTAAGAACCATTCAGTATTGCCTTGCAAAATTTCTGCGAAAAACGCCATTTATAGTATTACCTCCGTTCCCGGGTGATGGTTGCGTCACTGTATAATAAATATAAAAAACAGACAAAAACACATAATTTGAAATGACATATTCAATAATTCGGTTAATAATCATAAAGTATTGCCTTGCCAAATTCTAATCTCTTACCCTACCTTTAAATCTGAATGCTCAATATAAAAAATAAGCAATGACATTATGATGAAATCATCTGTTTTTCTATTTTCGCTTCATAATCAATGTTTATTTGGAAAGTTCCTATCTTGAGAAACATACTTTTGTATGATTTAAATCTTTGCTATGTCTTTGAAGGTTTGATGTATGAACATTCTTTTATTATTTAGTGACCTGATTTGATGTGTGACCAATGAGAGTGTAAATACTTAAGAAATAGTTCGTCACAGAAGTTTCTCTCTCGAAGATGCTGCTAACAATATTTTATGCGAACTTCCGTTAATGTTTCCTTTGTGACTGTACTTTCTTTTACGTTGGGAAGGACACATTATTGAAAGGTGCACCATTTATGATGTTTCTCTTGTCTTGGAGTAGGGGCTCAAATTCTTGAATTGTTACCTGAGCAGTGGAGCTTGAGCAGGGAGCACAGACTGGCCACAATCGTTGTCCCTCTCTTTAATATGTAACAAGCGTAGTTGTTTCCGGAACAGCCTTTCATTCCCCTCAACACCACTTCATTTGAAGTGAAGTCAACGTTGTTACCCTGATGGCGGCTGTCGGCAACGCTGAGGATTTGGTGGACTTGGATCAAATCTTGCCTGGACGGGCTGTTGGTAGCGCTTCCGTAGGCGGACATTGTCCACACGCCAGAATTGGCAGGGATATTATTAGCTTTGAAGGAGAACTTCAGCTTAATTTCGGTTTTACTGTTGCCGTAGAAGCCGTAACTGCCCGCGACGGGGCCCGGGATCTGAGTGTACTGAATACTATTCCCTCCAGTCCCGACTGGATACAAAATAAAGAAAACAGACACAATTTTTGAAGAAAAAAAAAATCAATAATTCAATTCAAGCCGACACTGCCCGCGATGGTGGTCAACCTCTGAGTGTACTGAGTACCTCCATTCCCGAAAGGAGGGTACTTTACTTTATAATAAATATAAAAATATACAAATACACAAACAATTTTTGAAAATACATAATCAATAATTCGCTTAAGAACCATTCAGTATTGCCTTGCCGTAGAAGCCGTAACTGCCCGCGACGGGGCCCGGCATCTGAGTGTACTGAATACTATTGCATCCAGTCCCGCCTGGAGGGTAATTTACTGTATACAAAATATAGAAAACAGACAATACACGAACAATTTTTAAAAATACATAATCAATAGATCAATTCAAGCCGACACTGCCCGCGATGGCGGTCAACCTCTGAGTGTACTGAATACCTCCATTCCCGACTGGAGGGTACTTTACTTTATAATAAATATAAAAATATACAAATACACAAACAATTTTTGAAAATACATAATCAATAATTCGCTTAAGAACCATGGCAAAATTTCTGCGAAAAACGCCAATTATAGTATTACCTCCGTTCCCGGGTGATGGTTTCGTCACTGTATAATAAATAAAAAAAATAGACAAAAACACATTATTTGAAATTACATATTCAATAATTCGGTTAATAATCATTAAGTATTGCCATGCCAAATTCTAATCTCTTACCCTACCTTTAAATCTGAATGCTTATTATAAGAAGTAAGCAATGACCATATGATGAAATCATCTGTTTTTTCTAATTTCGCTTTATAATAAATTTTTATTTGGAAAGTTCGTATCTTGAGAAATATACTTTTGTATGATTTGAATCTTTGCTATGTCTTTGAAGGTTTGATGTATAAAAAATTCTTTACATTTTTAGAGACCTGATTTGATGTGTGACCAATGAGAGTATATAGACTCTTAATAAATAGTTCGTCACAGAAGTGTCTCTCTCGAAGATGATGCGAACAATATTTTATGCTATTGCCTTTCGATATTATTATCTCTTACCGTACCTTTAAATTTGAATGCTCAATATAAGAAATAAACAATGACATAATGATGAAATCATTTGTTTTTCCTACATTCACTTTATAATCAATGTTTCTTTGGAAAGTTCCTATCTTGAGAAATATACTTTTGTTTCATTTGAATCTTTGCTATGTCTTTGAAGGTTTGATGTTTGAAAATTCTTTTTATTATTTAGTGAACTTATTGATGTGTGACCAATGAGTGTATATACTCTTAAAAAATAGTTCGTCACAGAAGTTTCTCTTTCGAAGGTGCTGCTTACAATATTTTTCGCGACCTTCTTTTACTGTTTTATTTTCGACTTTACTTTTATTTAAGTTGGGAAGGACACATTTTGGAAAGGTGCACCATTTATGATGTTTCTGTTGTCTTGGAGTTGGGGCTCAAAATCTTGAATTGTTACCTGAGCAGGGGAGCCGGAGCTTAACGCACATGCTGGACACTATCTTTGTCCCTCTCTTTAATATGTAACAAGCGTAGTTGTCTCCGGAACACCCTTTCATTCCCTTCAACACCACTTCATTTGAAGTAAAGTCAACGTTGTTACCCTGATGGTGGCTGTCGGCAACGCTGAGGATTTGTTGGACTTGGATCAATTCTTGCCTAAACGGGTTGCTGGTAGCGCTTCCGTAGGCGGACATTTTCCACACGCCAGAATCGCCAGGAATATGGTTTCCTTTGTAAGAGTACTTCAGCTTTATTTCGGTTTTACTGTTGCCGTTGAAGCCGAGACTGCCCACGACCCAGGTCAACCTCTGAAAAAGTCCATTTCCGACTGGAAGATTCTTTACTGTATAATTAATATAAAAATATACAAAATACACAAACAATATTTAAAAATTCATAATCAATATTTCGGTTAATAATCATTCAGTATTGCCTTTCGAAAATCTATAATCTCTTACCAAACCTTTAAATCTGAATGCTCAATATAAGAAATAAGCAGTGACATAGTGATAAAAACATCTGTTTTTCTAATTTTGCTTTATAAACAATGTTTATTTGAAAAATTCCTATCTTGAGAAACATACTTTTGTATGATTTGAATCTTCGCTTTGTCTTTAAAGGTTTGATGTATAAAAGATTATTTACATTATTTAGAGACCTGATTTGATGTGTGACCAATGAGAGTGGACTCTTAATAAATAGTTCGTCACAGAAGTTTCTCTCTCGAAGATGATGCGAACAATATTTTATGCTATTGCCTTTCGATATTATAATCCCTTTCCGTACCTTTAAATCTGAATGCTCAATACAAGAAATAAGCAATGACATAATGATGAAATCATTTGTTTTTCCTACATTCACTTTATAATCAATGTTTATTTGGAAAGTTCCTATCTTGAGAAATATACTTTTGTATCATTTGAATCTTTGCTATGTCTTTGAAGGTTTGATGTATGAAAATTCTTTTTATTATTAAGTGACCTGATTTGGTGTGTGACAAATGAGAGTATAGACTCTTAATAAATAGTTCGTCACAGAAGTTTCTCTCTCGAAGATGCTGCTAACAATATTTTATGCGACCTTCTTTTGATGTTTTTCTTTTGGCTGTACTGATATTTACGTTGGGAAGGACACATTATTGAAAGGTGCACCAATTACTAAGTTTTCTGTTGTCTTGGAGTTGGGGCTCAAAATCTTAAATTGTTACCTGAGCAGGGGAGCTTGAGCAGGGAGCACAGGCTGGCCACAATCGTTGTCCCTCTCTTTAATATGTAACAAGCGTAGTTGTTTCCGGAACAGCCTTTCATTCCCCTCAACACCACTTCATTCGAAGTGAAGTCAACGTTGTTACCCTGATGGTGGCTGTCGGCAACGCTGAGGATTTGGTGGACTTGGATCAAATCTTGCCTGGACGGGCTGTTGGTAGCGCTTCCGTAGGCGGACATTTTCCACACGCCAGAATTGACAGGGATATTATTAGCTTTGAAGGAGAACTTCAGCTTAATTTCGGTTCTACTGTTGCCGTTGAAGCCGTAACTGCCCGCGACGGGGCCCGGGACCTGAGTGTACTGAATACTATTGCCTCCGGTCCCGACTGGAGGGTAATTTACTGTATAATAAATATAGAAAACAGATAAATACACTAACAATTTTTGAAAATACATAATCAATAATTCGGTTAATAACCATTCAGTATTGCCTTGCAAAATTTCTTTGGAAAACGCCAAATAGTATTACCTTGGTTCCCGGGTGATGGTTGCGTCACTGTATAATAAATACAAAAAACAGACAAATAAACATTATTTGAAATTACATATTCAATAATTCGGTTAATAATCGTTAAGTATTGCCATGCCAAATTCAAATTTCTTACCCTACCTTTAAATCTGAATGCTCAATATAAAAAATAAGCAATGACATTATGATGAAATCATCTGTTGTTCTAATTTCGCTTTATAATCAATGTTAATTTTGAAAGTTCCTATCTTGAGAAACATACTTTTATACGATTTAAATCTTTGCTATGTCTTTGAAGGTTTGATGTATGAAAATTCTTTTTATTATTTAGTGACCTGATTTGATGTGTGACCAATGAGAGTGTAAATACTTAAGAAATAGTTCGTCACAGAAGTTTCTCTCTCGAAGATGCTGCTAACAATATTTTATGCGAACTTCCGTTAATGTTTCCTTTGTGACTGTACTTTCTTTTTACGTTGGGAAGGACACATTATTGAAAGGTGCACCATTTATGATGTTTCTGTTGTCTTGGAGTTGGGGCTCAAAATCTTGAATTGTTACCTGAGCAGTGGAGCTTGAGCAGGGAGCACAGGCTGGCCACAATCGTTGTCCCTCTCTTTAATATGTAACAAGCGTAGTTGTTTCCGGAGCAGCCTTTCATTCCCCTCAACACCACTTCATTTGAAGTGAAGTCAACGTTGTTACCTTGATGGCGGCTGTCGGCAACGCTGAGGATTTGGTGGACTTGGATCAAATCTTGCCTGGACGGGCTGTTGGTAGCGCTTCCGTAGGCGGACATTTTCCACACGCCAGAATTGACAGGGATATTATTAGCTTTGAAGGAGAACTTCAGCTTAATTTCGGTTCTACTGTTGCCGTAGAAGCCGTAACTGCCCGCGACGGGGCCCGGGATCTGAGTGTACTGAATACTATTGCCTCCAGTCCCAACTGGATACAAAATAAAGAAAACAGACACAATTTTTGAAGAAAAAAAAAATCAATAATTCAATTCAAGCCGACACTGCCCGTGATGGTGGTCAACCTCTGAGTGTACTGAATACCTTCATTCCCGAAAGGAGGGTACTTTACTTTATAATAAATATAAAAATATACAAATACACAAACAATTTTTGAAAATACATAATCAATAATTCGCTTTAGAACCATTCAGTATTGCCTTGCAAAATTTCTGCGAAAAACGCCAAATAGTATTACCTTGGTTCCCGGGTGATGGTTGCGTCACTGTATAATAAATATAAAAAACAGACAAATTCACATATTATTTGAAATCACATATTCAATAATTCGGTTAAAATCATTCAGTATTGCCTTGCCAAATTCAAATTTCTTACCCTACCCTTAAATCTGAAATATGCTTATTATAAGAAATAATTAATGACATTGTGATGAAATCATCTGTTTTTCTAATTTCGCGTTATTATAAATGTTTATTTGGAAAGTTCCTATCTTGAGAAATATACTGTTGTATGATTTGAATCTTTTGCTATGTCTGTGAAGGTTTGATGCTTGAAAATTCTTTACATTATTTAGTGACCTGATTTGATGTGTGACCTATGAGAGTAAACACACTACATAAATAGTTCGTCACAGAAGTTTCTCTCTCGAAGATGCTGCTAACAATATTTTATGCGACCTTCTTTTGATGTTTTTTCTTTGTGACTGTACTTTGTTTTTACGCTGGGAACGACACATTATCGAAAGGTTCACCATTTATGAACCATTTGTTATATTTCTATTGTCTTGCAATAGGGGTTCAAACTATTGAATTGTACCTGAGCAGGGGAGCCGGATCTTAGTGCATCCGCTTTGCACCTTCTTTGTCCCTCTCTTTAATATGAAACAAGCGTAGTTGTTTCCGGAACACCCTTTCATTCCCTTCAACACCACTTCATTTGAAGTGAAGTCCACGTTGTCACCCTCCTGGCTGTCGGCAACGCTGAGGATTTGGTGGACTTGGATCAAATCTTGCCTATTCGGGCTGAAGGTAGCGCTTCCGTAGGCGGACATTGTCCACACGCCAGAACTCCCTGGGATATGGTTACCTTTGTAAGAGTACTTCAGCTTAATTTCGGTTTTACTGTTGCCGTTGAAGCTGATACTGCCCGGGACGATGGTCCACCTCCGAGTGTACTGAATATTATTACCTCCGCTCCCGACTGAAGGCTGGTTTCCTGTATAATAAATATAAAAAACAGACAAATATTACATTATTTAGTGACCTGATTTGATGTGTGACCAATGAGAGTATACACACTTAATAAATAGTTCGTCACATACGCTTCTCTCTTCAATATGCTGCTAACAATATTTTATGCGACCTTCCGTTAATGTTTCCTTTGTGACTGTACTGATATTTAGTTGGGAAGGACACATTGTTGAAAGGTGCACCATTTATGATGTCTCTGTTGTCTTGGAGTAGGGGCTCATAATCTTAAATTGTTACCTGAGCAGTGGAGCTTGAGCTTGGAGCACATGCTGGTCACAATCGTTGTCCCTCTCTTTAATATGTAACAAGCGTAGTTGTTTCCGGAACAGCCTTTCATTCCCTCAACACCACTTCATTCGAAGTGAAGTCAACGTTGTTACCTTGATGGTGGCTGTCGGCAAGGCTGAGGATTTGGTGGACTTGGATCAAATCTTGCCTGGACGGGCTGTTGGTAGCGCTTCCGTAGGCGGACATTGTCCACACGCCAGAATTGACAGGGATATTATTAGCTTTGAAGGAGAACTTCATCTTAATTTCGGTTCTACTGTTGCCGTAGAAGCCGTAACTGCCCGCGACGGGGCCCGGGACCTGAGTGTACTGAATACTATTGCCTCCGGACCCGACTGGAGGGTAATTTACTGTATAATAAATATAGAAAACAGATAAATACACTAACAATTTTTGAAAATACATAATCAATAATTCGGTTAATAACCATTCAGTATTGCCTTGCAAAATTTCTGTGAAAAACGCCAAATAGAATTACCTTGGTTCCCGGGTGATGGTTGCGTCACTGTATAATAAATATAAAAAACAGACAAATACACATTATTTGAAATTACATATTCAATAATTCGGTTAATAATCGTTAAGTATTGCCATGCCAAATTCAAATTTCTTACCCTACCTTTAAATCTGAATGCTCAATATAAAAAATAAGCAATGACATTATGATGAAATCATCTGTTGTTCTAATTTCGCTTTATAATCAATGTTAATTTTGAAAGTTCCTATCTTGAGAAACATACTTTTATATGATTTAAATCTTTGCTATGTCTTTGAAGTTTTGATGTATAAAAATTCTTTTTATTATTTAGTGACCTGATTTGATGTGTGACCAATGAGAGTGTAAATACTTAAGAAATAGTTCGTCACAGAAGTTTCTCTCTCGAAGATGCTGCTAACAATATTTTATGCGAACTTCCGTTAATGTTTCCCTTGTGACTGTACTTTCTTTTTACGTTGGGAAGGACACATTATTGAAAGGTGCACCATTTATGATGTTTCTGTTGTCTTGGAGTTGGGGCTCAAAATCTTGAATTGTTACCTGAGCAGTGGAGCAAGAGCTTGGAGCACAGGCTGGCCACAATCGTTGTCCCTCTCTTTAATATGTAACAAGCGTAGTTGTCTCCGGAACAGCCTTTCATTCCCCTCAACACCACTTCATTCGAAGTGAAGTCAACATTGTTACCCTGATGGCGGCTGTCGGCAACGCTGAGGATTTGGTGGACTTGGATCAAATCTTGCCTGGACGGGCTGTTGGTAGCGCTTCCGTAGGCGGACATTTTCCACACGCCAGAATTGACAGGGATATTATTAGCTTTGAAGGAGAACTTCAGCTTAATTTCGGTTCTACTGTTGCCGTAGAAGCCGTAACTGCCCGCGACGGGGCCCGGGATCTGAGTGTACTGAATACTATTGCCTCCAGTCCCAACTGGATACAAAATAAAGAAAACAGACACAATTTTTGAAGAAAAAAAAAATCAATAATTCAATTCAAGCCGACACTGCCCGTGATGGTGGTCAACCTCTGAGTGTACTGAATACCTTCATTCCCGAAAGGAGGGTACTTTACTTTATAATAAATATAAAAATATACAAATACACAAACAATTTTTGAAAATACATAATCAATAATTCGCTTTAGAACCATTCAGTATTGCCTTGCAAAATTTCTGCGAAAAACGCCAAATAGTATTACCTTGGTTCCCGGGTGATGGTTGCGTCACTGTATAATAAATATAAAAAACAGACAAATTCACATATTATTTGAAATCACATATTCAATAATTCGGTTAAAATCATTCAGTATTGCCTTGCCAAATTCAAATTTCTTACCCTATCCTTAAATCTGAAATATGCTTATTATAAGAAATAATTAATGACATTGTGATGAAATCATCTGTTTTTCTAATTTCGCGTTATTATAAATGTTTATTTGGAAAGTTCCTATCTTGAGAAATATACTGTTGTATGATTTGAATCTTTTGCTATGTCTGTGAAGGTTTGATGTTTGAAAATTCTTTACATTATTTAGTGACCTGATTTGATGTGTGACCTATGAGAGTAAACACACTACATAAATAGTTCGTCACAGAAGTTTCTCTCTCGAAGATGCTGCTAACAATATTTTATGCGACCTTCTTTTGATGTTTTTTCTTTGTGACTGTACTTTGTTTTTTACGCTGGGAACGACACATTATCGAAAGGTTCACCATTTATGAACCATTTGTTATATTTCTATTGTCTTGCAATAGGGGTTCAAACTATTGAATTGTACCTGAGCAGGGGAGCCGGATCTTAGTGCATCCGCTTTGCACCTTCTTTGTCCCTCTCTTTAATATGAAACAAGCGTAGTTGTTTCCGGAACACCCTTTCATTCCCTTCAACACCACTTCATTTGAAGTGAAGTCCACGTTGTCACCCTCCTGGCTGTCGGCAACGCTGAGGATTTGGTGGACTTGGATCAAATCTTGCCTATTCGGGCTGAAGGTAGCGCTTCCGTAGGCGGACATTGTCCACACGCCAGAACTGCCTGGGATATGGTTACCTTTGTAAGAGTACTTCAGCTTAATTTCGGTTTTACTGTTGCCGTTGAAGCTGATACTGCCCGGGACGATGGTCCACCTCCGAGTGTACTGAATATTATTACCTCCGCTCCCGACTGAAGGCTGGTTTCCTGTATAATAAATATAAAAAACAGACAAATATTACATTATTTAGTGACCTGATTTGATGTGTGACCAATGAGAGTATACACACTTAATAAATAGTTCGTCACAGACGCTTCTCTCTCAAATATGCTGCTAACAATATTTTATGCGACCTTCCGTTAATGTTTCCTTTGTGACTGTACTGATATTTATGTTGGGAAGGACACATTGTTGAAAGGTGCACCATTTATGATGTCTCTGTTGTCTTGGAGTAGGGGCTCATAATCTTAAATTGTTACCTGAGCAGTGGAGCTTGAGCTTGGAGCACATGCTGGTCACAATCGTTGTCCCTCTCTTTAATATGTAACAAGCGTAGTTGTTTCCGGAACAGCCTTTCATTCCCCTCAACACCACTTCATTCGAAGTGAAGTCAACGTTGTTACCTTGATGGTGGCTGTCGGCAAGGCTGAGGATTTGGTGGACTTGGATCAAATCTTGCCTGGACGGGCTGTTGGTAGCGCTTCCGTAGGCGGACATTGTCCACACGCCAGAATTGACAGGGATATTATTAGCTTTGAAGGAGAACTTCATCTTAATTTCGGTTCTACTGTTGCCGTAGAAGCCGTAACTGCCCGCGACGGGGCCCGGGACCTGAGTGTACTGAATACTATTGCCTCCGGACCCGACTGGAGGGTAATTTACTGTATAATAAATATAGAAAACAGATAAATACACTAACAATTTTTGAAAATACATAATCAATAATTCGGTTAATAACCATTCAGTATTGCCTTGCAAAATTTCTGTGAAAAACGCCAAATAGAATTACCTTGGTTCCCGGGTGATGGTTGCGTCACTGTATAATAAATATAAAAAACAGACAAATACACATTATTTGAAATTACATATTCAATAATTCGGTTAATAATCGTTAAGTATTGCCATGCCAAATTCAAATTTCTTACCCTACCTTTAAATCTGAATGCTCAATATAAAAAATAAGCAATGACATTATGATGAAATCATCTGTTGTTCTAATTTCGCTTTATAATCAATGTTAATTTTGAAAGTTCCTATCTTGAGAAACATACTTTTATATGATTTAAATCTTTGCTATGTCTTTGAAGTTTTGATGTATAAAAATTATTTTTATTATTTAGTGACCTGATTTGATGTGTGACCAATGAGAGTGTAAATACTTAAGAAATAGTTCGTCACAGAAGTTTCTCTCTCGAAGATGCTGCTAACAATATTTTATGCGAACTTCCGTTAATGTTTCCTTTGTGACTGTACTTTTTTTTTACGTTGGGAAGGACACATTATTGAAAGGTGCACCATTTATGATGTTTCTGTTGTCTTGGAGTTGGGGCTCAAAATCTTGAATTGTTACCTGAGCAGTGGAGCTTGAGCTTGGAGCACATGCTGGTCACAATCGTTGTCCCTCTCTTTAATATGTAACAAGCGTAGTTGTTTCCGGAACAGCCTTTCATTCCCCTCAAAACCACTTCATTTGAAGTGAAGTCAACATTGTTACCTTGATGGTGGCTGTCGGCAACGCTGAGGATTTGGTGGACTTGGATCAAATCTTGCCTGGACGGGCTGTTGGTAGCGCTTCCATAGGCGGACATTTTCCACACGCCAGAATTGACAGGGATATTATTTGCTTTGAAGGAGAACTTCATCTTAATTTCGGTTCTACTGTTGCCGTAGAAGCCGTAACTGCCCGCGACGGGGCCCGGCATCTGGTGTACTGAATACTATTGCCTCCGGTACCGACTGGAGGGTAATTTAATGTATAATAAATTTAGAAAAAGACAATACACAATCAATTTTTGAAAATACATAATCAATAATTCGGTTAATAACCATTTAGTATTGCCTTTCGAATTTTTATCTCTTATCACATACCTTTAAATCTGAATCCTCAATATCAGAAATAAGCAATGACATAATGATGAAATCATCTGTTTTTCTACTTTCGCTTTATAATCAATGTTTAATTGGAAAGTTCCTATCATGAGAAACATACCATCGTATGATTTGAATCTTTACTATGTCTTTGAAGGTTTGATGTATGAAAATTCTTTACATTATTTAGTGACCTGATTTGATGTTTGACCGATGAGAGTATACACACTTAATAAATAGTTCGTCACAGAAGTTTCTCTCTCAAAGATGCCGCTAATAAACAATATTTTATGCGACCTTTTTTAATGCTTTCTTTGGGACTGTACTTTAATTAAGTTGGGAAGGACACATTAATGAAAGGTGCACCATTTATGATGTTTCTGTTGTCTTGGAGTAGGGGCTGAAAATCTTGAATTGTTACCTGAGCAGGGAGCCGGAGCTTAGTGCACACGCTGGCCACCTTCTTTGTCCCTCTCTTTAATATGAAACAAGCATAGTTGTCTCCGGAACAGCCTTTCATTCCCTTCAACACCACTTCATTCGAAGTGAAGTCAACGTTGTCACCCTGATGGCTGTCGGCAATGCTAAGGATTTGGTGGACTTGTATCAAATCTTGCCTAGACGGGCTGTTGGTAGCGCTTCCGTAGCGGACATTTTCCACACGCCAGAATCGCCAGGAATATGTTTACCTTTGTAGGAGAACTTCAGCTTAATTTCGGTTTTACTGTTGCCGTTGAAGCTGATACTGTCTGGGACGATGGTCATCCTCTGAGTGTACTGAATATTATTACCTCCGTTCCCGACTGAAGGGTAATTTAATGTATAATAAATATAAAAAACATACAAATACACAAACAATATTTGAAAATACATAATCAAAAATTGAGTTAATAAACATTCAGTTTTGCCTTTCGAATTTTAATCTCTTACCCCACCTTTAAACCTGAATGCTCAATATAAGAAATAAGCAGTGACATAATGATGAAATCATCTTTTTTTCAAATTTCGCTTCATAATCAATGTTTATTTGGAAAGTTCCTATCATGAGAAACATACCTTCGTCTGATTTGAATCTTTGCTATGTCTTTGAAGGTTTGATATATGAAAATTCTATACATTATTTAGTGAACTAATTTGATCTGTGACCGGCCAATGAGAGTATACATAAATAGTTTGTCACAAAAGTTTCTCTCTCGAAGATGCTGCTTACAATATTGTATGCGACCTTCCGTTAATGTTTTATTTGTGGCTGTACTTTTAACAACGTTGGGAAGGACACATTATTGAAAGGTGCACCATTTATGATGTTTCTGTTGTCTTAGAGTAGGGGCTCAAAATGTTGAATTGTTACCTGAGCAGGGAGCCGGAGCTTAATGCACACGCTGGCCACCTTCTTTGTCCCTCTCTTTAATATGAAACAAGCGTAGTTGTCTCCGGAACACCCCTTCATTCCCTTCAATACCACTTCATTTGAAGTGAAGTCAACGTTGTCACCCTGATGGCGGCTGTCGGCAACGCTGAGGATTTGGTGGACTTGTATCAAATCTTGCCTAGACGGGCTGTTGGTAGCGCTTCCGTAGGCGGACATTTTCCACACGCCAGAATCGCCAGGAATATGGTTTCCTTTGTAAGAGAACTTCAGCTTAATTTCGGTTTTACTGTTGCCGTTGAAGCTGATACTGTCTGGGACGATGGTCATCCTCTGAGTGTACTGAATATTATTACCTCCGTTCCCGACTGAAGGGTAAATTAATGTATAATAAATATAAAAAACATACAAATACACAAACAATATTTGAAAATGCATAATCAATAATTCGGTTAATAATCATTCAGTATTGCCTCTCGAAGTTTTAATCTATGATACCTTTAAACCTGAATGCTCAATATTAGAAATAAGCAATGACATAATGATGAAATCATCTGCTTTTTTAATTTCGCTTTATAATCAATGTTTGTTTGGAAAGTTACTATCTTAAGAAACATATACTATCGTATGATTTGAATCTTTGCTATGTCTTTGAAGGTTTGATGTATTAACATTCTTTACATTATCTAAAGACCTGATTTGATGTGTGACCTATGAGAGTATACACACTTAATAAATAGTTCGTCACAGAAGTTTCTCTCTCGAAGATGCTGCTAACAATATTTTTTATCGACTTTTTAAAATGTTTTCTTTGTGACTGTACTTATATTTACGTTGGGAAGGACACATTATTAAAAGGTGCACCAATTATTATGTTTTCTGTTGTCTTGGAGTTGGGGCTCAAAATCTTGAATTATTACCTGAGCAGTGGAGCAAGAGCTTAAGGCACATGCTGGACACTATCTTTGTCCCTCTCTTTAATATGTAACAAGCGTAGTTGTTTCCGGAACAGCCTTTCATTCCCTTCAATACCACTTCATTCGAAGTGAAGTCAACGCTGTCACCCTGACGGCGGCTGTCGGCAACGCTGAGAATTTGGTGGACTTGGATCAAATCTTGCCTAGACGGGCTGTTGGTAGCGCTTCCGTAGGCGGACATTTTCCACTCGCCAGAATCGCCAGGGATATGGTTACCGTTGTAGGAGAACTTCAGCTTAATTTCGGTTCTACTGTTGCCGTTGAAGCTGATACTGCCCGGGACGATGGTCATCCTCTGTCTGTACTGAATATTATTACCTCCGTTACCGACTGAAGGCTGGTTTCCTGTATAATAAATATAAGAAACAGACAAATATACAAACAATTATTCGGTTAATAATAATTCAGTGTTGCCTTTCGAAATTCTGATCTCTTACCAAACCTTTAAATCTGAATCCTCAATATAAGCAACAAGCAGTGACATAATTATGAAATTATCTGTTTTTCTAATTTCGCTTTATAATCAATGTTTATGTTTGGAAAGTTTAAATCTTGAAAAACCACATTTTTGTATGTTTTGAATCTTTTCTACGGAGCTTTTAAAGGGACATGCGTGAAAAAAATTTGGAAAATTGTTTACGTGCGAACGAAAAAATTTTACGTGCGAACGAAAAAAATTTACGTGGTGTATTAACCATGTTTTATGATGATTAAATTTTCATGGTTTACAAACCATGATTTATTAGCTTTGATTGGTATGTAAACCACAAAAAATTGAAAGCAATTTCTATGGTTTACATCTAATTGTTACAAACCATGGTAAAAACAGGTCAAAAAAACGCTAAACAATTAATTGACAAACGGCGCCCCATAGTGACATGCACCCAGGTAGCGCGCTGTGTGCCCTGCCTCGATCGCCTGCAGCAACAACAATGGCGTCTGGGTCTCTAAAACTGTAGACTGGTTCCCATTCCCCACACACTGCGGCCCCTCCGTGCGCGCGTGGGTTTGCTTGTTTTCGTTCGCACGCATATTTTTTTCGTTCGTACGCATTTTTTTTTCGTTCGCACGTAAATTGTTTTCGTTGATACGTAAAAAATTTTCCAAAGTTTTTTTTCACGCATGTCCCTTTAAAAGCTCCGTACTTTTCTGTGTTTTTGACGTTTGTCACCGATTCGTTTTTATTGCCGCACTTTTGCGCCAATGTGACTTTGTGTGAAAAGGGAGGTAATTATAGAACAAGTCTGTGGAGAAACGGGTTATTAGGAAAATAATAGGTATATCTCAAAAAAAACTTGTTGAGAAAAAGAACAGTAAACACTAGCCAGTGGAGAGAACATTATTTACGGTATCTATGTTTATATTATATCAAAAAATAAACAAGCAGAAGTAAAAAGAGAGGTGATGGGAAGTTATTTATTAACGCCAGTGTTTTTGTTAAGTCCAAAGGGTTGGATTGTCCGAGCAGTTGGTGAATCCAGTGTGATTCTCTGAGCTTGTGGTGTGAATCATCATCTTTGCAAGCCTCAATCACAGTAAGTGTTACATCTTTGATGTATGTATATCCAAAACCACGCCATAAAGTCATAATCTGTGTGCTGTCTGGTAGCTTGCTACACATTGACACTGTAATAAAAAGATGACCCCACATTGACCTTTCAAACCGGTCGAAAAAGGAAGTTAAAAATAAAAATAAAATCATAGGTCCTGAACCACGTATCATTAAGTAAGGCTCGCTTTAAAGGTCTGGTGCGTTTAATCAAGGTTAAACTTAACGGAACAGCTTTGTGTTTGTTCACAGGTTATTTCTAGGTTTTTTTCTTATACTTTCCGCCAAAACCCAACATGAATTTTCTGCGCGGCATAACTCATTTTTAGGAAAACAAAAGAGCAGTCAGTGTTTTTTACCATATGAACCCTTAAGCCTTGCCTTATTATTTTAAATGTCACAAAATTAAATTGTTAACTAATAATCACGTTTCAGCGCGGTGAATTTTTAATTAGTCAATACTGTGTACACTATATTTGGTTGGGCAAAAACACATTTTGTTCAAAAAACAAGTCAAATGTTAGTTTGCTATGACACATAAATTGTTTTGTAAAAATAAATGCTTTGATAACAGATATTCCAAAAATGTCTATAAACAACCATTAATTTATAATTCTTGGCATCGTGGCTGAAACGTACTGCTAGCATAGACTCCATCCGGTCACGCTCGTGTTGTTGACAGACACTGTGTATGGTTCATGCACTAAGGCGTGAACCCATACGTACGGAAGCCCATTATTACCACGTTGCGTTTCTCTTTCATGTGGTCGTGTTTCTCTTTCTCAGTGGTAGTGTTTCTCTTTCACCTGGTTGCCGCCACTTAATAAGTGGCGGCCGCCACTTGATAAGTGGCGGCCGCCACTTATTAACCGGCGGCCGCCACTTAAATAACTGGCGGCAAGTGGCTGCCGCCACTTAATGAAGTGGCGGCCGCCGGTTATTTAAGTGGCGGTCGCCGGTTATTTAGTGGCGGCAACCAGGTGAAAGAGAAACACTACCACTGTGAAAGAGAAACACGACCACATGAAAGAGAAACGCAATGGGCTTCCGTACATACGAGATTGGGATTTCCTTGAGTCTAGCTAATTACCCATTTTACCTGGTTTATTGGATTCCTAACCGGTAGAGGACCTCGTGCGCACCATTGAATTTGTGCATGGTCAATAGGTAAAATTTCTACGAATGTCTTTTTGCTATTAAAAAGCATTAGATAGGGGTATGTTACACACCATCTATTACATATACAATTTGTTTGTATGAAAAACACATGTTTGTCACTGTGACGTCATCAGACGTCAAACTACAGTTATTCAAAGCTTATTACTTTAAAAAATCATATCTCCTGAACCAAATGTATTAAATTCATAATCTTTATGCCGTCTCGTAGCTTTCAACACTTGTGACACTTTATTCAGAATGAAGGATGAACCAACTTTGACTTTTATTTCCGGTCTAAACAGGAAGCTCTTAAATAAATAAAACCTCATTTATCTCCTGAAACACATGTCATAAAGTCAAAATCGTTGTGCTGTCATGTAGAAAAAATACGACACATTTTATATTTTATTTAAAACATTACCCCACTTTGACTTTTCCTTCCGGTCATAACAGAAAATTCAAATTGAACGTATTTTTATCAAGGGTCTACAAAACAAATTGAATGTGGCCTGTTTATGGAATCATCAGTGACACTCAGGTTTTCAAAAGCAGACCCAATAACGGTATCAGTGGTTACAGCGCCCTCTATTGAAATGTTAAAAATCCACAATAGGTCATAATCTCCTTGTCAAGACTATCCGCTATTTGCGAATATTAATCGATAATGGGAAAAGGAACAGTTTTCAAAGAAAATACAGAAACGAAATTTTGGTTAAACTTCACTTACAGAACAACAATCAGTACAGCTGGAACTTGATAAAATTAATGCGAAATATCTTTTTACTCGACCTACAAAACGTCAAATCTTCAAATAAAAATTCTTGTTACGGTAAAGAGACTCATTTGCATTCGCTCATGCGTGATATAGCGCTTTGTAAATGTCTCGTATTATTAGTGTTATTATTATATACAAAACAATGTGAGTACAAATCGATATATCTGTTTTGGAGAACTCAAAAAGCCGTTGTCACGTAAAGTCACTCGACACAGTTCTCGTTTCAACTTCTGGCTTCTGCAGCTCAATCGGTGGCATGATACTTGTGGTTTAAGAGTACGCTCTTGGTTATACTGCCACACAGCCATCTTGTGTGCATTCACTGATTGACCATCTACAATCATAAAATAAAAACAGTCCAAAAACTTTCTGATAATACTTTCTTGTGACCGTTCAGGGCTAAATAATAATATACCTTGTTTTGTTGAACTCGACTTCTCTTTAAAAAAATACCATACTAAACTGTCATGATCGTACAATCAAACATTAACGGCTTTCCTGAGCAACTTCTTAAATTCAAGAAAAGGCTTCTACTTACAGCTTTTCTCCACATAGTAGCTCTTTTGCTCTCCACTCTGCCTGGTTTAATCGTTCACCGCAAAAAGGGTGTTGCACACAGCAATAAAGATGTTTTGTGGTGCCACACATGCAGGCAATAAAGATTTCTCTGATTAACTGGCCCTATTGAGCCCTCCTTGTCAGCAGGCGTTGCCGACATACATTTCAGTAGCCGACAGAGTGGAAAAAAGAAATCTTGCCTTGACGCTGTCTCATGGTGATCTGCCTGGACTACGCCCAAAAACCTACGTACTAGAATTCATTACACTTTCTATTTGCATGAGCTCCTGCCTCACTATCAAAACTTAAAACCATAAGAATAAATTTGCATAAGATACAACCTTGCTATCTAGAATTCATTACACTCAGACTGAGAAAAGCTGTGGCCCTTACTGTACTTTACATTCCCAAACCACTGCACTAGGTAGACTTGTGTCCTGGTGTCTATTATGTGACTCAACTGAAAGAACAAAACCAAAACTATGTTGCCCTATACAATGACCAGTATAGAGGTTTTACAGTCACGTGATGTTATCACGTGACAGTGTGTGTTTGAGACGCCATATTGCCGGTCAATGACCAGAGGCAAGATCACAGTTCATTACCGTAACCATGACCGGCAAGATGGCTGCCGTTGCAGAAGTCGGGGCCAGTGACGTCAGGTGAAAAACCTCTATTCCAAACTACTTCTACTGATTGACTTTAAGCTATTTGCAGTATGTTACAGTGAAGTCAAAGAAATCATGACACTCCTAACCGCCTGAACACCTACTGTTTGTGGTTTCTTCTGGTTCATACCCCCGAGTAAAAATTTATTTACCTACACGACCCAGCTTGACCTCGACCGGAAGTTCCAATAAAAACTAGGCCTGATGTACATTAATTTAAAGGATGGTTCGCCACCAAATGTAGATTACTTCGTTTTATTGTGAATTTGTGTGAAATCACCAGTGCGATCAAAGCTATAAAAAACAGTATTTTTGTTGTGAATGCTGGTTTCCTCGTGTATTGAGGCGCCCTGTAGGGGCTTTTTTGAAATAAACGAATTAAACCTTGTACTTAGCGATGTAATACTGAGTCGTATGGTATAACCCAATGTAGAGGATATACCAATCTACGTCAGAGAAGCAAATTTGGTCATCATGGGGTGTTTCAAAAAGGTTTAAAATTAATATTATCTCCAAATAATCAATATTATCTCCCAACAATCAAAGGTAATGAAACAGTCTTCTGCTAGCGCAGATCCTAAATTTGATCTAAATTGCATTTGCGACAATTTTTGTGTTTTATCTGTACACGAGGTTTTATTTTTCTTTCTTTTTTTCCAGACTGGCAAACTACATGGCTTACAAAGGCGAGGGACGGCTCCAATTTGAGACATTAAAATTGTGTTCAGCCCCTTCACATTTTTACGTCAACCAGTAGTTTATACTTAATCCCTGTGAAAACTCACAACGTTTGTTTCAGATTGAACAAATATTAGTATATAAATTTTAAAAAAAACTGATGATTTAATACTCATTAGGCCCAAACGTGACAATAGCTTAAAAAGCTTAAACGCTCCTCCGCTCCGTTGTCAGCACATGCTGACATGATTTTCCGTAGGTTAAAAGAGTTGGTTTTGCATTTGTCAACGATTTTGTTATCTTAGTGTGTTATTAACATGTCCAGGTATTGCCTGGGCTAATTTCAGCTTATTTGTTTGATTTATTAATTAAGATTTACAGATTTGGTTTCATCTTCCATTGACAACTGACAGACCGATTTTCTACACAAGATGCTGGCAGAGTTTTGGCCTGCCCCTTCTTACCAAATTACTGTCCCATGTTGATTGACACCCCTCTACTAGGACGTGTGGCATGGTCCAGCTTGGGACATCATGGCGTATGAGCTGACCAGTGTGTACGATGTAATTAAGACAATGGAAATATTAAAAAGTCAGCATATGCTGACAACGTACCTGTTTGATCGGTCAAGCAGCGGACATTCGGGAAATGAAGACACTTCTTTTGCACCTGTCTGATGCATCTATTGACAATAAAGCAGGCGTATTTCTTCTGGCCAGGGCAGCCGCCAAAACCAGGCAGTTCCACGCCCTTTGGTTGGAAGTCAACCACGTCCTTGTCAACGCAGTCAGAGGCTTCGAGGTTTACATCAACTAACCCTTCAGCAGCTTGGGACGTATCCCCGTTAGAGCTTGCGTAAGCAGACATCTTCCAAGTGCCATGGTCTGACGGAGGAAAGGATCCCTGGTAGCTGAACTTCACTACATTTGTACCATCAACATGAGCCGCCCATTTTTGATCATAACCTTCCAATGATCCTGAAAGAAATGAGATGGAAAAAAATACATTGCTTACAAAATGTCGAAGATTTTTTGTTTAATTAACGACCGAGCTGCATCCAGTTCTTTTTTATTTGTTAAGCCAGGAATGAAACAGATTATCTTTCCTGCATGCAGCACTAAAGCTCCGGGGCATTGTTTAAGAAAATAGCAGTCTCGTAGCGAATTGACTTTCACCTCGCTCCTATAAAAAGGGCGAGTTTTCTGTCGATGTGCTAAGAATAACAAACCTGGTGCTAGGCACAGGAAGGCAGCAAGGTACACCGGTACGAGGTACACCGGTAAAGTTGTGCTGGCCATGCTGAAGTTTGAATCACACCGGGTCCAAAGGTGGTTTCTCTGTGCGTTTGTTTTGGGGTAGGTTTTTTTTGGGTCGAGAGTGCCCAAACTTAAAAACCCTGCGCATTATATACTGATTGATGCACAAACTAATCATTATAGGCCCGATGACAGATGGCTAGGTGTTTTTTCACCACCTATCTAAATCTCAATAATGTCCTTCGTAAACACCCGTGGTCCTAATAAATCAATTGATAACGCTAAAAATGGAACCACCCCCGTAAAAGTTCCATTAAAGCCTCACCTTACCCTGGATTTGAGTTAACTTAGTTTTGTTTTTAGTTGTAACTGGACTTCGAGAGTCTTCTGTTTTCAAACCCGTATCATAAAAAATAACTTCGTTATCATCTAAATGGTTGATAATTCATCAACAGAACATCGAAAAGGGATCCTTTAACGTATTGCCATTGGTTGAATAAATAACAACAAAATAACAGTAATAGTTTCAAAATTCCAAGTTTTCTGGAGAGCAGTTTCTCCGTAATATTTCAAACTGTTTTTCGGGCTGAAGTAAGATTTTGACGATTTGGTGGTGGTGGGGGTACCAACGACGGAGGTAACTCTTCCATTGAACCAATTGGAGCGTCGATGGTGCACGGTATGTTGTTTACAGTTGTGTTTACAGTTGTGTTTAGAGTGGTTATGACTGGATCGTGGATGCTTGGTATTCAAATGTTTGGGGCTCGACGTTTAACAAAACATGAACAGATTCTTTAGATTTTGTCTGCCCGCCGGTATATCAATAAATAAGTGGGGTATTGTTTAGTCGTTGTAAAATATGACCAAGTCACGAACTTTCGAACGCCGGTGACCCTTGTGGGGCTCGGTGGGGCTCGGCGGAGCTGTGTTTATATGGAGTGCATGCAGTTGATTATTAGGGCGAAAAGCACTCGACGAAAGTCCGACTTGGGTTACGTCTAATGTACGCCTTGACTATTTTGTTTGTTTTTTAATTGCAAATAAAAGTTCTCGAAACGCGGACTGCAGGCAAGGCATATACCTACAACGCAATTTTAAAGATGGCTTCCCTAATATTTATCTTGGTCGTAAATTAAACTTTCACAAAGTTAACTTTAGGGTCACGTGGCGTGATGTAATCAATTGGAGGCTTGAAGCAAATATGGGAATAGTTTTTTTCCCACCTAGAAACTTATGTTATGGCTCTTCGACCCATTTCGGTGACCTTAGAACCTATTGGTACGTGAGGGCTAGAGGGCCAGGGTTAGGGTTCGGGGCTAAAATTAGGGTTAGGGTTTGGGCTAGTTAGAATTGGGGCCGGGGCTTGGGCTAAAATTAAGGGTTAGGGTTTTGTTGAGGGCTATGGGTTGATTGTAAGGCTAGAGTTAGGTAAGGGTAAGACGAGTATGGGTCATGTACTTGGTAGCATAGCCACTCAATCCATACTGGTTTCAAGTTATATCCTCGGTTTGTTTTGCCTCAAAAGGAACAACATACAGCTTTATAAGAAAAGGTAACGACTGACCCCAAATCAAAATTGGACACGTTGTTGCAAACCCTACCCGCCGTAATTGATAATTCAACAAAATAGTGTTTTGTACTCGAAAAACTTACAGTTACACTGTAACTCACGACCCGGTTTCAATTTTTATCGTGCAACTAGTATAACAGTCCTATAGTACATGTTTATCATGGATGTCTATTGCTTGAAGTTTGCCACCCCAGAGTACTCTCGTAATTGCTTTAGAAATAGTGTAACTAAAAGATGAAAACGCTTGTGGAAACTTTGTTAAAATTGCAAATAACATTAACAAAATTAGCGAAAGACAGAAATAAAATATTTTGAGCGATATAAGATGATTTTCACACGAAATAACTCCCCCAAAGCTAACGAGTACAATATATGCTAACTGTGGTGAATAAAAACCCATTTTGTAACATTTAACATTCCATTTTCCCGGTTAAAAATTTGTTTTGCCCAGTAAAAAATTTTTAAAAAAAAAAAAAAAAAAGATCAATGGATTAAAAAAATAATAATAACCTTATCACAATGATTGTCAGTTAAAAAAAATTTTATGAAAAGAAAAACACGTTTAAAACCCCATTAAAATAAATATGTATATTTATGGCCGACACCATTCGGGATTACAGGGTGCACCTACACAAACTCTCGTAGATACCGTACAAAATGCTTAATATTCAAAAATACTGTAAAAATACTTAGAAGTCTCACAGCTTTTACATTAAAGGGAAACTTGTGACATGGGGACTCCCAAGGCCCTTCGAGTTATTCTCCCTCAAAACAAAAACACCCTTCACCTGTGAAAATTTCCAAACGTTCGAGAATCGATCTTGAAAAAATATTCTTACACCTTTCAGCAAATAGGAAAACAATTTCAGGGCCTAGGTCATCCAAATTACCCCAAGCTTGAAGTCAAAATACTCTAGGTCACATTTGCACACAATGTTTTTACAGTACTCCTTTTATTTGGCTCTCAAATATGTCTAGAATAGAATGAGGACCTACAATTGCACCCTTTTGGTATCAACTCATTGAATTCACAATACAGTGCGCGTGCGCCACCAAAGGGGGGGGGGGTGGACACGATTTAGCGTGATCCCGACGGCCGTTCCAGTTGGAGCCGTTCATTTAAAAATAGGGGTTGCTCTTTACCGTTACGTCAGAAAAAGAAAACAAATCGGGATACTAAGTTAAATTCAACATGAATGTAAGGTAAATTACGCATTATTTAGTAAATAAGTCCAAAGACTCATGGTCCCAGCAAAAAAGTAGAGAAGCCAACATAAATAAAAACAGTGATACGCCGGTGACTGTTTTTTGGCGAGCAGCGAGTAGTTCACTTACCATGGAGGTAGAAAAAAGAAGTCATCCCTCCAGCAGTGCCAAAAAGACCCTCTATCATGAAAAAAACTTATCGTCCTACCCTTGAGTTTTTTCAACTTATGAAAAGAACAAGTATGAAGTTCTCTTTGCTATTTGTTAAAATTTGAAAAAATCTGTTCGTTCTCACCAATTGATATTTGTAGTTATAAATGTAAACGTTCGAATAGAATGGTATCGCCCAATAGTACTGGCAGCTCCACACACCCACTAGTAGTAGTACTATACTATTACTAGTGACTCGCAATCCATCTATCTGTGGCCAGAAGAAGTGTGTGTATCGGTTGCTTGCATGCTCATGAATGAGACGAGTATCAACGTTGGTGGCGCACTTTTTGTCGTCGTTTCCACCCCCCTGTGCGCCACCAAGAGTTTGCTCCAGAAAACGTTTTCGCACGAGGGCACTCGATTTACTAGACCCAGTTTGTTTTAGTAATTACTGCGCGTGTGTAAAAATTATGGAAGATAAACAACAAGAGAAAAAAAAACTCCCTTTACATTAGAACAAGTACAGGTGAAATAAGTCTGCTGGTCTCTGGTCGACTTCAGGTATACTTTTCAGAAGAAGGAGCGCGTTTGGGGAATAGAGCACTTAAAGCGGAACATAATGAAAATGTCTTGTTATTTTCATTGGACCAGTTCGCTATTTTCATTTTAAGCTCCATACATCTTGTATTATTAAATAAATTATTCGGGCTTTTGATAACAATCATTCATGTATTTGTATATATTTGCCTCAGATAAACATTCCCCGTTCGTTATACCCATTTTATTATTCCTCTTAGCATTGATCTGACGTATTTATTATAGTGTTGCTTTTTTGCGTGGGTTATACAATCATTCGATCCTGGGAATTGAATTAATTTGAATTAATTTGAGTTGGTTGTTAAATTCATTTCCTATTTTTCATTTGATATGTTTATAATTATTTTCTTAATGGTATGAGTGGTTTATACTTGTATCTGGTTCAAATCTTTACATGCAAACGTGATTGTATCCGATAACAATGACATTTTCTTCACCCGCAACAGTTTTAGGCCGTGGTGGAAGACTCTTTTGTCATTAGCAAAGGTCAAAATAGCCCAGTATTACACTGTTGTTGCACTCGTCGATGTATGTGGGTCTGGCTCCATTGAACACCACAATGATGCTTTTGTTCACGCGGGAACTTGTTTTTGATAGGCTCCCTTCTTGTACAAACATGGCCCAAATTCATGGCACTGCTTACAGTGAGTGGTATCTCCGCTTTCGGCGTTATATGCTTTACACGGCACCGTAAGCATAGAGTTACGCAGTAAGCAGAGAAGCAAACATGAAAACTGGGCCCTGAACCAGTTACTGAAAAAAGATATGTGTATACAAAGCAATGGCGCTTGTAACAACGACAAGTTTGATTTTGTTTAATGAGTTCCAGTAAGTTTAAAGGGGCAGAGGTGATCAGTATTAAGACAATTTGAAAACCAGGCTCAGTATTTTGAAGCTAATAGACCGATTGCGCGACCAATGTTAACATGTCGTCACTTGACTTATAGTGGGTACTACGTCATCTCAACAGATGACAGAGACGTGTGAAGACCATGTTGTAACATTTTGATGCCATATAATGTGAAAAGTTGGAATAATGCAATGAAATCAACGATGTATATTGATCTTTTGATTGTTCATTATTGTCTCATGTCGGATCTTACTGAAATGCCGCCTCCGCAAGATCCCTGGATAGTTAATACAAAACACATTATTGAATTTAAAACTATTCATAGATTTTTTTTGTCTGATTTATACGCAAATTTCGCTCAATATAGTGCCGACAAGGCTGTTATTGCGACATATGTTTAATTTCATTGAAAACACATCTGGTTGTAAAATAAATTACTGTTGAGGGTGCAAATAATCTGTAAAGGTGACTGTTTTAACACCAGAGGTTCTATACTTCTATACTGCGGTATGTATTTAGCCGAGTGGTGTCATGAAGTTGGCGAAATTGGAAGTGGTTCAGCTATATGGTTGCCGCCTTCGCTTTGAAGGACGAAAGTACACGTACCATCGGAAACAGCGTAAAATGCGTTCCCGCGGTTGATGCGTGTTCTGCACTCCGGGAAAGAAAAAACACGCTTGAAATTTGAACGTTAATGGTGCACCCCACAGTAACTTGAGCAACAAAATGGATCCGATTTTCTGAATCTTAAGTAGTTATGTCATTAGATTGAAGCAATTTAATAAAGGGTCAACATGCGTTGAGGTGCTGGAGTTCTGCGAACATCATGCCGTTGCTCGATTGATTGGATATTGATTTAAATAATGGAAAATAGGTTAGGGTTCGAGGCTAAAATTAGTGTAACACGATAAATGGATATCACTAATATTGTAGGCTGGCCGACAAAGCATAAATAAAACTCCAATCAACTCGTATCTTTGGGCTGAAATACAGATAATACTTTATTTAGATCTGTAGGGCTTTACAGAGAAGATCAGACGAGAAGTAGCAGGAAAAGAAGAAAACACTGGATTGGGCCACAGTGCGAGATTTTGCACTGGGCTAATCAGGAGGGTCTGTCTATAAGTACAGAATAGAGAAGAATGAACTAAAGATGGGACATAAGGGCATTTTATAATAAAGTTGTGGGGACAGACTAGGTGGGCATTAAGGTCGTAAATTTGTCAAGTCCCACTGAGACAGCCAGTCTGGACACTGGTGTCTTGGTGAGCGTTGGATTAATTAGGGTGCTTGTGAGATTGGGGGAAGTGCCTGGGGTAAAACCAAATTACCAGCTTACATTAGGATTATGGGTTTGGGCTAGTTAGAATTGGATCCAGGGCTTGGGCTAACATTAAGTGTTCGGGTTTGGTTGAGGGCTATGGGTTGATGGTAAGGCTAGAGTTAGGTAAGGGTAAGAAGAGTATAGGTCATGTACTTGTTAGCATAGCCACTCAATCCATACTGGTTTCAAGTTATTACCTCAGGTTTTTTGCCTCAAATTAACAATATACAGCTTAAGAAAAGGCAACGACTGGCCCGAAATCAAAAATGGACACAGTTTTTGCAAACCCTACCGCCATAATTGATAGTTCAACAAAATAGTTATTTTCTTAATGGTATGAGTGGTTTATACTTGTATCTGGTTCAAATCTTTACATGCAAACGTGATTGCATCCAATAACAATGACATTTTCTTCACCCGTAACATTTTTAGGCCGTGGTGGAAGACTCTTTTGTCGTTAGCAAAGGTCAAAATAGCCCAGTATCACACTGTTGTTGCACGCGTTAATGTATGTGGGTCTGGCTCCATTGAACAACACAACTATGATTTTGTTCATACGGGAACTTGTTTTTGATAGGCTCCCTTCTTGTACAAACATGGCCCAAATTCATGGCACTGCTTGACAGTGAGTGGTATCTCCGCTTTCGGCGTTATATGCTTTACACGGCACCGTAAGCATAGAGTTACGCAGTAAGCAGAGAAGCAAACATGAAAACTGGGCCCTGAACCAGTGACTGAAAAAAAGATATGTGTATACAAGGCCATGGCGCTTGTAACAACGACAAGTTTGATTTTGTTTAATGAGTTCCAGTAAGTTTAAAGGGGCAGAGGCGATCAGTATTAAGACAATTTGAAAACCAGGCTCTGTATTTTGAAGCTAATAGACCGATTGCGCGACCAATGTTAACATGTCGTCACTTGACTTATAGTGGGTACTACGTCATCACAACAGATGACAGAGACGTGTGAAGACTATGTTGTGACATTTTGATGCCATATAATGTGAACAGTTGGAATAATGCAATGAAATCAACGATGTATATTGATCTTTTGATTGTTTATTATTGTCTCATGTCGGATCTTACTTCTTCTTATCGAGTCACTACACAAGTCCAGTGTTTCACACAGGCTCTGGCACGGCAGTACACGGCTTCCATGTCATCTTGGGTGCATGGCTCTGGCAGGAGTGGGCAGACTAGCAGGTGCTCCGTTGTCTATACTGCCGCCTCCGCAAGATCCCTGGATAGTTAATACAAAACACATTATTGAATTTAAAACTATTCATGGATTATTTTTTGTCTGATTTACACGCAAATTTCGCTCAATATAGTGCCGACAAGGCTGTTATTGCGACATGTGTTTAATTTCATTGAACAAAACATCTGGTTGTAAACAAATTACTGTTGTGGTGCAAATAATCTGTAATGGTGACCGTTTTAACACCAGAGGTTCTATAAATCTATACTGCGGTATGCGTTTAGCCGATTGGTGTCATAAAGTCGGCAAAATTGGAAGTGGTTCAACTATAGGCCTAGATTCTTGAATTTTTAATGTTAGTGGTGCACCCATCAGTAACTTGAGCAACAAAATGGACCAGATTTGTTGAATCTTAAGTAATTATTTCATAAGATTGCGGCAATTTAATAAAGGGTCAATATGCGTTGAGGTGCTGGAGTTCTGCGAACATCATGCAGTTGCTCGATTGATTGGATATGTATTTAAATAAAGGAAACTGGGTTAGGGTTTGGGCTAGTTAAAATTGGAGCCAGGGCATGGGCTAAAATTAAGTGTTCGGGTTTGGTTGAGGGCTATGGGTTGATGGTAAGGCTATGGGTTGATGGTAAGGGTAAGAAGAGTATGGGTCATGTACTTAATAGCATAGCCACTCAATCCATGCTGGTTTTAAGTTATTACCTCGGTATGTATTTAGACGAGTGGTGTCATGAAGTTGGCGAAAGTTGAAGTGGTTCAGCTATATGGTTGCCGCCTTCGCTTTGAAGGACGAAAGTACACTCACCATCGGAAACAGCGTAAAATGCGTTCCCGAGGTTGAGTACAGCCTAATGCGTGTTCTGCACTCAGGGAAAGAAAAAACACGCTTGAAATTTGAACGTCAATGGTGCACCCCACAGTAACTTGAGCAACAAAATGGACCCGATTTTCTGAATTTTAAGTTATTATTTCATAAGATTGAAGCAATTTAATAAAGGGTCAACATGCGTTGAGGTGCTGGAGTACTGCGAACATCATGCAGTCGCTCTATTGATTGGATAATCATTTAAATAATGGAAAATGGTGATTGTGCTCATTCGATAGTGTCGAAAAACTGAGATGATTAATCAGTTTCGTCTGCATCAAAACAACGGGCCGCTGTAAGTAAATGCATAGGGAAGAACCTTTGTATTAGGTTATTTAAAAGACTTGGCCAAAGTGTTTTCTTCGTAAATTATGTATTTTGTTTTATTTATTTCCCAGGTAATAAACAGAATAGTAGTTACAAACATTTTACATACTCATACTTCAGTAGTGGCGTAACTTACCCCCCTCCCCCCCCAAAAAAAAAAAAAAAAAATTGACGTCCGTGACCCTCGGTGCCCCTAATTATTTTATAAGCTTTAATGTCCAATGTTTTTATAACAATTTTCCATTCACACGCGCACGCGTTTTAACACTCACGTAAAATTATCTTATGAAAAATAGTAAATGGCAGAACAAGTTTCAGCGCTGTATTTCATTAACTTCATTCTGAGAAATCAATTACTACGGCACAAGTATTGCTGAGGAAATTATAATTTACCACCTGGCTCATTCCCGGCCGACAATTGTTACCGTTCGTGCCCTTGAAGAAGAACTTCATCTTCGCCTTTCAAGTTCAATCTTTTCGGCAAAGCCGATGCTAATCTCCACGATGCCCCTGCTTTGATATTTGAAAACAAATGTTTTGGCTGAAAACCAGACAAAAGTGAGGAATCGACCAAGATCTCGCAATTGTAGCTTTGCGGAGATTTTTGTGATGGTGCCCGTCTCCTGCAGTGGCATGACCAGACACGCTAATTTTTTTTTTTTTTTGGGGGGGGGGGCGGACAAAAGGGGGCAATGACACAATTCGGGCGCTATTTGTTATGTATTGAACGATTCATTTGTGCGTAGTTTGCGACTTTTGATCTTATTTTGATGGGCAAGAATATTGAGCGGGGGTGGGGGGGGGGGCTTACGCAGATTAACAGAACGCCGGTAATTGGTTGTCAGATGACACACTGCAACCATCCTTATAGTTTTTGTGTACAAAATGAACACAGCAAACATAATCAGCAAAATCATACAATATACTGTAAAACCAAAACAAACCTCTACGGCAGTATGCTTTTAGTGTGGATAAACCCACCTTCCTTAGCCAGGTATCTCTTATAAACCAAGAAAAGTATATTAATCCCGCGGAAGCCAGAGGTTTTTCATGCTCACACAATAATGCACCGAAGGTTGAACTCGGCAGTTGGAAAATGTTCTCAGTGCACCTTTTTTTTTTACCACATCAAAAACTTTCACAAGGTGTATCTTTCATAATTTTCAGGAGTGATTGCAAAACCACTTAAAAAGAAATTAAGTGGTGAATTTGTTTTGGTCGTCAAGTTAATCGCTCGTAAAGATATAATCTGCGTTACTGAAAAGTTCTTCAGTGTGACACCTCTACATCCAGCAAACGTAATTATTGAGCACACCAACAACCGCCATCTGGCAACACAGTAACATATATATTTTGGTTGGAAGTCCCTGGAGGTGCCATGTATGGATTCTATAAAGTGTGGAACCATCTAAACAAAATACCAGAATAGGTTGAGTAAAAAAACAAACAATATAAATCTATACCACACCAATTATTTTATTGTTTACCCGATGAAACCCTCTCCCTTCATTTTCCGTTTGTCTGCACAGCTGCAGATTTTTTTTCAGACATGTCCAAGACTTAACGCTACTAATGGAAAAAACCACATTAAAAAGCATTCTAACCTTCAAAGGTGATCTTTTTGCTGTTGTCCAACAACAATAATGTCTGCAGATAATCAATCGTGTCACGATAAAACACATGATGACAATACATTTGTTTAATTCTCAAAAGCGAGATCGATTGCAATTTCGTTTATTAAATAGTCTAGTTAATCCAGGGTTTGACCTAGACAAAATTACAACAGAGGCTTTGCCTCTATTTTCAGTAATAATATGAACGCACACCCTCTAATGCTAGTAGAAATCTTATTTTTTCCACACGGGTGTAGGCCTAGTCACTGCATATTCTCCAAACACAGAAAAAAAATCTAAGATGGCTGCCATTTTTTAAGATGGCCGCCATTTTCCCGCCAAAATCAAATTCTCACGAGTTAGTAAGATAATAATCTTAGTCGAATGACCGCTGCGCTTATATCATGTTTCAGTCTCGGTCGTATGAAATTTCTATACAGTGTTTATGCCTATCGCTAGTAATCCCAATATACAATTTCCACTTATGCCAAAGGCATTCGAATAAACAGTGATTTGTCAATTTTATTACACTTTCAAGAATCATTCAAAAGTACCTCTAAATTGCATGCAGTATTTAAACAATTTTGAGAAATTGAATTTCCCATAAAAGGAAAAGGCTGCAATAAAGTGTATGACCCCCAAGTGTAATGATACATTTGTTTATCCCAGTTTCAGAAAAATCACAATTAAGAATTGTGCACAGATTTAAATAGGTATGCAACAGATTTTGCTGATATTAAAGGTAATATGAAAAAAAGGATGGTTTTATATAGAATTGCTGTAACACTGCCCAGATGACTTGGTTTTAAGAGTTATGTGAACTAAAATAGGGCAAGCCTAATAAAACTTCTCACTCAAGCTGTCAGTGGCTATAAACTGGGGCGAATTTAAGAGTGAAATCATACATGTAGCCGTGTGCAGGCAAATTATGAGATGATTATACCAAGTGTAGCCACAAATTTAAAAAAAACTTTGATAGTATATGATAAATACATCATAGTAGAAAGTTTGAATGGACAAGCAGAGAAAAAAAATCCGACCGGAACGCACTCAAGATGTTCAAAAAGCTTTGGGTTTTGTAATGTATGAAAATTCTCCAAAGGTCGAGCGAGAATATTGTACTGAAAAGCAGGCTAAAAACGTTTGAGGCGTCATGTGCAGTTCTTTATAGAAAAAGGGGTGGAAACAAATGGAAAAGGGCAAAACACAAGAAAGACAGGTGCAAGTGGGGGAGGGGTGTTTGTGGGAGGGTGTGGGAAGGAAGGAAGGAGACAGAGCAGTCTGCCCAATACATTTTTCGCGAATTAGTGATGTGTCGGGCAGTGCGGGAGAACAGACTTGTTTAAAAAGGAACTCTGAATCAATCTATTTAATATTTCAGTTTTGACCATTGATCTCCATTATGTCAGTATAATGGAGATCAATGAGTTGTGATTATTGTTGCTATATGAGAATATCCATGCAGAGACTATCAAGCCTGTACTGAATATTATCAAAACTATTATCGTCATTTCCAATGGCTGTGTATAGAGGTTTTACAGTGTTATCACGTGACTGTGTGTTTGAGACGCCATATTGCCGGTCAATGACCAGAGGCAAGATCACAGTTCATTACAGTAAACATGACCGGCAAGATGGCTGCCGTTGTGGTAGTCGGGGCCAGTGACGTCAGCTGAAAAACCTATATAGTCTCACTACCCTGCTTCGTATATTTCTCACGACTATGTGAGCGTCCATTGCATAAAATAGCAACAATCATCACAACTGAACAGACGCCACCGACGTTGAGTTTGAGTTAGTCCTTAGTTTCTCGGAAAGTTTGATAGTTCGCTCGGTCGTTTGATAGTTGTTGCAATTTGTCTTTAGCTTTTGATAACCGCCCTCAATCTTTTTGTAATAGTTAGTTTGATTTCGTTTTTAATGATAGTTGCTGGATTTGACTTTATGGATTTTGTTATGTGTTCTTTTCAAGGATTCGTTCTTTGATTGTTTTTTTGTTTTATCTATTTGTTTTTTTATTTGACTGATTGCGTTTTTTTTATATTCTTTTAAATATTAGATTGATTCAGAGTTCCTTTTTTAACAAGTCTGTTTGATGTAGCGTTTTTAAGTTTGATTGGGAATTGTTATTTGTTTAAAACATTTTTTGTTTATTGTTGGTGCGTTTGTTACTTTAAATTTAAATTCTTTTCTTTGATTTTTGTGTTGTCCTTTAGTTGGTAAATTATTAGTCTGGCCCTTTTGGCCGCCCATAATGGGGGGGGGGGTGGTTTGGGTTAAAGAAAGGGAAAAAAGAAGAGAAGACTTACTAAAAGTAAATTTTTCCTTTGATAATATGTTGAGCCACTTTTGTTTGTACATTTAATGGAAGAGCTCACAACATATTTTCTGTGCGTTTTAAAGCTGCACTTCATCAGTCACCATTTTGGCTTTGTATCCTTTTTATGCATGAGGTCTCGAAATCAATTCAAATATTTTACTGAGAAACTACTTCTTTCTAAAAAAAAACTACGTTACTTCAGAGGGAGCCGTTTCTCACAATATTTTATACTATCAACAGCTCTCCATTGCTCGTTACAAAGTAAGTTTTTATGCTAACAATTATTTTGAGTAATTACCAATAGTGTCCAGTGCCTTTAAACAACACTGACTGGTAAATTTAATGTCATTTATAATGGTAAATACATGTGCATTACAGCCTAGTTTCCCTCAAAAGTGTGATGTGAGAAAGCAAAAGAGGAATTTACTGATTTCAGGCTACAAATGATGTTAAACCACCATTAAAAGCTTATTATAATCCCAATTTCACTGAGCTATATTATTTCTTTCTGCAGAAATTTTTGTTTCATCACAGACCATCCTTGGTATGAGGCTACTGCTGTCTCAATCATGACACTCTCGAGACACCCTACTCTAAGCACAGGCAACATTACAGTGCTAGAGCCATTGAACGTGACCTTGCAAGGTAAGTAAGACTGAGCATAACTTTATAATTGTATATAGGCGGCATGTAGGGGAAATAAATCAGATAATAGAGAATGCCACTTGAAAGCGAGATAATTCCCACCACAATTTAGCTTTTTATCACGATAAGTCCCTGCACATCAGCCATGCCGGTCTATTTGGTGGCTCCCCATACAAAAAATGGTGCATTCAATCTGATGCAAATTTAATTGGGAAATAGCTGTTCTTAAGAAATATCTGTGAGTTTAATTCCTTTATTGTTGCTTATTTAATTTTTCCCGGTCAGACTGGCTAAGTTGGAAAAGAAACCCCTGGGTTATTAAATCAACAACATACATTATACAGTATGATGACTTTAAAATCAAACAATTTTTCTTTTTATTTCACAGGAAATACGCATCTCATATCAGCAGGTCATAGGGTTAGCGCAACGAGTGGCCCTAATTCCAGCATGCATCATGGAAAACACAAGGACAACCTTTCCAGATGCAGAGGGCAACTATGAAGGGTTCATATACCCAGACCTAGATGATTTTTAATTTAATTGTCATCATCATCTTCCTTGCAGTTTTTACAAAGTTTCATACTTGTCAACACAGTACTAAAACAGTGTCTTGAGATGATGCCAATTGCTGTTGGTTAACATTTGAAAACACGGTTTCCATTCCTTTCGTTGTAAAACTGGGATGTTTTTTTTGGGGGGGGGAAATGAAATCACAATTTTACCCAGATGTATGCATAGAAATCAGTGAGTAACATCCTAATTAAAATACCCGCAACTTTGTGAAAACTGAACAAATTTGAATTTGCATTTTTTTGTTAAGCTCCCAATTCCATGAAGTGACATATTTCCTAGGCCTTTAGCGTTTGTACTGGGAATTATTTTCATTAGTGTGACATCCATCACGTTGCTAGACGAGTTTTTTAAAATCTATTCAGTCATTTTGTGAAAACTACTTAGTGCAGGCCGTACTGCATCACTTTGCTAATGACATTTTGAATAGTGTACGTAATTGAGCAACCAAGGCATTTCTAGAAGAAAAAAAGGGATCCGTGTAAACTTTCTTGTAATGACTTGAATAAATTTGTCAAAATAAATTTTCCATAAAACTTTGAAAAGGTGTTTTATTATGACTCCACAATACTTTCGGTGTGTTTAACAGGCAGATTAATATAATAAGTTGTTGATAAAGGATGTATTGCAATAGATAAAATGAAGAACAAGTAAATGCTTGCCGAACATAATAATTATGGAGCGCGTGTAGTCCGAGTGCGTGTATGTTGCTGACGAAGCAAACCCTTGCTCGCCAAATTGCTAGGCCTTGGAAATTTTGGAAATGTCAGCCAAAACACTTCGGGATTTTTAGACTTATTACGGGTACATCCGCCCACAGCAATGAGGCGTTTTACCAACAAGTGGATGTAAAAGCTTCGTTAAGTGTTGTGCGAGGTTGTAGGTTGGGGAACCTCGAGAAGAGACAATAGGGCGGAGTGGTTTGTCTGGTTTGTGGATCTTAGATTGACCAAAGAATCACGGGCACTTTGTGAGACAGAGGGCCTGTGATTGTCTGTATAGCGGAGTGGGTATGGCAGTGCTACGGTTCGGAGAGAGGAGTTTGGCAGCCAACTTCCTTTCTACTGACGGAATCTGGTTCTTCGGGTAGGCGGACATAAGTATCTGTGTCAAGGATATTTTGAACTTTCTTATCATAATCGGTACGATCCATTACAACTGTGGCATTACTCTTGTCAGCCTTTAGGATGTGTACTGAGGGATCCCTGTGTAGGCTATTGATATCCTCGAATCCTGTCTTTTTAGGTTCGATTTTGGACCTTTGGAGTTTTTCAAGACCTCATGATGAATCTGAACTCAGATATAGTTTGCCTTTTTTTATCGAGATTACGAATGGAGGGTTCAACTGCCTGAATAAAATCTTCGATTGGTACCTTGTTCGGGGTGGTGGTAAAATTCATACCTAAGGATAAGACATTCGATTCCGTATCAAATAACTGGCGTTGGCTGAGGTTTTCAACTGATTTACGTTTCATTCCATAATTAAGTTTCTCTATCTTCTTGTTACCTTGCTATTGGGTTTGTTTGTACTCTGTTATCGATAGATTTGAGGCGTTGGAATTTACGGAAAGTTTTTTCCGTGTGGTAGCATCTGTATATGATATAGATTTATCCGTGAGGGCAGAATTCTTATCATAATTGGTAGATTGCATAGTCGTGTGGAGACTAGCTTTGCACTCTGATATATGGAGGTCGGTTTGGGCAAGGCAACTGCGAATGGCGGCAGTCTGATTTCGGAGTAAAGCTTTGTTAGCATTACGTATGATTCGGGCAGACTGTACGGTATTGATAGGGTCTCTTAGGGAGAGACTCTTGGAAAAAACATTAGCATCTCTTCATCTCTTCAGAAATGTCAACTTGTTAGTATCGAAAATGTCGGGCTTGATACATCTAAAACTACTAGGTTTGATTTCACCTAAGATGTTGAAAATTTCAGACGTAAATTGTAGTCATCATCTGATACCGTAAAATAATTGTTTGTGGAGTTTGAAAAAGAAGAGTGATTTGGGGCTTTGCTTTCTCAATTTTGGGATCAAATAGTACAGTGCCCAACAACTGTATGTTCTTTCAAAACTATTTACGGCCTGTAACTGTTTATATAACCCTTTAAAAAGAAGCAAAATATATATCGGAAATGTCGGGCATGATACATTTGAATTGGGAAGTCTTTTAGGGTTTTTGTTTTTAAGAAGCAGTCATACAGCAATGGATTGTTGATTAAAACAACTATAAAGTAACTATTTAGAAATAAATCTTTACTCTTGACTCTGCCGGAATGATTTTACTCACAACAGCACTACCACAGGTCATGTGCCTGACATGCTGATCTTTGCGTGCGTAATACAATAAAGTGGCCATGCTAAAGTGCGCCCTGTTGTTTTATTCATTCTTTTTTTAGACCGAGAGCATTGTGTACCAGCCTTTGCCGAGTGTTTGTTTATTTTAATAATGTTTTCGAAAGGGAAATGGTTCGCAAAGCGAAGACATAGTTTGGTCTAGTTTCTCCCACATATTGTACTTGGGTGTGTCACATGGGGAATCGGTCTTGATATTGTAAGAGGAGCCAGTGCTATGACTCTGCACTTTAAGTGCCGGGCTGATGTAGAGACACGTTTTACATCTAGAACGGGTACAGTTGTGACAACCCTGTGGGATTGTTTACTGGCCCTGAGAGCAGAGACACAGGCACTTATGCCTTCGCTATGGGATATGTTGGTATACAGTTATGAAACATCTAGAATAACCAGAAAAGCAGAGTCGGGTTGTACGTTACAATTGTTTCACTCTGTTGAGGGATCCGTGGTGTTTTGTACACCCGCGGGAGCAAATGGCACCCGCGGTGGTTCAAACCCCATGGACCCCATCTCAGCGTGCAACAATTGTTTTGTTTGGTATACCACGATAATAGATTCCGTGTAGGCGATCTGCTGTCATCTTCAAACAGTATACGACGAAGTTGACACAGTTTAACAAGGAGACGAACAGTGGCGAACAATATTGTGAGCAACATCAGCAGAACGTTCGTTGAAATAAAAAAAACAATTCTTCACTGTTCCCTCGAATTGTACATGGCGCTGGAAACGACTAACTGTGGACACGATCCCGGTAATGTGTTCACAGGGATACAACACTCATGTTACGCTCAAGCGCTGTGCGTAATGCGTAGTGCGCAATCCTTAAAAATAAATATACACGCGATATTTACGCATTGCGCATACTCATTACGCACAACGGATGGCGGGCACATGGATTTCCTGCCTTACTAGCCATGTTACACAACACGTGATTGGTTCTCAAATGATAAAAATTCACAATCAATTAACGTGGTACAACAACTTTGTTGCACGCTGTGATGGGGTCCGTGGTGTTCTGTATACCCGAGGGGGCAAATTGCGCCCGAGGCGAAGCCAAGGGTGCCATTGCGCCCCGAGGGCGTGCAAAACCCATGGACACCATCACAGAGCGTGCAACAATCGTTTTGTAATGCCATGGTAAAAGATTCCTCTTCTTTGGAGGTGATCTGTTGTCCTCTTCCAACATTTTTCCTTTTTTTCTTTGAAATGCAATTTTATAAAGGTAAATGATGAAGAGGATTATTTCTAGTGGGTTTTAATCGAATGGAAGCCGATAATTCTTATTTTTGTTTAAATATTCAAGATAATAATTCATAAAAGAATAATACAAAAATGCTGTTAAAATTTAAATACACAAATAAATTGAGTCAAAGGAGCCTGAGTTGTGCAGAATATGATATTAATAAGAGATTCCCTTAGCTATGGTAATACACACTTTGCTCGCTCACAAAATGAGAACTAAATTTAAACCCAAATCACCAATATAAGAGCAGCAAGTTAACAAAACCTTGAGAACTGACCCCAAACTTGTACCTGAAATAACACAGAAAGGGCCTACATATAATTTATTCTGATGGAACTAAATGCAAGGATCGGTGTTTAAGTGGGTCTTTGCAATTCGCACATCATCATTTTAACAGAAAGGCATAATCATTATCACGGACCCCAACCAGAAACGTGTTTGAGCTTTGGTCATTGGTTGAACGTTTTCGCGTGTTCGGTTGAACCGCGGTGACGCGGCTGTTCCGACTATAAAACTGCAACCGACTTGTTGGCTCGGTGAGGCTTGGTTTCCAGATGGCTGACTATAAAAAACTATCAAAAAATGTCGAGGGAATTCTTTTCAAAACGAAATACCCTAAAGCATTACAATTAAATATTACCAGACTAAGTTCCGTAACTTGAAAATAAAATGAAGGTTGTATATTTTCAGAACATGAATTTTCTAAAGATATGTACCAATACGTTATGAACTGTTTCTGGTTACCGACCGTTTTCGCGTAGCTCTCGAAAATTGTTTCGGTCAGTGAATTTTATGTCAAAAAAATGTTTCCAGTCATGGTCGGCAAAACACCCCGGATGTTTCAGTGATGCAATACATCAGCCAATGGCCTCAAGTGACAAAACTACTAAATGGTTCCGCATAGGTAACTTGCGCACTCCAAGTTGACTGCATATAATTATGCCGGGATATGGGATTGTTCATGAACACATCATTCTGAAAAATTCACAAAAATTCCCTGAAAGATAGACCGTCTTAAACCAATTTTAAAGCATGTTACAACTTAGCTAATTAATTGATTAGAGAAACCCTATTTGTTCAATGGTTAATTAAAATATTCGGCATTGTCAAACAGTTTGTATAATTGGTGCTATGCATATCTGCTTTATTCATGTAAAAAATGCTATGATATCCTTATCCAATTGCTTTGTGAAGTCTTAATAGATGATGGCTCCAAGATGACGCTTTGTGTCTGTTATTGTACCGTCGGCCGTTTGGACCAGAGCGTTGCCCTGCTCTTCCAAACTGTAAATTTGTGATTTCCGTTAAAGGGTTTTGTTTAAAAAAAAATTCGTTTGAACTGTTTGAACCAATCAATTTAGTCATAAAATCCCCAAAAATACCAAAAGACATATTTAAGATTAATTGTTGGTCTCGGTCGTTGGTCGCACTCCTTATCTGTGTTGGTCTTCACTGGTACAACCGTCAAACCTCTTGTCTAATAATGAGCTGTAAACAACATAAGACAAAAGAAGACTCTTTTAAGAGTGACCAATAACAATATATACTATGAACATAAATAGTTTGTCACAAAAGTTTCTTTCTCGAAGATGCTGCTACGAATAATATATGCAATCTCCTTTTAATGTTTGATTAGTGAAAATTCAAGTCTTGATAAACTTACTTGTTTATAACTTGAATCTTTGTTATGTCTCTGAAGGTTTGAAGTATGAGATCTCTTTAAATTTTTAGTAACCTGATTTGATACGTGACCAATGAGAGTGTGGACTCTTAAGACAAATGTTCGCCACAGCAGTTTCTATCTCCAAGATGCTGCTAAGATTATTTTAAGCGAACTTCATTTTTAATGTGTTTTTGTGAATGTACTTTAATTTACGCTGAGAAGGACACATTATTATAAAGGTGCACCATTTTTTAATATTTCTATTGTTTTGGAATCGGGGTCAAAATCTTGAATTGTTACCTGAGCAGTGGAGCCCGAGTTTGAAGCACTTGCTGGACACATTCTTTGTCCCTCTCTTTAGTATGTAACAAGCGTAGTTGTCACCGGAACACCCTTTCATTCCCTTCAACACCACTTCATTCGAAGTGAAGTCCACGGTGTCACCCTCCTGGCTGTCGGCAACGCTGAGGATTTGGTGGACTTGGATCAAATCTTCCCTATCCGGGCTGTTGGTAGCGCTTCCGTAGGCGGACATTTTCCATTCGCCAGAATTGCCAGGGATATGGTTACCTTTGTAGAAGAACTTCAGCTTAATA
This sequence comes from Pycnopodia helianthoides, assembly GCA_032158295.1. Classification (NCBI taxonomy): domain Eukaryota; kingdom Metazoa; phylum Echinodermata; class Asteroidea; order Forcipulatida; family Asteriidae; genus Pycnopodia; species Pycnopodia helianthoides. The sequence continues at coordinate 15,240,639 of CM063251.1, forward strand.
TCTGTTTTACTATTGCCGTTGAAGCCGATACTGTCTGCGACGGGGCCCATCTGCCGAGAGTACTTAATAGTCCCACCTCCGTGCCCGACTAATGAGTGCATTACTAAAAAAAATAATAAAAAAAAAACAGAGAAATACACAATAGTTTTGGAAAAAACATCATCAAGGCGTCTGTTCATAACCATTCCTTATTGCCTCGCCAAAACTATTCTTTGACTCTAATTTTCAATTTGAATGTTCAATGTAAGAAACAAGCAATGATGTAATGATGACATCATTTGTTTGTCATAACACTTTTAATCACCGTTTCTTTGGAAAATTCACGTCTTGAGAAACAAACCTGTTTATGATTTGAATCTTCGCTGTGTTTCTAAAGGTTTGAGGTGTATGAAAATTCTATGCATTTTTAGTACCCTGATTTTATCTGTCACCAATGAGAGTATAGACTCTTAATAAATAATTCGTCACAGAAGTTTCTCTGTCGAACATGCTGCTAATAATATTTTTATGCGACCTTCATTTCAATATATTCTTTGTGAATGTCCTTTTTTTACGATGGGAAGGACACTTTATTAAAAGGTGCAATGTTTTGTGTGTTTTTTTGTAGTGTTTTGAAGTCGGGGTTTAAATGTTGAATTGTTACCTGAGCAGTGGAGCCCGACTTTGAAGCACTTGCTGGACACAACCTTTGTCCCTCTCTTTAGTATGTAACAAGCGTAGTTGTCACCGGAACACCCCTTCATTCCCTTTAACACCACTTCGTTCGAAGTGAAGTCCACGGTGTCACCCTCCTGGCTGTCGGCAACGCTGAGGATTTGGTCGCTTTGGATCATATCTTCCCTATTCGGGCTGTTGGTAGCGCTTCCGTAGGCGGACATTTTCCATTCGCCAGAATCGCCAGGGATATGGTTACCTTTGTAGAAGAACTTCAGCTTAATATCTGTTTTACTATTGCCGTTGAAGCCGATACTGTCTGCGACGGGGCCCATCTGCCGAGAGTACTTAATAGTCCCACCTCCGTGCCCGACTAATGAGTGCATTACTAAAAAAAAAAAAAAAACAGAGAAATACACAATAGTTTTGGAAAAAACATCATTAATGCGTCTGTTCATAACCAATCCTTATTGCCTCGCCAAGACTAATCTTTGACTCTAATTTTCAATTTGAATGTTCAATGTAAGAAACAAGCAATGATGTAATGAAGACGTCATTTGTTTGTCATAATACTTTTAATCAACGTTTCTTTGGAAAAATCACGTCTTGAGAAACAAACCTGTTTATGATTTGAATCTTTGCTGTGTCTCTGAAGGTTTGAGGTGTATGAAAATTCTATGCATTTTTAGTACCCTGATTTTATCTGTCACCAATGAGAGTATAGACTCGTTATAAATAATTCGTCACAGAAGTTTCTCTGTCGAACATGCTGCTAATAATATTTTTATTGCGACCTTCATTTCAATATTTTCTTTGTGAATGTCCTTTTCTTTACGATGGGAAGGAAACTTTATTAAAAGGTGCAATGTTTTTTTTATTTTATGTTTGTATTGTTTTGAAGCCGGGGGTCAAAATCTTGAATTGTTACCTGAGCAGTGGAGCCCGACTTTGAAGCACTTGCTGGACACAATCTTTGTCCCTCTCTTTAATATGTAACAAGCGTAGTTGTCACCGGAACACCCCTTCATTCCCTTCAACACCACTTTATTCGAAGTGAAGTCCACGGTGTCACCCTCCTGGCTGTCGGCAACGCTGAGGATTTGGTGGACTTGGATCATATCTTCCCTATTCGGGCTGTTGGTAGCGCTTCCGTAGGCGGACATTTTCCATTCGCCAGAATCGCCAGGGATATGGTTACCTTTGTAGAAGAACTTCAGCTTAATATCTGTTTTACTATTGCCGTTGAAGCCGATACTGTCTGCGACGGGGCCCATCTGCCGAGAGTACTTAATAGTCCCACCTCCATGACCGACTAATGAGTGCATTACTAAAAAAAAAAAAGAAACAGAGAAATACACAATAGTTTTGGAAAAAACATCATTAATGCGTCTGTTCATAACCAATCCTTATTGCCTCGCCAAGACTAATCTTTGACTCTAATTTTCAATTTGAATGTTCAATGTAAGAAACAAGCAATGATGTAATGAAGACGTCATTTGTTTGTCATAATACTTTTAATCAACGTTTCTTTGGAAAAATCACGTCTTGAGAAACAAACCTGTTTATGATTTGAATCTTTGCTGTGTCTCTGAAGGTTTGAGGTGTATGAAAATTCTATGCATTTTTAGTACCCTGATTTTATCTGTCACCAATGAGAGTATAGACTCGTTATAAATAATTCGTCACAGAAGTTTCTCTGTCGAACATGCTGCTAATAATATTTTTATTGCGACCTTCATTTCAATATTTTCTTTGTGAATGTCCTTTTCTTTACGATGGGAAGGAAACTTTATTAAAAGGTGCAATGTTTTTTTTATTTTATGTTTGTATTGTTTTGAAGCCGGGGTCAAAATCTTGAATTGTTACCTGAGCAGTGGAGCCCGACTTTGAAGCACTTGCTGGACACAACCTTTGTCCCTCTCTTTAGTATGTAACAAGCGTAGTTGTCACCGGAACACCCCTTCATTCCCTTTAACACCACTTCGTTCGAAGTGAAGTCCACGGTGTCACCCTCCTGGCTGTCGGCAACGCTGAGGATTTGGTCGCTTTGGATCATATCTTCCCTATTCGGGCTGTTGGTAGCGCTTCCGTAGGCGGACATTTTCCATTCGCCAGAATCGCCAGGGATATGGTTACCTTTGTAGAAGAACTTCAGCTTAATATCTGTTTTACTATTGCCGTTGAAGCCGATACTGTCTGCGACGGGGCCCATCTGCCGAGAGTACTTAATAGTCCCACCTCCATGACCGACTAATGAGTGCATTACTAAAAAAAAAAAAGAAACAGAGAAATACACAATAGTTTTGGAAAAAACATCATTAATGCGTCTGTTCATAACCAATCCTTATTGCCTCGCCAAGACTAATTTCTTTGACTCTAATTTTCAATTTGAATGTTCAATGTAAGAAACAAGCAATGATGTAATGATGACGTCATTTGTTTGTCATAATACTTTTAATCAACGTTTCTTTGGAAAAATCACGTCTTGAGAAACAAACCTGTTTATGATTTGAATCTTTGCTGTGTTCTGAAGGTTTGAGGTGTATGAAAATTCATGCATTTTTAGTACCCTGATTTTATCTGTCACCAATGAGAGTATAGACTCTTATAAATAATTCGTCACAGAAGTTTCTCTGTCGAACATGCTGCTAATAATATTTTTATGCGACCTTCATTTCAATATTTCTTTGTGAATGTCCTTTTTTTACGATGGAAGGACACTTTATTAAAAGGTGCAATGTTTTGTGTGTTTTTTTGTAGTGTTTTGAAGTCGGGGTTTAAATGTTGAATTGTTACCTGAGCAGTGGAGCCCGACTTTGAAGCACTTGCTGGAACAACCTTTGTCCCTCTCTTTAGTATGTAACAAGCGTAGTTGTCACCGGAACACCCCTTCATTCCCTTTAACACCACTTCGTTCGAAGTGAAGTCCACGGTGTCACCCTCCTGGCTGTCGGCAACGCTGAGGATTTGGTCGCTTTGGATCATATCTTCCCTATTCGGGCTGTTGGTAGCGCTTCCGTAGGCGGACATTTTCCATTCGCCAGAATCGCCAGGGATATGGTTACCTTTGTAGAAGAACTTCAGCTTAATATCTGTTTTACTATTGCCGTTGAAGCCGATACTGTCTGCGACGGGGCCCATCTGCCGAGAGTACTTAATAGTCCCACCTCCATGACCGACTAATGAGTGCATTACTAAAAAAAAAAAAAGAAACAGAGAAATACACAATAGTTTTGGAAAAACATCATTAATGCGTCTGTTCATAACCAATCCTTATTGCCTCGCCAAGACTAATCTTTGACTCTAATTTTCAATTTGAATGTTCAATGTAAGAAACAAGCAATGATGTAATGAAGACGTCATTTGTTTGTCATAATACTTTTAATCAACGTTTCTTTGGAAAAATCACGTCTTGAGAAACAAACCTGTTTATGATTTGAATCTTTGCTGTGTCTCTGAAGGTTTGAGGTGTATGAAAATTATGCATTTTTAGTACCCTGATTTTATCTGTCACCAATGAGAGTATAGACTCTTAAATAATTCGTCACAGAAGTTTCTCTGTCGAACATGCTGCTAATAATATTTTTATTGCGACCTTCATTCAATATTTTCTTTGTGAATGTCCTTTTCTTACGATGGGAAGGAAACTTTATTAAAAGGTGCAATGTTTTTTTTTTTTATTTTGTATTGTTTTAAGCCGGGGGTCAAAATCTTGAATTGTTACCTGAGCAGTGGAGCCCGACTTTGAAGCACTTGCTGGACACAACCTTTGTCCCTCTCTTTAGTATGTAACAAGCGTAGTTGTCACCGGAACACCCCTTCATTCCCTTTAACACCACTTCGTTCGAAGTGAAGTCCACGGTGTCACCCTCCTGGCTGTCGGCAACGCTGAGGATTTGGTCGCTTTGGATCATATCTTCCCTATTCGGGCTGTTGGTAGCGCTTCCGTAGGCGGACATTTTCCATTCGCCAGAATCGCCAGGGATATGGTTACCTTTGTAGAAGAACTTCAGCTTAATATCTGTTTTACTATTGCCGTTGAAGCCGATACTGTCTGCGACGGGGCCCATCTGCCGAGAGTACTTAATAGTCCCACCTCCATGACCGACTAACGAGTGCATTACTAAAAAAAAAAAGAAACAGAGAAATACACAATAGTTTTGGAAAAAACATCATTAATGCGTCTGTTCATAACCAATCCTTATTGCCTCGCCAAGACTAATCTTTGACTCTAATTTTCAATTTGAATGTTCAATGTAAGAAAACAAGCAATGATGTAATGAAGACGTCATTTGTTTGTCATAATACTTTTAATCAACGTTTCTTTGGAAAAATCACGTCTTGAGAAACAAACCTGTTTATGATTTGAATCTTTGCTGGTCTCTGAAGGTTTGAGGTGTATGAAAATTCTATGCATTTTTAGTACCCTGATTTTATCTGTCACCAATGAGAGTATAGACTCGTTATAAATAATTCGTCACAGAAGTTTCTCTGTCGAACATGCTGCTAATAATATTTTTATTGCGACCTTCATTTCATATTTTCTTTGTGAATGTCCTTTTCTTTACGATGGGAAGGAAACTTTATTAAAAGTGCAATGTTTTTTTTATTTTATGTTTGTAATTGTTTTGAAGCCGGGGGTCAAAATCTTGAATTGTTACCTGAGCAGTGGAGCCCGACTTTGAAGCACTTGCTGGACACAATCTTTGTCCCTCTCTTTAATATGTAACAAGCGTAGTTGTCACCGGAACACCCCTTCATTCCCTTCAACACCACTTTATTCGAAGTGAAGTCCACGGTGTCACCCTCCTGGCTGTCGGCAACGCTGAGGATTTGGTGGACTTGGATCAAATCTTGCCTATTCGGGCTGTTGGTAGCGCTTCCGTAGGCGGACATTTTCCATTCGCCAGAATTGCCAGGGATATGGTTACCTTTGTAGAAGAACTTCAGCTTAATATCTGTTTTACTATTGCCGTTGAAGCCGATACTGTCTGCGACGGGGCCCATCTGCCGAGAGTACTTAATAGTCCCACCTCCGTGCCCGACTAATGAGTGCATTACTAAAAATAAATAAAAAACAGAGAAATACACAATAGTTTTGGAAAAAACATCATCAATGCGTCTGTTCATAACCATTCCTTGTTGCCTCGCCAAAACTATTCTTTGACTCTAATTTTCAATTTGAATGTTCAATGTAAGAAACAAGCAATGATGTAATGATGACATCATTTGTTTGTCATAACACTTTTAATCACCGTTTCTTTGGAAAATTCACGTCTTGAGAAACAAACCTGTTTATGATTTGAATCTTCGCTGTGTTTCTAAAGGTTTGAGGTGTATGAAAATTCTATGCATTTTTAGTACCCTGATTTTATCTGTCACCAATGAGAGTATAGACTCTTAATAAATAATTCGTCACAGAAGTTTCTCTGTCGAACATGCTGCTAATAATATTTTTATGCGACCTTCATTTCAATATATTCTTTGTGAATGTCCTTTTTTTACGATGGGAAGGACACTTTATTAAAAGGTGCAATGTTTTGTGTGTTTTTTTTGTAGTGTTTTGAAGTCGGGGTTAAATGTTGAATTGTTACCTGAGCAGTGGAGCCCGACTTTGAAGCACTTGCTGGACACAACCTTTGTCCCTCTCTTTAGTATGTAACAAGCGTAGTTGTCACCGGAACACCCCTTCATTCCCTTTAACACCACTTCGTTCGAAGTGAAGTCCACGGTGTCACCCTCCTGGCTGTCGGCAACGCTGAGGATTTGGTCGCTTTGGATCATATCTTCCCTATTCGGGCTGTTGGTAGCGCTTCCGTAGGCGGACATTTTCCATTCGCCAGAATCACCAGGGATATGGTTACCTTTGTAGAAGAACTTCAGCTTAATATCTGTTTTACTATTGCCGTTGAAGCCGATACTGTCTGCGACGGGGCCCCATCTGCCGAGAGTACTTAATAGTCCCACCTCCGTGCCCGACTAATGAGTGCATTACTAAAAAAAAAAAAAAAAGAAACAGAGAAATACACAATAGTTTTGGAAAAAACATCATCAATGCGTCTGTTTATAACCATTCCTTGTTGCCTCGCCAAAACTATTCTTTGACTCTAATTTTCAATTTGAATGTTCAATGTAAGAAGCAAGCAATGATGTAATGATGACATCATTTGTTTGTCATAACACTTTTAATCACCGTTTCTTTAGAAAAGTCACGTCTTGAGAAACAAACCTGTTTATGATTTGAATCTTCGCTGTGTTTCAAAAGGTTTGAGGTGTATGAAAATTCTATGTATTTTTAGTACCCTGATTTTATCTGTCACCAATGAGAGTATAGACTCTTAATAAATAAATCGTCACAGAAGTTTCTCTGTCGAACATGCTGCTAATAATATTTTTATGCGACCTTCATTTCAATATATTCTTTGTGAATGTCCTTTTTTTACGATGGGAAGGACACTTTATTAAAAGGTGCAATGTTTTGGGTTTTTTTTTTTAGTGTTTTGAAGTCGGGGGTCAAAATCTTGAATTGTTACCTGAGCAGTGGAGCCCGACTTTGAAGCACTTGCTGGACACAATCTTTGTTCCTCTCTTTAGTATGTAACAAGCGTAGTTGTCACCGGAACACCCTTTCATTCCTTCAACACCACTTCATTCGAAGTGAAGTCCACGGTGTCACCCTCTGGCTGTCGGCAACGCTGAGGATTTGGTCGCTTTGTATCAAATCTTCCCTATTCGGGCTGTCGGTAGCGCTTCCGTAGGCGGACATTTTCCATTCGCCAGAATCGCCAGGGATATGGTTACCTTTGTAGAAGAACTTCAGCTTAATATCTGTTTTACTGTTGCCGTTGAAGCCGATACTGTCTGCGACGGGGCCCATTGCCGAGAGTACTTAATAGTCTACCTCCGTGCCCGACTAATGTGTGCTTTACTAAAAAGAAACAGAGAAAAACACACATAATTTGGAATATACATAATCACTTCATCGGTTAATAACCAATCAGCAATGCTCACAAAAAAACTAATCTTTACTCTAACTTTTAATCTAAATGTTTAATATAATAAATAAGCAATGACGTAGTGATAACATATGTTTTTTCCATATTACTCTTATCAACGTTTTTTAAGTTTATATCTTGAGAAACATACTTTTGTATGATTTGAATTTTTGCTTTGTCTTTGAAGGTTTGATGTATAAAATTCGTTTTTATTATTGGGCCCTGATTTGATCTGTGACCAATGAGAGGATAGACTATTTATAAATAACTCATCACAGAAGTTTCTCTATCGAAGATGCTGCTAATATTATTTTTGCAACCTACATCTTAAAGTCACCTGGAAATAGATTATTTTTTTTTAAACAGAAGAGTTTATGTATATTTACAATAAAACAATTTTTTGAGTAATTGTTTGTGAGGATTTATATGTTAAAAAAAATAGATAAAGTCGTTCGGGGGGTGACTCCGCCCATACCCTTTTGTGACGTCAATGAAGGCAGACTTCGCCTCGATCGAACATCGACCCCCTTGAATTTGCTTGCGTTTACGTTGTAAACACACGTGCAAGTAAGTCCCAATAGTGATCTTGTACGTTTCGAAAAAGGTTTTTTTCTTGCATTTTCCGGCCATGCCAACCAGGTGTATTGCTGCTGTATGCAGCTGAACAACTAATGATGGGGTCAGTCTGCATTTGTTTCCTGCAGATCCTAAGTATAAGCGGTTGTGGGCCGCGAAAGTCAGACTAACGACGTCGTTTTCGGCGCGATGTGCCAGCTAGTATACTCTAGCTAGTACATGTATACTGTGATGTGGGTGACGTCCGCATACGCACAACATTTTTTCCTTCAAATATCGTGTCTTGATTGACGTCACGAACAGCTCATCCATGTGTCAAGGTAAAGGGGGGCCTACTCTTAAATTTGTAATTAAAATAAAAACTAATTGTTAAAAACCTTAGTTAACTGTTTATTCACATTCCACTCATCAAAATACATATATTAATGACAAAAGCTTTTTTCTTTCAAAATACCACTGCCAGGTGACTTTAATGTTTCCTTTTTGAATGTACTTTTATTTACATTGGAATGGACACTTATATAAAGGTGCACCATTTTTGGGTGTTGCTATTGTCTTGGAGTTGGGGGTCAAAATATTGAATTGTTACCTGAGCAGTGGAGCCCGAGTTTGAAGCACTTGCTGGACACATTCTTTGTCCCTCTCTTTAGTATGTAACAAGCGTAGTTGTCACCGGAACACCCCTTCATTCCCTTCAACACCACTTCATTCGAAGTGAAGTCCACGGTGTCACCCTCCTGGCTGTCGGCAACGCTGAGGATTTGGTCGCTTTGGATCAAATCTTCCTTATCCGGGCTGTCGGTAGCGCTTCCGTAGGCGGACATTTTCCACTCGCCAGAATCGCCAGGGATATGGTTACCTTTGTAGAAGAACTTCAGCTTAATATCTGTTTTACTGTTGCCGTTGAAGCCGATACTGTCTGCGACGGGGCCCATCTGCCGAGAGTACTTAATAGTCCCACCTCCGTGCCCGACTAATGTGTGCTTTACTAAAAAAGAAACAGAGAAAAACACACATAAATTTGGAATATACATAATCACTTCATCGGTTAATAACCAATTAGCATTGCCTCACCAAAAGTAATCTTTTACTCTAACTTTAACTCTAAATGTTTAATATAATAAAGAAGCAATGACGTAGTGATGACATCAAATTTGTTTAAATATTACTCTTAATCAACGTGTTTTTATTTTAGTTTATACCACGAGAAAGAAACTTTTGTATTATTTAAATCTTTGCTTTGTCTTTGAAGGTTTGATGTATAAAATTCGTTTTTATTATTGGGCCCTGATTTGATCTGTGACCAATGAGAGTATAGACTCTTAATAAGGAATTCGTCACAGAAGTTTCTATATCGAAGATGCTGCTAATATTATTTTTTGCGACCTTCATGTTTTCTTTTTGAATGTACTTTTATTTACGTTGGAATGGACACTTATTAAAAGGTGCACCATTTTTAGGTGTTGCTATTGTCTTGGAGTTGAGGGTCAAAATATTGAAATGTTACCTGAGCAGTGGAGCCCGAGTTTGAAGCACTTGCTGGACACATTCTTTGTCCCTCTCTTTAGTATGTAACAAGCGTAGTTGTCACCGGAACACCCCTTCATTCCCTTCAACACCACTTCATTCGAAGTGAAGTCCACGGTGTCACCCTCCTGGCTGTCGGCAACGCTGAGGATTTGGTCGCTTTGGATCAAATCTTCCTTATCCGGGCTGTCGGTGGCGCTTCCGTAGGCGGACATTTTCCACTCGCCAGAATCGCCAGGGATATGGTTACCTTTGTAAAAGAACTTCAGCTTAATATCTGTTTTACTATTGCCGTTGAAGCCGATACTGTCTGCGACGGGGCCCATCTGCCGAGAGTACTTAATAGTCCCACCTCCGTGCCCGACTAATGTGTGCTTTACTAAAAAAGAAACAGAGAAAAACACACATAAATTTGGAATATACATAATCACTTCATCGGTTAATAACCAATCAGCATTGCCTCACAAAAAAACTAATCTTTTACTCAAACTTTAAATCTTTATGATTATTATAATAAATAAGCAATGACGTAGTGATGATATGATGTTTTTTCATATTACTCTTACTTAACGTATTTTTAAATTTATATCTTGAGAAATAAACTTTGTATTATTTAAATCTTTGCTTTGTCTTTGAAGGTTTGATGTATAAAATTCGTTCTATTATTGGGACCCGATTTGATCTGTGACCAATGAGAGTATAGACTCTTAATAAATAATTCGTCACAGAAGTTTCTAAATCGAAGATGCTGATAATATTATTTTTTGCGACCTTCATCTTAATGTTTCCTTTTTTAGTGTACTTTTATTTACGTTGGAATGGACACTTATATAAAGGTGCACCATTTTTATGTTGCTATTGTCTTGGAGTTTGGGGTCAAAATATTGAATTGTTACCTGAGCAGTGGAGCCCGAGTTTGAAGCACTTGCTGGACACATTCTTTGTCCCTCTCTTTAATATGTAACAAGCGTAGTTGTCACCGGAACAGCCTTTCATTCCCTTCAACACCACTTCATTCGAAGTGAAGTCCACGGTGTCACCCTCCTGGCTGTCGGCAACGCTGAGGATTTGGTGGACTTGGATCAAATCTTCCTTATCCGGGCTGTCGGTAGCGCTTCCGTAGGCGGACATTTTCCACTCGCCAGAATCACCAGGGATATGGTTACCTTTGTAGAAGAACTTCAGCTTAATATCTGTTTTACTGTTGCCGTTGAAGCCGATACTCTCTGCGACGGGGCCCATCTGCCGAGAGTACTTAATAGTCCCACCTCCGTGCCCGACTAATGTGTGCTTTACTAAAAAAAAAAAAAAAAGAAACAGAGAAAAACACACATAAATTTGGAATATACATAATCACTTCGTCGGTTAATAACCATTCAGCATTGCCTCACAAAAAACTAATCTTTTACTCAAACTTTAAATCTTTATGATTATTATAATAAATAAGCAATGACGTAGTGATGATATTATGTTTTTTTCATATTACTCTTAACCTTGCAGTAATGCACCATACCACAGTGCACTGGCACATATCAAGAAAAACATAACCATTTCAAAATGATAGATCCCAACCCGTGATACTCCTTGATATCCTGCAGTGTACCAATACACACGTTTTAGGAGTGGTGTCAATCAACAGGGGTCGTCAATTTGGTCAGGAGGGGTGGTGGAAAAAATTTTCCCCATAGCTCATGCACAAACTCCTATCTCTGCGGCACGTGCGCCAAAGATCACTACCACAGCTTAGTGGTAAGGCATGTTGTGTCCGACCGCTCTAGGTTCAATGGCCTTTTGTGAATGAAGGTCTTGTGATCTTGTGCCGACAGCAGACTGGTTTAGCAGACATATATCATTGAGATAAGGCAGAACAGACCTTTTTAACCTATCAAATGACCCTGCCATTCCTCAATGGCAGGATGACGTTATACCGTTGGCACAAAACAGGTGCATCGTTGCAGGGTTTTAATCAACGTGTTTTTTTTTATAAAGTTTATATCTTGAGAAACATACTTTTGTATGATTTGAATCTTTGCTTTGTCTTTGAAGGTTTGATGTATGAATTTCGTTCTATTATTGGGACCTGATTTGATCTGTGACCAATGAGAGTAAGACTCTTAATAAATAATTCGTCACAGAAGTTTCTTTATCGAAGATGCGGCTAATATGACTTTTTGCGACCTTCATTTTAATGTTTCCCTTGTGAATGTACTTTTATTTACGCTGGGAAAGGCACTTTATTAAAAGGTGCACCATTTTTGAATGTTTCTATTGTCTTGGAGTTGGGGGGCAAAATATTGAATTGTTACCTGAGCAGTGAAGCCGGAGTTTGAAGCACTTGCTGGACACATTCTTTGTCCCTCTCTTTAATATGTAACAAGCGTAGTTGTCACCGGAACACCCTTTCATTCCCTTCAACACCACTTCATTCGAAGTGAAGTCCACGGTGTCACCCTCCTGGCTGTCGGCAACGCTGAGGATTTGGTCGCTTTGGATCATATCTTCCCTATCCGGGCTATCGGTAGCGCTTCCGTAGGCGGACATTTTCCATTCGCCAGAATCGCCAGGGATATGGTTACCTTTGTAGAAGAACTTCAGCTTAATATCTGTTTTACTGTTGCCGTTGAAGCCGATACTGTCTGCGACGGGGCCCATCTGCCGAGAGTACTTAATAGTCCCACCTCCGTGCTTAATATCTGTTTTACTGTTGCCGTTGAAGCCGATACTGTCCTCGACGGGGCCAATCTGCCGAGAGTACTTAATAGTCCCACCTCCGTGCTTAATATCTGTTTTACTGTTGCTGTTGAAGCCGATACTGTCCGTTTCGGGGCCCATCTGCCGAGAGTTCTCAATACTCCCAGCTCCGTGCCCGACTAATGTGTGCTTTACTAAAAAAATATATATATAAAAAAAAAATATATATATAAAAAAAACAGAGAACACATAATTTTGGAATATACATAATCACTTCATCGGTTAATAACCAATCAGCATTGCCTCACCAAAACTAATCTTTTACAATAGCTTTAAAATAAGCAATGACGTAGTGATGACATCATGTTTTTTCATATTACTCTTAATCAACGTTTTTTGTTGTTGAATTTTTCATCTTGAGAATTATATACTTTTGTAATATTTGAATCATTGCTTTGTCTTTAAAGGTTTGATGTATAAAATACGTTTTTTTTTTTTAACCTGGTTTGATCTGTGACCAATGAAAGTATAGACTCTTAATAAATAAATCGTCACAGAAGTTTTTCTATCGAAGATGCTGCTAATATTATTTTTTGCGACCTTCATTTTAATGTTTCCTTTGTGAACGTACTTTTATTTACGTTGGGATGGACACTTTTTTTAAAGGTGCACCAATTATTGAATGTTTCTTTTGTGTTGGAGTAGAGGGTCAAAATATTGAATTGTTACCTGAGCAGTGGAGCCCGAGTTTGAAGCACTTGCTGGACACAATCTTTGTACCTCTCTTTAGTATGTAACAAGCGTAGTTGTCACCGGAACACCCTTTCATTCCCTTCAACACCACTTTTTTCGAAGTGAAGTCCACGGTGTCACCCTCCTGGCTGTCGGCAACGCTGAGGATTTGGTCGCTTTGGATCAAATCTTCCTTATCCGGGCTGTCGGTGGCGCTTCCGTAGGCGGACATTTTCCACTCGCCAGAATCGCCAGGAATATGGTTACCTTTGTAGAAGAACTTCAGCTTAATATCTGTTTTACTGTTGCCGTTGAAGCCGATACTGTCCGCGACGGGGCCCATCTGCCGAGAGTACTTAATAGTCCCACCTCCGTTCTTAATATCTGTTTTACTGTTGCTGTTGAAGCCGATACTGTCCGTTTCGGGGCCCATCTGCCGAGAGTTCTCATTACTCCCAGCTCCGTGCTTATTATCTGTTTTACTGTTGCTGTTGAAGCCGATACTGTCCGTTTCGGGGCCCATCTGCCGAGAGTTCTCATTACTCCCAGCTCCGTGCTTATTATCTGTTTTACTGTTGCTGTTGAAGCCGATACTGTCCGTTTCGGGGCCCATCTGCCGAGAGTTCTCATTACTCCCAGCTCCGTGCTTAATATCTGTTTTACTGTTGCTGTTGAAGCCGATACTGTCCGTTTCGGGGCCCATCTGCCGAGAGTTCTCAATACTCCCAGCTCCGTGCCCGACTAACGTGTGCTTTACTAAAAAAAAAAATAATAATAAACAAAATATAAAAAAAAACATAGAAAAACACATAATTTTGGAATATACATAATCACTTCATCGGTTAATAACCAATCAGCATTGCCTCACCGAAACTAATCTTTTACTCTAACTTTAAATCTTAATGTTTAATATAATAAATAAGCAAAGACGTAGTGATGACATCATGTTTTTTTCATATTACTCTGAATCAACGTTTTTTTTGTTGAATTTTTCATCTTGAGAATTATATACTTTTGTATTATTTGAATCATTGCTTTGTCTTTAAAGGTTTGATGTATAAAATACGTTTTTTGTTTTTTTTTGACCTGGTTTGATCTGTGACCAATGAGAGTATAGACTCTTAATAAATAAATCGTCACAGAAGTTTCTCTATCGAAGATGCTGCTAATATTGTTTTTTGCGACCATCATTTTAATGTTTTCTTTGTGAATGTCCTTTTATTTACGTGGGAAGGACACTTTTTTTAAAGGTGCACCAATTTTTGAATGTTTCTTTTGTGTTGGAGTAGGGGTCAAAATATTGAATTGTTACCTGAGCAGTGGAGCCCGAGTTTGAAGCACTTGCTGGACACAATCTTTGTACCTCTCTTTAGTATGTAACAAGCGTAGTTGTCACCGGAACACCCTTTCATTCCCTTCAACACCACTTTTTCGAAGTGAAGTCCACGGTGTCACCCTCCTGGCTGTCGGCAACGCTGAGGATTTGGTGGACTTGGATCAAATCTTCCCTATCCGGGCTGTCGGTGGCGCTTCCGTAGGCGGACATTTTCCACTCGCCAGAATCGCCAGGAATATGGTTACCTTTGTAGAAGAACTTCAGCTTAATATCTGTTTTACTGTTGCCGTTGAAGCCGATACTGTCCGCGACGGGGCCCATCTGCCGAGAGTACTTAATAGTCCCACCTCCGTGCTTATTATCTGTTTTACTGTTGCTGTTGAAGCCGATACTGTCCGTTTCGGGGCCCATCTGCCGAGAGTTCTCATTACTCCCAGCTCCATTACTCCCAGCTCCGTGCTTATTATCTGTTTTACTGTTGCTGTTGAAGCCGATACTGTCCGTTTCGGGGCCCATCTGCCGAGAGTTCTCATTACTCCCAGCTCCGTGCTTATATATCTGTTTTTACTGTTGCTGTTGAAGCCGATACTCGTCCGTTTCGGGGCCATCTGCCGAGAGTTCTCATACTCCCAGCTCCGTGCCTAAACTGTGTTTACTGTTTCTCTATCGAAGATGCTGCTAATATTTTTTTTGCGACATCATTTAATGTTTCTTTGTGAATGTCCTTTTATTTACGTGGGAAGGACACTTTTTTTAAAGGTGCACAATTTTTGAATGTTTCTTTTGTGTTGGAGTAGCGGGTCAAAATATTGAATTGTTACCTGAGCAGTGGAGCCCGAGTTTGAAGCACTTGCTGGACACAATCTTGTACCTCTCTTTAGTATGTAACAAGCGTAGTTGTCACCGGAACACCCTTTCATTCCTTCAACACCACTTTTCGAAGTGAAGTCCACGGTGTCACCCTCCTGGCTGTCGGCAACGCTGAGGATTTGGTGGACTTGATCAAATCTTCCCTATCCGGCTGTCGGTGGCGCTTCCGTAGGCGGACATTTCCACTCGCCAGAATCGCAGGAATATGGTTACCTTTGTAGAAGAACTTCAGCTTAATATCTGTTTTACTGTTGCCGTTGAAGCCGATACTTCCGCGACGGGCCCATCTGCCGAGAGTACTTAATAGTCCCACCTCCGTGCTTATTATCTGTTTTACTGTTGCTGTTGAAGCCGATACTGTCCGTTTCGGGCCATCTGCCGAGAGTTCTCATTACTCCAGCTCCGTGCTTATATCTGTTTACTTTGCTGTTGAAGCCGATACTGTCCGTTTCGGGGCCCATCTGCGAGATTCCAATACTCCCAGCTCCGTGCCCGACTAACGTGTGCTTTACTTAAAAAAAAAAAAAAAAAATTAAAAAAAACATAGAAAAACAAATAATTTGGAATATACATAATCACTTCATCGTTATAACACAGCATTGCCTCACCGAACTAATCTTTTACTCTAACTTTAAATCTTAATGTTTATATAATAAATAAGCAATGACGTAGTGATGACATCATGTTTTTTTCATATTACTCTGAATCAACGTTTTTTGTTGAATTTTTCATCTGAGAATTATATACTTTTGTATTATTTGAATCATTGCTTTGTCTTTAAAGTTTGATGTATAAAATACTTTTTTTTTTTTTTTTTTTGACCTGGTTTGATCTGTGACCAATGAGATATGACTCTTAATAAATAAATCGTCACAGAAGTTTCTCTATCGAAGATGCTGCTAATATTATTTTTTGCGACCATCATTTTAATGTTTTCTTTGTGAATGTCCTTTTATTTACGCTGGGAAGGACACTTTTTTTAAAGGTGCACCAATTTTTGAATGTTTCTTTTGTGTTGGAGTAGCGGGTCAAAATATTGAATTGTTACCTGAGCAGTGGAGCCCGAGTTTGAAGCACTTGCTGGACACAATCTTTGTACCTCTCTTTAGTATGTAACAAGCGTAGTTGTCACCGGAACACCCTTTCATTCCCTTCAACACCACTTTTTCGAAGTGAAGTCCACGGTGTCACCCTCCTGGCTGTCGGCAACGCTGAGGATTTTGGTGGACTTGGATCAAATCTTGCCTATCCGGGCTGTCGGTGGCGCTTCCGTAGGCGGACATTTTCCACTCGCCAGAATCGCCAGGAATATGGTTACCTTTGTAGAAGAACTTCAGCTTAATATCTGTTTTACTGTTGCCGTTGAAGCCGATACTATCCGCGACGGGGCCCATCTGCCGAGAGACTTAATAGTCCCACCTCCGTGCTTATTATCTGTTTTACTGTTGCTGTTGAAGCCGATACTGTCCGTTTCGGGGTCCATCTGCCGAGAGTTCTCATTACTCCCACTCCGTGCTTATTATCTGTTTTACTGTTGCTGTTGAAGCCGATACTGTCCGTTTCGGGGCCCATCGCCGAGAGTTCTCATTACTCCCAGCTCCGTGCTTATTATCTGTTTACTGTTGCTGTTGAAGCCGATACTGTCCGTTTCGGGGCCATCTGCCGAGAGTTCTCATTACTCCCAGCTCCGTGCTTAATATCTGTTTACTCTTGCTGTTGAAGCCGATACCGTCGTTTCGGGCCATCTGCGAGAGTTCTCAATACTCCAGCTCCGTGCCCGACTAACGTGTGCTTTACTAAAATAAAAAAAAAATAAAAAGTAAAAACATAGAAAAACACATAATTTTGGAATATACATAATCACTTCATCGTTATTAACCTATCAGCATTGCCTCACCGAAACTAATCTTTTACTCTAACTTTAAATCTTAATGTTTAATATAATAAATAAGCAATGACGTAGTGATGACATCATGTTTTTTTCATATTACTCTGAATCAACGTTTTTTTGTTGAATTTTTCATCTTGAGAATTATATACTTTTGTATTATTTGAATCATTGCTTTGTCTTTAAAGGTTTGATGTATAAAATACTTTTTTTTTATTTTTTTTTTGACCTGGTTTGATCTGTGACCAATGAGAGTATAGACTCTTAATAAATAAATCGTCACAGAAGTTTCTCTATCGAAGATGCTGCTAATATTTTTTTTTGCGACCATCATTTTAATGTTTTCTTTGTGAATGTCCTTTTATTTACGTTGGGAAGGACACTTTTTTTAAAGGTGCACCAATTTTTGAATGTTTCTTTTGTGTTGGAGTAGGGTCAAAATATTGAATTGTTACCTGAGCAGTGGAGCCCGAGTTTGAAGCACTTGCTGGACACATTTGTTGTCCCTCTCTTTAGTATGTAACAAGCGTAGTTGTCACCGGAACACCCTTTCATTCCCTTCAACACCACTTCATTCGAAGTGAAGTCCACGGTGTCACCCTCCTGGCTGTCGGCAACGCTGAGGATTTGTCGCTTTGGATCATATCTTCCCTATTCGGGCTGTTGGTAGCGCTTCCGTAGGCGGACATTTTCCATTCGCCAGAATCGCCAGGGATATGGTTACCTTTGTAGAAGAACTTCAGCTTAATATCTGTTTTACTATTGCCGTTGAAGCCGATACTATCCGCGACGGGGCCCATCTGCCGAGAGTACTTAATAGTCCCACCTCCGTGCCCGACTAATGAGTGCATTACAAAAAAAAACAGAAAAAGCACACATCATTTTGGAATGTACATAATCACTTCATCGGTTAATAACCAATCAGCTATGCCTCACCAAATATAAATCTTTTTACCCTAACTTTAATTCGTAATGTTATTAAAATAAATAAGCAATGACGTAATGATTACGTTATGATTTTTTCACATTACTCTTAATCAACGTTTTATTTTGAAAGTTTTTTATCTTGTGAAATATACTTTTGTATTATTTAAATCTTTGCGTTGTCTTTGAGGGTTTGATGTATAAAATTGGTTTTTTATTATTGTGACCTGGTTGATCTGTGACCAATGAGAGTATAGACTCTTAATAAATAAATCGTCACAGAAGTTTCTCTATCGAAGATGCTGCTAATATTGTTTTTTTGCGACCATCTTTTTTCGAAGTGAAGTCCACGGTGTCACCCTCTGGCTGTCGGCAACGCTGAGGATTTGGTGGACTTGGATCAAATCTTGCCTATCCGGGCTGTCGGTGCGCTTCCGTAGGCGGACATTTTCCACTCGCCAGAATCGCCAGGAATATGGTTACCTTTGTAGAAGAACTTCAGCTTAATATCTGTTTTACTGTTGCCGTTGAAGCGATACTATCCGCGACGGGGCCATCTGCCGAGAGTACTTAATAGTCCCACCTCCGTGCTTATTTCTTTACTGTTGCTGTTGAGCGATCTGTCCGTTCGGGTCCATCTGCGAGAGTTTCATTATCAGCTCCGTGTATTATCTGTTTACTGTTGCTGTTGAAGCGATACTGTCCGTTTCGGGGCCATCTGCGAGAGTTCTCATTACTCCCAGCTCGTGCTTATTATCTGTTTTACTGTTGCTGTTGAAGCCGATACTGTCCTTTCGGGGCCTATCTGCCGAGAGTTTCATTACTCCCAGCTCCGTGCTTATATCTGTTTTACTCTTGCTGTTGAAGCCGATACGTCCGTTTCGGGGCCATCTGCGAGAGTTCTCATACTCCAGTCGTGCCGACTAACGTGTGCTTACTAAAAAAAAAAAAAAAAAAAATAAAAAAAAAAGAAAAACAATATTTGGAATATACATAATCACTTCACGTTATAACTACAGCATTGCTCCGAAACTAATCTTTTACTCTAACTTAAATCTATGTTTAATATATAATAACATGACGTAGTGATGACATCAGTTTTTTCAATACTTGAATCAAGTTTTTTGTTGAATTTTTCATCTTGAGAATTATATACTTTGTATTATTTGAATCATTGCTTTGTCTTTAAAGGTTTGATGTATAAAATACTTTTTTTTTTTTTTTGACTGGTTTGATCTTGACCAATGAGAGTATAGACTCTTAATAAATAAATCGTCACAGAAGTTTCTCTATCGAAGATGCTGCTAATATTGTTTTTTGCGACCATCATTTTAATGTTTTCTTTGTGAATGTCCTTTTATTTACGCTGGGAAGGACACTTTTTTTAAAGGTGCACCAATTTTTGAATGTTTCTTTTGTGTTGGAGTAGAGGGTCAAAATATTGAATTGTTACCTGAGCAGTGGAGCCCGAGTTTGAAGCACTTGCTGGACACATTTGTTGTCCCTCTCTTTAGTATGTAACAAGCGTAGTTGTCACCGGAACACCCTTTCATTCCCTTCAACACCACTTCATTCGAAGTGAAGTCCACGGTGTCACCCTCCTGGCTGTCGGCAACGCTGAGGATTTGGTCGCTTTGGATCAATCTTCCCTATTCGGGCTGTTGGTAGCGCTTCCGTAGGCGGACATTTTCCATTCGCCAGAATCGCCAGGGATATGGTTACCTTTGTAGAAGAACTTCAGCTTAATATCTGTTTTACTATTGCCGTTGAAGCCGATACTATCCGCGACGGGGCCCATCTGCCGAGAGTACTTAATAGTCCCACCTCCGTGCCCGACTAATGAGTGCATTACTAAAAAAAACAGAAAAAGCACACATCATTTTGGAATGTACATAATCACTTCATCGGTTAATAACCAATCAGCTATGCCTCACCAAATATAAATCTTTTACCCTAACTTTAATTCGTAATGTTATTAAAATAAATAAGCAATGACGTAATGATTACGTTATGATTTTTTCACATTACTCTTAATCAACGTTTATTTTGAAAGTTTTTTATCTTGTGAAATATACTTTTGTATTATTTAAATCTTTGCGTTGTCTTTGAGGGTTTGATGTATAAAATTGGTTTTTATTATTGTGACCTGGTATGATCTGTGACCAATGAGAGTATAGACTCTTAATAAATAAATCGTCACAGAAGTTTCTCTATCGAAGATGCTGCTAATATTGTTTTTTGCGACCATCATTTTAATGTTTTCTTTGTGAATGTCCTTTTATTTACGCTGGGAAGGACACTTTTTTTAAAGGTGCACCAATTTTTGAATGTTTCTTTTGTGTTGGAGTAGAGGGTCAAAATATTGAATTGTTACCTGAGCAGTGGAGCCCGAGTTTGAAGCACTTGCTGGACACATTTGTTGTCCCTCTCTTTAGTATGTAACAAGCGTAGTTGTCACCGGAACACCCTTTCATTCCCTTCAACACCACTTCATTCGAAGTGAAGTCCAGGGTGTCACCCTCCTGGCTGTCGGCAACGCTGAGGATTTGGTCGCTTTGGATCAATAGTATAGACTCTATAATAAATCGCACAGAAGTTTCTCTACGAATGTCTAATATTTTGCGACCTCATTTTGTTCTTTTGATGTCCTTATTTACGGAAGACACTTTTTTTAAAGGTCACCATTTGATGTTCTTTGGTTGGAGGTCAATTAATTTTACCGGCTGACCGAGTTGAACACTTGCTGACACATTTGTGTCCCTTTATATTAACAACGTATTCACCGAACACCCTTTCTCCTTCAACACACTTCTCGAAGTGAATCCACGTGTCACCCCTGCGGCAACGCGAGATTGTCCTTGGATCATCTTCACGCTGTGTAGGCTCCGAGCGCATTTCATCAAATGCCAGGATATGTTACTTTGTAAGCTTCACTAATCGTTTACTTGCGTTACGATACATCCGCGACGGCTCTGCGAAGACTTAATAGCCACCTCGCCCGCTAATGAGTGCTTACAAAAAAGAAAGCACACTCATTTGAAGTACAAATCATTCATCGTAATAACCATCACATGCTCACCAAATTAAATCTTACCCTACTTAATTCGTATGTATTAAAAATAAGCAATAGAATGATTACGTTATGATTTTCACATACTCTTATCACTTATTAAAGTTTTTATCTTTAAATATACTTTTATTATTAAATCTTGCGTTGTCTTGAGTTATGTAAAAAGTTTATTATGTACCTGTAGATCTTGACCATGAAGTATAACTCTTATAAATAAATCGTCACAGATTCTCTATCGAAATGTGCTAATATTTTTTTGCGACCATCATTAATGTTCTTTGTGAATGTCCTTTTATTTACGCTGGAAGGACATTTTTTTAAAGGTGCACCAATTTTTGAATGTTTTTTTGTGTTGAGTAGGGGTCAAAATATTGAATTGTTACCTGAGCAGTGAGCCCGAGTTTGAAGCACTTGCGGACACATTGTTGTCCCCTCTTTAGTATGTAACAAGCGTAGTGTCACGAACACCCTTTCATTCCTCAACACACTCATTCGAAGTGAAGTCCACGGTGTCACCCTCCTGCTGTCGCAACGCTGAGGATTTGTCGCTTTGGATCATCTTCTATTCGGCTGTGGTAGCGCTTCCGTGGCGACATTTTCCATCCCAGAATGCAGGGATATGGTTACCTTTGTAAGAACTTCGCTTAATATCTGTTTTACTTTGCCGTTGAAGCGATACTCCGCGACGGGCCCATCTGCGAAGTACTAATAGTCCCACTCCGTGCCCGATAATGATGCATTACTAAAAAAACGAAAAGCACACATCTTGGAATTACATAATCACTTCATCGTAATAACAATCAGCTATGCCTCACCAAATATAAATCTTTTACCTAACTTAATTCGTAATGTTATTAATAAATAAGCAATGACGTAATGATTACGTTATGATTTTCACATTACTCTTAATCAACGTTTATTTAAGTTTTATCTGTGAATATACTTTGTATTATTTAAATCTTGCGTTTCTTTGAGGTTTGATGTATAAAATTGTTTTATTATTGTGACCTGGTGATCTGTGACAATGAAGTATAGACCTAATAATAAATCGTCACAGAAGTTTCTCTACGAAGATGCTGCTAATATTGTTTTGCGACCATCATTTTAATGTTTTCTTTGTGAATGTCCTTTATTTACGCTGGAAGGACACTTTTTTTAAAGGTGCACAATTTTTGAATGTTTCTTGTGTGGAGTAGGGTCAAAATATTGAATTTACTGAGCAGTGGAGCCGAGTTTGAAGCATTGGACACATTTTTGTCCTCTCTTAGTATGTAACAAGCGTGTTGTCACCGAACACCTTCATTCCTTCACACACTCATCGAATGAAGTCCACGGTGTCACCCTCCTGGCTGTCGCAACGCTGAGATTTGGTCGCTTTGGTCAATCTTCCTATCGGGCTGTGGTAGCGCTTCGTAGGCGACATTTTCATCCCAGATGCAGGATATGGTTACCTTGTAGAAGACTTCAGCTTAATATCTGTTTTACTTTCCGTTGAAGCGATACTATCCGCGACGGGGCCATCTGCCGAGTACTTAATATCCACCTCCGTGCCCGACTAATGAGTGCATACTAAAAAACAAAAAGCACACATCATTTGGAATGTACATAATCACTTCTCGGTTAATAACCATCAGCTATGCTCACCAAATATAAATCTTTACCTAACTTTATTCGTATGTTATAAAATAATAAGCAATGACGTAATGATTACGTTAGATTTTCACATTACTCTTAATCAACGTTTATTTTAAAGTTTTATCTTGTGAATATACTTTGTATTATTTAAATCTTGCGTTGTCTTTGAGGTTGATGTATAAAATTGGTTTTTTTATTGTGACCTGGTTGATTGTGACAATGAGAGTATAGACTCTTAATAAATAATCGTCACAGAGTTTCTCTATCGAAATGCTGCTAATTTGTTTGCGACCATATTTTAATGTTCTTGTGAATGTCCTTTTATTTACGCTGGGAAGGACACTTTTAAGTGCACATTTTTGAATGTTTCTTTTGTGTTGAGTAAGGTCAATATTGAATGTTACTACAGTGGGCCGAGTTTGAAGCACTTGTGGACACATTGTCCCTTTTAGTAGTAACAAGCGTAGTGTCACGGAACACTTTCATTCCCTCACACCATTCATTCGAGTGAAGCACGTGTCACCCTCCTGCTGTCGGCAACGCGGATTGGTCGCTTGGATCAATCTTCTATCGGGCGTGGTAGGCTTCGTAGGCGGACATTCATGCAGAATGCAGGGATTGGTTACTTGTAAAGAACTCAGTTATATTGTTTACTTTGCCGTTGAAGCGATACTATCCGCGACGGCCCATCTGCCGAAGTACTTAATATCCCCTCCGTGCCGACTAATGAGTGCATTACTAAAAAACAGAAAGCACACATCATTTGAATGTACTAATCACTTCATCGTTATAACCAATCAGCTATGCCCACAAATATAAATCTTTTACCTAACTTAATTCGTATGTTATTAAAATAATAAGCAATGACGTAATGATTACGTTATGATTTTTCACATTACTCTTAATCAACGTTTATTTAAGTTTTTTATCTGTAATATACTTTTGTATTATTTAAATCTTGCGTTGTCTTTGAGGTTGATGTATAAATGGTTTTTATTATTGTGACTGTTGATCTGTGACCAATGAGAGTATAGACTCTTAATAAATAAATCGTCACAGAAGTTTCTCTATCGAAGATGCTGCTAATATTGTTTTTGCGACATCATTTTAATGTTTTCTTGTGAATGTCCTTTTATTTACGCTGGGAAGGACACTTTTTTTAAAGGTGCACCAATTTTTGAATGTTTCTTTGTGTTGGAGTAGAGGGTCAAAATATTGAATTGTTACCTGAGCAGTGGAGCCCGAGTTTGAAGCACTTGCTGGACACATTTGTTGTCCCCTCTTTAGTATGTAACAAGCGTAGTTGTCACCGGAACACCCTTTCATTCCCTTCAACACCACTTCATTCGAAGTGAAGTCCACGGTGTCACCCTCCTGGCTGTCGGCAACGCTGAGGATTTGGTCGCTTTGGATCAAATCTTGCCTATCCGGGCTGTCGGTAGCGCTTCCGTAGGCGGACATTTTCCACTCACCAGAATTGCCAGGGATATGATTACCTTTGTAGAAGAACTTCAGCTTAATATCTGTTTTACTGTTGCCGTTGAAGCCGATACTGCCTGCGACGGGGCCCATCTGCCGAGAGTACTTAATAGTCCCACCTCCGTGCCCGACTAATGTGTGCTTTACTAACAAAAAAAGAAGAAAAAAAAAGTTCCCACCTTATATTTTGTCCTTACTATTTCCATCGTTGTTGAGTGGTGTTCATCGTCTTTTTTTTAAGAGTGTCAAACAAAATTAATTTAATTCTAACAGAATTCTACAGAATGTGTTTGTTCCAGTAGGAAGTTGTTTCCCACCCTATCCCTAAATACTCACAGTACGGTACTTATATGTTGTGTCCTCGAAATGTAAATTTGATGGATCGTTGATCAAGACACCTAGTTTACATAAATATGTAAAAACTAGACGTAAATTTTTGTTGAAACAAAAACATGGTGTTCGGTGAATATGTCCATGGACGCATGGACGGCTGTTTTAGAGACTAACAAAGCTATTGACAAAATCAGGTTGCGTGAACCTTGAAGAGAGTACAAGCAGGTTTGGACTTTGAGCCTTGTGGACAGTTTAGCTAAAAGCCGCTCACAATGCAACTGGTATAAGAGAAACTATAAATATAAATATAAATACGAATAGTAAACTTGCGGGTACAACCATGGGTAAAGTATCTCTTTTGAAGGAGTGGTGGCTCTGAAAAGAGCCGGTTTGGTCTCGAGGTTTCGAACAGTATACTCTGCTCGTCTTCAGGAGAATGCTGGAGTACTGGTGGTGTTCGAGCTTATGTATGGCTGGAGGGATGCACTTTTGGGCGGGAAGGGTCCAAGCTGTTCTTGTCCGGTGAAGCGTGTGGGTTGGTTGCTGGCCGGATGTGTGTGCGTTGGAGTGTGTCAGTGTTGTGGTGAGCTGCTGCTGGAAGTGTGGGCTTGAGAAGTGGTGACCAGATGTCGTTGATGAAGAATCCGATGTCTTGTGGAACTGTGTTGTGAGCCTTGATCTCAATTGCCTCCCTTACTCTGCGTTGGTGCCAGAACTTGACTGGTGCGATGAGCTTGGCTTGTTTCCATTTGATGAGATGATCTTGTTCGTGTGAGTGTTTGATGATTGCTGATTTGTCTAAGTGTCCTAGTCTGCCATGTGCTTGATGTTCCTTGATTCTGGTGGATATGTTGCGGCCAGTCTCCCCGATGTAGACTTTACCGCATTCACAGGGAGCACTGTGTTTAGAGACTGGCGGGACGTTGTGTTTTGGATTCTTTGGAGGATGTTTGGGGTCAGATTTGTTGCCATGGATAAAGGTGAGAGGGGGTTAAGTGGGTTGTCTTTGTCATTGGCAGGAGCTGAACTGCTGGTGTTTTTTTTGCAGGAGCGGCTGATGTGGCCGTACTCCCACAGTTAAAATATTTGACCGACTCGGTAAACAGGAAGACACGATAATTTACGCCAGTATGGGTGAAGTTAATGTGATCAGGAGGAGTGATATTCTGATTAAAAAGTACCTGGACTTGTCTTCTGAATGACATGATGTGTGAAAGCTCTTTGTTTTTGAACCCAAGGGGTATTGGTCGGATCTGAGACACCACCTTACAGAAACCAAAGATATTGTGAACAAGAACAGAATTTGGGATTTCGGGGTATCAAGGGAGGCCGGTCTAGCCTAATCAAACTAGTAAAAAAACAAGGACCATACGAGGTCTATAAGCTAAGAAAAAATCTACTTACTACGGAGCTCGATCGAAATACGTGTCACACGAAGAAGAAGAAGAAGAAGTATAAAACAAACAAAAAAAACGGAACAAAAACAAGAGGTGTTCCGGGCGGAGTGCCCGATCACCTAAAAAAAAAAAAACGGAACAAAAAAAGGTGTTCCGGGCAGAGTGCCCGAACACCTAATAATAAAAAACCGGAACAAAAACAAGAAGTGTTCCGGGCGGAGTGCCCGAACACCTAATAAAACGGTTTTTCTCCTGTCTGTTTGTACAAACCTTGTGCTGCCAGCTGCGTCCCAGTAATGGCGGCAAGGTGTAACATTTGATTTAGAAAAGATGACCACACACTGACCTTTCCAACCGGTCGAAACGGGAAGTTAAAATAAAAATAAAATCATAGGTCCTGAACCACGTGTCATTAAGTAAGGTTCACTTTAAAGGTCTGGTGCATTTAATCAAAGTAAAACATAACGGAACAGCTTTGTGTTTGTTCACAAACACCTTATCTAGGGGGGGTTTCCTTATGCTTTCCGCCAAAACCCCACATGAATTTTCTGTGCGGCATAACTCATTTTTAGGAAAACAAAGTAGCAGCCAGTGTTTTTACCATATGGTATAGCGCAATGTAGAAGATATACCAATCTACGTCAGAGAAACAAATTAATTTTGTCATCATGGGGTGTTTCATAAAGGTTTACAATTAATATTATCTCTAAATAATCAATATTATCTCCCAACAATCAATCTTGAACACCTCAAATTAACAATTATCATACCTCAGAGAAGCAACTTTGGTCATCTTTACGTCACCAGGTATCAATAAACGGAACAGTGTAGTGTTCATCCATAGGACAAATACTCAATGTCTAGTTTTCTTAACTGTTATTGTCTTTTTGCTCCTTTTAATTGACGTTTTTCTGTCTTGCTGTTTTTGTTAGTCTCAGAGCCCCGTGGGACACTACACAATTATTGTATAACTCATGGGTTTCTTTGTTCAAATGGCCCTTACCAGTTGAAGGAATATAATTATTGCTAGATTTCTTCAGTGACATTCTTGGTAATGAAACAGTCTTCAAGCAAACTTGACTGCTAGCGCAGACCCTAAATTTGATCTAAATTGCATTTAAATTGTTTAATTGTATCTATCCACAAGGTTACCCCATTTTTACGTCACCCAAATTTACAAAAATGACGATTACTCATCAGGCCAAAACGTGACAACCTTGCACCGAGGGACCTGTTTGGTCCCAACGGTGTGTCAAATTTCTGTCACAGAGGTGTGGCAGGCCCATTTGATAGGGTCTGTTCTGCCTTATCTCAATGATTTATGTTTGCTAAACCAGTCTACTGTCGGTACAAGATCACAAGACCTTCTTACCAAATTACTGTCCCATGTTGATTAACACCTGACGTGTGGCATGGTCCAGCTTGGGACATCATGGCGTATGAGCTGACCAGTGTGTACAATGTAAGTAAGACAATGGAAATATTAAAAACGTCAGCATATGCTGACAACATACCTGTTTTATCAGTCAAGCATTGAACATTCGGAAAATGAAAGCACTTATTTGCCACCTGTCTGGTGCCTCTTGTGACAATGAAGCAGGCGTGTTTCTTCTGGCCAGGGCAGCCGCCAAAACCGGGCAGTTCCACGCCCTTGGGTTGGAAGTCAACCACGTCCTTGTCAGCGCAGTCAGAGGCTTCGAGGTTTACATCAACTAACCCTTCAACTTGGGACGTATCCCCGTTAGAGCTTGCGTAAGCAGACATCTTCCAAGTGCCATGGTCTGACGCAGGAAATGAGCCATGGTAGCTTAATGACACTACATTTTTACCATCAACATGAGCCGCCCATCTTTGACCATAACCCCCAATGATCCTGAAAGAAATGAGATGTGAAAAATACATTGCTTACAAAATGTCGAAGATTTGTTGTTTAATTAACGACCGAGCTGCATCCGGTTCTTTTTAATTCGTTAAGCCAGGAATGAAACATATTATATTTGCTGCATGCAGCGCAAAAGCTCCGGGGCATTGTTTGTTAAAATAACAGTCTAGTAGCGAAATGACTTTCACCTCGCCCCCAAAAGGGCGAGTTTTCTCAGGGAGTACTATGAATAACAAACCTGGTGCTAGGCAGAGGAAGGCAGCAAGGTACACCGGTACAAGGTACACCGGTAAAGTTGTGCTGGCCATGCTGACAAGTTTGAATCACACCGAGTCCAAAGGCGGTTTCTTTGTACGAATGTTTTGGGGTTTGTTAGGTTGTTTGGGTCGAGAGTGCCCAATCTTAAAAACCCTGCGCATTATATACTGATTGATGCACATTATAATCAATACAGGCCTGGTGACAGATGGCTGGGTGGTGTTTTTTTATCACAATCTATTAAAATCTCAATAATGTCCTTCGTAAATACCCGTGGCCCCATTTTGTTAAGGAATCAATTGGATTACTCTAAAAATAGAACCGCCCCCGTAAAAGTGTCAATTAAGCATCACCTTACCCTGGAATTTGTGGATTTGAGTTAACTTTTTCAGAGTTGTATCAGTACTTCCAAAATCTTTTGTTTTCAAACTCGTAGTTTATAAAAATAACATATAACAAACTATTATAAATCCAACTTCTTTATCATTTAATGGCTGATAATTCAACTATACTTGTCATGATGCACATGTTCACTACGGCAACATAAATTATAGAACATCGGAAAGGGATCGTTGCCAATGGTCGAATAAATAACAACAAAATAACATTAATAGTTTTAAAATTTCATGCAAACCTATCAAAGTTTTCTTGAGAGCAGCTTCTCATAATATTTCGAACGACTGTGTATATGCTTTCTGCCGTTTATTTGACTGAAGTAATATTTTGACGATTTGGTGGTGGAGGGGGTACCAACGACGGAGGTTACTCTTTCGTTGAACCAATCGGAGCGTCGATGGTGCACGGTATGTTGTTTACAGTTATGTTTAGAGTGGTTATGAATGGATTGTGGATGCTTGGTATTCAAATGTTTGGGGCTCATCATTTAACAGAACATGAACAGATTCTTTAGATTTTGTCTTCCCGCCGGTATATCAAACACTTATTAAACAGCAACAACTAAAAGCTAAATTCGTGGCATCCCAACACTGTACACCAACCATTGTTCGGGACATCCTTGGCCGTGGAGGATTAGTAAGGATTAGTAACAGATTAGTGGAGGCCGTGCATCAATCTCCTGACTGGCTGACGCTCCTTCGTTAGATGAAACCACAATCAAGTGTCAATTATTTTGTCCCAGTGTGAGTCTTAAGACTAATAAAAAGGTGTGAAACGGTTCCATTCAGATTCACAAACGGTTGGAGCTGATAAAATGAACCGTTTGGGGCTACCGTTCGGCGGTAGCTAAACCGTTTCTATTTGGACCGCGCGCCTATAAAGCTCCTGGAATTGACAACATTCATACAGAGTTCCTGAAGCACATGAGCACAAAATCCATGAGTTTGCTCCAGCTCTTCTTCACCAACTGCATCCAACTCCAGCACCACTTTGGAAGACAGCCAAAGTCACTGCAATCCTCAAGCCAAAGAAGGCACACGATGACCCCAAGAGTTACCGAAAATCTCGCTCCTGTCACATCTCTACAAGCTGCTTGAGAGAGTCCTATACTTACCAGAATCAATGACATTGTTGAGAAGAAAACTCCCTCACACCCAAGCTGGTTTCCGGAAAGGACGCTCCACGACTGATTTAATACGAACCTAGTCAATGACATCGAAGCTGCTTTTCAGGGAAAGAAGAAGTATGGTACAGTGTTTGTAGACTTCACTGCAGCCTATGACACCGTCTGGCACAAAGGCCTTTATCTACAGCTCTTGAAGACCCTTGATGATGTTAAACTTGTGACATTTTTCATGGTTCTTATACAAGATCGCTCCGTCGTCCTTGAGACATCTAATGGCCAACGAAGCAGGAAGAGGAAACTCAGTAAAGGCCTTCCTCAAGGCTCTGTCCTTGCCCCAGTGTTTTTTCAACATCTACACAGCTGATATGCACTTCCGGTGACTGCTCACAATTCATTTACGCTGATGACTCCGCTTAGGGTTTTGCTGACAAGTCATTCGAAGCTATCGAAACGGCACTTGAGAAATACCTCAACAGCCTGAGCCACTACTTCCACCAGTGACACCTGAAAATCAGCCTCCTGAAGACTGTCTGCTCAGTATTCCACCTGGCCAACCGCTGTGCTAAGAGGACATTGGACATCAGCCTGAACGGCACCAATGGATTAAAAATAATAATAATTATCTATATCAAAATTGAATGTCTTTTTTTACAAATTCTCAAGAAAAAACACATTTAAAATCCTAACAGATAAAGTATATTTTTATATAATATGGCCAACACATAATTCTCCCGTAGCATAGGCCTACTGTGCAAAATGCTAAAATACAGTAAAAAATACTTAGAAGTCTCACAGCTTTTTACATTAAAAAGAAACTTGTGATATGGGGACTCACAAGGCCCTTCCAGTTATTCTCCCTCAAAACAAAAACACCCTTACACCTGTGTAAATTTCCAAATGCCCGAGCATCGATCTTGAAAAAATAAGAAAACAATTTCGGGGCCTAGGTCACCCAAAATACCCCAAGTTTGAAGTCAAAATACCCTAGGTCACATTTGCGCAAAATGTTTACACTGTACTCCTTTTATTTGGCTCTCAATATGTCTAGAATAGAATATTTAGAGGACCTACAATTGCACCCTTGTGGTATCAACTCATTGAATTCACAATATAGTGCGCCACCAAGAGTTTGCTGAAGGTGCAGAGGCGATCAGTATTAAGACAATTTGAAAACCAGGCTCTGTATTTTGAAGCTAATAGACCAAATGCGCGACCAATGTTAACATGCCGTCACGTGACTTATAGTGGGTACTACGTCATCTCAACAGATGGCAGAGACGTGTGAAGACTACGTGTGACATTTTGTTGCCATAAAATGTGAACATTTGGAATAATGCAATGAAATCAACGATGTATATTGATTTTTTGATTGTTCATTATTGTCTCATGTCGGATCTTACTGAACTACCGCCTCCGCTAGATCCCTGGATAGTTAATACAAAACACAATATTGAATTTAAAACTATTTATGGATTTTTTTTTGTCTGATTTACACGCAACCTTCGCTCAATATAGTACAGACAAGGCTGTTATTGCGACATGTGTTTAATTTCTTTGAACAAAACATCTGGTTGTATATAAATTATTGTTGGGGGTGCAAGTATCTGTAAAGGTGACTGATTTAACACCAAAGGTTCTATAAATCTGTACTGCGATATGTATTTAGACGAGTGGTGTCATGAAGTTGGCGAAATTGGAAGTGGTTCAGATGGTTGCCGCCTTCGCTTTGAAGGACGAAAGTACACGTACCATCGGAAACAGCGTAAAATGCGTTCCCGCGGTTGAGTACAGCCTAATGCGTGTTCTGCACTCCGGGAAAGAAAAAACACGATTGAAATGTGAACGTTAGTGGTGCACCCCACAGTAACTTGAGCAACAAAATGGACCAGATTTTCTGAATTTCAAGTTATTATTTTCATAAGATTGAAGCAAATTAATAAAGGGTCAACATGCGTTGAGGTGCTGGAGTTCTGCGAACATCATTTGATATTGATTGATTTGATATTGATTTAAATAATGGAAAATAGTGATTGTGCTTATTCGATGTTGTCAAAAACTGAGATGGTTAAAGGAAGCCTTCGGGTTGGGCGCTGTTGGGCGCTTTGGGGCTATAAAAAGCGTTTGATGTATAATGAGCACGGTCGGAAAGATGTTTAAAAAGTAGAATATAATGATCCACACAAACGTGCCTTAGAAATGCTTCGCTTTTGATAACTTACGCGAAACAGAGCGCTCCGCTATTTATGGGAGTCAAGATTTTGACTCCCATAAATGGCGGACAGTTTATATTAGTCTTATTTCCAGTCGCAGCTGTTGAACTACGACTGAGCAATTATTTTGTATAAAATGTTACGATTACCATCTGTTTATTGTATTCCAATAATATCCAGTTAATAATTGAATGAAAAAAGAAAGAAAAAACATACGTTAAATAATTAAGTAGCAAGTCCCCACGTCTCGGTCCGTCCAGGCGTCCAGGGATGTACCAGCAGCAGCAAAACCCCGCGGCCATACCACCCATGGACCTCCCCCTGCATGCTGCAGTACAGTAGACGACGCGAAGACAGGGATCTCGTACAATGTATGATTTTAGCGGGGCCAACCTAGTAACACCGATGCTTTGTGTGGTGTAAGAAGGTCTGGTACCCGTTACTGTTATTGCATCGACGATCGTATTGACGGCTTGAAAAACGTATACATTACGCGGGACATGTCTCGGGGGTCAGAGGTCAATGTTAACACATTAAAGGTGTTTTATTGCAAGAACAACTCTTAATAAGAATAAGGAACACCTCCAAACAGTAAAATTTTATGAGATTTGAAGGCAACGTGTTCCTTTAATCAGTTTCGTCTGCATCAAAACAACGGGCCGCTGTAAATAAATGCATAGGGGAGCCTTTGTATTAGGTTATTGAAAAGACTTGGCCCAAGTGTTTTCTTCGTAAATTGTGTCTTTTGTTTAATTTATTTCCCAGGTATTAAACAGAATATTAAGTACAAACAGTTAAATCATTACGTGAATCACCCGTAAAAAGCAGACCCAAGTTACAAACTCGGGTTGGTGCTCATTGGTTTGGGAATGAGCAGTTTTCAACACGATCTTTCTCATCTGATCAAAAGTTTATGAGGCGTAAACATGTGGTTTACTAGGTTGTCACTGCCCGTGAGTTTACTGACACACGTGTCGACAACATTTCACAGCTTCCTTTTATTTAATTATTTTCATAAGCTTTTAATGTTCAATTTTTTTTATAACAATTTTTCATCCACACGCGCACGCGTTTTTACACTCACGTCAGAGTATCTTATTGAAAAAATAGTAAATGGCATAACAAGTTTCGGCGCTGTATTTGATTAACTTCGCTCTGAGAAATCAATTACTACGGCACAAGTATTGCTGAGGAAATTATGATTTATCACTTTTTATGAAGCTTTACTATAATTAAGTGGATGTCTCACGCAGGACTTCTGGCGCATCTTCAGACTGTCTTGGGTTAAGCAACTGCGGGGGACAATAAGGTTTCAAAACAAAGTGCAATTCTCTCTTTTTTTTACAGGTTTGTATCAAAATAATATTCAAGTTTTTAATGTTTGGATCCAGCACTGAGACCTCCTTCCAGAACACAATTTTTATAAATGCCGCAGAATGATTTGCACTATGTAATTGTTGTACCACTACGCCGGTCTACCCATTTTATGATGTGTGTTAATTGACACAAAGGACTGAAATGATGCAGGGAACGCGCGCAACCTGTTTCTCATTTCGGACTCTCTGTCTTTGGGACTAGGAAACAGTCGCAAATGATGTTTAGGGTAATAACTCTAGTAATGGATTGACTACAAGTTTCCAGTGGACGAATATTTTTTTTTTAATGTCAGGGTCGACATTTGTTTATGAGGGGGGGGAGTGTGTTACCACCCTTCCAATGTATTGTTTTGTATGTAAACAATGACCCCAAACAAAACTTGTTGTCCCTGTGGCCACAGATTGCGGGCGGTGTCTTGGGTGAATGTACTTGTTCTTAATAAATGCATTGTTTTAGTAGAAAAGAAAGAAATAGACTATTGCCTTCAACTTATCATTTGCCTCAGGTATGTCGACAACTATTGTTGTTTAGTATAATATATTATTTAAAGGTCTGAAATTGTGTATTTAGACTAAGGATGTTTAAGATGTGTTAAAAAGGGAACTTTCTCTTTGTGCAAAGTTGCATAACTAAGTACATATTATGTGTGTACAAGATTGACCCACACACATGTATAAATGCAGGTTTGGGAATTTGCAAAAGGTTATCAAAGAGGTCAAATCTATCACTTGTGGGATGCATTGGTCATAAGGAGGAAAGTCCTCTCAGGTTCATGGCCAAGAGTAGAGATTGATTTTCCCAAGTTGATTAAATGTTTTAGTCAAAGTTGAACACTAGTGAAATGTTCCTGTCTGCTGACAAGTTGAAGTATTCCTAGCCACGCCAGCGTAGTTTTCGTTTATGAATGTGAGGCATAACAAAAACATTGCCCTTTTGGCAAAAACGGGAGAGTCTTTTTTTTTTTTTTTTTTTTTAGATTTGTCAGAGGTCACGTAACAGGGTCATGGTTTCATACTCGGCAACATTTTGCAAAGGGCCATTTGGAGCCACTGAAACATGCACCAATTGTAGCTCAGCCTCGGGATGTTCCAAGTTGAACTTGGTAAAGAGGGATAAGAAGGTCGCATATTATAAGGTCGATGTTTGCCACCCGGCTGAATAGCAATTCAGGGCCTCGTCTCGCTGTGAAAGACACTGCGAATGTGTCGCTCGCCCACTAATCTCATGTTATTTCTCTGTGACATCATTTCTAAATTAAAACCCCCTCTCCACAAAATTCCTCTAAAACATCTCCCCAACTTTCACCCTGGGCCTCGACTACTCCTTCGACTTTCCCTTCTGCCTTAGTGCAAGAGACTCGCCTCTCACATACCTACGAGCTAGGTCGAGCACATTGTATTGATAGAAGTCAACTTATAATAAAATAAGAAAAGACCCATACGTTGTTCTAAGTGTATACTTTCTTCAGTCGTTGTCACCTACAATCACGGTCATATCTCGTTGGGCCCCGCCCCGGCCCCGTTCAATGTTGGTTCTCATTGTCTGCGCTCCTAACAACATTGAGCGTGGGAGCGGGGGAACAGGGGAGCGGGGAGCAATAGGGTATAATTATTGTCACGTGGCCCAAGCAATTTGGCCGGGATTGTAGCCGCTCGCACGCTCAGATTCCGTTAACCAGAGGAAGTAGAGCGAAGATATCCACTAATGCGTAACAGTAACATAAGATCTGTGTTGTGGACCACATACGTATGGAGCCTCATGTTTGCATGAAGTTTCATATTGACTGATACCTCACCATGCAATGCCTCAAAACCCATAGACTTAGACCATGGAGAAAGAAATCCATGTTTAGACGTGTATGGTAGACCACACGTGCACAACAAGTCTCACGCAGTTTTTAGTTGACCACACATTCCTATGAAGCTTCGTGTGTATATTATTTTATAGTGACCTACGATGTGTATGCTTGACCATACGTATAGCCTCGTGTGTGTGGTTGTAGATTCATATTTACTTTTAAGATGTGTATGGTAGAAGCCTCATATAAAGCTTTTGTATAACTAAAACAAGCTCGGGAATGATTTATCTTTCATTTTAAATCATTAAATTGCAATTAAAATGTTTGCAAATGATGAAATGCGGAATTTTACCCTGCAACTGTTTCCCTTTGTTTTCTTTGAAATGCAATTTTATAAAGGTAAATAATAAAGAGGATTTATTTCTAGTGGGTTTTAATGGAATGGAAGCCGATAAGTCCTACGCTTTTTTAAATGTTCAAGATTTAAGATAATAATTCATAATAATATAACAATACAAAATACTGTTAAAATATAAATACACCAATGAATTGAGTCAAAGGAGCCTGAGTTGTGCAGAATATGATATTAATGAGAGATTTCCTCAGCCAAACTAAATCACCAATATAAGGGCAGCAAGTTAAACAAACCTTGAGAAAAGTACACTAAACTTGTAACTGAAATAACACAGAAAGGGCCCATAAATAATTTATTCTGATAAATTGAAATGCAAGGATCGGTGTTTAAGTGGGTCTTCGCATTTCTAATAAAATTCGCACACTGTCATTTTAACAGAAAGGCATAATCACTAACACGGACCCCAACCAGAAACATGTTTGAGCTTTGGTCAGTGGTTGGGCGTTTTCGCGTGTTCGGTTGAACCGCGGTGACGCGGCTGTTCCGACCAAACCGCAACCGACTTGTTGGCTCGGTGAGGCTTGGTTTCAAGATGGCGGACTATAAAATCTATCGAAAAATTTTAGTGGAATTCTTTTCAAAACGAAATACCCTGAAGCATAACAATTACATAATGTTGGAAAATTACAAAGACCAAGTTCCATGACTTGAAAATAAAATGAAGGTTGTATATTTTCAGAACATGAATTTTTTTGAGATGTACGTACGTTTCTGGTTATACCAACACGTTTTCGCGTAGCTATCCGATAATGTTTTGGTCAGTGAATTTTACGTCAGAAACCTGTTTCCGGTCATGGTCGCCAAAACACCCTTCCCCAATGATGTTTGAGTCATGCAATATGTCAGCCGAAGGCTTCAATAGACAAAACTACTGCCTGGTTCCGCATTGGTAACTAGCGCCCTCGCAAAATGACGGTTTGAAGGTTGTTTATGAACACATAATACTGAAAAAATCACAAAAATTCCCTGAAAGATACACCATCCTTAACACATTTTATAGCATACAACTCAGCTAATTATTTGATTAGAGAAAACTTTCTTGTTTAATAGTTAAAATATTCAGCATTGTCAACCGGTTTGTGTAAGTGTTGCTACATACTGCTTTATTAATGTAAAAATGCTATGATATCCTTTTCCAAATGCTTTGTGAAGTCTTTAGATGATAGCTCCAAGATGACGCATCAAGCATGTTATTGTATCGTCGAACATTTTGACCAGAGAGTCGTTCCTGCTCTCCCAAGCTGTAAACTTGTGGTTTCCGTTGAAGGGTTTTGTTCAAATTGTCTGATTTTTAAACCAATAATCTAAGTCATAATATCCCCAAAATACCAAAAGACATAACTTGTACTTTGTAGAGGCTTCTGCTTTTTAACATTTTAATCGTCGGTCTCGGTCGTTGGTCGCACTCCTACTTTATATGTGTTGGTCTTCACTGCCAAACCTCTGGTCTACTTATCAACTGTAAACAATATAAGACACAAGAAGATTATTTAAAAAGTGCCCAAGAGAGTATAGACTATAAATAAATAGTTTGTCACAGAAGTTTATTTCTCGAAGATGATGCCAACATTATTTTTATGCGATCTTCTTTTAATGCTTTCTATGTGAATGTACTTTTATTTACGCTGGGAAGGATGCATTGTTAAAAGGTGCACCATTTATGATGTTTCTGTTGCCTTGGAGTGAAATTTTGAATAGTCACCTGGGCAGGGGGGCGAGAAATTGAAGCACTTGCTGGACCACTGATGTGACCCTTTCTTTATTATGTAACAAGCGTAGTTGTCACCGGAACACCCGTTCATTCCCGTCAACACCACTTCATTCGAAGTGAAGTCAACGTTGTTACCCTCGTGGCTGTCGGCATCGCTGAGGATTTGGGTGACTTGGATCAAATCTTTCTTATTCGGGTTGTCGGTAGCGCTTCCGTAGGCGGACATTACCCAATCGCCAGAAGCGCCAGGGGGATGGTTACCTTTGTAGAACATCTTCAGCTTAATATCGGTTTGACTGTCGCCGTCGAAGCTGACACTGCCCGAGACGAGGCCCATACTCATAGAGTACTCCGGAGTGTCTTACGAAACAAGTAAAACAAAAACAGACAAATACAACAACATTATTGAAAAATACATAATTATTATTATTTTTATTTAATTTTGTTGGTCTTCACAGACAAGATGACAAGCAGCTCTAGCTGAAAGGGTCACTTAACATTGATAACAGAATTATTACAAGTAAAAGTTTAAAACAAACACACTTTAAGGCCAAAGACTATAAAGTTAAATATTTACAAAACCATTGAAACAAAGCTGTAACCTTTTGGCAAGCTGTGGAATGGTAGATTTCTTGTAACAAGGGTGAGCTATTATACAAATAATGAATGCTTATGACTCAAGTGGTGAGAGTATTTTTTCAGATGGAATGTTTTGTTCAACGAGGCAAGGCCGAGTTGAATTCAACATTCATAAATACATGGGACAGTTTATCCATCCTGATTGGACGACAGGACATCACGTGCCCGCTTTTAAACGGACGCTATAGACACGGCTAGAAGTGTTTAAACATGGACTGGCAACTTTTTATCAAAGAGGGCGCTATCACGTTTGCGCGGACCGCGCAAATTTGGTCAGAAACTTTCGTGCGAAAGCCATTGATCTACATTATACTTGTATAATGTAGATCAATGGCGAAAGCTTGAAACTTAAGCGCGCAAGTTCGAAACTTGCGCGACGCGGTTTTTCTACACGAATAGAAATTCAACGCCGAGTCGAAGAGGTGAGCTAGGGCTAAACTGTCAGATTTGTTCTCAACTTTTACAGGGTTTTTGGATATTTTTAGGGGAAAGGTATTTATGTCTCGGTAATATTATCAAGAACCAGGCCTCGGCGGGTTTAAACCACTAGTTTAAAACCTCACACATTGATTCCCTTATTCAATCTTTCAACGATTAAGGGCGCCAGCAGCTTCAGTGAATAGACACTCATGCGCCCCCTTTAAAAATTAACCCTAAAAAGAAGAAAGTAGAAAAGCCCGAGGTTATTGTATCATTCTGGCTGGAACGTTGTTTCCACTTGCACGGCAAGGGTGTGGTACACGATAACATACACAGTGACTTAATTGAACTACGACCCTCTTCAGTCATGAAAGGACTGGAGGAAATATCTGCAGTTAACTTTTTGCATCGTTGTCTAGCCCGACAAGGAGCAAACTTGATCATGTTGGTCTGTGTATATCTTAAACCCAATGGATCATTGTGTTGGTCAAAAGTTTGAATAAATATTATGTGTGTCCCCCCGCTTAACAAAAATAGTGGATCCGCGCCTTACACTGATGCCTCGGCGATAACTGTAAACTGTGTTTGTAAAGATCGCACGTCATATTTTCAGCTGCTCGACAATCGCGCGACCGACCTGCCTCCACCATAAATATAGAAGAATTCTGATTTTAGCTTGTTTTATTCTCAAGATATGTGATAGGCCTAAGTGGTTGAAATTTGAAAAAAACGTAAAAATTCATATTATGACGTCATAATTACTTTACTTTCAATTGTTGCAGTTAAAACCCATGTCTACCAACATACCAAGTTGCAATTTAGAGCAGGACAGGGGGTGAATATAAGTGGTGGGCGAAATTCAA
The DNA here is from genome assembly GCA_032158295.1 of Pycnopodia helianthoides. NCBI lineage: Eukaryota > Metazoa > Echinodermata > Asteroidea > Forcipulatida > Asteriidae > Pycnopodia > Pycnopodia helianthoides. Next base: position 15,279,841 of record CM063251.1, read on the forward strand.
TACAGATATCCGACAGAGGCAAAGTGCAAAAACTGAAGAAACTTAGAGGGTTTATTCTAATACAACCTTTCCTCTGTCGGAGTCCAATGGCCAAGTACCCAAACCACTTTCTTGAGAAAAGTCAACGACCCCCTAGACTATCCTTCCTCAATGCGCCGTAATTGGTTGCATAGCCTGCTACTAATCACTCACTCATCACACACCAGCCAACCACCTACTCCTAGACTTGCCCTAGTCCGAGCTGGAAATAGGTATACAAGTAGTACCAAAAAATGGGGGGGGGGGCAGCAATTTCATCCCATTACAGTTGTATACAAAAATTATGCATAGTTCAATAATTAGTTTAGAAATAAAAATATGTACTTTTGACAGTTACACAGAACAGAACACACACAAGCTGTTTTTAGCATAGAAATAACATGTTTTTGCAATAATTATGAATCCCCCATAAAAACCTGTCAGACAGTTAAGGTTTATATGATTTGTATACTACTGGGGCGGTAGTGGGCCAGTAAATTGTCATTCCTTAGGAGGTACCAGTACCAAACAACGCTAGCCCAAAGGTTGTGTACCACCATACCATAATGTTTTGCCCCTACAAGGCCGGCACTGTCCCAATACAGGTCGTGTACCATCATACCACAATAGTTTGTCCCTACCATGCCGGCACTGGCCCATTAACTCAAGTGCACAAGAGTCCCCTTGGGACAATATTACTTCAAATTACCAGTTGACAGCTGGCAAAGCTTATGCTGGCCATATATCTTGGGATAAACTAGTTGGTAGCAATTCCACATTTTTCCAAATGGTCTAGAGATTGTATTTAATACCATTCCAGGGAAGGATCAATGAATATTTGAACTGACTGGGGTCAGCTTTTTCTTTGTGCTGATATTGGCCCACTGTTATGTTTTTTTTTTTCAATATCATCTTTGTTTATTAAAATTATTTCCTCGCTAATCCGCCCCTAATCTCCCCTCACATGCATGCACAATCTGGAGTAATCTACCACTCACTCATAAAGACTACAACTCATCCATAAAGACTCTTAGACCTATCAACCAAAATTAGTCTGCAATGTGAGCCAACAAAAGACTGGATGGGGAGTTCAATTACCCCAAGGCTATAGCCCCTGAGGCGTGTTTGTGTAGGAGTCAATGGGGAAATCCCTTGAGTCCAGCCGACCAGTACAAGTATTTGCTGTTAAAAATACTTAATCAGCCAGTTACCGACTGGTATGCTTGCGCACTAGAGGGTCAAAGGTTGTGTACCATCATGCCACAACGTTTTTCCGTTACCAGGCCGGCACTGTCCCATTACAGGTTGTGTACCGTCATACCATAACGGTTTGCGCCTACCAGGCCGGCACTGACCCACAACGGTTTGCCCCTACCAGGCTGGTGTCGTGGGGAAATCTGTCCCCGGTGATTCTGTCCCCCATATGGGAAATTAACATGGGCTGAATGAGGATGAATCAGAAGAGGGCGCTATCAGAAGAGGCTTGTACACAGTTCGCCGTATGGGGGAACAGATTGGGGGGGGGGGTGTGCAGAATCTCCGTCCACACCGGCACTGGCCCAGTACAGGTTGTGTACCGTCATACCATAACGGTCTGCCCCTATCAGGCCAATACTGACTCATTATAGGTTGTGTACCTTCATGCTGGCCCGATTAAGGATTTGTAATGTGACTACCGTACAGTTTGACTGTATGAAACCTGAACTGGCCCAGTTCCAGTTTCACATAGGAAACTGTACGGTACTGCCGCAGAGAACCAGAACAAACCGGCACCGGCCCAGTACCGTCATGTTTGCTGAGAAGGGCATTGGTATAACTTAGAAAAGTTGTCAGAGAATTCAAATGAAACCACGTTCTTACCTGCGGCTGCCCAAAATGAACCTGAAAGAATAAAGATATAAAAGATATATATTCAAATGGATGATGGGAATACCTTACTTTAAAAATGTAGGAGTTTTCTTGTTTAAAGCAGCGAGGCACCCAACCACAGTGCTTTGGCACATATCAAGAAAAACATAACAATTCCAAAATGGTAGATCCCAACCCCGTAATACTCCGTGATATTCTGCAGTGTACCAATACACACGTTTTAGGAGGGGTGTCAATCAACGGGGGTTGTCAATTTGGTCAGGAGGGGTGATGGAAAAAATGTTTCCCCATAGCTCATGCACAAACTCCTATCTCTGCGGCACGTGCGCCACAGATCACTACCACGGCTTAGTGGTAAGGCATGTTGTGTCTGACCGCTCTAGGTTCAATGGCCTTTTGTGAATGAAGGTCTTGTGATCTTGTGCAGACAGCAGACTGGTTTAGCAGACATACATCATTGAGATAAGGCAGAACAGACCCTCTTAACCTCTTAACCTATCAATTGGGCCTGCCACACCTCTGTGACAGGATGACGTAACACCGTTGGCCCAAAACAGGTGCATCGGTGCAGGGTTAAATTAACGATAGAGCTGCATTCGGTTCTTTATTATTTTCTATGCCAGGAATGATTATTGGTCGTGATATTTGATGCAAGCTACACGTCATTGCTGTAAAAATAACAGTCTCGTATAGGGAAGTGACAGCATCACTTTCACCTCACCCCGAAAAAGAAGAATTTTTCTGCGAGAGTGTTAAGAATAACAAACCTGGTGCTAAGCACAGGAAGGCAGCAAGGACTGCAAGGTACGCCGGTAAAGCTGTGCTGGCCATGCTGACAAGTTTGAATCACACTGAGAGTCCAAAGGCGGTTTCTTTCTGCGTCTGTTTCGGGTATCTTTGGTCGAAAGTGCCCAATGCTTAAAAACCCTGCACATTATATACCGATTGATACATACACTAATCAATAAAAGCCTGATGACAGCTGCCTATGTTTTTGTCACGTTCTATTCAAATCGCATAATGTCCTTCGTACTAAAATCATTTTGACAACTCTCGAAACAGAGCCGCCTCCCTAAAAGTGTCATTGAAACATTTAATACCGTACCCTGGGGATTGGTATAATTGAGTTAACATTTGAAAGAGTTACAAATTACTTCTCACTATTTTCAAGTGCCAACATGGCGTAGCTTCTCCCTACCTGATTGACCTACTGTCATTTCATGTCCGAGGTAGGCATGGGCTTCGGACTTCATCTAATACTTCCCGTTTTCATGTTAACATCAAATCTTGTAGTAGAGGAGACAAGTCTTTTTCCATAGCCGGCCCTAGGGAATGGAACAAACTTCCTGTTCACATCAGCAGTGGCGGCGCTAATGGGGGGGGGGGGGGGCAGGCAAATGCCCCCAGTTATTTTTTTGCCCCCCCCCCCAGTTCTTTCCCCGACGGCGGAAAATGAGTTTAATCCCAAACCATTGCACCCAATTTGTTACAATGTTGTTTGCGCTGTAAATAATAAACTCAATTTCATCCATCATAATTAGCTGGCACCATCAAAAAAGCCCAATACACTTTCCATCTCCGACAATGTTAATAGAATGTGGATTTATTTATCTGTACAAGCTTGGAAACTTGCTATAAATAGAAATGCATTGTCTGCCCAAAACCGTAAGCAGCCATTGTACACGCAGTTCGCACAAACAGTGCAAAATCTTATTTTTAGAGTGAATTGTAGGCTTCTACAGTACATTATAGACTTTTGTTTGCCCCCCTAAATTTAAGTTTGCCCCCCCCCTCTTGCCCCCCCCCCAGATTAACAGGTCAGCAGCCGATTTCACGAAAGTAGTGCGTAACTTGCGCCATGTCGTAAAGTTACGCCACGTAAATGTGGCGCAGCTGCGCCACTTCCTTAAGTTGCATTTCACGAAGCTTGTCTTAGCTGCGCAACTTTTTAATAATTAAAATAAATAACAAACACTGCGGACGAGGCTAACACCAACCTTTTCAACGACTGTTGCCTGAATCCGATGAAAAAAATGCAACGGAGCGGCCATTTTAAATCACGATCTTTTTTAGTATCACGGCAACAGTGAAGTGTCGGAATAAGATGGCTTAACTTGGACCATTAACTACGTTTATTTGACACGTAAGTTCGTTGGATTTTTAAGAAATTACTATTTAAAGAGTTCAATGTTTAATAGTATCAAATACTCGCTGCTTTTTACGTTATTTTTAACATACTTTTTTAAACTTACAAACACTGTTTCGGTACGTTCGTGTGACACTTTTTTGTGCCTGCGTTCGTGTGATGATACGGGACGTTTTGATACACACGACCCACACACACAGACAGTCGTGAGTTCGAGTGTGGACATGTCGTGTCGTATATAGTTTGTATTTACTAGTGAAGCCTATCAAAACTTAACAATTTTTCATATCTAGTACCTTCACTTACTTATAGCTGTTAATTTTGTTCGAAATATAACGTAATGGCACCATGTATAAACGTACATAGAAATACACATTTTGGGGATTAATAAAATAATGAGGAAGAACTTTAGCCTATCAAATTGTACAAAATACCAAGTAAAAATACAGTAGCTAAAATGGTAAATTTTTGAAAATCGGCAGCACAATATTCTCATGTAGAAGTCAACTTGTCGACGATTGCTATTGCACAATTTCAAGCATGATGGATTTTTTTCAAACGGTTTAATAATTGAATGTTGCTGCTTCTTTGTGACCAATTGTTTTTCCCCTCATTGATTTTACATTTCTTAAAACGTGATATATATTGCTACTAAATATTTTTTTAATACACTCATATTTTGGGTGAAACTGTTGATTTGAAAATGGGGCCTAATTATGAATTACCCAACCACCATACCCCACACTAATTTGTCAACTATTACCCACTGACATCATCATTTTTTAAAACATTTAAAACAAATCTTCTCATTTGATATTCAGGTTAAAAGCTATGTTAAAAAACGCAAGAGAAGGACCCATAGGAAACTGACTACATGTCAACAACAGTACCCAAATATGAAGAGTATTACAGTCAGCTTTTATACCAGTGTCGTCCATCATACCGGAGAAGAGGAAAACAATTTATTCATGAGGTGTGAAGAGGAAATTATGTCAACATTGATATCATTGTTTATCTTCAGTGCACTAAATGATTGCATTTTTTAAACACTAAACCAATAAAAGTATGATTAATTTTGTTGCAAAAAAGAAACAAAACTTTTTTATAATACAAGTTTTACTGTTTTTCTGAAAAAAATGTACAAATGATAGGCTCAACTCACTGCAATTAGTATATCAAAACTTTCATTTAAAATCAACAACGCAAATGGTTTGTTGCAACAAGTAGACCTATCTTTTTTATTGTATATATTAATATGATGCAAAGTGACTCTAGACTACTCAACTTAAGTTTTCCTGTTTCTCTTTATTACTCAGTATACAGCACAAAATCCCTTATTGATGTCATGAGAGATTGGAGATGTCAAGGAGAAGAATATGAAGTTGTGTTCGAGGAGATCTGTGTATCAATCTCTGAGTCATCCGGAAGTTATTTTCCCAGCAAGCTGGAAGATTAATGAAATCAAACTTAGGGGCCCATAGTAAGGGCTGATATTAAAAATATGACTAACAAGCTTGTTAGTTATAAATAGGTTAGTTATAACAAGTTAGAAAACCCCAAAATCAAAAATATGTTTACCAATATCACAAGCAAGTTTGACCACTCCACGACATCAAGTAATCCTATTAACTTAATTAAACAATATGAAATCCATTTTCTCAAAATGTTTTGTTAAATTCTTTTGAAATGCTTTAGGAACAGACTTTGTGATTCCCGTTACATTTCATCTTTTGATAGTTTTAGAACAATTTTTTATAAAAAGAATTGGGGAGAGAGGAGCGTTGAAATGGTTCTTTTTCCAGTTGGTCTCTGAACAATAACAAAGTTTTTAAGTTAACATCAAACTTGGTTGTAATAAAAAATACTATATTTTGCCGCAATAAATATAAATGCATTTTATCAGTTTTCTTTAAACTTCTATGCTTTTTGTAGTTTAACGTATTGATTTTATTTTGATATGGGAGGACAAATATTGTTTAAAAGTGAAATAAAAAAATAAATTAAAAAAAATGAATTTAAGTCAATTTCTTTAACTTGTCTTTTTTGAAGTTGAAAGTGTTGATTTTGTTTTATATGGGAGGAAGTTTATAGGTGAAATGAACAATTTCAGGATTTATTTCTTAAATGATAAGCCCGGGGCTGTTTATCCGGACCAATGCATTCATTGTTAACAAATAATTGGCGACGAAAGTGTTTTCCGAAAATGTATTTATGGTTGCATTTAAAGACCCCCAAAATCGTGGCCGATTGTGCCGTTTATTTCCTCCAAAAAACGTTTTAAACAAATAGTAAAAATTACTTGTAAACCAATGGCTGACGAACGTGGTTTTTTGTTTCCGCTGAAGAAAAGAAAGAAGACAATTCGGTAAACACTGAAATAACGTCACTGCCTGAGGAAAGCGTCTACCCGGGCAAACCATGTTGTACCCTTTGCCATAAACCGTTTATTAACTTGCGCAATTAATACTGACTTACGCAATCAAAATCGAGTGCGTAAGTTACGCCATTTTTGCGGCGTAACTTTTAGACTTGCGCCACTTTCAGACGTGGCGTAACTTTCGTGAAATCGATCATAAATGTGTGGCGCAACTTACGCCACAAATGTTGCGCAAGTGGACTTACGCCATGGCGCAAAGTTTCGTCAAATCGGCTGCTGGTGCCGCCGCTGCACATCAGAGACTCTCCTTCCAGTCAGACATTCAAAAAACAACTCAAAACCTCCCTCTTTTCTATTTTAGTTTAACTCTGTATGTTCTTTAGGTTCGCTGTGGAGCGCTTTGATCTTGTTAAAGGCGCTATATAAATACTCATTATTATAAAGAGTTAGTGTTTTGGGGTGGGCTTTTTTTCTTCTTAAACTTATAATTGTACAAAAAATAACATTATAAATTGTTATAAATCCAACTTCGTTATCATCTCATCCAAGGAAACTATTAAACTGGTTGATATTTCAACTTAGACTGTCTTGCTGAAGAGGTTTACTACGGCAGCATATTTTTTTATAGAGCATCGAACAGGGATCCTTTAACGTATTGTCGAATAATAACAGCCCCAATAATATAGCTTCAAAAATACATGCAACCCTATCGAAGTTTGCTAGAGAGCATGCAGTTTCACTCAATAATTTCGACCGAATGTGCCATACGCTTTCTGTCGTTTACTTGGCTTGAAGTAAGATTTTGAAGATATGGGGGTTCCAACGGCGAAGAAAACTCGTCAGTTGAACCAAATAGGAGCGCCGAGTGTGCATGTTATGTTGTTTGCAGAATATTAATTCGAATTTCTGACTGGAAGATCGACGCGCTGTCTTTGTCGACGGACGGGACGTTGACCTTTAGGACATGCCAACGGAACGCATAGTGCAATTTTATTTAATTCAATGGCCCATTGAAAAAAATTGTTGTGTTTAGCATATAACGCTCTCCTGCTATTTCATTGTTACCGTGTAGTAACAACAAACACCAGATCTTAACCCTATCTTAGGCCTATAGGTGCCTTGTTTACGTTATATTTGCCATTAATTTTAAGCTGTACGTCATGACAATTTTTTCTTTAAATTTGCAAACAAAAGTTCTAGAAACGCTGACTGCGGGCAAGGCATAGATACCTACAACACAATTTTAAAGCTGGCTTCCCTAATGTTTATCTTTGACATAAACTGAAACCGGTTTAAACCTACGTAACCAAAACCGTGGCAGCGATATTTTTTCCCGCTCAGTTGCGGCAGAACCAACAGGGGGCGCAGTTTGCGAGGATTTCGTCATGAAAAAGATATGAATAATGCATGTTTTGCTGTTGCGCGCTGTCAGCATCGCTAGCTCCCCGACGATCGCACGGCGCTGATGATGGCGACAGGCTTTTTGTCTCGTGCACCTTTTAGTGTATAGTTATTGAGTTTAATCTAAACCTGATCGTGATTCACCAACCCAGCAGTATTGCCCGTACTCTGCGGGTAAAGTGTTTAGACGTATATTTGTTATGAACTAGTAAAATTTGTGTCACGGAAAATATTGCAAGCACGTTGTTCTACACACTCACAGTCCCACCTTATGATGAAACCTTTTGCCAAAGCAAAGTATTGCAGTTACTACATGCAGGTGTCAGTGATACAATGGACAATGTTGCCTGTCGCGTAGCTATGTTATAACTGATTTCTGATTCTTTTTTGTGAGGGTGAGGGAGAAGAAATCGTTAGGCCTACTTGCCTTATCAGTTATGTACAAAAATGACATCGAGTGGCAGTTTTTGGATGATAATTTCCATGGCGGAGAAGTCAATGACTTGGACGCTTGAAAAAGAGCACAAACAAATTGATATGAACGTTTAAATTTACTGACCTGAAAACTACTGTCATAAACGCTTTTTATTGTGGAATTTATGCAAAAGAAAACATCACATGTATGAAGAAACAAAACAACAACAAAACATTTTGATGAATCATGCACGGGTCCATTTTTCACAACACGAGCGCCTCATCAGCCAATATAAACGTTTCACGAGTCAAGACAAACGCCTGTCATCGCACGAGGGCACTCGATTTACTCGTCCCCGTCAGCGGATTTTGTTTTCCTCCTTCGCTCGTCCCCAGCGCCTTGCCTTATCAAGCACGCTCATTTGTTAATGCTCAGTCCCATCATGCATCACACGCACACTGCAAGCACTGCACGCATGACGTACTTCCTGAACAAGAATCTGTGCAAGCTGATTAGCCCATCCCAGCGGTCCTGGATAAGCGAATTTTCCTCCCAGCGCGGTAAAGGACATCATATTGCATCTCTGCTTCCCATTGGCTGGGTCTTGCACTTCTGATGTTGAATTATTCAAATTGGGAGGTTCAATCATTTATGTTTGGGCTTTTTGTAACAACTATAACTGAATGTGTACATAATTTATCTGCCCCTGATAAAACACCCCCGTTCAATATACCCATTATAAACACTGTATTGATTTAAAGTAATTATAGCCAGCCATTTGTGTGAATTACAATCAACGGCTCTGGGAATTGATTTCATTTGATATAGTGTGAGTTTATTGCTTTTTTTTATCTCATCAAGGGCAATTAACAAAATATAACCTTAATGAATGTGTGAAAGGGCTTAAAACCGTAAAACGAGGCCATTGTCAGCACAGACAGACATGTTTCAATATTTCCATTGTCTTAAAACCACAACGTACATACTAGTCAGCTCATATGCATATACGATCGTCAGCTGGACCATGACGCACGTTTCATAGAGGGGGTGTCAATCAACATGGGACAGTGGTTTGGTTAGAAAGGGCAGGACAAAACTCTGCCAGCATCTTTGTACAAAATCGGTCTGTAAATTGCCTGTCAATTGTCAGTGGTAGATGAACCAAACCCTTCTAACATTCGGAAAAAGCTTGGATATATGTGTTAGCTGACAACGTAACAGTGACAATGACTACAATCATGGCAGTTTTAGGGAACTTTTTGTTTAGTTGTTTCAGTGCGTGTCTAATTTCTATTAACACTGTAAGTGTTGTATGTGAGTACATTCTCACAAAGGGCGATCTGTGATCGATTTGACATATGTAAATTCATCGAGGTATTCGGGTTTATAACATGCTCTCTTTTCTTTTCTAGCAAGCTGAAATCTTTGGTCGAGAGTGTCCAATCTTAAGAACCCTGCACATTATATACTGATTGATACACATATTATTTGCACCAGTGCCTTTGTCTCTGGCGGCTTCGGTATAGTGGCTACTAATGATTTAGAGGCCCATCCTCTCTTATCCCACTTGCCATCGCATTGGTGGCTACTAATGTTTTAGAGGCCCAACCTCTCTTATCTCGTTTTCCAGCACATTGGTGGCTACTAATGTTTTAGAGGCCCATCATGTCTTATCTCATTTTTAAACATTTCGGTGGCTACTAATGTTTTGGAGGCCCATCCTCTCTTATCCCATTTGCCATCGCATTGGTGGCTACTAATGTTTTAGAGGCCCATCCTCTCTTATCCCATTTGCCTACGCATTGGTGGCTACTAATGTTTAAGAGGCCCAACCTCTCTTATCTCGTTTTCCAGCACATTGGTGGCTACTAATGTTTTAGAGGCCCATCATGTCTTATCTCATTTTTAAACATTTCGGTGGCTACTAATGTTTTAGAGGCCCATCCTCTCTTATCTCATTTGCCATCACATTGGTGGCTACTAATGTTTTAGAGGTCTATCCTCTCTTATCCCATTTGCCATCACATTGGTGGCTACTAATGTTTTAGAGGTCCATCCTCTCTTATCTCATTTGCCATCACATTGGTGGCTACTAATGTTTTAGAGGTCAATCCTCTCTTATCCCATTTGCCATCACATTGGTGGCTACTAATGTTTTAGAGGCCCAATCCTCTCTTATCCCATTTGCCATCACATTGGTGGCTACTAATGTTTTAGAGGTCCATCCTCTCTTATCCCATTTGCAATCACATTGGTGGTTACTAATGTTTTAGAGGCCCATCCTCTCTTATCTCATTTGCCATCACATTGGTGGCTAATAAGGTTTTAGAGGCCCATCCTCTCTTATCCCATTTGCCATCACATTGGTGGTTACTAATGTTTTAGAGGCCCATCCTCTCTTATCCCATTTGCCATCACATTGGTGGTTACTAATGTTTTAGAGGCCCATCCTCTCTTATCCCATTTGCCATCACATTGGTGGCTACTAATGTTTTAGAGGCCCATCCTCTCTTTTCTCATTTGCCATCACATTGGTGGCTACTAATGATTTAGAGGCCCATCCTCTATTATCTCGTTTTCCATCACTAGCTAGACCAGCATGCACCTCATTCCACGGCTATCGCATGCGCACTGAGTATTAAATGCGAAAAGGTCTATTCACGTTTTGCCTTAAATTCGCCCAATTCACTTGAATTTCATATTAATTCGTTTGCATTGTTCTTAATTTTTTACTTAGTGTTTTACTGTAAAGTGCTTTGAGGCTTGCGTAAAGGTGCTCTATAAATCCATTATTATTATTGTATACATTGTTTAATCCGTTGAGAATTGGCAGGCTTAAACAAACAAACTGCTCTTATGGTGTTTTGTGTACATTTTCAAAGAAAATAGTGAGCATGCCTGATACAAACACAAGTTGCTTCTAAAACAAGTAGGTTTTCTTCCAGTTATATACAATCTACAGACTTTTTGGTCTCGACAGTTTCATACGGTTGTTCCGATGACAATTTCTAATTTGTTTTATTTTTATTTATTTTTTTCGGGGTGGGGGGAAGTCGGGGTTCAGTTGACGCTTTTTAATATGAGAAGGATCCCTGTTGATAGCGAGGGGGGGCAACGGACAAACAAACAATTACTGTAGAGGGGTCTGTTCAATGCAGTGGTCAAAATGTTGGTCTGTATAGACGGCCCCGACAGTACATAAAGGTTCTTTTAGGAGAAATGTAAGTTTGTCGCATTGCATCCTATAACCTTGGGGTTAGTACCATGTGAGTTTGGGGAGTGGTGAGGCTTCCGAGGCTTGCATGAAGACTTTATGACTGGGAGCAAGTTGCATATTTTCAAGGTTCACTGAGGCTCTAGCTGGACACATAATTCACTTGAACGAGCAACCATGACCCCGGCTACCCCCCCCCCCCCTACACACGCCAACACATTCTGCCCGCCGCCCCCACCCTAGTGGATACTCGTTGTAACTCGTTATAGCGCGCCCTCTTACGGACTGATTTAACCAAAGGATCAAACAAACTCCACAGGAAAACATCAAGTCGTACATGATTTAAAGTTCTCTCTCTCGAACAAAGGGTTGGAGGCTTGCAGCGAATATGGGAGTAGTATTTCCCTAAACAAATTACGAACCCACCTAGAAACATGTTATGGCTCTGTGACCCATTTCCTCCGGGAAGAGTTCGGGGCTAGTTAGAATTTTGGCCAGGACTTGAGCTAAGATTTGGGTGAGGGTTTGCCTGAGGGCTGTGGGTTGGTGTTTTAGGGATAGATTAAGGTTTAGGGTAAGAAGAGTAGGGTCATGTACTAGCTGTCATAGCCACTCAATCTATTATACTGGTTTCAAGTTATTACCTCGGGTTTTTTTTACCCTCAAAATAACTACACACAGCTTAAAGGAAACCATGCGTCAAGCTAGGGGCAGTAGCGGAAGGCACATTTTTGTGTTTCTATCAATATAGAAGACATAAAGACCATTCGGTCAAATCCACTCAAACTCCGTAAACCCTATATTAGAACACCCCCTTTGAGATAGTGTAGTCGTCCATGGGGTTGAGTTCATAAAGAGGTCTCCATGACAGACTTAATTGCCTTGTAATTAAAAGTGCCTTAAAGAGCCACATTGTCACTGCTCAACACCCCCACAAACACACTTCCCCCCGCCTCTCATTTTCCCACCCCGCTCCCCTGCCCATCACCAACTCGCCGCCCACTCCAACAACCATCCCCCAATCTCAAACTCCACCCCAACCCCCCACACACCCCAAACAGACTTAAATGCCCTATAATTAAAAGTGCCTTCCAATGAGGCTTTAGTTGCCAGCTAGATTATAATTGGGAGCCTCGCCTCGACTGGCCCAAAATCCACATTATTTACAGTTATTGCAAACCTTGCCCACCATGATTGATAAATTAACATAATAGAGTAATGTAGTCGAAAAACTTAAAGAAATGTCGTGTATTGTTGTAGATGCATAGTAACATAAGATCTGTTGTTGACCACATGTATTCAAGAATGACTTAGACGCGTATGGTAGACCACACGTATGTGTGAAGCCTCATGCAGTTTGTAGTTGACCACACATTCATATGAAGCTTCGTGTGTAGATTAGTGACCTACGATGTGTATGCTTGACCATACGTATAACCTCGTGTGTGTGGTTGTAGATTCATATTTACTTTCAAGATACATATGATTATAGCCTCATGTATAGCTTATGTATAACTAAAATGAGCTCAGGAATGATTTATCTATAATTTTAAATCATAAATTTGCAATTAAAATGTTTGCAAAATATGAAAATAGGAACTTTTCCCCTGCAACTTTGTTTTCTTTTTGTTCTCTTTGAAATGCAATTTTAAAAAGGTAAATGATGAAGAGGATTATTTCTATTGGGTTTTGATCGAATGGAAGCCGATAGTTCATATGCTTTTTTAAACATTCAAGATTTAAGATAATAATTCATAATAGAATAATAATTTTTAAAAAATGCTGTTAAATTATAAATACACTAATAAATTGAGTCAAAGGAGCCTGAGTTTTGCAGAATATGATATTAATAAGAGCATCCCTGAGCCAAGGTAATACACACTTTGCTCGCTCACAAAATGAGAACTTAATGTAAACCCAAATCACTAATATAAGAACAGCAAGTTATTAACAAAACCATGAGAAGTGACACTCTAGTTTGTAACTGAGGTAGCGCAGAAAGGGCCTACAGATAATTTATTCTATGGAATTAATGCAAGGATCGGTGTTTATGTGGGTCTTCGCAATTCGCACTTTATCATTTTAACAGAAGGCATAATCATTATCACGGACCCCAACCAGAAACGTGTTTGAGCTTTGGTCAGTGGTTGGGCGTTTTTGTGTGTTCGGTTGAACCGCGGTGACACGGCTGTTCCGACCAAACCGCAACCGACTTGTTGGCTCGGTGGGGCTTGGTTTCAAGATGGCGAACTGTAAAATCTATCGAAAATTTTCAGTGGAATTCTTTTCAAAACGAAATACCCTGAAGCATGTACAAGTTACATGACTTGAAAATAAAATGGAGGTTGTATATTTTCAGAACATGAATTTTCTTGAGATGCACCTACGTTTCTGGTTATACCAACCCGTTTGCGCGTTGCTATCGGATATTGTTTCGGTCAGTGAATTTTACGTCAGAAACCTGTTTCCGGTCATGGTCGGCAAAACACCCTTCCCCAATGATGTTTGAGTCATGCAATATGTCAGCCGGTGGCTTCAATTGACAAAACTCCTGCCTGGTTCCGCATCGGTAACTAGCGCCCTCGCAAAATGACGGTTTGAAGGTTGTTTGTAGCACATAGTACTGAAAAAATCACAAAATTTCCCTGAGAAAGATAGACCATCCTTAACAAATTTTATAGCAAACAACTCAGCTAAATAATTGATTAGAGAAAACTTTCTTGTTTAATGGTTAAAATACTCAGCATTGTCAACCGGTTTGTGTAAGTGTTGCTACATACTGCTTTATTAATGTAAAAATGCTATGATATCCTTTTCCAAATGCTTTGTGAAGTCTTTAGATGATAGCTCCAAGATGACGCATCAAGCATGTTATTGTACCGTCGGACGTTTTGACCAGAGAGTCGTTCCTGCTCCCCCAAGCTGTAAACTTGTGGTTTTCATTGAAGGGTTTTGTTCAAAATGTCTTATTTTTTAACAAATATCTACTAAGTCATAATATCCCCAAAATACCAAAAGACATAACTTGTACTTTGTAGAGGCTTCTGCTTTTTAACATTTTAATCGTCGGTATCGGTCGTTGGTCGCACTCCTACTTTATATGTGTTGGTCTTCACTGGTACAACCGTCAAACCTCTGGTCTACTTATCAGCTGTAAACAATATAAGACACAAGAAGATTCTTTAAAAAGTGCCCGAAGAGAGTATAGACTATAAATAAATAGTTTGTCACAGAAGTTTCTACCTCGAAGATGCTGCTAACATTATTTCTATACGACCTTCTTTTAATGCTTTCTATGTGAATGTACTTTTATTTACGCTGGGAAGGATGCATTGTTGGAAGGTGCACCATTTATGATGTTTCCGTTGCCTTGGAGTGAAATTTTGAATAGTTACCTGGGCAGGGGGGCGAGAATTTGAAGCACTTGCTGGACCACTGATGTGACCCTTTCTTTATTATGTAACAAGCGTAGTTGTCACCGGAACACCCGTTCATTCCCGTCAACACCACTTCATTCGAAGTGAAGTCAACGTTGTCACCCTCGTGGCTGTCGGCATCGCTGAGGATTTGGGTGACTTGGATCAAATCTTTCTTATTCGGGTTGTTGGTAGCGCTTCCGTAGGCGGACATTACCCAATCGCCAGAAGCGCCAGGGGGATGGTTACCTTTGTAGAACATCTTCAGCTTAATATCGGTTTGACTGTCGCCGTCGAAGCTGACACTGCCCGAGACGAGGCCCATACTCATAGAGTAATCCGGAGTGTCTTACGAAACAAGTAAAACAAAAACAGACAAATACAAAAACACTATTGAAAAAAAAACTATTATAATTTTTTTTTTAGGGCTGAAGGATGATGATTCAAAAGAGGGCGCTATCAGAAGAAGCTTGTACACAGTACTCGGCATGGGGGACAGATTCTCCGGGGAACAGAATCTCCTGCAACACCGGCACTGGGCCAGTACAGATTGTGTACCATCATACCATAATGGTTTGCCCCTACCAGGCCAGCACTGGCCCAGTAAAGGTTGTGCACCGTCATACCATAATGGTTTGCCCCTTCCAGGCCAGCACTGGCCTAGTACTTATTGTGTACCATCATATTAGAATGGTTTGTCCCTACAAAGACGGTACTGGCCCAGTACAGATTGTGTGCCACCATACCACACCGGTTTGCCCCTCCCAGTCCGGCACTGGCCCAGTAAAGGTTGTGCACCGTCATACCATAACGGTGTGCCCTACCAGGCCGGCACTGGCCCAGTACAGGTTGTGTACCGTCATACTGACCCGATTCGGGATTTGTAAGGTGACTACCGTACAGTTTTGACTGTATAAAACCTAAACTGGCCCAGTTCCAGTTTCACATAGGAAAAACTGTACGGTACTGCCGTAACAGAAACAGAATAAACCGGCACCGGCCCAGTACCGTCATGTTTGCTGGGACTAGTGCATTGGTATAACTTTAAAAAGTTGCCAGAGAATTCGAATGAAACCACGTTCTTACCTCCATCTGCCTCCATAGGTTCTGAAAAATTAAAGATGTAATAGATATATATTCAAATGGATGATGGGAATACCTTACTTTCAAAATGTAGGAGTTTTTTTGTTTAAATTAACGATAGAGCTGCATTCGGTTCTTTATTATTTTCTATGCCAGGAATGATTATTGGTCATAATATTTGATGCAAGCTCCACGGCATTGCTGTAAAAATAAGAGTCTCGTATAGGGAAGTGGCAGCATCACTTTCACCTCATTTCGAAAAGGACGAATTTTCTGTGAGAGTGTTAAGAATGACGCTGGGAAGGATGCATTGTTGAAAGGTGCACCATTTATGATGTTTCTATTGTCTTGGAGTGGGGGGACAAAATTTTGAATAGTTACCTGGGCAGGGGGGCGAGAATTTGAAGCACTTGCTGGACCACTGATGTGACCCTTTCTTTATTATGTAACAAGCGTAGTTGTCACCGGAACACCCGTTCATTCCCGTCAACACCACTTCATTCGAAGTGAAGTCAACGTTGTCACCCTCGTGGCTGTCGGCATCGCTGAGGATTTGGGTGACTTGGATCAAATCTTTCTTATTCGGGTTGTTGGTAGCGCTTCCGTAGGCGGACATTACCCAATCGCCAGAAGCGCCAGGGGGATGGTTACCTTTGTAGAACATCTTCAGCTTAATATCGGTTTGACTGTCACCGTCGAAGCTGACACTGCCCGAGACGAGGCCCATACTCATAGAGTAATCCGTGTCTTACGAAACAAGTAAACCAAAAACAGACAAATACAAAAACATTATTGAAAAATACAAAATTATTATTATTATTTTTTTTTTTTTCACAGACAAGATGACAAGCAGCTGTAGCTGAAAGGGTCACTAACCGTGATAACAAAATTTTTACAAGTATAAAAAGTTTAAAACACACACTTTTATAGGGCCACGAATGCGTGGTCACGAATCTAGTGCATGGTCACTTCCACCATAGCTTCCACACGCAATCAGTCGCTGCAGATATTTCACAAGAAGTAAGCATGTCTGACTCAGAAAACTCCAGTGAAGAAAATTGGGAGGAAATCAGTGTAGATTCTGATGGGTTTAGTGAAATATCTGGGAATTCGTCTGGGAGTTCATCCATAGACAGCGACGGTGTAGAGCCTCAGCCTGATAGCGATGAGGACGGGAATGAGGTAGAAGTTGTTCGCGGAGCCGAGCCGTACAGGTTCGAGCCATTGGCAAGACAGCGCGTGCAGCAAGACGACGAGGCAACTTTAAGCTTGAACTTACAGGGCAAACCGGTCTCGTCCACACAATCATCCTTAAAGTGTGCCGAGCAAATTATAGGCCTAGGAGAAATATTAAATTGGAAGTCGGAGCGTGTGTTGTTCACAAACCGAATCCATGCTCGCTGTATCGCAACATCTTTAGGAAAAGTCAACCAAACTATTTCGGGGTTTTTCCACTTATTGCGAATGCATTCAACCACGACGCACGATACTGGCATATTGTAGCAGCAACACTTAACTTCGTTCGCTAAATCTTACCAAAATAAACACTCAAATTGAACATTAAAAGCAGGAGGATTGATACAAATCGAGTGCGGCATGTGTCGAGTAAACTCCAAAATAGTACAGTCAGACTGCAAAGCTAAGCTACTTCCGCGTAATACGTGATTTTCTTGTTGTCATGTTTGTGACGTTTTCGGGGTCACGCGCCATATATCTAATTACGTTTTCGTAAAGGCTCCGGGTGAGTTAAAAAAAATGCTGGGTTCGTCAGATCTTTTACAGTGTAAACCAAACAGATAATGTTTAGGTTATATTTTATTTAGAATCAGTAGGACTTGTTTTACAATATACTTATACTTCTTTCCCTGTTTACATGAACGCTATGGTTTATATGATTTGTATACTACTGGGGCGGTAGTGGGCTAGTAAATTGTCATTCCTTATAGGAGGTACCAGTACCAAACAACGCTGGCCCAAAGGTTGTGTACCATCATACCATAACGTTTTGCCCCTTACCATGCCGGCACTGGCCCATTAACTCAAGTGCACAAGAGTCCCCTTGGGACAATATTAACTCACATTACCAGTTGACAGCTGGCAAAGCTTATCTCAATATTCTGGCCATATATCTTGGGATAAACTAATTGGTAGCAATTCCACATTCTTCCAAATGGTCTAGAGATTGTATTTCACCATTCCAGGGAAGGATCAATGAATATTTGAACTGGGTGGGGTTAGGTTTTTCTTTGTGCTGAAAATGGCCCACTGTTATGTTTTGGGGTTTTTTTTCAATGTTATTTTGTGTTTTGATAAAAACAATTCCTCGCTAATCCGCCCCTAATCTCCACACACATGCATGCACAATCTGGAGCAATCTTCAACTCACTCATAAAGACTGCAACTCATTCATAAGACTCTTAGACCTATCAACATAGTATGTGATGTGAGCCAACAAAAGACTGGATGGTGAGTTAAAATACCCCAAGGCTACACAGCCCCTGAGGCGTGTTTTTGTAAGAGTCATTCATATGCAGAGTAATTCTTTAAAAAAAATGCTTAATCAGCCAGTTTCCGACTGGTATTCTTGCGCACTAGAGGGTAAAAGGTTGTGTACCATGATACCACAACGGTTTCCTGTTACCAGGCCGGCACTGTCCCATTACAGGTTGTTTGTACCATCATACCATAACGGTTTGCCCCTATCAGGCCGGCACTGTCCCATAACAGGTTGTGTACCATCATACCATAACGGTTTGCCCCTATCAGGCCGGCACTGTCCCATAACAGGTTGTGCACCGTCATACCATAAGGGTTTGCCCCTATCAGGCCGGCACTGTTCAATTACAGGTTTTGTACCATCAAACCATAACGGTTTGCCCCTACCAGGCCAATACTGGCCCAGTACAGGTTGTGTACCGTTATACCATAACGCTTTGCCCCTACCAGGCCAATACTGGCCCAGTACAGGTTGTGCACCGTCATACCATAACGGTTTGTCCCTACCAGGCCAATACTGGCCCATTACAGGTTGTGAGCGTCATACTGATCCGATTCGGGATTTGTTTTGACTGTATGAAACCTGAACTGGCCCAGTTCCAGTTTCTCATAGGAAAAAACTGTACGGTACTGCCGTAAGAGAACCAGCACAAACCGGCACCGGCCCAGTACCGTCATGTTTGCTGAGAAGGGCATTGGTATAACTTAGAAAAGTTGTCAGAGAATTCAAATGAAACCACGTTCTTACCTGCGGCTGCCCAAATTGAACCTGAAAGAATAAAGATATAAAAGATATATATTCATATGGATGATGGGAATACCTTACTTTCAAAATGTAAGAGTTTTCTTGTTTAAATTAACGATATAGCTGCATTCGGTTCTTTATTATTTTCTATGCCAGGAATGATTATTGGTCGTGATATTTGATGCAAGCTACACGGCATTGCTGTAAAAATAACAGTCTCGTATAGGGAAGTGACAGCATCACTTTCACCTCACCCCGAAAAAGACGAGTTTTTCTGCGAGAGTGTTAAGAATAACAAACCTGGTGCTAAGCACAGAAAGGCAGCAAGGACTGCAAGGTACGCCGGTAAAGCTGTGCTGGCCATGCTGACAAGTTTGAATCACACTGAGAGTCCAAAGGCGGTTTCTTTCTGCGTCTGTTGCTGATATCGTTGGTCGAAGGTGCCCGATCTTAAAAACCCCGAACATTATATACTGATTGGTACGTACACTAATCAATATAAGCCTGATGACAGCTGCCTATGTTTTTGTCACGTTCTATTGAAATCGCATCAATGTCCATCGTAAAATTGACTGTGGCTCTTTTTAAAATCAACTTGACAACCCCTAAAAGTGTCATTGGAACATAACCTTACCCTGGGGATTTGTATAATTCGTCACCGACGCCATGAAGTAGCACGCAGTGTATAAAAAAAACTATTTTTCAGATTTCAGTTTTTTGCATATTTAAACAATGTTAACCGAGGCCTACAACTTCATGAAGTTTCACCGCTTCATGGGCTTTACTTTTTTAGTTACGGTAATTAGGTTTTGCAACTTTGACTGAACCTGACATTTTTTGACGCCACGAAGTAGCACTGAGTATGATTGATATCTTTTACATCTAGGGAACCGGACAAAGAAGGTGCCAGAATTATTTTTTTAAAGCTAGTTTGGTTCATTTGTATTTTCAGTCAATATTGGTTAACACTTCCGGGATTGCAATTTGTATTTACGCACAGCCTAACCATGTGACATGTTTGGCTGTTGCTTGCTCGTGCTGACGGCAGCAACAGATTTGTGATTTGATTTTTCTGTGCTTATTGTTGTTTTCGGCATACTGTACTCAACTAATCAAGTACATCAGTGCATAAAATGTTGGCAACCATCATAATGATACCAACATAAACAATACGTAGATGAGGTTTTCAACTTGGTAATGATTTGTTTAGAACTATCTATAATGTGGCCTTTTTGCGTGGGACACAATCACTCTAGGTTTGGAAATTGATTTCTTTTGAAATCATTTTAGTTTATTTCTATTTTCATCTCTCCTGAGGTAACCAAAAGTGAAAGAAAGGTAATCGTTTATTTATAACGCATACCATCCACCTCAGTCTGCAAATCTAATTCCTCTTGAATGCTTCTCTTATGTGGGTTAAGCATAGAGGATTCTGGGTCGTGAAGGCCGTATCCCAGAATTAGCGTTAGTTCTTTACTTATTGTATAATTATTGATGTTCTCGCCCAGATGGTTGTGGTATCAACTGATTGAATTCACAATACAGTGCGCCACCAAGAGTTCGCTCCGGAGAAGCGTTTACGCACGAGGGCACTCGATTTATTTGTCCCCCGTCAGCGAATAACCCCCCCCCCCCCCCACAGCGCGGTAAAGGCCATCATTTTGCATTGTTGCTTCCCATTAGCAGGGTCTTGCACTTTTGACGCTGATTTTTTAGCGAGGTATGCAAATAATGGCCTTTACCGCATTGGGGGGAAATGTGTTCCCCGTCAGCTTGTTTCCTTTATAGTTACTGCTCGTAAGTAAAGATCATGTAAGAGCTACAACAAGAGAAGAACAATAATGACTTGTGGTTCTGAGAACAAGCGCATGTGAAATAAGCATGCTTTTCTCTGCTCGACCTCTGGTGAACTTTTCAGAGAAGAAGGCGCGTATTTTGAAGATATCACTTGGAGCAAATTATTGTGAAGTTTGTTACTTCCGTTTTGAACCACACGGGTCTGTTATCATTCAATCAATTATGTTTGGGCTTTTTGTATCAACTATTACTGAATGCGTAAATGGTATTTGCAATATGGCATTGTATTGATTTGAAAGATTGATAGTGTAGCCTTTTGTGTGAATTACAATCAACGGCTCTTGGAATTGATTTCATTTAATACAGTTTGAGTTTATTGCTATTGTTATCTCCTCAAGGGCGATTAAAAAAGATAGCCTTAATTAATTTGTGAAAGGGCTTAAACTCGTAAAACGAGGCCGTTGTCTGCACAGGCAGACATGTTTCAATTTATTTCCATTGTCTTAAAACCACACCGTACACACTAGTCAGCTCATATGCCATACGATCGTCAGCTGGACCATGACGCACGTTTCTTAGAGGGGGTGTCAATCAACATGGGACAGTGGTTTGGTTAGAAAGGGCAGGACAAAACTCTGCCAGCATCTTTTGTGTACAAAATCTGTCCGTTAATTACCTGTCAATTGTCAGTGGTAGATGAACCAAACTATAAACAATCAATTAATGTAAACAACACACTTATATAAAGAAATCGTTGAAAAATGCAAAACAAACCCTTTGAACCTTCGGGAAAAGATTGGAAGCATAAGCTATAGCTGACAATGTATTTTCAGTGACAATGACCAACATTTACAATGGCAATTTTAGAGAACTTTTTATTTAGTTTCATTGGTGTCTATAATAACACTGTAAGTGTTGTATGTGAGTACATTCTAACAAAGGGCGATCTGTAAACAATTTGACGTGTGTAAATTCATCGAATTAGTTAGTTTTATAACATGTTTTCTTTTTCTTTGTTATCAATCAATAGCAAGCTGAAATCTCGACTGTACCGAATAACAACGGCTAAATTAGTCCATTGTGTGCGTCCGTAATCGATAGCAATTGCACGCGAACTATTTTTTAGAGAACACATCGTCGGCTCAGGACTATAAAAGGTCGTTAGTGCAGTGTGTATAGAAAAGGTCGTCAGTGCAGTGTGTATAGATTTCATAAAATTAGTTTTGCATATTTTAGAGCTCCTTCAAGAGTTTATTGAAAAATTTGTTTGGCAAAACGAAACATTCAGAAAAAAAATTACCTGTGATTTTTCGGTTAATCTTTTCGAACTTGTCCGCATTTTTCACGTAGCGACCTTTCATTCATTAAGGATTTGAAGTTGCAATAAACAACCCAGCTCATAGCACTGAGCCGACGATATACCCTAAGAACACTCCGCAATATTACAATAATGAACATATATATATATATATATATATGTATATACCCGATGCCTCGTGCCCCTTAATCCTGTCCTTTCATGTTTCCCGCTTGGTCCAGTAATCCTCCCTTTCACTGACCATCCTTTTGTCCCCACCACATAACTCTGATTGGTTCTTGGCCGCCCCATTATTTGTAAACTAACAACTTTGATTGGCTATAATTTTTCCTCCTTTTTCTGGATACCATCCCATTGTTCTTTGCCTCTCTTTTTTGCTATAAATCGATATGTTTTTCGTTTGTGCTTGTTTTTGCCTCTGACGAAGGTCCGGTTTGGATCGAAAGCTAAGGCCATCTACCCTACAAATTTTATATATGTATATATATATACATATATATCAATTTAAACTATTGCAATTACATTTCTGTAAATATACCAATAAATCTCCTTGAGAAATCTTCCTACTTAAATATGAGACAACCGTTGAACTTTTTATTGGAACAAGCGCCATAAGCTGCTCTCCAGGGCCCGATTTTATACAGCTGCGAAAGCACAAAAAGTAGCCAAGCACAACCAGATTATGCTCACCAGAACAAGTATACCAGGCAAAAGAGCACCAGTGGCGATGTACCGTATCTGTGACTGGTATCCGGCTCATGTTTGCTTAGCAGAAAATGTTTAGGCAGTACTTTCTGCAAAAGCAGCCTAAGACAGAGTGCAACAATTTCCAGCTGTCAATTTTCGAGCATAAACACGACGAACTATGTTTTCGTCACATGCAGTTCCCCCTCATTGTGGTAATCACTTGCTGATAGTATACTTCGTCCAGGGTGGCAATTATCAAGGTAAAAGTGTATTTATTGTCATGAGTTTTCAAGTGATCAACATTTCAGATAGAGTTTATTTTGGTTCTTATCGATATCGTGGTGCATGACTGCAGAAAAGACGTCTTTAGCCGGCTTTTATGGACTAGGTAGTACGTAAATTAACATTTTAGACAACTCACACTGTTGAGAACAAAACAAACAATTTATCGGGCTTGAATTATGGTCCAGTGCATCCCATCTGAAGGCAGAATCTCGGCACGTAACTCTCGGGTTCCGTCAGAAACTCGTAGACATCCCTTGCCTGTGCACTCCCCTGGTCGAGCTCGAAACACACGTAGCCGACATCGGCACACGAGTAGTCGGTCAGGTCCAACCGATTTCTCACGCTGGACAGCTCGAAGTCGTCCCCGAGGACGAGTGTCCGCTTGGCCTGCAGGGTCGTCAGTGTATTCTCAACCCCAGATATCTAAACAGTTGAGAGGTGTTTTCAAATGGTTCAATTGTGGGTATTATTTGTATCTCCTTTTAATGTTGGATGCTATCTTAGGTCAGTTAGTTTAACAAAAATTGCCGAGTTTGCTCATTCTAATAACCGTATTTTTGGCTTTTAATATGCTCCTCAGAACAAACTGAAACCCCTCTCCATTTTTCCTACACCCCAATCCCCCACCCACCCTGCCAAGAAGCACGCACCCACGCACAGCTCTGTGTAAATATACACACTCAATGGACATTCCTTTGTTCTATGCACTTAAAGGGAAGGTACACGATTGGTAATCACTCTAAAAATTTATCGCAATAAAAACTGACTTGGTTTAGAAATACAGCAACTTTCGACAGTATAAAGCATTTTGAGAAATATTTCAATTCATAATAATGTGGATATGGAAAAATATTGAATCTGAGAAACGTTTCTGTCAGAAAAGTTTCTCAGATCGTGTATTCCTATTAGAGATTATCCTTTATGCGTGGACATATTCGCTGGGGATGATGGCGATATTTCAAAAACGCGACCACCTTTTGAAATGAAATTTTCACAAGTTAGTTTTTTGGTATATGTAAGATTAAAACAACCAATCGGTCCCATATACCAAAGGAATACTTCGCCTTTAAGAAAAAATTTTTTTAGTCAACACTGCTATAAAAAAAACACTGTGTGTACGTCTGTAAGTCCACTTACTCTCTAAAAACTCCAGGGGGCCTGACCCACTTCTGAGTCAGGTTGACCCGAAAACTGGTTACAAAAGTGGAATTCTAACTCGGATTCTGCGTCTGTTTGACCAGTTTTGTGGGTCATTTTGACACAGATTCCGTGTCATATGGGCCCAGAAAATGGATCAGCCCCCATGGGACCTAGAATCTGGGTCAATTCTGACCCGGGAGTTTGGAGAGTATAGTATTTCAAGTCCCTATATTGTGGAGGTCCACACTTCAGTAATTCTAGAACACTTTACTATCCGGTCAAATGGGTCAATCCATGACTTGTTTTGTACACGGAATTCACTTTGGTGTCATCGAGTGAGACACACACTCACCTTTCCCTCAGAATGCGTCAATAGGTGGACTGCACATGACGTCATTGACCACCATCTTTGATGAAAAACAATGGAAATGTGTACGCGTGTACACGCTACATGCGCACAACTCTCAGCCAAATGGCGGCCAATGCAAGGGGTCAATATACGGTCCACCGCAACCACTTACCTTCGGACCACTGCCGTCAGGGTTTGAGCTAGCCCACAGAGCAAGCCTCCAGAGTGGATAAGTGCTACTGATCTCTCCGTACTGCAGCTTATCGTATGTGACCTCCATGGTGAACTTGAGATAGTTTACAGTTCCGGACTGCCCCGACTTGAGCTCGGTCGGGCTGCCCGACTTGACCATTAAGTTGAGTCCGCTAACGATGAAACTCGGTGTAGGAGAAGCTAAAAATGAATTAAAGGCGGATTTTATGTGAGATTATGTTTTGAGTGTTGTCAATGAGAGTAGTAATTTCAGGTTCTTGGTGCTAAGGTCTGAATTTGTAAATGTTTATACAATTATTTGTATCCAAGTTCCGCAAAACATCGTTTTACTTCAGAGTTTTGTGGTGGAAATAATTTACAAACTTACGTGTGCACGTTACCTCTGTACAACCAATCAATGCGTCACTCATTAGAAAATCTGGTTCTGGGGCGTCTCCTTTGGCGAACTTTACGCAAAAGTACGGGTAGTCTGGGCACCCTACTCCAGTTATGGTGAATTTTGTGTTGATTTTAAACTTTAGAGGTCCCGTTGGTCTCAGGGTCTTGTCGCGTTGACATTCGGTCAGGACGAACGTCTCGTCGAAGCGGTCGTCGCCGGAACCGTCCTCAGTAGGGCTACCGTAGATGGAGAGCTCCCAAAGGCGGGATCCTTCGACCACTTCGGTAGCCGGGGTGTCGCTTGGGTAGACCTGAACGTCGAGGATGAGATCTACGCGGCTACCGTACTGGCCGTCCCCGATGCTGGTGATAGACCAAGTGACGTTGTCCAACCTAGCTATCGGTAATTGTTGATCTATACAAACAAATCAAGTTTAAAAGGTTATAATGACAGCAGTAGAATAAATCAGATTATTTTAGAAAGTAAAATGGACAAATTGTGGGCTCAGTGGTGTAGTGTTTTTATTTGCAGTTTCATATCCCTGATAATTAAATATTGCTGAAAATGTAAAATTCTAATTTTTTAGGAAAAAAGATCAATAGTCAGAAAACAAACACTTTTCAAAAAGGAATGTTTCTAATTGTGAAACAATTACTTTGAAGAACCTTTTTGATCAACAAACTCCATTTACCGGGAGCTCCAAAATACTTTTGTATGCAACATCAATTTTATGAAATCCGTACGAAATTTTATAAAGACCTTAAAGTACTGAATTGAGGAGGTGATGTTTATAATTTTGAACTTTTGCAATGTTATTGCGAAACTGAGTTGGACCTTGGAAGCAAGAAAAAGACTACACAAAATAATGGTATTTACAGGTACAAGGAAGTTCCACGCAGCCAATCACAAGATCTGGCAAAATGAAGTCCGGTACCGGGGAATCCCCTTTCGACAGTTCGACGCAAAAGTACGGTAGCCCATCACAGCCAACTCGACCGATGCGGAACGACGTGGTCAAGTCGAACTCCAGTATGCCCTCTGGCGACAAGGTGGCACCCTGCTCCGCTTGGCTCAGCACCTGAGATCGCTCGTCGAATCTCGTCTCGTCCGAGCCATCCTCGTCCACGTTTCCGAAGATGGCGACTGCCACAGACCGCTTCCCGTAATGGTGTCCGTCGGTACGTCGGGGGCCTGCCTCGGTGTCATGACTATCTTCAGGTCGATGTCTGTGGCCGTGTCGTAGTCGAAGTTGTCTGGCAGTTCCAAGCTCAGCGCCATGTGCGAGAAACGTGCTGTCATAATTGGAGATTCACCGGGATCTGAGTGATAATGATTTAAATGATATTAGAGACCGCAAAGGAAACTGTTTCCAACGCTTGTAATTTGTTTTCCTTGCGTCACTATTGTGTCGCTAGTGATGCAATTCATACATACGTTACAAACTGTAAACTACAGACAAGGGCAGGGAATAGTGTTTGACCGGGGTAAAAAATATAACCCAATATTATCGAGCCTAAAACCCCAGTATATGTTGCTTGTTTTATTTTCATGTTGCGGCCATTGTCATACCCTACTGAGTGGAGATGTCAAAAGTGCATTGTAAGATCCAGTCTTTTTGCAGGACAGTCTAAGAATACAATAGCGTTACGGACTATTCAAAACTCTTCAAATATTAAGTGTCCAACCCCTGTGAAAATAACACTACATCGCCTTTACTTTTTCCCAGCACAGGTTTGTTTTTTCAGCAACAAAATCATTTGAAAAGTACGAATTGCGATTGTTGGTTACGCTTATTAAACCAAAATCCGTACAAACTGAAATATATGTCTATCTTGTTTTTCACTTTAACTTATTTATTTTTGTATTTTATTTATTAATAATAATAATAAAAACCACATTAAAGTACTTACAAAGGCATGTCATTGTGCGGCAGACCGTCATAGGTTCTTGCAAATCAAAGTCTGGCACAGGGTTATCCCCTTTAGCCAGTGTCACACAGAGATAAGGAAAATCGACACACCCAACCCCGCTCATCAGAAACTGCGTCCACACAACAAACTCGAGGTGTCCGGACGCCACAATGCTCTTGTCCAAGTTCTCGGCAGTGGTCAGGATCTGTTGGCGCTCGTCGTAGCGGTTTAGACGAGTCACCGGACCCGTCGGCCGTCTTGCTGCCGAACATGGACATCTTCCACAGGCCCGTGCCCTGGAGGTGCCGGCGGTAGTTGACGTCCGGGTACGCGATGACCATGAGGAAGATTTCGGCGGGCTCGTTGAGGGGAACGGATGCTGCCTCCATGTCGAAGATAATGTGCGTGAAGCATACATTTGGGTTGACGACGACATCGTCTGGATCTGTATTATTTGAAGTAATGAGATTATAGATACGGTCGTTATGAAAGAGTCGATCACCAATTAGTGTCGATCAGTCGAAAATTGATTAATATACATTTTGTTTAAAATGGCAAAAAACGGACTTGAATTTATGAGGAGAGAGGACGCTTGTCTCATACGAGAGAAAAAAATACTTTAAATTCGAACCTGTGGTACTCCAAGATCCGTGTTAATGCACGTGAACGTTTCATCGAATAATTATGCCAAAAGCTTTGTTAAAAGAGAACACAAACAAAGCAAACATAATATGTCAGTTGGCTGCGTGAAATGTGTAAATGAGGGTCCAATTTGGCCCTTTTTTCACAGATCTACTGACCAATTCTCAATTCTCATCATTTTGAAAACGTTGAGGACAGTACACAAAGGATGTATTGACAATCTTGAAACCTTACAAAAGCACGGCGTGGACTGGCACCCGATCCACTTCCCAGTAATCTCGAAGTCCGTCGACGCAACGTCTGCCCTCGTCACCTCCACGCAGAAAAACGGCCCTTCCGACCCGCAGGCCAGGCCGCTCAGATCAAATTCAATATCCGCATCAAAGGCCAGATTATCGGTAGGAGAGAGGGGCTGAGCCCTCTGGATCGCGGTGATGAAGTCGGTCCTCTCGTCGTACCTGCTCGCCTCCGATCCGTCGGACTCGGTGTTGCCGAAGGCTCGCACCTCCCACAGGTCGGTTCCGGTGATGGTGTCCGTGTCGACACTGGCACCGACGGTTACCTGTTTGAAACGGAAGGAAAGAAAATCAGTACAGGGATAACGAAAGTGGAAGACAACCGCGGCAAGACAAGACTACCTGACGTCCAGCTACGACCACAGAGCTGTCGAGAGCTCACCTGGGGATGTGAAGTACCGTAAGAAGAAGGCACCAAATTGTGGCAAAGAGGATACGGACAAATTACGTAAAATTACCTTCTCCAAATTAAAAGACGAGGATGGAAGAATCTTTTCAAAAAGTCTAAAAATAAAAATGTAAAAAAATGTTTTACCTGGAGAGACACTTTAGCCGGCATTTCGTAAGAAGGAGCGAAGATACCCGTTGCATCAAAACTCCATGACATTACACCACGCGCAGAAGCTGCATACAAAACAAAACAAAATCAAATATTTTCTTGATTTGTTACTTGTTTCCTTTTGTTTTAGTTTTTTTAAGACTGAGGTTGACATAAACTTACCCACACTCTGAGCCTTTGTGGTAAAAACTAACTGCAAAAGAGCGACCGCTCCAAAACAAATCGAAATTCGCGATACCATTTCGCCACACGTACCTTACACTTAACGTATAATCTTTCAAAAACATCTTTACCCTGGTTTATATATCACAGCAAAAATAATGGGTCGACCAGAAACGTATATGGATAGATAGCTAGGTTTGTAAATAACAAACTTAGATCTCGTTGACAGAAAATTGATTTGGTGCATCGATCGGTCAATGACTTTTAACCCAACCGGAAGGTAAAAAGACTAACTATTGCTGTACACACACACATTTCACCAGGTGAACAAACACTTTTTGAGCTCCCGCCAAGAGTCGGTCGGTGTCACCGGCATTTTGGTGCCCCCCCCCCCCCCACTTAGCTCTATAAAAAGAAAGTTGTCAATTGCATAAAAAGAGCACTGACACTTGGACAAAAGTGCTCCCTAGGAAAAAAATGATGCACCCCTTGTGCCCCTCTAAAATTTCACCCAAGTTACGGCGCTGAATGTCTTTGAATGGTTACAGCCTGTAACATAATCTTACAGGTAAATATATCTCTTGGGTTTTTGAACGATGGATCTTCGTATTTAGTCATGGCCTCTACCAAAATTGCCTCAGCAGAGTAAACATGTAGAGTTGTTTAACAACCAACATTGACTAATTAGTCAGCTGCATCTTTGTTTTGTTGTTCATCCTCTTGAAATCTCAAGTGAGTTTACTTTAGAATACTTCAGCATTATACAATATTATCACAGCTGACAAATACAGTTAGGGGCTGCTTCGCATAAAAGGTGATGACCTAATTGCTGTAACAAGAGGGAAGTTGGCGTAAAATGCTCACTATTAATCATGCATTGAATGTTTTGCAAAACCTTAAAGGAACATTACAGAATTGGTTTTCGGTAACAAAACAGTTGCTGACAGTGTAAGAACTGTATGTAATCCACCATATACATAAACTAACAAACCTGTAGAAGTTTGAGATCGATCGGCCATCTGGGTCACGAGAAAATAGTGAAAACCGATTACACATTTGCATGAAATCATATAGATTCAACAAATGAATAAAACGCTCACTGAGCGATAAACTCCGATCGGAAAATTAGTTTATTCATTTCTCACCAAATATGGCATTTCAGACAGAAATATTTCAAGGGATGTTTTCTACTATCATCATCATTAGACCGTGTAAGTTTTATGTAAATCTGTGATCAAAGGTATATTTTACAAGTTTTTTCTCTTACCAATTCTGTAATGTTACTTTAAAGGAACCAATTGGCTAAAATTCTCATATTATTTTCACAGATCATTTCCGTTTTATGTTACTTGTTTCCCGTGTGCCGGGGATGTCTCGCAAATGCCATTTTCACATAGATCAAAAAATGTGTGAAATTGAAAACAAAGGTAATCGGCAAGTTAGTCAACCTTTCAGATGATTGTCGTCACGTCAGGTGATATAGATGGAATGCTCATGATAATCACTGACCACCATCTTTGATGGTGCGCACAACTCTCAGCCAATGATAGCCTTTCACGCGTGCACGTTTCATCAAAAATGGCGGCCAATGCAAGGGGTCTATTGGATAGAGATTACCGAGGTACCGTTAGTCTTGGTTAAGACCTTCTCTTGGTGATTTATCACAGTTTTCCCCACGAGAGGGCGCTACCATTCACGAACTGCTCTCACAACACGAAGGAGCGGTTCGTGTTGTGAGAGCAGTTCGTGAATGGTAGCGCCCTCTAGTGGGGAAAACTGTGATAAATCAACAAGAGAAGGTCTTAACCAAGACTAAGGTACCGTACGCGGGCCCGTATTGTACAGAGCTGTGTATTGAGAGAGTTGCGGCATAGAGGGACCAGTTTTATTTGGTCACGTGTTTGCTCGATGCCTTTTTCGGTCCAAATGCAGCACAATCCAAAAGACCCTTGCATTGGCCTTCATCGTTGATGAAACGGGTGACGTGAATGGCTATCATTGGCTGAGAGTTGTGCATGCACAGACATCTTTATGAGAGCGACATTTTGGGCTTCCCCATGTGTTTTCTATTGTCCCTTTTCTTTAATCTTTCCTGTTAAAAACATAGTGGGGTTAACCCCCACAATGTCAAAAAACCCACAACAACAGTTCCTACCTAAAAAATCACCTCACAATGTCTATCTTGTAAGCTCAGGCGTACACGCGTGCACGTTTCCATTGTTTTTCATCAAAGATGGTGGTCAATGACGTCATGTGCAATCCATGTGTAGTCTAATCTTGCACCCTGCATGTGTGGATCGAAAATGGCTTCTAATCACAAGTTGTCGTAAACTCTCCCAGTATAAACAGTTCTGTTGCAACGTCCAAGTTTTTGCCAACCAAGGCTGGAAAACTATGGGAAGCCATAAATGCAAAGCAAAAGCATTTTGTACCAACATTACACAAACATTGTGTGTTGAATTTGTTGGAAACAAAGCAACCAATCATGGGATAGTTTGGTGTGGGGGTTTTTGATATAAAAGTTTGCAGAAATGTTGACTTTGGTCACAACATAATATGTTAACATGATTGAATGTTTTGCTAACATTCGGCCGTCCATGCCAACCATAAATAGGTTCATACGGGTTCACTCCACTAAATCCAAGAAAAAAACAGAGCGTCGGCTTCATTAATATTTTGAAGTCCCTAAAAATGTTCTTTAAAAAAAAAACCTTCCGTGGTCCCATCAGGGACCTTTCAAGTGTCGGTTTTTAATTAAACAATCAGTTCCTCACCATTTTTTTTTTTTTTTAATCTAAATAAATCAAAGTTCCCTAGCTTCACCTTGCCAAGCCTAGCCAAGCCTAGCCAAACCTAGCCAAACAGCATGCCAATTGTCTTGTTACCACCGGGGTTGTTTTTCACACACAAAAAATAATTAATGACCTTGTTTTCCCATAGGAATTGGTATTCCCATAGGAATTGTACAGCATTCACTTAGCATTGGACCTGTGAAGTGAATATTTTTTTTTTTTTTTTTTTGGTGTTCAGATGGCTTCGCGGTGGAACTGTAGAGGGGGTATATCAAGGTACCAAATGAGTGAGACTGTGCCTACCGGACTAGTGGGAAAGACCATTCAAAATAGATTTAGGGGATTATGGCTGTCTTTGGTAAACAAACGTATATAGGTGCTAATTCCATGAGTTGCCGAGGCAAAGGGAGAGTAAAGTGGTCTGGGAAACTATAAATAGAGACACGGGGTGTGTGCTAATTTCAAAGGAAAAGTGGTTAGAATTTATTTATATTGGTCACAAGGGTCAATATCTAATAGTTTGGGCGATTTAAACGTGATTGTGCTTCTAAAAACATGTAATACACGCAATATCAAAACGTACACTTATTTGACAGATTTGAGAGGCCGATGAAGGAGTACAGTGTAAACATTTTGCCCAGTTGTGACCTGGGGTTGTTGACTTCCAACTTGAGGTATTTTGGATGACAAATATGTCCTGAAAATGGTCCCATTTGCCAAAAGGTTTAGGGGGTGTTTTTTTTCATTTGGAGGGAGAATAACTCGACGGGCCCTGGGACTCCTCATATCAAATTGAGCAGAGGATAACAGTTCAAGAGTCAATAGATAATTTACCCTTTACTGTAAAAAGCCTAGAGACTTTTATTGTTTATTTTTCATAGTTTTTACTTTTTTATTTATATATATTTTAATACTTAGCATTTTGCACAGTATGCTATGGGAGTTTAGTGGGGTGCACCCATGCAGCTCTGGTATTATTCTTTACATAGCGCCACCCACCGTCGACGTCGACCGAAAAATAATGATTATCTTCACAAGCGGGCTTTTCAATTGATAATGGTAAAAATAAAATTGATTCGCGGGTACGGGTGTATTCTGTGGCCTAATGATCATTCAGTTGGGTCAGTGTGAAAACGTATGTCTTTAATCTCCACGCAAAGTTACAAGTAATTCCAAATGAACGAGAAGTTCACTTGAAAGTAATTCGTGCCATAACAACAACAACAACAACAACAACAACAATAAACCATCCTACTTTTTAGGACAGGCTAGCTTAAGTTAATTCCTAAAGTTTCTTCTTGTGTTAAATACCATGCCTGACTCTTATTAAAGCTTCACGTTGCTCAGGGTACATACGTTTAAACTAGTCTTTTGGCTGATACATTGAGGCATGGAGGATTCCTTCCTCCATGATTGAGGCAACTGCCTCCGTGCCCCTGGTCATTGCCTCGATGCCTCTTGAAATGGTCCAGTCCACATTTTTGCACATTACATGGTATAAAGATTGTCACGGCGAAAAACTTCCCTTGAACGTATTTTTGCTTGAATTGCAACGGTTTTCTGAAAAATGAGAAAACAATTGATCTTAACTAGCATTGACAATAGTTACCCTAACCAAAGAGCAAGGACATGGAGCCATGCTCTAACCATGGTCAACAAACCATCATGGAGGAAAGATCTGACGCACCCAACCGTCTAATACCCAAAACAAACTTGCATTCTTAGGCCAATGAAATGATAACATCCGGTAGTTTTTCTGTCCCAGTTTATTTTTACGACTTTCCTTTGTGTGGTGCGATCCTAGTTTGGGGTTCAATGGATGAGTCGTCGATGACTCACCCCCTGTGAGCTGTCGTTGTGTGGTGATTCGGGGCCTTGGGGCATTCCCGTAAGTTACAGCTAATGATTACATAATCACCGCCAGACTTTCACACTTCCGCCAATGTAGTGTGGGCGCCCTCCCGTTGCTTTCGACTGAAGGCAGTATCCAAAAGCTCAAAGTGAGACGACACAAGACAGCCCGGCAGGAAACCACAGTGGGCGATCATCAACGTACATTTACCTTCGACGGATGTGCCAACTATTCTTTCTTTTTTAGACAAAGGTATGTTGGTCTATCTCGCTTCCGTTTTTCACTCTGTGTTTGCTGTGCTACCATGGAGATTAGAGGTCCATATGGTGGTTTAGAAAATGCAGGTTATTCTGTACTGTATTTAAAGTGTAATTAAAATTTTGTATTTTTAAGACGCTGAAATCATGGTGGTAGCCGAAATCATGATCAACCACCACTTATTCACTCTTATCAAGCAAAGACTTATCTTATGGCATGAACAAAATCATAATCATATCTCTGGGTTAGGTAGCCTACTATTTTGACGAAAATAAATGAAAAGTGGCGCCGCGCTCGTGTTCGACTTCACCATAGTCTCTGTTGGTAATTAAGCCGGTTGTGTTGCGCTCTATACCACCAAAGCCTCAACTCTCTGCTGTACACCAATGTGACCCATGCCCAATGTAAGCTTGCAGTGCACTGCTTCTGTGAGTGTGTGGTGTGCTGAGCGAAAACGCAGTCTTTTTTTCAGCCGGCACACACAAACCAGTAAGAAGTTCGTAAATTATCGTTTTTCTCAACTTGGCTGGTTTTCTTGAGACTCGCAATTTAATCTTGAAATAGGCCTGTTGTGAAGCCTTTCCTGAAGGCTTAAGGATTACATTTTTCAGGCAGACTTATGAGTTACAGGTTTACATTTTTAATACAAAATAAGTTGTGATTCAACGTTGAGAGACCTTAAAGTGTCAATCTCAGGATATTCTCAAAGTCTCCTAGAGCCTTCATATTTTCTTGAAAGAAGTAAAGCAACCACCAAAAAAGGGAGAAAGAATGAGTCCATAATTGTGTACAAACCTGTAGATTTGTATTTTTCTGTGTTGATGCACAGACTGACAGTCTGTAAACCTCCTGAATCGTAAACATCTGGGAGGTATCATGTCTAGAATAGAGGGGAATCAATACCTGCAAGCCATTTTCAATAACTGTTATTTTCAACAAATCTAGCGCCTTAAACCAACCCACCAGTGCCCAAAACATACCCCCAGCGCCCCATACCAGTGCCCAACAACCCCACCAAAAGTTGAAACTGATTTTACTGTTAGTAGATGCTCTAGGTCCCTACATCCTGTGAATAAAACAATTGTGAAGCACTTCAGCAGCAATACACATGTAGGCCTACAGTATGTCTTTGAAAATAGTTCAAAGTTTAAACAAAATATAATAAACAATATCAGGCCTGGAACTGCCCTGTTGCCCCTGGTCTTGGCTATTGTGCCCCTTCAAAAGTTTCCCATAGACTATAAGACTGTCCAATGGAAGTGCCCTTGGCAAAAGTACAATTTCAAAATTGAAATTTACACACATTTTAAAATACATGGGTGACATACATACATTAAAGGCACGTAACAGAATTGGTAAGAAAAAAACTTGTAGAATGTATTTTTTGATCACAGATTTACATAAAACTTACACGGTCTAATGATGATGATAGTAGAAAACATCCCTTGAAATATTTCTGTCTGAAATGCCATATTTGATGAGAAATGAATAAACTAACTTTCCGATTGGAGTTTATCGCTCAGTGAGCGTTTTATTCATTTGTTGAATCTATATGATTTCTTGCAAATGTGTAATCGGGTTTTCACTATTTTCTCGTGACCCAGATGGCCGATCGATCTCAAACTTCTACAGGTTTGTCAGTTTATGTATATGGTGGATTACATAAAGTGCTTACACTGCCAGCAACTGTTTTGTTAGCAAAAACCAATTCTGTAATGTTCCTTTAAAGGTATTGTACACTTTTGGTACAAGCTCAAAATCAGTGTCCACATTTTGTGTGATTCAACATATGCATGAACAAACAAACCTGTGAAAGTTTGAGCTCAACTGGTCATCGAGGTCACGAGAAAATAGTGAAAAGAGATCTTATGTGTTTTCTGTTTTTCAAATTATCGCGCGCGATAATTACTATTGTTTTACTCGTTTCTCAGAAACGATAGCATTTTAGGCAGTAATATTTTAAGGAACCCTTTCTACCATTACTTACTTTAAATCATGTTAGTTATGTGTGAATCTGTGAGCATTGTGTTTTTCGATCTTACCAATAGCGTACAGGGCCTTTAAATACATTGGTTGGACAATCGGCACAAGGATCTACCTAATAATAATTCTTGACGAGTTGCTTGAGACCTATACCATTGATTGACAGAATCTTCCTTCAAAAGCTATGGCTATCAGTGCAACGGACACATCTCACCTGCCATTCCAGACTCCTTGAGGGTGTAGTATTCGCAGAAGGAAAATTCTTTTTCTGCACTACAACATGATTGAAAATTTGAAAGAGCGTGAGTCACGAGGGTGAAATTGAAGATTTCTGTCTAGAAACAGTTTGTCACATATACATCTAATTCATGGTTTAAATATCCCTGCTTGCAAATCTTTTAATTCAATAACCCCTTTGGCTAGATCACCCCACCTCGTTAAAACAAATTGCACCCAGCCAGAGTGCAACTTGACACAATGTTTTGAGTGACTTCAACCGCTTTACTAACCAGGCCACACGTGCTGAACTTGCTATTGACACGTGTTTGCAGGGAGTTCTTACTTCGCCTGGTGAAAAAGAAGCAGCGTGGTATCACAAGAAGGAAAAAAAGCACATTGTTATTTTTCAGCTTAAAGGTAGCGTCATCTCCCAAAATTAATGACCATAAAAACTTACTTAGAAACTTACTTAAAAAATTAATACACAGAAACCATTCATGCATGAATTGTTTCTCAGATTTCTAAGGGTCGGTGTCCGCTCTCAAATGCCTAGGCCAGAGATGCAGTTGGTACTACCTGCTGTCACCTCACTAAGCATGGATGGATTTGGCGTTTTTATATAAAAGACTGACAGTTTTTTGCTGTTTTCTCAGCAATTAGACACTTTATTCAGCTGAAACTTTTCCATGTGACTCTTTTTTTTCATCTTTTTTTTCCAATCAGCATTACATTGACAAAAACCAATCTATGACCCTACCTTTAATGTACGTGGGCAACAAAAATTAGTGGGGGAAAATCATACGTGTTTTCACCGTTTTCAAATAATCTGGTTTTGGACTTGTAAGATCAAAACTAATTGTGTAACTCTTTTCTCAAAAACTTCAAGTGAAAATATTGCAATGGAAGTTTTCCACCATGACAATCTCTTCGCTATGTAATTATTTCAAATGTGTAAACATAATTTTCACTAATTACCTATGCTAGCTGAGATCAAAACTAGTTGTTTTAACAAAAAACTATCCCGATTCAAGCAAAAATATTTAAAGGAAAAATTTCTACCCTGACAATCTTTATACCATGTAAGCAATGTGCAATTCCACTACTACCAATGCCGTGCACACCCTTTAAAAATACATTATTGTAGCTGATATAAAGTGACATACAGACTGTATGCAGGCCTGTTGAAAGGGCAGGGCAGTTTTTTCCTTGGTAAAGGGCATTTCACTCAGGAGATGTACTGGAACGTTTCAAGAGGCACCAAGGCAATACCAGGGGGCACTGAAGCAATTGCCCCATAAAGTATCAGCCTAAAGGCCAGTTTACTTGCTTGTACACTGAGACTCAAATCTTTTATTAGGTCAACTTTTTAGTAACGTTGATTCCAGGGCCCAATTTCACAGACTGCTTCAGCAGAAAATATTGCTTAACAATTGCCTGCTAAGCAGAAATGAGGAGGATACCCGTCACAAATTGTACATGTAGTATGGTAGTTTGGCTGGTAACCTTATTCTGGTAGCATAATTTTGTTGTGCTTAGCTAATTTTTGTGCTTAAGCAGCTCTATGAAATTGGGCACGGTCTTCCTAGATTAACATGTCTGTCTGAAATCTGAATGTGGCATCTTGAACTTGAAAAAATCAAACCTGGATCTAATCAACCGGTTCAACCCTTGTAGGTTTCTGTTGTCGTGTGTCAACATTTTGAGCCAGAAGGGGTGCAATTTGATGGAAGACAGGTAGACACTAAAAGTATACAGTATCTCCTCGTGGATTAAACAATAAAACATTCACTCTGTAGTTTGAGGCCTTAAAATGGTTCCACTGTTTCCTTTTCTCAAAACCTGAACAAAACCTGCATTTCTTTTGCCCTGACCTGAGAAGCTAGTATAGCTTGGGCCATACCATACACATACACTGTACAACCCCCCCCCCCAGGGCTGTGAACATGGTTGATTAATTACTGAATTTGGGTCAGGTGTCTGAGATATGGAGTCAATTAGCTCTGAAGCACTGAGCAAATAATTGATTGATTGATTAGTTGCTTTTATGGCTTTAATTATAAACGAGGGTGATGATGAAATTTCTAATTACTGCTGGCTAGCAAGATTACAAACGCTTGATCGGAACAGAAATAATTGATGCAGAAACTGTGTTTGAAGGTCTATTTTGTCATGGAGAGAGCGGGTCTCAAAACTGATCATACAAAAATAGTATGTCCCTTTCTTCAAGGTGTACCAAACAATACTGCTCCTGCCTGGTCCCCACTAACAGACTACTAAATTAGTTCAGGCAAAGTATCTTTTTCGAAAGTGGTTTTGTAGTTTCATCCTAACGATTATGTTCTGTTGGTGCCTCTTCTTTTTTTTGTTCAACTATAAATTGTTCAGAATTTCACTGTTACTCTTTTGATTGTGTACAAAATTTGATTTTACTGTTAAATTTAAAGCATCAGATTGTATTGTCGGTGTATTATTTTTGTGTAGGGTCTAATGTTTTGCCTTTCATTCGGTTTTGCTGTTGTGTTGTTCTTCAAGGCATACCCACCTCAAGCCCCGCTACTTGGATTTTGCCTCCACCATTACATTTCCCCTGAGATAATGTTATGTCTGTGCAGTGGAAACGAATTACATTGAATTAAGAATTGAATTTTAAAATGCTGTAATATAATTAGTCTTTTAGAAGAAGAATAAACTGAAGGACCTTGGTTCTTAATTATCCGTGCATCTACAAAACCGAGTTTGATTGCGGTTGATTTGTTTGTTTGTGTAGGAGAATGTCTGCACTTGAGTTGTTGGAGAATGAACTTTCCCCATGGTAAGGAGAGAGCCCTGTTTGCCCTATTAAAAAAGCAATATGCTCCATAGACTCACAATGAATTCCTTAAGTGCATTCAGTTGTAAAGAATAAGACAGATAGAAAGAAAGAAAGAAAGAAAGAAAAGTCGATGTGAACTCGTGTGTGTATTGATCCAATTTGCAAAGTCAGCAATGCAGAATGGAATAGTGGCGAAATTTGTACATGAATGTCAAATATTTGCTCTCTTGAAAGACTCTGTCTGCACCCCCCCCCCCCTTTCTCTCTGAAATTGAGTTCGAATCTGAGTAAATGATATGTACTCGGGTCTCTTGCAAAACCCATCACAAGGGAAGGCTTTGCCATTCCCACTCAATATATCTGAAGAGAATATTATGTATTTCTGGTGCATTGCTGAAGTTTTCATATAACATTTTTGTTGTTTCATTCTTGAAGACGAAGACTGTTAGATATTGAAAGGAAGGAAAAGACGAAGATTTAAATCATTCTGAATGTTTATGTATCAGTGTCCAAACCTCAAGAGAATTTAAGACCAGCTGTGAAAAAACAAAGAATTCTGCTGTTGTGCTAAAAATATCAAATGCAGGACCATGGAGGTGACTCTGTCTTTAGTTCACGCTATATTTGCAAACAGATAACGGAGAGGAAACTGGCATGCCTGCCTGGTTGCAGTTAGAAATTAGTGACTGAAGACAAACATTTTATTTATCTGCAGTTGAGTGACATTCTGCATTTTGTTTACAAGTTCTCTTCAAAGGAATAAATGAAGAAAGATGCACCAGATTTTTTAATGCAAGGAATGAAACAGTGACCTGTTTATCGCCCTATCTAGGCATATCAAGCTGCCGCGCATACTCAATGGCACTGATAGTTCTCATTTCCATTTTAAAGAAAGGGGTTCAGACTAATTTCCCTTTCGGCCTCAGTTTGGTTTGAATTGAAGGAAAAAAAATGGCTGTCGGCCGTACCCCCATGAATGATTTCAACGTCTATTGGGCATTTTCAGTGAGTGCATGTAGGGAGTATGCTGCGGAGGGTGTCTGTAAAAATTACTATCTTCCAGTGATTTATCTAGTTATTTGTTCTGATGTCGATGATACCGTTTACTATTCTGTTTCTGTAAAACCTTTTTCAGTGAAAGAGGCCCACAAGTGTACTTTTTTTGGCCCTTCCTTTGTATTATGTCACTGATTCATGATTCATGGTAAAAAATTACTGTAGCTTGTTTATGATGTATGCTGGTATAATTTACAAACCCAGTATAATTAGATGCTCAGTGAAACACATCTGGTGGTAGGAACATTACAATGTAATAAAAGGAGGTTAGGGACCTTGCACACTGTCAGTGGTGTGATAACACATGGGCCTTATCTACCCCATGTGTGTGTGTACAAACAATTCCTGTACATTATGTGTGCAGTTGAGTCCATTGACTCATGGGGAAAAGGAGGACGTCTTGAGTATCCCGGCAGCTGATTGGCTAAAACACTTTTCCCCACAGATCACCGACTCTAGCAACTAGGCGCACTCAATGTTCAGCTGCCGTGCTTGTGTGAACGCTACATATGTGTACCCACATTGTTATGGATGGTGTCATGCCAGAGAGTGCATTGTATACAGTATTTTTATAGCTTC
Organism: Pycnopodia helianthoides; assembly: GCA_032158295.1. Taxonomy (NCBI): domain Eukaryota; kingdom Metazoa; phylum Echinodermata; class Asteroidea; order Forcipulatida; family Asteriidae; genus Pycnopodia; species Pycnopodia helianthoides. Next base: position 15,320,309 of record CM063251.1, read on the forward strand.
TTATAACAGTGTAAATACTACACCACATGGGGCCTATATTGAACGCCACATGTATTCCGATGTCCAAGGTGGCTGTGGATTAGTTGGAGTGTCATTGACAGTTCATTCGAAAAATCTGCAAATAAATTAGGAGTAGGACCAGTTTTGTTTCGTTTTTCAACTGAGAAGTATTTGAGGTGAGTATTTAACTAACAATTTATTGATTGTGTTGTGTTTTTTCCCCAACACTGTAGGATTAGGAAAGGTGTGAGCCATTTTTAAGCTTGTGATTTTGAATTATGAGAGCAGGTTTTTTTTACACAATTTAGTGCTCTTATTTTTTAAATAAAAAACGGACAAAATCGTTTATTAACATTCTGTAATTTACACTTTTTGTTGCCAGGATAATCATGTTCACATTTTATAACATGTACCACAGCCTTAAGTTTACTCCTATCCATTTACATGAGTAATAAGTTGATACATCATAAATGATATTGTTCTTTTAAAGTTTAAGACTAGGGATCTAGGCCCTATCGGTATTTTTTTTTTTTATTAAATAATACACAGGGAAACACAAATTTGTGTCAGATTGGAACATTTCGGAGGACACTTAATAGCTTCTGAGGCATCGACCAATTGCTTCCATTGGTTCTATCTATGAAATATAATATCAGGCCTGCAGTTGGATCCAGTAACTGGGGCACTGTACTATGTGTTTTTCACTACTGCAGATGTCAAAATTTCGAAGAAATGGAGTACAGTGCCCCAGTTACTGGTTCCTGTAGTGCAGTGCACAGAGCACAGGAAGGAGCAGTTTAATACAGTGTTTTACTTTAAGGTCCTCGTATTAATTTCAAAATGCACTGTTGGGCCTAATAAATGAAAATTGATATCAATATTGTCCTGTCAAACAGGCCTTGTTCTTTTTTTTTTATGTGTATAAAACATGGCAAGACTGCCGCCTCAATGGCATCTCAAGGTGCAGACTACATGTATGCGAGGAAGGGGAGGGGATGCCTGCACCTTGTATGGACTCTTCTTAGATTGAGCCATAGGTTGAACTCATTGGAATGAATTGATCGTAACTCTACACCACAGTGTGATAATACCAAGCAATATCTGTACACACACCAGATCCAGATTCATGGATGCTGGATGAGCTGATCATCACAACCATACTGAAGCCCACCCAAGGTCTTGATTGTCCTTAAACGGATGATACAAATAATTAATAACTATTGATTTTTGGAAGAGGAAATTCATATCCACTCTAGTTTCACTCCACCATATCCGAGGTGAGCCAAACAGTGAATTTTTTGCTGAGGTGACGGCATGATTTATGTGATTTTGGATATAAGGGTCCATTCAGATTAATCAATTGTATGAAAACATAAATTTTGGTTTTAATTGACTGACTGTAAAGCATACCTAATTTACACTGAAGAAAAAAGTATTGCCTCAAATGAAGCAGACATTTTAAAGGTACACGTTGCCTTGGATCGGTCGAGTTGGTCCATAAATGCGTTTGTAACCGTTTTGTGGAGTCAAACATTTGACTCCATAAAATGGCCGACTGTGTTAATTCACGATGTGAAAGGAAAACCACACAATTTCGAGGCATATTTGTGTGGATCATTGTACTCTACTTTTAGAACATCTTTCTAACCATATGCATTTACAAACGCTTTTTATAGACCAACTCGGCCGATTCAAGGCAATGTGTACCTTTAAAACAAATGTTCTCCCAGCTCAGGAGTTGTCAATGGCTTTTCCCGGCTTCAAGCATGCAACTTTGTAGTTGAAACAGAAGATGAAATCCATGCCATCTCCTCATCGTTCGCGGAGGTCATACAGCTATCGAAACAAGGCTTTCCATTGACCGTTCTGCTATTATTTGAATTGTGAACTGAATATTGTTTTTCAGTTATTTCATTTGACCCACCCACTCACAATTTCGAGAAAAAAAAAGATTGAAAATGTGAAACGTGGATTATTAAGAATAGTCCCTTGAATATTCTGAATGGTGGTTTGGGGGTTGTTGTGTTTCTGTTTAGTGGTTTTTGCTTTGGTTTTGACCAATGATGACATTAGATAGTTGGTAAGCTTACAGATTAAAAACTTGTCTGGTTTTTAATCAATATTTACCAGTCCTATAATTGGCAATTTGAGTCTTTCTATAAAAAAAAGTTCAAAAAGGAAACTGTTCACACCCTGCTGACACATTACTACATGGTATACAGGAAAAGTTGTTTTTCTTTTTTTCTTGTAGACTCCAAAGTTGTCAGATCTGACCCGATATGTCATTGTCAATAATTTTTTACAGATTAAATACAGCAATTTGTTAATGGCCTGACATTACAATACAACCCAAGCAGAATCTTTCTTAAGTAGGCTAGAACCAATTTGTACATTTATACCTCACAGGTCAATTGAGTTGGTAAGCTTGAGTTTGCAGTCAGCTAATTCTTTCTTTCTCTTCTGATAATAAAATAAAGTAATTTCTAAAATTTTATGTTGTGGTCATGACAGAATATCTAACTACGCGATTTGGTTTTTCTCAGGTTGGTAAGGCCTATGGGTCATTGGGAAGGATTTCCTGTTGTTATTCTTGTACTCTTTCGACCCCCCCCCCCCACCCCCTTTCAAAGCACAAAAGACGACTTCATTGATGGATTGCTGTACCACTTGGTTGTATTTTTTAGGTGTCAAGGTTTACTGTGTGTACATACAGATTCCTGATTGTGAGAATATCAGCCTTTGTGTGTTGGGTATTGATATGGTATTTGTGCAAGGACCACTCTATTTACAGTCCAACCCTACACATTGTGAACATGTGGGTTGGCTACTCCAAGGCCCAATGCTGCTGAGCAATAAATTTAAAGACAAGTAATCTGGGAGTTGTCTGATTTTAGAGGATTGAGGACTGTAATGCCCATGAATAACAATTTGCTTACCACTGTGCCAGGCATACCGATCTTATCATAAGTCCAAACATTTCGGTGTTGAGTTACCATTGAGTGGCGGATTCAGGAGATCTGGCCAAAGAGTGGGATTTTACCAAGAAATCAATTTCGGAGCTTTCTGGTAAGGAAAAAAAATGAGCTGGATGCCAGTCACAGATGGTACATCTGAATTGGTATTTTAGCTGGTAACTCATTCTGGTAAGCTTATTTTTGTTGTGCTTGAGGCTTAGCTACTCTTTATAATTGGGCCCAGGAAGCTAAACCAAAGTAGATTTTATATATATTTTTACATTGATGTGCATTGTACAAACATTTGCTTAGCTCAAAACAATTCCGCTTACCAAAGAAGGTTACCAGCAAAACTACATGCACATGTTTACCATATTAGGTGTACGTTTAGGAATGTTTTGTAGTTTAATCATTGCTTATTACAACAACTACTGTAGCTGTAACCAATTTATTTTGCTTCAATCAGAAAAATTGGGCTCTGTATAATTAAAACAGACACAATGCGCTGTCCATGCTGTATTTTTTTTGTAACCAGCCTTAATTGCTTTGTGTTTAGGGTTCCAAGATAAGGTTTCAGACCTAGCCTTCAATGAGACTTGTCAACTATTTTGATTGATGGTCTCCACACTTTTAGACGGAAATTAAAAGATTTCCGAGGGCGCATCAGTGCTGCACTTGACAAGGAATGGCACCAGTTAACTGGCATGCTATGCACTGTTCTGTTAAGTGTGTCACGGTTATCAATTTGACAATCACAAACTGGGAGTTTTATCTTTGAGAGAGACCAAGGCCATTTTCATTTTGCAGAGGGCGCTTTCATTGGAAGCTTTATGGGAAACTTTTTAAGGGGCACCAAGGCAAAGACCAGGGCAACAGAGGCCATTGTCTGCCATGGCTTTCTTGTTACCCAAGGCCTGAAATCAAGATAAGAAATCAAGTGATAGGGGACAATTTCAGATGGAAAAATTTCTCAGGACAATTTTGGACTGGTAGCAGATTTTTGTATTTGTTTAGATAGTAAGGTTTGAGAAAAGTTCTTTCTCATAATCAATTATCATTAATTATACATCTGTACTGTACTTTATATTGCAATTACTGTACAATTTTAAAGATTCTAAGAACTTTTCAGCCAATCACCAGATCTCCTCTTCTTCTTTTTTCTAATAACTGAAACACTGCTCAAGAAAACTGCCACAAGTTTTGTATGTTTGACCCATTTCCTTGGGTTTTTGCAGTATACGTGTGAACAAACTTGCATGTCTGTATGTACGTGATTTACCCGCGGGAGATCCCCCTGATCAGTTGCCCCTGATGCCACATGTTCTAATGTTTATATTCATTTGTTGTAGCCATAGTTCCTAGATACAGATGAAGAAAGAGAGAGAATCTTACTATCAAGTTCCGCAAACATTTTCCTGGAACGAGCTGTTTACTTCAGGAAAACATGTGGTGCCCTTGATCGCCCCATTATCACCACTTGGCTCAAGAAATCATGCATAAAAATTGTTAATTGACTCAAAAGATAATATTTGTTTATGAGATTGTGTTCCCCTTGTGAGTCGTCCCGACAGATGTCATTTAAGGCTTGAACGGAGAATGCCGGCGCACAAAACAGGGCCATAATGGAGACCCTGCCAGGCGTGTGACATGATTAGAAGGTTTAAAGACCCATACAGCGTAGGGTTTTGAGGTAGTGCTTACTAATCTAACCTGGGATTAGCCCGTTGTAGTGTGTTCGGGAAGGACGCTGATCTGAAAAACAGTAAAGGCTTACCCTCCGGGGTTATTGACAATATGAAATGGTATGGAGTAAATTGCCATCGGCCAAGTACACACGGTCGTGTAGTTTATTCGGAGACTGCAAATTATTAGACAACTTCAAAAGTGCACGGGCGTGAAGCCTTGCTTATTGGTATACGCGTATCTTTCTGTGTGTAGTAAGTGCATTGGCACTGAACTTGAATACAGATTTAGGAGAAATGCAAATCTTGGACACTACAGTACTTCATATACAATGTACTCTGTCAAAGCACTTGTATGGCACACTTTATTTGAGTCACAGTACTTTTTTATAGTCACACAGAGTACTTTCTCACACCCACTCAAATTTTGATATAAAAGGGAAGAAAGAATACTTGAAAAACTGACACATTTATTGAAAATGCTACTTATATGTGATAAGAGTACTCAGTGTTGACATTCATACACAGGCTAGACGGATACTTCATAGAATCATTGAAGGCATTTGCCTCCATGCGCCTGGTCATGGCCTCCATGCCCCTGGCCATTGCCTCCATGCCCCTGGTCATTGCCTCCATGCCCCTGGTCATTGCTTCCATGCCCCTGCATTGCCTCCATGCCCCTGGCCATTGCCTCCATGCCCCTGGTCATTGCCTCCATGCCCCTGGTCATTGCCTCCATGCCCCTGGTCATTGCCTCCATGCTCCTGGCCATTGCCTCCATGCCCCTGGTCATTGCCTCCATGCCCCTGGTCATTGCCTCCATGCTCCTGGCCATTGCCTCCATGCCCTGGCCATTGCCTCCATGCCCCTGGCCATCGCCTCCATGCCCTGGCCATCGCCTCCATGCCCTGGTCATCGCCTCCATGCCCCTGGTCATCGCCTCCATGCCCCTGGTCATCGCCTCCATGCCCCTGGTCATTGCCTCCATGCTCATGGCCATTGCCTCCATGCCCCTGGTCATTGCCTCCATGCCCCTGGTCATTGCCTCCATGCTCCTGGCCATTGCCTCCATGCCCCTGGCCATTGCCTCCATGCCCCTGGCCATCGCCTCCATGCCCCTGGTCATCGCCTCCATGCCCCTGGTCATTGCCTCCATGCCCCCTGGTCATTGCCTCCATGCCCTTGCATTGCCTCCATGCCCCTGGCCATTGCCTCCATGCTCCTGGTCATTGCCTCCATGCCCCTGGTCATTGCCTTTGTGTCTCTTGAAATGTTCCAGTAGAAATTGAAATTTCCCTCAAAGAGGTGCCCTTTACCAAAGAGAAAATAAATCCCCCCCCCTCCCTTCCCCCACAAGAATGGAGCATCAGGTCTGAAGACCCATGTAGTTAATAACATGAATTTAAATTTTTCTTTAAATTGTCCATAGTTTTACAAACTAAATCAGCAACCTATCCTAGGGTGCATGACTCATTCTGAGTGGGGGGGGGGGTGTTGTTGTCTTCTGTGCCATTCATAACCTCATAATTTTTTAGTCTTATCACAGTGATCAATAGAAAAAACATTTACAGAAAAAAATATGACGTTAACTCCATGGTATGTTTTTTTTTTCTCACTTTCTTTTTCCCCAGTGCATTTTGTGTCAAAACTGGTATGAGGCTTTTTAGATTGAAAATGTACGCTTAATTGCTCCAGGACAAAGGCTCAAAGGAAGCTTGTGACCAAGGTCCCTCATAAAATGTACGGAAGATTGAAAACCAGGTTCCACAAATATCCCAAACGTGATGTCCATAAAAGGCGTGGGAAGTGATTCATGGAATGGTAGCACTTATCTCTGTTGTTGTCATCTTATTGTGCAATTGCGAAGACCTGTATTATGAATACCAAGGACAATGCTTCAAATATATACCATACATGCATGAATTGTATTGAAGAATGGTCTTCATTCAATGTTTAATAGTTGAGTCTAGTCACTCAGGACCGACCAGTGCATGCAGAACCTTTTTTTGTGTATGTCAGAGGGGTTAGTCACAATATTTCAAAACATTGTGAGATGTTTTCTTTGGGTGAAAAGTCAAACGGTTGAGAGATCATGGATGTTAGTTCTTTTGTGGAGTTATTGAATAGTTCTTTTGTGGAGTTATTGAATGTCAAGTAGGTAGATTTTTGTATCGGCATTCAGGCATTCATGCAGTTCTTTGTACACTCTGCTGGGAGCTTGCACCACTGTGATATATAAATTATAATGTGGAGAACATACAGCGGTTTGGATGGTATACTGTATTACTTGTGGTTTTCTTGTCAGTAATTTGATAACATCCATCCTTGTAATCAAACTGTCTGGAGAAGTGCAGCAGAGATTTTTTGTCATAAGGAAGTTTGCAAACAAGAAGTTTTGATTTGTGACACTTCTAAACCTCTCAGCAGGGTTCATTGACCAATTAGCTTGCCGTTTCACTAGTCCACCAGTCCACCGGCTTGTTCACTAGTACATCGGCTTGTTCACTAGTACACCGGCTTGTTCACTACACTAGTCCACCGGCTTGTTCGCTAGTACACCGGCTTGTTTGCTAGTCCACCGGCTTGTTTGCTAGTCCACCGGCTTGTTTGCTAGTCCACCGGCTTGTTCGCTAGTACATCAGCTTGTTTGCTAGTCCACCGGCTTGTTTGCTAGTCCACCGGCTTGTTCGCTAGTACATCAGCTTGTTTGCTAGTCCACCGGCTTGTTTGCTAGTTCACCGGCTTGTTCGCTAGTACACCGGCTTGTTCACTAGTCCATAGTTCATAATAAATGGGTATGCTTTCCAACATTAAACTAGCCAGCAGGACCACTTGGTGAGAATTTTGACTGGTCCTCAGGTGTTTTGACTGTCATTTGGCCAGAGGACCTCTGTTAAGTGGGAACGCTGCTCAGCCAACCCTCAAGGGAATAATGACAAGTTTTTGGAAGGCTGATTTGCTCAAAATGATTGTCTTTTTTGAATGGCTGTTTTAATCATCTCACACATAATTTTCTTTATTATATTATTGCAGGATGTTTCCACATGAAGATATTTCACCACTAGTTCATCTGTGATTGTGCCGTTCTTGAGTGAACCGCAGCTTGAAAAGAGAAAACCATCGAAGAGTCCTCCGCTGTTAAGATTCTGAACTTCTCTCTCTCCTTCTCTGACAATAAAAAACAACTTGTATCCACTTGAGAAGGATGTCTTACCTCATTGTAACATGCCGTTCCATGCTGTGGACACTGGTCAGTATCGGCATTGTAGTGATGCACGTGTTTGCTCTCATCACCCCAGAATGGCTCCGCAGACAAGACAGATCCTTCCTAACCGCCCTGGTATCGTCAACACCGAGCAGTGCAACACTGAATGTCACACAGATTAGCGGACCAGATTCAATCATCCTCAGGCAGAGCTCGACGCTCGGACTGTTGACGCACTGCTCCGAGAACTACTCCATAGGCCCAACCGTGCTAATTGTCACGGGCGGCGGCGGTGCCAACATAACAGAAGACTGTGAGTGGATCAAAAGCTTTGCCGAGCTACCGATCTGGCTGTGGAAGGTGACGATTGTCTTCTACTGTCTTGGGTTGGTCATCCTGGCTCTGATTGCAGTCATTTCAGTTTTCAGCTTGTGCTTCAAGAGTATCTGCAGGAAGAGCCTCTTCACTGTGTGCGGACTTGTACAAGCAATAGCAGGTGAGGCTTCCCCAGTCACTTGACGTTCAAAAACATTTCCGTTGCTCCCAATGAGCAACCTCAACCTTTCAAAAACATTTTATTTTACCGTTTATGTTCACAGTTTTTGTATTCTTGGTGAAACAAAACCAACAGCAGGCCTGATACTTTGTGGAGGCAAAAGAAGCAATTGCCTCCACGGTGCCCCTGGTCATTGCCATGGTGCCCCTTGAAATGTTCCAGTAGAGAGTTAAATAGTGGTGGCCTTACTAACGAAAAACTGACTTGCCCTAACAAGACCAAGCCCCCCCCCCCCACAACCATACTCTTTTTTCTCTCTCTTCAAAACTTGATATCGATCTTTTTTTTGCTTTGTTTCTTCAGTAATATTTTGTTTTCAGCCAAGGTAATTGGTGATTTCAAGTTTATTCAGCACTCTGTATAATTACCTTGTTATGATTGATGTAAACACAAAATAATTATCAGTGCAACACTTGGTGAGTGTTACTGTTACATAAAGATAATGAAGGGTTCCTAATATAAGGAATAACCAATCAATTTTTGGAGAAAAGTTATTCATACATTTGTCCACAACATCAGTTTCTCTTTGTAGTGCATCCCTGCAGTAAACCTGAGCGGATACTTTAAATGTTTGAATATCCGCGGATAGTTGTTGCTAACCGAAACCGCGTTTACAGTTTTTGAACAATCTGGATTTACGCGATTGTTCGCGGAGAGTTGGCCGGGGATACCCGAATACCAAATTTGACTATGCGCCCAGGCTTACCCTGCAGTCACATTTAGAGTGGATCTCAGTCTCGCATTCACAAGCTCACAGTCATTCGTCATAACCTGACCCCACTAGTACTAGATCAATGAGCAATGTACTGAGAAGAGCAACGACCTGACATTATTTGTTGTCCTGTCATAAGTCAGATTTACACAAATCTAAACAAAGACATTTCAGGAAATTATACAAAGTTTGCTGACTAACACAAAAATGTGGAGTCTACATCCTCTAGTTGTTGTCTAGTTTAGACTTTGTGGTTTCGTGATAACTCCCCAAAAAGGATGACTGTTTTCTAAGTTAAGCCCGAACAAAATACGGTGGGAAAAAGATTGAAACGCCTTTATTACCTTTGATTTGTCGTGACCCCCTTTGACCTCCCTTGACCCCCTTGACCCGTGATGACCCGCACCCTTTTCAGTAAATGTTTTCTCAGGCCTGCAGAGTTGATATTCCGGTCCTCTGCTTCAATGGACAGGATTTAGAGGAGTTTTTATGCGTGTAGGGGAAATTGAGGCACGGTTATTCGGTGAAGAATAAAACTGGAAAATGCACTCCTTCGTTTACTCTGCCCTCAAGATATGTTGAAATAGTGCCAAGGTTGCTGCCTTGAACTAAGGAAATTATTAGGGGGGGTTACTGAGGCCACTTGCATTAAAAACAACTTACTTGATGTTGAAAGGTTTTTGGTTCGTGGAAGAGTTTATTCATTTCCATCTTCAAGTTTTTGAATTTGTAATAATCTTTATTGAGGGTATCCAATGTAATACAACCCATTCAGCAAGCTGGTCATTTGAGGGCCTCATATAACGCAGGCATGTGATTTGTTAAGATGTTTCCTGATTTCAGGATTTTCTTAAAATCTCCTTGAGCCAAGTTTTTCTTGGGAGAAAGAAACAGTCCACATTGTGTCCAAACTGGCTGTAGTTTTGTATTTCTGGTGATGCATAGAGTCTGTAAACCTTCTGAATTGTGTCTTACTGAGAGGTTCTGGGTCTAGAATAAGAGCGAACCTAGGGGCGCAAGCCATTTTCCAGGATTTTTCACATTCTTCTAGTCTCATCCCTGTATGAGAGTAAAAACAATCCAAACAAATAAAACAATCCAAAGGTAATAAAGCTGTGAAGGTTAAACAAAATGTAAAATTCAGTAAGATAAACTATAAAGGATTAAAAGACACAAGAAATAAAAATAAAAACAAAAGTGGTATAGCCTGTATGTAGAAAAGTTCAAAAGCACCATCTGAAGACTAACTTTTGGTTTGTTTTTAGTTTTCTGGAGAACTTGCATACATTTTTCATGATGACTCTAATTGGAAAATGAGTGGATCACAAAACTAAATTTGACCTTGTAGCCCCTCTTGAGTAAGCAATGCTACTAGTCAGGACATTGACAGTTTTTCAGAAGGACAAATTTTGCTGGGGTGGATTGTTCCTGAATACAACTGTACAATCAGTGAACTGTCAGACTAAAAAACTTAATGATCATCTTGTTTGTTGAACTTAACATTTACCAATCCTGAACTTTGTCTTGAAGTTTTTTTAACTCAACACAAGACAAGACTGAAGACTCGATGTCTCGATGTTCCGATGTCTCCAGAGAGACAGGAGACAACAAAAGGTGGTACATTGTAAATACATGACAATGGGATTAGGACATGGATGAACCAACAATTACTTTAATTGTGCGCAAATTGTACACACTGCCTTGTAGACTGATTGACATCTTAGACTGACAAATATAAACATCCCAACCCAAAACCTGTTCCCCATTTTGGTTGTATCTATCATTCAGGCATGCAGCTTTTCCTTGGATCAGCTGATTTCCTCTTTTTTTATTCTCAGTTTTACCATTCAAAATTGAAAAATACTGTACAAAATCATTGAGATTTTGTAATTTCCTCTTTTTTGGTGAAGTTACAGTTGCATGCCTGATCATTGCCTGGTGATGAGGCAAATCATATTGTGTGAAATAAAAAAACCACCCTTATGTCCATAAAGTTATAAAGATTGGGGGAAATGCTGCTAATATTTGGGTAAAGTTTCATAATGTTTGTGTGTACAATTAGTAATGAAAAAATGGTGAACAGCAGTCCAATTGAATTTGTATAGGCAACATAACTGCGTTTTGTTTTGTACAGTAGAGTTGGGCTCTTTTGTACATGTTTTTGCTAGATTGAATTTTCCTTTTTCTGTTGGGACTTTGACAAAAATGTAGGCGGCACATAGTGTGCCTTTTGAAAAGGTCATTGGCCTCTACCTTGGCAAGTCCTTGTGTACATGTGTATGTAATCAGCCGTGTGCAGAGTCACACAAGAGCCAATGGAAATGGTTTGCGGCTTTGTAGATAGTATATTTCCTGTGGTCTCTGTTATTGTCCAATTTTTCTTTTTATGGGATGGCTGGTCTGGAATTTAAGTCATTATACAGTGTACATGTGGGCATCCAATAGGCATATATGAGGCACTTTCAAATATTTCATCAAAGTGCCTTGGTGCTTTTATTAATAATAGTACTACCCCTCTTCTTTTGGCCCTCTTAAAAATCCCTGCAGTGAGGGCCGCTGTCAGCAAATGCTGACATATTTTAATATTTCCATTTTCTAAACTGCATCTTACAACCTGGTCAGCTCCCATGCCATGATATCCTTAGTATGTCAATTGTTAATGGTAGATGAAAACAAGTTAAAAACTTAATTAAGCCAACAAATAAGTTAAGACTAACCCAGGCAATACCTGGACATGTAAACAACAAACTTAGATAAAAAGAATTTGTTGAACAAAAAAAAAGCCAAACAAACCCACTTAGCCTATTTCTATCACCTTGCTGAAAACATCTTAATTCTTTTCGGAGTATGCAGCACTGGCGGATGCGCAAATTGCAAATCATTCACATCAACAATCTCTACCCCTCCTAGGTACCCATTTACTCCTGGTTGATGAGAAGCAATTATAGTTAAGTAAGCATTTTGCTGAAGGACGCACTTGTAAGTGTCATGGTGGGGATTCGAACCCACACTCTGACCTCTCAGCCATCAGAACATGAGCTCAGTGCTCTCGACACCCTCAATGAAGCATGGGTCGATTTTCTCCAGAAAATCAAGAGGGGACCTCCAATAGAAATCAATATCTCCAATTGAGGGGCCATTCAGAAAAATCAATGTTTAAAAAAAAAAAAATAATAAATTGCAGATGGGTCAAAGAAATAACTGCGAATCGAAAATCAGTTTACAATTAAAGTAATAGAAGACAAAATGATGGTGAAAATTACCCAGCAGCCCCTTCCAGGCTTTGTTTCATGTCTATTGTCTGTTATGCCTGTGCTGTTTATTGTTATCGGTCAGCCTTGTTTCGAGAGCTGACCTCCATGCCTGATTGGGAATGATAAAAAATGTCCTCTTCTCAGGTTTCAATAACAAAGTTGCTCGCTGGAATCCAGGAAAAGCCATTGAGCTGGTGGAACATTGAACCAAAAATATATGTTTCATTTGAGGCATTGAATTGTTCTTCAGTGTATAGGGTATATTAAATAGTATATCAATATTTAAAAATCAAAATTTTGGCTGAGTGGGTGGGTCAAAACAAATCGAAAAAAATATCAAAATTTGTAACCACTGACTATTCTGAATGGCCTATATATCTTCTTTTTTTCAGTCGCAAAAAAATTATTGACCGAATCAATCTGCAATATAAACATACACATAGTAGATGAGTAGTGTGAGATGTGATCATGTGTAGTAATGGAAAAAAAATTAGTAGAAATATGTAGAACAATCCTAGGTGTGACAAGAAACACACTAGCGAAGTGTGTATATCGATATGCATTTCACGCATGGCATGATTATCAAGGTTGGGAATCCATGGTGTTGGATAGACGTTGTAAATATTCAATGCATCATCCCAGGCAAATCCTATTGCAATTTGGGAGTAGTTTCTATCAGTGTAGTGATTAGGTGATGTTCATGCATGCAGGGAACAAATTCTGAGGACCTTGTTTCAATTCAGTGTGCTCTGGCCAAACTCACCAAATTTGGATCTGGAATGCCCCACAGTTTTGAAAAAAATCCAGATCTTCTTATTGCTATGTAAATGTTTATTTTTTAGCCCGCACAAGCAAGTGCTGCTGGCCGTGCTGCCATTGCTGGGATGCTGGCTGTGCAGGATTTTGTACACATAAGGCATGGAAAAACCGTCGTCTTTTTAACTTTTGATGTGAATGAAGTGTTTTTCTCAACAACTTACACAATTTCCCTGACAGGACAGCTTTACAAAATGATGTAGAATATAGTTATTGAGTATTGGAAACGAAACAGAAAGTGAATACTGAAATTCTGTCTTAAAAAAAACAAGCCGATGAAACACCACTTTTATACCAGACAGTGCAGTTTCCATGAAGTATCACACTTAAACTCACCCATTGTCTGCACCATTTTTAGGATTCAGTTTCTGTTTAGTTGCAAATATCAACATGATCAATTTTCAGTGTTCTTTACATTGTTATGTTATGCTGTCCTGTCGGGGAAATTGTCTAAATCTTTGAGCAACAGACCTATTTTGCATTTAAAAGTTCTGAGTCAAAAAGTGTAGCTGGACCAATGATTTTGAACAATCTTCCTCCTGTCATTAGGGAAACTGAGAGTTTATCTCTTTATTCTAAAGATAAGGCTCATTCCTATCCATGTTAATTTATATTATGTGTGCTATGATCTTGATGGAATAGCACCTTAGAAATTTGAATTGTTAAGATGTGTCATTGTAATGTTATTGATTGCCAGTCTGCACTAAAAAAAAAAGTTCCAAGCAAAGATGAGTCAGATCATCAGATGGCCTTGATTGCAGCCTAAGAGTTCAGCAAGTGTTAAGAGTAAAATGTGTGACCACATGGTGCAATGGTACACAGGTACACAGGGAAACAATGAGAGTGATTGTTGTTGTGTTGTGATTGTGTCACCCAAGTGGTTTCCAGTTAGTGGCCCAGATGAAGTGTCCAATGACTGTGGATGGTGTAAACACACAGGGCCTTTATCAGCCATTTGGGAAGGTGCTAATGCTGAGGCTGTGTTTATTTATTGACGTTGTCTTAACAAGGTTGTCTGTGGTTCACCACTACTGGTTTATTGCTCTGTGCGGCAACTGTTTGTGGTAGAAATAAAAGACCCAGACATAATGTACTGCCCTGGGCATTCACATCAAAGTGGAGAAGATGGGGAGTCTTGATTCTACCTCCATGATTCAAGAAGCCCTTCATCAACTTCATTCGTGGATGATGTTAGAATTGTTCTAATTAATTCATGACACATTGAAGATCAAATGTGTGTTCTTAGAATGTGTGTCGTGTTTTTTAAAAAGTGGTAAAAATTGGGCAAATCTGGTCACTAGTCGGACAAAAATGGTAGAAATGGCACATTATGGTGATTTCTTACATTGGTTGTCTGGTATTGGTAACCCTCCAGTCTATGACCATCTGGGGGATAGAGGGTTATGATTATCGTAACTATTTATCAACCTATTTATACAACTGGCAATGTTGTACAAGCATGGAGCGATAGTACACATGGGACCAGTGTTGTTATTAGAATCAGGGACTGGCAAATGTTTAAGACTTTGGTTATTGTCAAAGACCGATATCCGCACTATAGCTTCAAAGGTTTGAGCTCAAAATAGTAAAAACAGGTCAAATGTGTTCATTGTTTTCAAACGTGGGTTTTGTACTTACAAGTTTAAACTAATTGTTTTACTCATTTCTCAAAAACAACATCATCTCAAGAAGAAATACTTAAAAATACTTCATCTGGACCCCTAACTGGAAACCACTTGGGTGACACTATTTAACCATCTTTATAAAAGTTGTGTGTAAATCTGTGAACATTTATTTCTTTGACCTTTGCACAACTGTGTATCATGGGCTAGCTAGTAATTACCCTAATTATTATGTGTGAAGGTTCATCCACACACATTATGCATAAGTGTGTATTTTAAAGCATTCATGCCCTAGACTTAAGCATTGAGCCAGTAATTTCACAACCCAACTTGTCCTATAGTCTAGTGTTTTTTCCCAAACATTTTTTTCTATATATAATACTAATACATACTTAACCATCTCCTACAAGTTTATCAAATATTCAAAGAGAAACAAAAATTGTCTGGTTCAGTAAAATGGCAAAGCTACAACAAGGCCTGGTCCAAGTTTCTCAGAGTTGCTTAAAACATAGAAATTAGCAAAACACAAAACAAGTATGTTTACCAGAATAAGGTTACCAACCAAAACACCATGTCGTAATGTACCGTTAGCTATTGGTTTTGTGCTTATTTTTGTATAGCAGAAAATATTTAAGCAGTATGGTAGTCTAGTGGAGATTTTCTTAGAAATCAAGTTCTTGAAATGAATCAAAAATACAATCCTCTCTCCCTTGAAAAGGCCCCCATTTCGGTCCAGTATTGGATGTTTTCTTCTCAGAGCTGCCCAGAAACACAACAAAACACCTGCCTACTGCATTTCCTGACCTTTTTTCGTTCTGAGCCCAAATTAAATAAAATTAATCCCAAAAAGTGGCCAACTCCCAGAAGAGACTTAATTTATCTGCCACTCCTTCCAGGTCCCCAAATCTGTCCCATGGGTTTGACCTTTTTTACAAGTTGTCGTAGTTTTTTCTTGTATAAAAATGAAATGACCGACATGGGCTTTGGGGCAGGGCAAATAGATTTTAAATTGTTTGGGGAATCCAGTGCGGGGTGTTTACATTCTATTTGCACAGAGGCAGAATTTTGCAGGCAATTCTTCTCCTGTGTGGGAGAGGGGGGGGGGGCTTATCTCTGAACAGCTGGCTGTAGATGAGGTGCCCATTCCTCACCACAGAACCCATTCCAAGGTGATGACTGGTTGATTTGTGGACCAAACCATGATCTTGGCTTTTGGGTGATGTATTGGGCTGCCCCCTAACCTGTACTTTTTTTTTTTTTTTTTTTTTTTTTACAGTTTGGCAATAAGGCACTGCATTTGTAAGTCAGTGGGAAAGGGCAGTGAGATTAATTGTTGAAGTTGAGATAAGAAATGGAATCAGCAAAAAAGAAATAACCAACGGCCCTCTTATTTTTTCTTTCTGTCCAAGTCGAAAACTTATGTGAGGCTTTAAAAAAACAACTTAAAAACAACTGCATTCTACAAACTAGACATTAAGTGTTTGTGAACAAACACGAAGCTGTTCCTGTTTGTTGCACTTTGATTGAATGATTCAGACATTTCTATTTTAAAACATTAAACCTAATTTTGTGTGTCTTTGTCTTACTGAGTACATGTATGTTCTTGGGCTAATATAGTAAATAATTTATGGGTATGAGTTATTTTTTCATTTTGGCTATTGAGGCTATTGACCCAAATCCAACACTGACCCTATTACAAGATGGTATGTTACCCCAAGTAATGCCTTTCAAGAAGAACCCTAAACGAACGTTGGAATTTTATCTGTTGTTCATGTCAAGAAGAACCCTAAACGAACGTTGGAATTTCATCTGTTGTTCATGCACAAAATCCAATGAGCTAATTTTATTTCCTTAAAATTAATCGGAAATATTAGAAAAAAGACGACAGTTTTTAATATCCATTAAACTATGGAAAGCAATGTACATTAGTAAAAGCACATAATCGTGATTATGGCAATGAGAAAAAAAAACAAAAAAATTGGAGCCAAGTTCGAACTGGGTCCCTACATACTAAGTGAGCAGATTAGCCCACACCACATGATATATCCGGTATGTATTGAACTTTAAAATTAAATTTGGTAAGTGTGCTATTGCATCAAACACGTCTAGGTCTCTACACAGAATCATCCGGTCATGCGTTGCAATACCGTCAGCCGCGTGTACATTCAGCATTCGTGCATTTCCACAAGCGGAGTGTTTCGGAGCAACAATTCTTTTTAAAAAATGTGTTTATATACTAACCACATTTATAAGTACCCAGATGGTTATAACTTTTCCATTTAAAACCCTGTAGAACCTACGTAGAAATTGCAAATACTGGTCATGCAGAATCGAATAGGCTATACACTAACCATGTGGTTTGAAACCTGAATAAGGAACTGAGCGGTGAAACACACGAAAGGTTAGTCTCCGACGCCTTGCCGTGATTGTGCGATCAGCAAGCTAGCCATGATGTCCGATTTTGTCACTTTAATCGCTTATTATCGTGGAAACACATTGTGCTTTGATTAGTTTTATTGGCCTGGAATAACTCTTAGTAAAAGCACTTGTGTTTTAAACATGATTTGTGTATTATAAGTAACTAAAATGTAACTTATTTTGAAAAGTTGTGTTTTTAACTATTACTTTTGAGACCCATTGGTTTTGTGCATATATACAAAACGCGCCATAAATGACGTCATTGTGACGTCGTCCGTAATTTTAGGCCATGATGCACATAAACAGTATTCCATAAGTAAAAACTGAAAAAAGTATGACAATTGGGGGTATACTTTTAGAGATATTATGCTCACCAGGTTGGCTAATTAAATATTCACCTCGCTAATAAAGTGGCTAATTAATTTAGAAATTTAACATTTATTATATTTAGAGTTAAGTTTATGTTCTAAGCTTCTAAGGATCTAACTCTTAAATATTTAAACATTAGGAGATTATGTTAACAAATGTGTACAAATGCTATGGGGTTTAGGCGGAAACAAAGAATAATAATAATAAAAATAATAAAAATCTTGACGAAAACAAAACCTGTTCGACTTTTAAGTCGGAACAGCTAATAACTGAAAATAACAAAATCAGGAAAACACAAACGGAAACTTCAAATGCCAACACTTTCACTTCTAAGTCTGAACTCTGAACCCCCATCCTGGAAGATGTTCAGTGCAGGTGCAGTCCTGGAATTTCATCTTTGAGAGGGCAAGGCCATTTTCATTTTGCACTTCCATTTGAAAATCATATATGGGGAGCTTTGGAAGGGGCACCAAGACCAAGAGCAACAGAAGCCATTGGCCTCTGTGGCCTCTGAGTAGTTCCAGGCCTGCAGGTTCAAGGAAACTTAAAATTAGGCCGTCATTGACCCATAATAAATTACAGATTTTGTTTGCCATAAATCAGATTTTTGTTTGTTTCAATTGTTTTTTGCTACTTTTTTAGTTTTGAGATGGTAGTTATGTGTAAGCCCACGAACGAGCGCATAGCATAAATTAAAACAACATAATTGTGACAGCATATAGGCTGCCTTATCTCTTTTTTGAAGGAGTTGTTTGGGCAAAAGATCTCCCTTTTAACTTCCTTCCAGTATTGAATGAGCCTTCTTAAATCTCCACTTGAGACTTCCATCTGGTGTTGAAGACTCCATCAAAGAATCCCCTCTTAGACCATCCCCTCTTCAGCTCGAAAAAAAACCTATATTTGTCAGTCAACACTCAACCTATACAGCTGGGGACAACACCCCTCAATTTGGTAGGCACTGTTAATGTAGTCCTCAGTGATCCCCACAATTCCCAAGTTCCTTCAGAAGTGGGACATCCATGTGAACTTTCCTGTGGAATGAGGGCATGCATTCACAGCTCAAGTTTCTATCATAGGGTAGTTTAATTTTAAAGGTAACAGGATTGGTAAGAATGAAAAACATCATTGTTGAATTTTTCTCTGGTTATGAAGTTCATGCCAGAGCCATTTTTTCTGTGAAATATTTCCCTCTTAAAGGAACGTTACAGAATTGGTGAGAAAAAAACTTGTAAAATATACTTTTTGATCACAGATTTACATAAAACTTACACGGTCTAATGATGATGATAGTAGAAAACATCCCTTGAAATATTTCTGTCTGAAATGCCATATTTGATGAGATATTAATAAACTAATTTTCCGATTGGAGTTTATCGCGTGACCCAGATGGCCGATCGATCTCAAACTTCTACAGGTTTGTCAATTTATGTACATGTATATGGTGGAATACATAAAGTGCTTACACTGCCATCAACTGTTTTGTTAGCAAAAACCAATTCTGTAATGTTCCCTTAAATGAAGTTATATTCACGCATAAAAACTGTATCAGAAAACCTTTAAAAAAAGCAACAGCTGATTTCGGTTGTTTACAACCAAAATTAAGGAAAATGTGTTTACATGCTGAAAATTGTGCATGGTTTTTCACTATTTTCTCCTGACTCACTCAACGGATTATGCCAAAATTTTCACAGGTTCTTTATTTCATGCATACATGTATGGTTGATCACACAAAATATGAACACTGTCTGCAACTATGTTGTCAGCTCTACCAATCCTGTATAATACCTTTAAGAATCAACCCTAATTTGAACTGCGTCTTCATCTTGTCAATTTGTAATTAAATGTCCTTGAGTTTTGACCCCAATCTCATTGAGCTGCTGATCAGAATAATTTGCTTAGCAATTCTTTTTTTGCTTAGCGAGAATCAGGTGGACACCAGCCAAATCAATCAGCACCACTAATGCCACATTGCATTTTATTTTTAGCTGGTACTCTCACTCTGCTCAGCAGAACTTAGCTGTTTTCGTGTACATGAATTTAATCCATCAATCTGAAGAGAATGCAAGAATTTATGCAACGTCGTTAACACTGTCCTGAGTGATATAATTGATGTAAGGTGACATGTTTGCACATTTTCCTTGTTCAAGCATAGTTCAACCAATACAAAAGTCACAATTTAAACACAATGTTGGTGTTACCATTAGCATTGAAGCGCGTGTTTACAATGTCAAAACCAAACAAGGGCTAGACCAAAGGAGTGCCTTGACGCTCAATGGCAGGAGAACTCATGCTTGAAAATGACCCTTCTAACTTTCCAGCAATCCATCAAGCACCTTGCAACTCTCTCCCTCATGAATTCCATCCCCATGATGAATTGCCGATCCGAAACCAACACCCAGCGCACTCCATTATTACTCCCTCACTAATAACCATAGCTGTGTAAACCCCGACCAGGGTAATATTAGCCAAGTGTAAACAAGAAAAGGACTGGCTGCTTATTTTAAAGGCAGTGATATTATTCAAGGGGGGATTGTGTTACACAGCAGACCTGATGGATTAGAGAGCCTGGCGGCTTATTCTGTATCCAATCCCTAGGCTTAGTTGAAGGCTTGTAAACAAGGGGACAACATTTTGGTTCGTGCTGGATTTGTTTTCTTCCTCCGTGATTGTAGGAACGATCTTTACACATGGTATGAAGAGCCTGATGTCATGATGCTGCTTGCCAAGGAACTATGCGCTTACGACAGGGGCTCCATAAGCACATAGTTCTGTCGTAAGGAGTGTCATGATTGAAAATGGGCTCACTCATGAAAATGGGCTCACTCATGAAAATGGGCTCACTCATGAAAATGGGCTCACTCATGGAAATGGGCACACTCGTTTAAACATCAGTCATTTTGACAAATCTATGAGATGCTTTAGTGTCTGTTTTGGGGTTGTTTGTCCAACAAAGCATTACAGTGTTCATGCCTGAAGCATTGGGTTTAACCCTAAAGAACCCAAGTCCTACAATATCCTCATTGCCAAAGTGCAGGATTGTGAAGGATTTGGGCTATTAGGGATCTGCAACACAGGAGGATTTCGAAGGCTTTGGGCTAAAATGAGTTTTTGTTAGGGTAGGATTTCGCAGGACTTGCGCTACCGGGCTGTTTTTACATAGGAGGATTTTGAAGGTTTTATGTATTATGCAGCTTAGCCAAAATAGGATTCTGAAGGTTTTGGGCTTTTTTGACATTTTTTGACTCCCTAACTTCTGTCTCAAAAGGATTTTGAAGGATTGGGCTAATATGTATACTTACAATAAGTTGAAGGATATTGAAGGATTTGGGCACTTTAGGTTTATTACCACTTTAATCCGAAGGATATTGAAGGATTTGGGCAGTATGTTTACCCAAGGGTCTAGTCTGTTAGGGTTAAGGGTTAGTACATTATTGGTATTTCAAAGAGTGAATTTATACCCTTCCATGGCTCACCTTAACACTATAATTAGCCGGGCATACATGTACAATGTCTAGTCATATCTGCTGTGGGCTAGTAAATGCCACTTCTCAACTTGACCCTGTGGGCCACTGAAAAGTGTGCAACATACACTGTATGTTTAAAATATTTGTTTGGTTTTTCTTTTCAGACAACTTGAATAACACAAACAAATCGTTTTAGTTTTCTCTTGAGTGTGTGAATGAGACTTTGTCTGACTAATAAGCCGATTGCAATCTCTACCTACAGTAGTTAAAGTTATGCCAATACATGTTTAAAATCTTGGCTAATAAAAGTTCCTATACTAAGGGCAAGTAAAAAGCACAGTTTACAAGACCGGTGGCCTTCTTTTCAAAAAAGCTTAAGCACAAGGCCTTGTTTTTCAGTAATCAGTGAAATTTTCGTCAAATTTGGTGTCCACTTTTAGTGAAGGCAACAGAAAATGATTTATTGTTTTTCAGGGATTCTGTGCAATTTCAAAAGGAGCTTATTTTGGTTGAAGTTTAAGTAACAGTGGTTCTGGAGGTCTTCAAATGCTATTTGCTTGGCTTTTTTGACAGTATTTCAGAAGGATTATATTATTAGGCCAAGTAAAACAAACACTCAGTGATTTGTGTCTGCCAGCATAATTTTTGAAACTGAAACTCAGATTGAAACTGTTCCAAAATTTTCTATACATTACCGGGGGAAGATGAGAGCATTAATGTTGCTCCACGCCGAGTTATAAATGATGAAAACTGTTCTGGTCAATCGTTGGGCACATTGATATGCAGCTGTCACACTCCATCAAACATCGTAATGGATGAGTGCACGGCCGGCATAATTGTTTTGACGCCAAACTACGGTAACGGGAAGAAAGTATGGGAGTGAGCAACCAAGAAAAAAGGGAAATGGGCTAAGATACAAATTAAAAAACAAGTAACTATTAGTAAAAAGGATGTTCAGACCTTCATTTTAAAGGAGAGTGAGTACAATTGCTCTCCTCTGCAATCATTAACCTTGTTCAACTAGGAGTGCAAAATCTAGCTCTCCTTAAAAGTTTGAAGTGGATTAAAAAAAATCAGTGGACAAATTGTAGTCATTGCTATTGATATGACGTCTCTTTGGTTTTGATTATGTCAAGTAATGAACCACAAGGGAAACTGACTGGGTACAAAGATGCTGACATAATAGGGAGACCGCCAACATAGGGCTAGATAGCTCAGTTGGTAGAGCGACGGTACGTTAATCCGGAGGTCGTTGGTTCAAATCCCACTCTAGTCAATTTTTCTTTATTCAACCCCATACTGGTTTTGATTATGTAACAAAGATAACAATCTACCATCCTGCAATGCAGTATGCGCATATATGAATCCGCACATATATGAAATGTGCTTTAAGAACAGTATAAACAGTCAGATTTTATGATTCTTGTAGACAAATTTGTGTGAAGTTTGGTTCTGAGGGTTTCAGAGAGCTCTTCTCAATAATCCTCATATCTCATAGATTTTGTACTATTGCAAACATTTTCTTTATACTGTTCTGAAGTAACTTTTGTGTTTATAGAGTGTTGTAGAAAGTGCCAATGCCAATTTTGTATAATTTGGGTTGAGCAAACAAAATTGACTAGAGCGGGACTTCAGCCTGAGACTGCTGGATTAGCGTTTGTTTCGGTGCTCTACCAACTGAGCTATCTCGCCCTGATGTTGGCGGTCTCCCTATTTTGTCAATATCTTTGTTGGGGTGGGGGGGGGTGGGTAAGGGGGACACCTCTTAGCCCTTTTAGTTTTTCTCCTGTTTATCCATGTGGTGTTTTTTATAATTAACATACCTTACTTATCGTACGTTTAAACTGATTTGGCTCATTCTGGGTAAATAAAGGAAATGAATAAATAATTGAATAGTCAAATAGAGCATAAAACGTTATTTACAGCTCAGCAAAAATTAGCAGTTAACCTGTCACAAATTGTATGCATGACATAGGCCTATCAGTGTTTTGAATGGTAAGCAAAATTGTCTTGTGCTTAAGCGGCTTAATGGCTAGTCATTGCACATGCAACCATAGGGCAAGGACCAGATGATGCTACTTAGCCCCTCATAAAAACTGACAATCCTGTGTGATTTTGTTCCTGTGATATTTCTTGTAAAGTATACCCAGTGGGTAGATTTGTAGTGATATCTCAGGCCTGGAATTTCATCTTAGAGAGGGCAAGGCCATTTTCATTTTGCAAAGGGCACTTACATTGGAAAAAACTTTAGGTCTATGGAAAACTTTTGTAGGGGCACCAAGGCCAAGATGAGGGCAATGGAGGCCATGGCCTCCGTGGCCTCCGTGTAATTCCAGGCCTGATATCTTCTCTTTTGAACTATTATGGCAGGTTCTGAGAAGGACACTCAATATTTCAAAACAGTCGTCGTTACATTGGCAGGTTGTCAATTATTGACTACTTTAGCCCAGCAGCCGGGGCTACCATGAGAAGCAACTTTAGCCCGGCAGCACTCTCCCCCTCTCTCTCTCTCTCTCTCTCTTTCTCGCTCTCCACAAGTGTTTGTTCACTGAGCAAGTGACTACATGTAAATGTAAATTGAGCGCTGAAAGCCTTTTAGAATTGCTTCAGACACTGAGCTCTAACATCCACGCTTTTAATAGATTATAATAGCTTATACGTTGCAGCAGTGAAACACCTTACATAATGGCAGGAAGCTCCCATGAAAAGATCTCATTAGCCTTGCCTTGCCGCATTATCAACAGTGGTCTTTTTTTTCTTCTGTACTGCCTTCCAGTGATAGCTACAGACATGATTCCAAGGCTTCATGACCTTTCAGTAAAGTGCATTACTAAGAAGAAGGTTAGAGCTAGTCTTGGTTCAAGATGCTCTCGCTTGTTTCCGACAGCAGAGAGAACTATCACTGAGAGAGAACTGCTATCACTGGAGCGTCTTGGCACTTTCGTAGTAGTCTGTGGTAGCGTTTTTGGGGGGTGATAATGATTTGTGGTTGATATCGCCCTCTATTGGCAAGCAGTTCTCGGGATGATAGCAGTTTGTGGTTGATAGCGCCCTCTATCAGCGAGCAGATTGTGGTTAGCTCTCTTATCAATGAGAGAAATGTGTCTTGAACTAAGACTAGGTTAGAGCCGGACATGGCAGACAAATAAAGTTTGAGAAAGCAACTGCTTTAAGATTTCAGGATTGCGGTAAATTTCATATAGCTGCGTAAAGGTATTTTACAGGACTTGTAGAACTGACAAAATAGTCACAGACAGTGGTCGTGTTTTGTGTGATCAACCATATGAAATAACAAACCTGTGAAAATTTGAGCGCAATCCATTGTGTGAGTCAAGAGAATAGTGAAAAACCAATGACAATTTTCGGCACAAAACACATTGTCCTTTAGTTGTAACAACCGAAAGCAGCTGATTGCATTTTATTTCATAATCAGTAAGCTTTCAGACTAAAAGTTAACGATGAATTTTTGTTTATCCTTACCAACCCTATATAATACCTTTTAAAGACAAAGTACACAATTGGCAGTTATGAGAAAAAGAAATGGTTAGTTTCAATATAAAAGCTCACTGATTTGTAGTTCCTAGCATTATCAATCCTGCAAGTATTGAAAGCTCACTGATTTGTTTGAAGTTCCCGGCATTACCAATCGGCCAATCCCCAGAGAAATAGTTCTGTCTGAAACACTCTGTGAAAGTCGAGGAAATAGCGTTTGAAGATGCCAAAAAATTCAGTGTACTTGTTATAAATGTACATAAAATCTCTGAAAAACATTTTTAAATGTTTTGTCATTTTCACCAAAACCTTGTCATACAAAATCAAGACTAATATACAATTTTTTAGAGATTTGCAGTTTTTTTGTTGCTTATACCAAAGAAGGCGACATAAAATTCAGAAAAATGTCTACAAGGTGAATTTAGCCTTCCTAAACCATCTGGCTTTTAATTCAAATCATTTTAATCAACTTTCAATCACAGAAGGAGACTCCATTTCCTTTTCTTAACACTCCCTCTGAATTATCAGTAAACCCCTCAAGGCGCAGGAAGCAAATTAATGTATATTTTTTTTCTCTCTCCCTTTTTGTTTTCCCTCCCTCCCTCCAGGGCTGATCATCCTCTTAGGCCTAGTGATGTACCCCGCTGGCTGGGGATCCGATGCAGTGGTAGAGCTCTGCGGGTCGGACGCTGCACCCTTCCAGTTCGGCAGCTGCTCCCTCGGATGGTCGTTCTTTGTGGCCGCCGCGGCCACCGTCCTCACCTTTGCCTGCGCGGTGCTCTCTGTCCAAGCGGAGATTGCCACCGCGAGCGATGATGTACAGGATGAGATACTGAAGGGAAAGTATGTCATCTGCCTCCCTTGATGACAGAGGGGAAAGCCTCAGATGTGCTGGAGATGATTGACTCTTAAATGGGAGTCCGCAGCAAATTGATGAACATGCTCAGTATGTCGGCGTGCATCTGTTTTATAAATCAGTTATACAACTCAAGCTCTAAGTGTGGACTATAACCCGGCGTTATACAATTTGTAAAGGGTACAACCGCAAGAAGTGAAGGCTTATCTTCCTGTAATGTCTTCATCGCATTAAGTTGTGAATGTGAAGAGTGATCTTATCAGGGTACCACAGTAATAAAGAGAGCTCCCGCTAAATTGACTCTCAAAGTAACATCTTCCAAGCTGGGATATTGGTCTCAGGAAAAGAGAGATGCAAATTTTGTAGAGTTTTTTATATTCTCGCTACTATGTCTGAGGAGGCAAGTAAAGCTTTCAAACTTTATCAAGCAAAAAAGAGGCTTACCAGACCCAGATGGTTTTATAATTCCAGATTTCAGGAATTTTTACAGGTCTCCCTTTGTCACAGAGTTTTCCAAACAAAATGCAACAACCTGAAATTGCCGCTCCATGCTAAAACCAGGCACTTCCTCCCAAAGCTCAAAACTGGGTTTATTTGTTCATCAAATAGATGAGAAGAAGAGCTTTCAAATACCACACAATGGGAAAACTTTGGAGACGATAGAGGGCGTCCCACTCACCGGTCCTTTTCTATTGTTCTTATCGCTGAGAACAATGGAAAAGGACCGGTGAGTGGGACGCCCTCTATTGTCGCAAAAGTCTTCTATTGTAGGGCCTTTCAATAATCAATTTCTCAACATAGAGACCTTTCTATTGCGACGACACTGCCAGAGTTTTTGCTAAACAAGGTTGCAAAATTTTGGGAAGCCATTGGTGCAAAGCGAAAAACAGACAGCCACAGTTATGTTACACAAATATTCAAAAATAGTTTTTAATTTGTTGGAAAACAAAGCAACCAATCATGGGATGCATTTTTTTTAAATTGAAAGTTTGCAGAAAATGTTGAAATTGGTCATAACACCTGTTAACAGGATTGTACGTTTTGCTAACATTCGGCCATTTATGCCAACCAGCGCGGGTTGTTTTACCAACAATAGGAAGGTCTATAGAATATCTAAGACACCACATCACATGATGTCAAGACTGATGTTTGGTTGTCTTCCCTTTTATTAAATGCCCTTTCACTATTTCTGAGCAGTGCCTGATTTTTGGCATGGGGCGTCACATTATGGCCTGTCCAGTTTTGTACACTGTTATTATTCAGTGTTTTTAAACCTTGTAGAACAATGAGGCCACTACTACCTATATTTTTTACGGACTTCATGACCCTGCTTGAATTTGTCTTTATGTACTTGTATATCCCACTTTACAGCTCAGCATTTTTTTTCAAAATGTGTGTACATATTATAAACAAAATAGTCTTAATTATTGTAAACGTTTCATTTAAAACTGTTGTATTTTTATTTTTCTGTAGCTATTTATTAAGATAGCGTGCAACTATGTTCAGAACATCGACATCAAAACTGAAAAAGGGGTTATTTATTTCTGATAGTGCTGATGGTTTGGATATTGGAGATGAATGGTGGGGAGGGTGATTGCTATAGCAGACTTCATGCAGTATGATTCATCTACTTGAATTGGAAGAGAATATGATATCGGCAATATCTCTGTGGATGGTTGAAAGGAGAGGCAGAAACCATGCAGAAACCAAACAGACCATAGCAATTAGTGTGTCTAGACTGGAGGAGTTGCATACTGGCAGTTTACAGAGGGGTCTGGATCAGAGAGAGAGTATAATAACCAGAGCCTCTCAATACAAGATCCCTGGATTGACTCACATGTGTCTGTCTATTACAATTGAGGAATTCCAATCTCTGCTGAAATGGAAACGTGGGTCCTTGCCGACCGGACATCGCGCCAGATCAAAGCCGGGGAAAGTTCATCATCGCTTGCGAGTTTAAAGGGACATTGTGGGCTCACTTGCACGAAAGAAGGTTTTCTTGTACAGCACAGTGATTACGAATGAGGTAGAACTTATCCAGAGTTCTCCGCATGCGGTTTGAACAAATTTTGTGCTGATGCGCACAAATTGTAGTCGATACGATTTTTTCTTTTTTTTTCTTTAGTTTGTGGGGGGGGGGGGTAGGCTTCAGATCAAAATTCACAAAAATCATAAAGATGTCATTTAGAATACCCCAGATTGCACAGTAGGGCTTTTTAAACCAAAGATAAACACTAAAGGCAAGTAAAAAAACATTCCGGGACCTAGTTTCATTTCAGTATGCTTTGGCCAAACTTCCAAAAGTTGGGTCCAGAACGCCCACCAGTTTTTAAAAAACATGGAGAGAACTTTGTTATCCTTACAGCTACTACAGTTCCGCTTCCAAAGTATCTTCCCTGCAACTCTCAAACAAAACAATAGGGGCCTACTCATGACAGGAAGTGAAAGAGCAATATTTGGTGACAGAGGTACCTGTATACTTAGTACATAACACTTTAGCAACAAAAATGCACTACATCATTTGGTTTGTAGCTAAGAATTTTCAGCCCCCCCCCCAAAAAAAATTTTTATTTTGTAACCACAGCGTTCGAACTTGAAAGGACTTGAGAATGCTTGTTGGAAATGAATCTGTAGCTTTGTGAACTTGGCCATATTGTTATATTTCCTTTTTGTTGTAAGTTACATGGTGTTCTGTTATCATACTCGAAAAATGACTCCCAGCTGGTAGAACAAGATACAAAAGATTGGCAGGATGCGTTATGCTATTGTTTTCATTTGCGTAACAATTTCATTTACGATAACAA
Source organism: Pycnopodia helianthoides (assembly GCA_032158295.1). Lineage (NCBI taxonomy): Eukaryota > Metazoa > Echinodermata > Asteroidea > Forcipulatida > Asteriidae > Pycnopodia > Pycnopodia helianthoides. The sequence continues at coordinate 15,348,513 of CM063251.1, forward strand.
TTCATCCAAATAATTCAGTGGTGGGCCAGCCTTTTAAATAAACAGAAAGCAACGATGAATTGAAGTGAAATTAATGAGGTTTTCTGGTGCTTTGTGTATTTGGTTTCCTGCCGTATGGGAGCCTATTTGTAGACAAACTTTTTGTAAGAGGTCACCATCTGAATTCATGCCTGTTGAAAATTTAATTGGACATTTGCCAACTCTCTCTGAACAAAGATATTGAACAAAATAGGGAGATTGCCAACATAGGGCTAGGTAGCTCAGTTGGTAGAGTGCCTGCACGTTAATCCAGAGGTGGTTGGTTCAAATCCCGCTTTAGTCAATTTTTCTTTGTTCAACCCAAAACTTTGATAAATGTATGATAGTTTTTAATTTCGTTGACATTTTTTAATGAACTCTACTAAAAACAGCACAGTTGCCTTGTGAGACACTGCATCGTACAGCTTGTGCAAAATTTGTCAAAAACTTTGGTCTATATTTATAAAAAGGAAATATCTGGCAATACAAGTAGCAACCAGTTCTATTTTATTAGATGTTATTTGGCAAAACATGTAACAAACCGTTGTACATGTCAATTAATAAACCACTAGGGAAATTGACAGGGTAACACATGAACAGGTATTACAGTTTTTATATAAGTAGAAACTATATGAACTTAGTCTCTAAGCATTTAAAAGAAAGACAAAAATTGGAGTGACTTGGAATATGAATGGTCTGTGAGGGAAATATTTTTTGTTACATATTTAACAGATTGTGTACTTCATTACAAGGTTATAAATATTATATCACTAAAAGCTATATGCTATCAAAAGCATTTGAGGCTTCCAGCTCTTGACAGATGTTCAGTTTATAACCCTCTTTTGTTGAGAAGTGTCACTGTTGCCAAGAGTTATCCAGATTATTTGCTTATTGTTGTCAGGGACATCGGAGCAGTGTAAATTGAACCCATGGCTGGAGATAACACACTGGCGCCATGGTCACTGATGTTCAATTATTTTATGGTGGCATTCATGTATTGTGTGACATAGGCCCCTAAGTGCATTTTTATGATATGGTGGCATTCATGTATTGTTTGACATGATCAACTTCCTCCACTGAAATCAGACGGGTTGGGTGTTTTGTGGTGACTTCTTTGTCATAATTCCCTAGAGTGATTTACTAGGATCCTTCCTCATTCCAATTCCGTAAAATCCAATTCACTACACTAAATCAACACCCAAGCTGTTACTCTGATTACAGTAGTAGAAGTACTATCCCATGTAAAGCTTGTTACCTTTACTAGTGCACAGTCACATTTGTTGTTATTCATCCCCAAAAAAATTAATGGTCAAGGAAAGCGTTGTGTCAGAATGATTGTCACTGTTCTAACTTGAGGTTTATCTGTTTTGTGTAGCCATTCAATGATTTGGAATCGTTTATATTTTTTTCTGAAGTTCCCCCGATTGTTGATTTATTTCACTGGTTTTAAAATTAACAAAACAATTTACAAAGAACGAGCATACAAGTCAAGAAGGTACTTTGTAACATACTAGTACATACAATTGTTCGAAAAAGCATTTGACATGAGTTGTGTCTGAAGACATTTCTTTGAAAAGTCGACTCATGGTCTTACAGGATTTTACTTGAGTGTAATGCTTCCATAAACGTGATGCAGTGTCTGAAAATGACCTGTCACCTCTAAGTGTGTTGTTTAGTTCTGGGCTCAGTAAGTAGTGATTTTGTACCCAAGCATAAGTTCTGTGAAGGAGTGTGTTGTTCAAAAGACTGGATACTCAGAAAATGAATGTACTAATTATTCAACCAAAAGTATGTGGTGATTTTTCTCCATATTAGTTTTTTTATAGAACTGTTCTGAAATGTATTTTGTGATATTAGTATTTTTTACGTTTTGTAAATCAAAGGTAACTAAAAACGCACATTATTTCATAATTATTATTATTATTTTTTTTTGTGGATCAACCCGTAATGCTGTTGTTTCTACAGGGCACAATTTCATAGAGCTGCTTTAAGCAGAAAATATTGCTGTAAAATCTTCTGCTAAGCAAAGATGAGCGGGACACCAGTCACGGAAGGTGCATGTGGCATGGCATCTTGGCTGGTAACTCTAATCTGGTTAGCATAACTTGATTGTGCTTAGCTGCTTGATTTGCTTGAGCAGCTCTATAAAATCGGGCCCCGATCATGTCAATATAAATGCTGCTTGGAGTAGTTAGTGATGGAATGAAAAGTGACGCCCCATTACCAAAATCAGGCAGTACTCATAAACACTTACACTGTGCAATTCCTGTGCTTATTCGAATATACAGACCAGGTAAAGTGCGCAAGTTGTTTTCTTCACACATTAAAGCAATAATACTGGGACCAAAGTGGAACCAAAAATGTTTGAATACACAAAAGACTTGCACAATCTGCAAAAGGAAAAACAACTAAAACATCAGCCTGGATGTCATTGCGATGTGATGTCCTGAACATTCTGTATGTTGAGGCAATACTTACCTTATAGGCCTGGATTCTAAGGTGTTACTTGAAAGCTCTTCTTCTCATCTATTTGGTGAGCAAATAAACCCAGTGTTTAGTTTTGGCAAGAAGTGCCTGGTTTTGGCATGGAGCGTCACAAATGATGAACTTGTACATTTTTGTAAAAGAAGAAGTGCAGTATTGATATTTATTTGTAAAATCAGGTGATTCTTTGGTAATCATTTCATCAGATTTTTTACTGGTGCAGAACAGTAATGTGTATAAAGAAATGGTACAGATCTTAAGGTTATCAGGAATTGAAGTAATAGATTTTAATTGGAATAGTTTGCTTCATGTAACCCTTTAGAGACCATTCATTTCTGTATAATCATCACCATACGCATTGATGATTTTTTGGCTCGTTATTTTCAGGAAAAATGTCATGAAAATTATTAAGAAACATAAATACATGGTCTTGCTTTAGAATTGTAGATTCTATGGGAACATGGGAAACATTGGAAAATGTCAATTAGGTCTCATACCTTTTCTTTGACCCTCTTGTTTGAGTGGAATCAGGTCAAGTCTTGTGGCCATTTGTGGCCACTTTGGGTATTTCAGTACAAGCCGCTTGCCGCCGCTATGGTCATTTCGAATAGTCATTTACGGACATGTTCTCTGAAGGTTAAGTGGGATTGATATCATAGTTGCAGAGAGAAATATTTCAGTCTGAAGTGTTGTCTTCTTTAAAAGGCTTACTCCCTTCTCACCTTGGGTAAAGTGGTTGGACTTGGGAAAGATTGGTATGCCTGGCCCAGTCATAAAGCAATTTGTTCTTTAAACCAACATTCCTTATTCCTCCACAAGGAGACAGCATCCTGAAGGAAGGGTCAGAGTTAGAAAAACTTTGGGGATTGGAAAATATTGCTGTGCAATGCAAGAGAAGACGTTTTAACTTGTTGTTAATACCATTAACCGATGTACACTCTGTTTTCTTGGATATGTGTACGCCAATGTCAATGAAATTATCAAAGGTTATGTTTTTGTAAATAGAGAATTTAAAGGTATGAAATCTTCATAGTCCAGCGTCTTACCAGTTATGTTAGGAAACTCTTATTAAACATGGAAGTTCAGGTTGGAGACCATGTGGTAACTTAACAAGAGTTATAGTTTTCCTAATTTTATCTGGATTCAAATTTCTTTTGCCCTCAGTAAGATTGTACATGTAGCTTGAAAAGTTACATAAAAGGCCATGTGTTGATCAACCCGTTGTACTCGATACAAACGTCCTTTTTCTTTTTGTGGTATCATTCCTGGTGAAGAAGCCATTGAAGTCTGATTGTCACACTGTGACACCAGTATGTAGAATTATGTTCGAGGTGATCATTTTTGTACGAGCTTAACAGAAGGTTTTACACGGTGTATACGCAAACAAATGTTGAAATGTGTTTGTCAATTGATCAGCGACATGTGTAAGCAATAAATATTTCTATGAAAAAGAAAGAAGCTTAAACCTACGACTAATTGCAGTTTTGGGGAAATTTGATATATTAAATCATAAGGGTAAGTCCAGCTTTTTATCAATTTGGGGCCAATTTCTCAAGTGCTATTTTACACTCTAAAATGATGCAGTAGGCTCTACTGATGCCTTTTTATATAATTTGACCCATGATTCAAGCTTTATTTAGGGAAATACTGATAGTTGAAGAAAAGGCTAAAAACTGAAAAAATCACAAGGGGTAAGTCCAGCATTTTTATCAAATTTGGGCCAATTTCTTTGATGTGATTTTACATTCTTAAATGGTGCACTAAGCTCTACTGATGCCTTTTTATATAACTTGACCCATGATTCAAGCTTTATTTAGGGAAATACTGATACTTGTAAAAAAGGCTAAAAACTGAAAAAATCACAAGGGGTAAGTCCAGCATTTTTATCAAATTTTGGGCCAATTTCTCAAGTGCTATTTTACACTCTGAAATGATGCAGTTGGCTCTACTTATGCCTTTTTATATAACTTGACCCATGATTCAAGCTTTACTAATATGGAAATTCTGATACTTTAAAAAAGGGCCAAAAACTGAAAAAATCATAAGGGGTAAGTCCTCGATTTTTGACCCTACCCTTTGCTTTACTCTAGCCCCCCCCCCCCAAAAAAATTCTAACAGTAATATTGAACCCTCAGCAAACCCTTGTCCCAACACTTACCTATGCCTCCACCCAGTGTCTTAAACTTTAGACTAATTGCTGTCTTGGGGAAAATAGTGATATTTGTTAGGCATCTAATGTATGTATGTACGGTCGACTATTATCAACATCTCAAGTCACTATGAATCTACAAGCGTACATGAGGCTTTGTATGTAGTATTATGGTTAACAATATACATGAATCTTCAAGCATACGTGAGGCATCATATGTCTGTACAATTGAGCATACACCTTTCAAGGCATTGTGAATCTACAAGCGTACGTGAGGCTTCATATGGTAAACGACACACTTCATAAAAGGGAAAATATTGTGATTTTATCAAAAAAATGAAGGACTCGGCAGGTCAAGTCAAACAACACGGCATCAGTGAGGATGCCTGCTTCATTTCTAAGCATATAATCAAACTTGAAAAATAAGGCCAACAATTGAAATACTTATATTTGGGGGGAAATTGTCCTCACTCCAACAGTCGGTTACGGTTTATCCCTGATGGATGCCTCTTTCACAGCGTAGTTCTTACATTCCAATGACCACTCCAATCATTTCACTAAAAATTCACCCCTTTAAAATGCATTACCCTATACAATTGGAAAATCGATGAACACATTATAATAATAACTGAATTACCAAAGGATACAAGGCACTTAAAGGTATTGTACACTTTTGGTAACAGCTCAAAATCAGTGTCCCATTTTGTGTGATTCAACATATGCATGAACAAACAAACCTGTGTTTTCTGTTTTTTCAAATTATCGTGCGCGATAATTACTATTGTTTTACTCGTTTCTCAGAAATGATAGAATTTTAGGCAGAAATATTTTAAGGAACCCTTTCAACCATTACTCACTTTAAATCATGTAAGTTATGTGTGAATCTGTGAACATTGTGTTTTGAGATCTTACCAATAGTGTACAGGGCCTTTAAGGGAGAAAGACCAACGAAATGGGGACAACCAGCGACAAGTTGGAGAACAGGCGAGTCTTGAGACCCCAATTGAGGCACAAAACAGACTAAGTGTTTTAAATTGGGACAAGAAGACCGTTCCATAGCCAGGAGGCAGCAGCGGAAAAGAATAATCTTTGTTTTATGTTCAAGTGAAGCTGTCAAAAAAACAATTTCTTTGCCCACTGAATCTTTCTCATCTCTGAAGGAATTTGCCACTTGAAATTGTATGAATTGTTCTAATCTATATATGAAGTCCTGGAGGTACATTTCAACCAAACGAATCCATGTGCTAGACTGCCAGTAGCCACTAATTGGTGCCAGAAGTTAATGAACACTTAGTTTTAAGTTGCAGCCCTACTTAACTTCCTCCTTTTAGCAGCACAGTGCAGAAACTAGGGTAAAATTTTAGGGGGGGGGGCACATGGGGTGCACCATTTTTTCCAGGGGGGTTTGTCTTGCAAATTGAACTGTAGTTTTCGTTTGCGTTTTTACTAAGCAAGCCCCTTTTCTTTATGTCATTTTTTGTAAGATAATCTGCCGTGGAATTAAAGACAAATTTATTGTCTGTGTGTAAAAAGAGAAAAAAAAGTAGTAATCTCATAAGTCTAAATTTGAAATGTTGGGGGGGGGGCACGTATACACCCTGTGCCTCCTTAGTTACACAGCTGTGCAAGCAGCTGGCAGCTGGGTGTGGGAACAGCAATAATACTACATTAATTTTTCTGGAAAATCATAAATATTTCAAATAGTATGCAGATGTGGTGGTTTGTGTCTGTGTTGGGAAGCTATGCTACATAACAAGGCATCAATGCGGCTCTATAGATTCCTAGAGTTTACAGAATTGATGATCACAGTTAATCATAAATGATCAAGAATCATCACTTATCTAGGGACTCATCCTCCTAAAACCGTCTTAATGCTAATCCTAAATAATCCCACGCCACAGACATTTCCAGTAAAACCTCAATGAGGCCATACAGATGCCTAGATTTCATACAATTGATCACAAATTTGGCATAAATGATAAAGAATCGTCACTTGTGTAGGGATTAATCTTCCTAATCTCATCCTTTAAAACCTCCTTAATACTGATCCTAAATAATCCCAGGCCAGACTATTTTCCTACTAAGTTGACAGGGCTACAATGGAGTGTACAGGGCGGGCTAGCTCCCTGATCTCCCTTGACATAACATAAGCCTTGGTGTATATTTTGAAATATTAGTGTCCAGCAGGGCTAAGTATTTCTAAGTAAGGTAATTAGCCTTCCTCGCCCCCCCCCCCCAGTTAAGTTCCTACATTGTTCCCCATATATGATATACCAAGGGCAGGGCACAGGGGTGAACCTACATGATTATGGTCACACTAGTCATTTTGTCCCATGACACCCCAGCACATCAACAAAGTCACAGTCTCCATGCATGTGGTATTAGGGCGTAGCAAACCTTCCCAGGTGAAATAAAGGGTGTATTGTAACCTTTACTAACTAGCTATTCCAAGCCTAATAATATCATTATGTTATTCAACAAATGACAACAAGGACTATCTTGCTGGAGGTGACATGGGACCATGTGGTAGGTGAACAAATCATGAATAAATTTTGGGGTGTGGAAGTTTATCCACACAGGGGAGTTAAGAAATACCCGACGTTAAAGGTAAGGTATTGTGAATCTTCTCTTGCATAAAGATGCACCTTTGAGGAATAAAAAATTGAAGGGACAGTTTTTTTCAGATTACTAAACATTTTCCTTCATCCACTACAGCCACGAAGCTAATACAACAATCCTGCGAAGAAAAAAATCTAATTAGGTTAATCTGTTTGAGTGAAAACAACCATTTTTGTTTTGTCAGGGATTTGTGCACACAAGCATTTGGCTTGTTTCGGAAGCAGCAATCGAGATAAGCAACAGTGATCAGTAGGGTCTTCAAATGCTATTTTCTCAACTTTGACAGTAATTCAGACAGGAAATGTGACTCTGGAAGAGTGGTACCTATTTATCAGCCAGCTCAATTTCACTGGACGAGAGCTCGTAAAAAATTCAGCACAATCCAAAATGTCTGGGCGTATGGTGATGGTTATACACAAACTCATGGTCTGTTATGAAAAGGAATAGGATAAACCGGTTTATCTACTTAGGATTTACCCTCAGCTGGGATTAAGAAAAGATTATCCTGTTTGTAATACTTCATTCTGGTCGCTGATCTGTAGTTTGGTGAAGAATGCATGCAAGTAAAATCTGTCTGCTAAGTGCTAGACATTGGTTCAAGGATTGCACTTTCAGAACATTTTCATTATCATATAAAATGGAAAAATCTCAGTGTCTGTAATAAGCGCACAGGTCTGTGTGATGCACGGTGTGAGGCAGTGCTGAATTGGCAACTGGGTGTGCAGCAGTTCTAGAGCACCTAACTCAATGCTGTTAACATTGTGCGGATCCATGCAGCCACAGCCGGTTATGATTTGAACTCCTCAAATGCCATACTAGCACTTCGTCAATTTGTAAATGAAGTGAGGGTCGAATCACAAATTTTGTCAAGCCGTAATTTTCTTTGCAATAGTCAGATGTTTTGGGGAAGATTATACAGTATGATGGGCACAAATTCCTACAAAGAAGTTACCTTGAATCTGACCTTATTGTCTTGCTTTGTACATGTAACTTTGGTAGCGTTTACGCTATCAAAGTGAAAAAAATGTGCCATGCCCTGGAGTCACTTGTCCTGTAACCAGTCTGACATCACCTTTGACACTTTAATGCTTAAACCATCCATTCATATGCTATACTTTTTCTTTTTTTCTTAATTTGATAGCATTTACAGTAGAAAGCAAGACAATAAGGTCAGGTTCAAAGTCCAGTTTCTTTAAGATGACAGCATTTCAAAAATGAACATTTTGTGACTGCCTTTTACCCAAATTTCAAAAGAGAGTTTTGGGTTTAGTTTGATATTTCCCGAGTCTTGATAGGCGACACTGTTTTTTGTACTAGTCACCGGTAGAGGGCACAAGATTGACTGGCTCGGAGGGACTGGGCAAGTCTACGAATCTGGTTTAAAACTGTTTTTTTGTTTGATACAGATATCTCTTCTACAGTAATTTGTGTTGTGATATCAGTACGTTAACAAAACGAGGGCCCCAATCAAGACTAGTTTTCCCCCAGATTTTACTAATTCATGTGAAACCAGCTTTGTAAAAACCTGTCAGAAAAATAACAAAGTTGTACCAAAAAAATGGTTTCGTTATACAACAGTAAAGATAGTAATAATTTGGGAGGCTAATCATCCTTACTAACAGTTGAGAAGCTGAATTGAGAATGACGCGGCTACAACGTGTTTGAGAAGCAGGCATGCGAGGGCGCCTTTGGCAGCCAGCCACATCAACCCATATACGACCACGGAGCACAGCCAGAGATCCAAAGCGTTTGATTCATTAATATCAAATAGAACAAAGCCATTGACATCATCCTGCCACCATCTTAGACGTAAAATGATGATGAAACAATGAAAACGCTTGACACATGAGTATAAGGTCTAATCTCAAATGATGATTTTCAAAAGTTATCATCTACTAAATAGATCCAGATGGTGTAACTTCAATTCCTGGAATAACCTTTCAGTTTGATAAAAACATACATAAAGTGTAGAATTTTCGGTTCAGGAGTTCCTTGTGGACCCTCCATGGGGGCTCATCCAGTAATTACTTGGAGTCCCTCTGACAGGAGCCCCAGACTGCCAACCATCTGTTTTTTGTCAAGTAATATAACAAAAAATTACATGATACTAAAACAAAATGCACACCCACAATTTTGGCGGGAAAATTGTGTTCACTTTAGCATCTGGAATCTGAAAATTGTTCGTTTTTAAACATCTGGGCCCAATTTCATAGAGCTGCATGAGCAGACAATAATGCTTACAATGATTTTGCTGAGCAAACATTATCAGAAACCCAGTCACATGCTGCATGATATGTTGGCTAGTGACCTTAGTCTGGTTAGTAAAAATGTTTTGGGCTTAGCGTTTCTGGTACCAAACTTCACCAAAAGTAGCTAAGAAAAAAATTACTCAAATTTCCCCCCCCCCAAAAAAAAAATACCTGTGTTGATATTCATAACAAGAATGATGTAATTACAGTAATACATACAATTTCACCACAATCTGATTCTCTATTTTACTGCCTTGCAGCAGTTAAACATTCTTTTAATTCACATTGTTAGTTTATTTGGTGGCTGTTTTAGTTTTTATGTCCAATTGCAAAAACTGGCAGCTGATATAGTAATTGTCATAATAATATGACACGAAAGATTACAAATAAGGTTGTAAGGGAACATTGCTTTTTTATACACATGAAATTTAAAAAAGAAATGGCATGACATTATCCTCCAAGGTGGGCAATGTACACATTACTCATGAAATAATAATGCCAACATGCATCGGATGCGAGACTGTTCCATTATGTCATAAATAATGGAACAATCCAAGATGGTGTTGACAGCATTACAGGAAGTGTTTCCATGTCAACCTTGTTCCCGCAGCCATTAAAGAGCCTGGTTAGTAAGCACAGTGAGAGAGCAAACATTATTAATGTGATTTGAGATAAGGTTGTAAATATTTACTTGATAAAAACACAATATGTAAACAAGAATAAAGTCTTCCATTTTATTGATGTCTGTGGTGCGTTTTGGCGACCCCGACACAAGAAACATGTTTAATTACTGACAATTACCAAAAGTATATTCTCCCTTTAATGATCTGCTTGGTTCGTAGCAATAGTTGTTTAATTCTCCTACACTTTGAATCACAAATGCACGAATGTTAAAGTTCCTTGCAAGCTTACACAATTAACCTATTTTTTTTTTAAGTACAACATTTTCCACTAAATTTTGAATTCAGGGATATTGTGGAGTCTTTACATTGTACGTTGCATTGACTCAAATCCTAATCTGGCCAAATAGCAATCAAATTACGACAATTAAAATTAGGGTTGGGACGTTTAACTGGTTAACCTTTTAACTGTTTAACCGAAAAACAGTATTATAATCTGTCTCCAAATTGCCGTAACAGTTAAACATTTTGTACACCACTGCAGCCATACCAGTGGTTTTGTGAATGTGGAGACTGGCTATAATAGTATTTGATTTTTAATCCTGGTCTATCTTTGAAAATGTGTTAACATTTGCATCTTTTACAGATCGGGTCATCGTTAAGATTCAAATCGGTGTAAACAGTTAAACGGGCAACCAGAAGTCACAAGTTTCTTTTAACCATTAATGAAAATATATGTAGATGCACAACCCTAATGAACATGAACTCAGTAATAAACCACCGAGGGTTGCAATGGACAAGTTCATGCATTGATTTTATACCATATTTGTGTATACAATGGTTTGGCACATTCACAGTCTGCCCACAATCGTCCGGAATTGACTGGTAAGCATTTTACTTGCTGAACACTTTCGCTAAGCAAAAATACAGGGTACCAGCCACAATTCAATGTAATAGATAAATATATATTTTTTTTAACTGGTCCTCATTCACAAATGTGCTCATCAGCAAATGAAGTTAATACTTGCGCATGATTCATTTCTTTCTTCATCCTTTACAATTTACAAGCATTGCAATTAATTGTCAAAGTAATCACGTTACAGCATGCGAGAGCGTCTGATATATGCGCAGAGGTTTAGCTAATGCCAGCTCAAGAGCTGACAAACTCAAAGGTATATTTCTTTGAAAAAGAAATCCTCCTTTGCAAAGAAATCCTCGCTCAATGCATTTGGAGCTAGTTTTGGCAAAACAAGCGTGGGTTACAGACAGTTAGTAAAACATATAGCTGTGGGCAAGTTCGGGTGGGCGACTAGAGTGACTAGACTGACCAAAAACAGTGTGACGTAGCTCTAGAATTGGCTAGATCGACCATGCTACAGTGCATGGTCGAGCTAGTCAATCTCCCTGTGCTCTATGGTTTCTGGTAAGTCTAGTCACTTTAGTTGCCCACCCGAACTTGCTGGAAGATGTTGCATTAGAGAGGTCTCTTTGATTCGAGCCACAGTAACTAGGTTTTTCCAAATAGATTACCACAAAATAATGATAACAAAATTAAAGAACAGTACTGACCCAATTTACATCATCATCACAATATTATTGGTTGTGCCATTTTGGGAGTCAATGTCCCCCATGTGTTACTGTTATTATTATAAAAATATTATATTTCTGGTGATGAAACCAAGGATGCCTCATAAGTGAACTTAATCACTGCTAGGTGAAAGCAAACTGGCAAGGTAAATGAAACTTGCACATGCTCAGAACCATGTAATCAACAAAAATTACTGACTGGTATAAGGCAAAATAATTTTTTTAACATGTTTAGCGTCCTGCCTTTTTGAAAAAAGGAAGGAGGAGGGCTTTTTTTCTTCTTTTCTTTTTAAATGGCCACCCGCCACGTTAAAATTTATCCTTAAAAAAAAAAGGACGCGGTGGCCTCTTTAAAGGAAGCCGGCGGGGACGCCAAACATGTTTTGTTTTTTATTTGGCCTAACTGCTGCCACATTATCATGGCAAAGTTTCACAATTGACTCCCAAAATGGCCAGCATATCAGACAAGTAGCCGCATGTGGCACTGGTGCATGGGGTTTTCACAAACCTATAATAATTACGCAGGTAAAGCTGCGACTAAGTTTAATTTTCTACATTCCAGATAAATGCTTTGGGTGCTTTAGAATGACTTGAGGGAAAAAGATTATTTGGTTTGTTAATAATCCTGATGCAAGCATTATTTGCTTTAAATAAAAAAATGTACATTTTGATACAGTTTCACAAGTATCACCTTTATACAACACTATCGACATCATGTATGGTACACTGCTATGAGCCATTGACTTAATCAAGGTATCATTATACAATTGTTGCCTGTGGTGACATGGTCCATGGTGTTTTGTACACCCGAGGGGGTGCCATTTGCCCCCTCGGGTGTACAAAACCCATGGACCATGTCACAGCAGGCAACAATTGTATAATGATATACCTCTGTCTTGAATTCTTAGTAATATTTTCCTCATCTGAAGGACTCCAATTTCATCGAAACGATGATAATCTTGATCCTGTGCTGCACAGAAAGTTGTACGACGCGCGCAGTTGTACAATTGTTGCCCGCTCATGTGATCGTTCTGCGCCAATGAAAATACAGCATTCAAGACAGAGGTATAACAAACAGAATTGGTAAAGATTTTTTTAAACATCATTGTTTAATTTCAGTCTGAAAGTTTACTGATTATGAAGTTCATACTGGAGCAATTTTTTTATGTGAGATATTTCCATCTAAAGTCATATTCAAGAAAACTGTACAATCTGAAAACCTTAAAAAAAACGCATCAGCTGATTTCGGTTGCTTCAACCAAAATTAAGGACATTGTGTCTACATGCTGACACTTGTGTGAGTCAGGAGAAAATATGTTGAAAACCAGCACAAGGAATTAAGCCCAGAATTTCCAGAGGTTTGTTCTGTCATGTATATTGTTGATCACACAAAACATGAAAACTGTCTGCGACTATTTTGTCAGCTCTACCAATCCTGTATAATACCTCTAAAGTTGAATAATATCTGGTATGATGACTTGCTTTGTACGAGAGAAACTTCTCAGTTTTTAATCCCTCAGAGTAACTGCATGTAAAACAGCTTGGGGCAAGCTTTTGCTCGGTTACACTTACATGTGAGAAGGCAAACACCCAGACACAGTTAATGTGTATGGCACATTTAGGTTTTACAGATGTGGAGGTTGCTATGCCAGTGTTTGCCCCAAAACCACCTGCCACCATTACAAAAGAGTCATCACCGAATATTCAGAGGTCATTGTACAAAATGTTTCAAAAACCTAACTTGAAAATAACTTATCAACCCTAAATCCATCAAAACCCAGCAGCAAGTACACAGAGTGCATAGTCAAACTCTACAGCCTGGTTAAAGTTGTATTCCGATTTTTTTAACAAAAATCAAGATTTTTTTTCTCAGAACGAATTTTGACCAATGATGAGTTTTTAGCGGAAAAAAACATACATACTTTCCAATATTCCATGTGCAATGCAAGAAATTCTTGTGTAACATGCAAACAGCAGATACTGTCAGATCCCGACAACAATTATCTCAATTGGCGTGTCATTGGCTGAGCAGTCAAGCGCACTGGACCTAAACTCTGGTGGTTCTGCTCAGCAGAGTGTGGGTTCGAGTCCCGGTCTTGACACTTGTGTCCTTAAAGCAAGACACTTAACCATTATTGCCTCGTCCTTCTGACGGGGAGTAAAGCCATAGGTTCTGTGTGTTGTGCAATGCTCTTAAGTGAACCCAGTCACACTTATTACAAAGTGAAGGGGTTTGCCCCGTGTTTCTGGCAGTGGCTGCTGTTAGCGCCGCAGCACCTTGTAAACCCTTTAAAAGGTGCCACATGAATCAATCTCATAATTCTAAAACTTCCACAACAAAAAACTTCAAATGTTTCTTATTGTTCCAGCGCCTTGAGTACTTTATTGGTAGATACAAGCGCTGTATAAGACTCCGGCATTATTATTTATCCACTAACTATTATTAATCAATGACGAGTGTTATCATTCAGTGCCTAAAATGAAAGTTTATAACTTCCTTGACTCAAGGACACTTCAAATCATTGTTATTCCATCAATCCGGCAAAAATCGGGTGATGCATCTTTAAGCTAATCCGGGCACACCAATGTCAGTTTCAACGGAGTTCACCTAATTGGTAGTTGAGTTAACCACTTGCTGTTGGATTTAGATGAATTGTTTTTCAGGGAAACAATTGAGGTTGACTTAGTCGTAAACTAACCTGTTTAAGTAGTAAAGCCAATGGTCTCCCATTAAAAGTTTTTTTTTATTTTAAGATCTATCCCTCTGGTTTGCTCTGCGTATTATATATTTTAATATGCTCCATATTCTTCTATCGGTGCATTTTGTTTTTGTTTTTTGTAACATCGTAAACTTTTCCCACAATTCCACCTTTGGTCTCTCTGGAGAAACTTTCATTGTATAAATCATTATGAATGAATGAATATACAAAGTGCTGACAATTAAAACTTAGAAAATGTTTAACTTCAAGATAAAAAAAAACAAACATTACAAACTGGTCATTGCTACTTTAGTTCAATGATTCAACAAACAAAAATGAATACAAAATACATCCCCGCATGCTTCACTTTAAACACCCTAATTTGTTCACAGTTTGCATGAAATTTGAAACAAAAGTACAAGAATTTAAAGCTTTTCCAAAGTAGATTCGATGACAAATTTTGTCTGTATTGAAAAGCTGGTTCTATTGCATTTTGTTGGACTGAATGCTAACACTGCAAAAGCGATTGCGCTGTACAACCAGACAGCCATAAATCAGAGTCAAACATTTTTGGTTTTGTGTTGCTACTTAAAGACACTGGACACCTTTGATAATTGTCAAAGACCAGTGGTGTATCTCAACATATGCACAAAGTAACAAACCTGTGAAAATTTGAACTCAATTGGTAGTCGAAGTTGGGAGATAACAATGGAAGAAAAAAACACCTTGTCACACGAAGTTGTGTGCTTTCAGATGCTTGATTTCGATTTCGAGACCTCACGCGTGAGGTCTCAAAATCAATTCAAATATTTTACTGAGAAATCACTTTTTTTCTCAAAAACTACGTAACTTCAGAGGGAGCCGTTTCTCACAATGTTTTATACTATCAACAGCTCTCCAATGCTCATTACCAAGTAAGTTTTTTTGCTAACAATTATTTTGAGTAATTACCAATAGTGTCCAGTGCCTTTAAGTCTGACTATATTGACCCAGTTCACCCCACCTCATCACCCACAGTAAATCGGTGTTGTGCCATTTTGTAGGGTCAGTGAAATTCCCCATAATGATAGTGTGGTGTGCACATTATAACTGACTCAGTGAGTGGTTAGAAACAGAGGCAGACAAGTAGCCGTGTGACTCAGTGAGTGGTTAGAAACAGAGGCAGACAAGTAGCCGTGTGACTCAGTGAGTGGTTAGAAACAGAGGCAGACAGTAGCCATGTGACTCAGTGAGTGGTTAGAAACAGAGGCAGACAGTAGCCATGTGACTCAGTGAGTGGTTAGAAACAGAGGCAGACAGTACCTGTGTGTGACATCAGTGCAAGGGCTTTATAATAGTTCCTGCTGCTTAGAATGTTTGAGTTTGTTTGTAGGAACTCATAATGTTTATTTTCTTGACTGGCTTTTTAAATCCACCCCCCCCCTCTCAAAAAAAGGGCTTTTGAGGTTATAAAAGTAACTCAAAACGATGAATTATAAAAAATAAATACAAAGGACTTAAAAATGATTAAATTGATACTGCAGCACTTCAATTGGATAACAGATAGTTCCCGATGCACGCCGTCTTTACGGGCAACTTGGATTTTAGCTTCAAGCCACATCAAGCTTTAAGTTTGTTATGACAGCCAAGTGGTTCACCGTCCAATCATGCAAGAAATCAAACCCCAGCGTGCCACACGCAGGATTCTGCGTGCCATACGCGGTATTCTGCATGCCACATGCTGTATTCTGCGTGCCACATGCGGTATTTTGCGTGCTACACACGATATTCTGCATGCCACACGCGGTATTCTGCATGCCACACGCTGTATTACGTGTGCCACACGCTGTATTCCGCGTGCCGCACGCAGTATTTACACATAACACTTAGTTGTGCGGTTAACAAAATTATTTATTTGCCCGTAAAGATGGCCGACTTTGCACACGATGTGACGTCAAACGAAAACTATCTAGAGAGATCAGTAAAAAGTTCATGTGATCAACGAGAAGAAACGTATAAATTGTTCAAAACGATTAGTTTACAACACACACACAAAAACAACCCCCACACTGTCTGAATACTGTACATGTCCAATGTATAAATACACACACACAATTCCAAAAAATGTCAATCTACACTAAGATTCTATGATTGTGTTCTATCGGTATGTGAGCTCGCTCTGTGTATCCAGCAAGGTTAGTAGTAACAAAACGAAAAAGCACAAGTGTAAAAAAAAAAAACGACAACTGCCCTTAAATCTGCACACGTATAAATTATGAATCAACTAAATAAAAACAAACTCGAGGATATGATTGGTTTACATTTTGACGCTTACACCACAGAATTCTGCGCTTAGAGCCAATACAATTTTCTTGCTTTATAATTTGATGTAAGCTGCCCCGTTCACCATTGACAGAGATATAAACTCGTCGCGTGAGAACTATAAGGTCCTTAACAAACGTGATGGACGAAAGGTCATTAACAAATTATTTTGTTTAAAGCCTATAAAACAAAATAATAAAATACAACTATCAGAAATTAATGTTTCCTTATAAAAATCAATTTTCAGATTTTCATAAGGAAACATTAATTTCTGATAGTTGTATTTTATTATTTTGTTTTATAGGCTTAACAAATTTTTTTTGTTAACGACCTTTTGTCCATCGCGTTTGTTAAGGACCTTATAGCACTGAGCCGACGAACTGTCATTGTTGTATACTGATTGGGGTATTAGCTTCCAAGCCCATTGGCTTGAGTTGTACCTTGAGTGGGATATGACATTTTCATGTCATACCTCGATTAGGCTTTGTGTAGAACCTTGATTTGGATAATGATCTGTCCATATCATACCTTGATTAGGCTTGTGTTGTACCTTAATTGAGATATGATCTGTCCATGTCATACCTTAATTAGGCTTGTGTAATACCTTGTTTGGGGTACAATCTGTCCATGTCATACCTTGATTGGGATATGATCATTTCAATGTCATACCCTGATTGGGCACTACTATCCTATTGATACCTTAATTGGGATGCACAGTGTATCAGTCTTGCTATAGATGCGATTGCAGCCAACTCAACAGCATTGTTTCATAATGCTCACTTGCTTCCGGTCGGCGTATACCGTGTCGTTCATGAGGGTAAATCTGGAAATGATTGCAAATTCAGAATGTAAAGAAGGAGCATTCAAAATGTTTGCAAAATGAATCTCGAAAAAGAACCCCAAAAACCAACATCAAATGATTCAAGCCTGTCAGTTATTGTCAATAACCCTCTTGCTGTCTGACCATTCAATACCATTCACTGTGGTTTTAAATGATAGATAAACTAAGCCAGCATGCAATATGATACCATGAGGGAATGCATGTACACAGTACACAGTTAGTTTTGTGCACAGTTGTGCCACCATACACAACCTTGGCAGTCGAATGGTTTCTAATGGTTGGTCAACTTACTGTAAAATGTTGCCAAGAGTCACTGAGAGTAGGAGGGTTAAGGTGCCATTACAAAAAGAACTTTATGACAAATCATCAAGTCAAAGGCGTGATCCATAATATATCATCCTATCATTGGAACAATGTCAAAACATGGTTTTTGTCTCATCTTGAAAACAGTTAGTGCAGCGAGGTTGCATTTCACAACATTAATTACTATCAAGTAATACACCACAACTGGCACAACCCTGACTGGCACAAATTGCATGTAAAGATATGGTGCACGTTTAACAGAGTGTGTGTCTACTAACAAAAATGCACACTGCACAGTAACACATCATATTGGGAAACCGACTCCCAAAATGTCGTAAATTAGATATATCATGGGTGGTGACGTCAGGTGAATTGAGGTCAGCAGCAGACCCCAGGTGTGGTAAATCTTTATTTTTATGTACAACCAGCATGGACAGCTAAAGCCACCGTCAGGTGGACCTGCGTTTTGCTTGCTCTGCTACGAAACCGTCAGGATCAAGCAGAAAATTAATGCTCCTCTTACTATTAATGAGAAATCGTGTGAATGTCGTGGAACAAGTGTCACACGGACAAAACTCACAAGGCACCCACACTGAAAGCCGGTTGCTTAAGCCCATATGACATTAATAACTGTCCGCGTGTTGGCGCGCAATCTTATGCAGGCGCTAATAACCCGGGCGCTAATAAGTCGCAGCAGCAGGAATTTTTCTACTCTTGTGACAGTTGACTTTTTCTGACAGAGACTGATGCAAATCGTCTTAACATCATCGTAGTTATACTCGGGGCGTAAACAATCGGCGACTCATATGTTCCCAACTGGTCTTAGCTCAGGTGCAGCACCATTTTGAAAAATTAGTTGCCGACTGTTTTTTGTGTCATCGCAAGGTCGACCTGAGAGCGGCTTAAAACTGACCGTCAATTACAAATGGCCTTTACTTCAACTTACTTGCAGTTGATATGGTTTACAATGCCTGACTAGTTCATCCACTAATAGACTGGTGTGGACAAAGTGGACGTTCTCATCAATAAGACCGTGGACAATCAACAGACGATTCTCTCTGTGAAGGAAAAGACAGGCTTTCGTTATTGCTTTACTACGGGAGAAAAACAAAAAAGATTTCTAGGCAGTGAAACAATATAATGATCAGTGAACGATTTCCCTTGTACAGCAGAGCAAAATGCTGCACATAATGTGTCAGTTGCTACTTAAAAATCATGATTTGCTACTCAATATTGGCATTCAGTGTGCACAAAATACACCCAGTCTAAAGTTTTTGCTTTACAAAATTGCCGGACGAAATCATTCCCTGAATTAATAAGATATTAATCAGTTTTTATAAAATTTTTATCTACAGGCATCTCAAAGCGGTTATGTTTTTAAAGACAGGTATGCTAAGCTTATTGTGTTTTTTTAAGACATTAGGCATTTTTGCTAAGCATCTTTAAAATTATGAGACACATTTATAATTGCACCTTGTAAGGGGTTAACTCGTTGGCTGCTGGTCACAGATTCGTGGGCGTTCCCATTTGCCAAGTGCGGTGCGCATGCGTGCATACCAAATAGGTACTATACACACACAAAAATTGAACATACACATTCTAAGGATGTATGCCCTCACCACTGACAGCAGCGTATTTGTTGGGTGCTCGGTGATGCCAGTGTATTCAATTAACAACACAACGCCCTTTCATTCCTTACGAGTATACTCGTAGTGGCAGAATCCGTCTAACCTGTTACTACGAATATACTCGTAGGCGGCAGTCAACGTGATGTGGTGCAATCTTCAGCCAACTATACCAGACACACCGGGGGCGAGCTTAACGATAAGTGTACCGGTACTAGGTTCTTTCACATGCATTACACAACAAATGGGACCAACGGCTGTACATCCAACCCAAGGACAAAGCAGTTATAGTTAAGTGTCTTGCTCAAGGACATAAGAGTCAAGACTGGGACTCGAACCCACACACTCTGCCGATCAGAAAACTAGAGCTTGAGTCCAGTGCGCTTGACCGCTCTGCCAAGGCATGCCACAGATGCTGTTCACAATGGAATAAGGTGCAAATTTTGCATAGGGATTTATTTTCTAAAGAAGGATTTGTAAACGATTTGCATCGAGGGGAATCCACTCAAGTGAGGTTTGCGGTGACACCAAGTACATAAATCTGTTTATGAGTAGTGGTTGTTCTGAAAAGAACCAGTGGTGTAAAACCTCCATATTGCGATCAGCACGGCCCACAATCAGGGAGATATTTAGAATTACATTCAGCATAATAGATACAATTGGCGATCGTAGTCACGTGACTCATAGTGGGTATAAAATGTAAACAAATCAAGCAAGCAAGCAACATGCAGAGTGCATGGAACAGCAAAACTGCTTCCTATCTTACGGCAGAAGCACTCGGGCGCAGCCATGCTTTTCTATGCACACTGTTTGTCGCTTGCTTGGTATATTTACTTTGTATACCTACTATGAGTCACATGACTCCGATCAACGAATGTGTCTATTGGGAAAAAGTTTCCATAATCAGGGAGATTTTCAAAATTTGTTCACTAGAACATGGAAAGATTGGTTTATATTCAGGGCACTGTCTGAAGAATCAGGGAGAGTTAAAAGTTCTGGTACTTCCATGTTTTTGGGCATTTATAACTTCAATCTTGGGTAAAGGGCTGTGTTCTGTTTATTATTTGTTTATTCATAAATATCCGAGACAGTTTAACAATTCTGATTGGTTGAGAGGAGCCTTGTTTAAACATGCAATATACACATGTATAGAAAAACCGTGATGAGTGTTTAAACATGGCCTGGGGAAATTGAGTCAAAAGAGGGCGATTGCGCAGAGCGCGCAAATTTCACGGCCCAATTTAAGTTGTCAGGCCACATATCTGGTTTGCACAAGTCTGAAACTTGCCTGCGATAGTTTGAAATGTAAGCGAGCAAGTTCACAAATTGCTTGAGGAGCTACTCAGCGGCCAACGTGAATAGAAATTCAACGCAGAGTCGAGGTGAGCTGAGGCTTAACTGTCAAATATGTTCTCAACTTTTAAAGGCTTTTGGATGTTCTTAAAGACACTGGACACCTTTGGTAATAGTCAAAGACCAGTCTTCTCACTTGGTGTATTTCAACATATGCACAAAATAACAAACCTGTGAAAATTTGAACTCAATTGGTCGTCGAAGTTGCGAGATAATAATGGAAGAAAAAACACCCTTGTCACACGAAGTTATGTGCTTTCAGATGCTTGATTGCTTGATTTTGAAAAATCAATTCAAATATTTTACTGAGAAATTACTTCTTCCCCCAAAACTACGTTACTTCAGAGGGAGCTGTTTCTCACAATGTGTTATACTATCAACAGCTCTCCATTGCTCGTTACCAAGTAAGTTTTTATGCTAACAATTATTTTGAGTAATTACCAATATGTCCAGTGCCTTTAACGGAAAGGTATTTATGGATGAGAACAAAAGAGTAGTGACTCAGTCTTGAACCTTGCCTTTGGCTCCATCTTTTATCGCAGGGCCACGACCCGGCTGGTTTTTACGGTCGTTTAAGACCCCGTCGCCACTCTTTTATTCCCTTTTAATATTATCTAAGCAGAACCATTTTCAAAGGACAACTTACACTTCGGGAAATTCTTCGCCATGTTAAGTACAGAGCCAGCCACGTAGCCAGCTGGATTGTTGGTGGGTGTGTCCATGTATCGCTCGGTGTAGCCCGTGTCGTACTCCCTCCAACATGTGACCGGTGCACCAGCTATTGCAACCTGTTCAGCAAAGTGAATGTGTAACCCAGTGTTTAGAACTGACATCTCCACTGGGGTTGGGGTTTTGGCTATTGCTGAGTGGGATTGGGACTTCGCTATAAATGAGTGGGATTGAGATCTCACTATTAACAAGTATTTATAGTTGAGTAGAGATTTGTATTTCACTGCCACTGAGTGGGTATTGAATCTCATTTTTTGCTTAGTGGGATTTGAATCTCACTGAAAATGAGGGGAGTGAGATTGAGTGAGATCTCACTATTAACGAGTATTTATAGTGAGTAGAGATTTGGATTTCACTGCCACTGAGTTGGTACTGGGATCTCATTTTTTGCTGAGTGGGATTTGAATCTCACTATGAATGAGGGGACAGATATTGAGATCACACTACTGCCAAGAATAAATGGTTGGTTGAGTGGGAAGTTGGGATCTCACTCTGGCTGAGTGGGAAGTTGGGATCTCACTCTGGCTGAGTGGGAAGTTGGGATCTCACTCTGGCTGAGTGGGAAGTTGGGATCTCACTCTGGCTGAGTGGAAGTTGGGATCTCACTATGGCTGAGTGGGAAGTTGGGATCTCACTCTGGCTGAGTGGGAAGTTAGGATCTCACTCTGGCTGAGTGGGAAGTTGGGATCTCACTCTGGCTGAGTGGGAAGTTAGGATCTCACTCTGGCTGAGTGGGAAGTTGGGATCTCACTCTGGCTGAGTGGGAAGTTAGGATCTCACTATGGCTGAGTGGGAAGTTGGGATCTCACTCTGGCTGAGTGGGAAGTTGGGATCTCACTATGGCTGAGTGGGAAGTTGGGATCTCACTCTGGCTGAGTGGGAAGTTAGGATCTCACTCTGGCTGAGTGGGAAGTTAGGATCTCACTCTGGCTGAGTGGGAAGTTTGGATCTCACTCTGTAGTCTAGTCAATCTAAGCAAAAAAATGGCTTGACTTAGACAAAATTGCAACACAAATGATTTTTTTTGCAACAGTCTCTTAAAACCCTCGAAAACAACATATCAAAAAAGTAGAAAAAAGTAAGCAGGGAAAATATGCATAATTTGCATAAATTAAAAATTGCCGTTTTCGCCTCTATTTACACTTATGCATGTGTACATACGCTCTGATAGTAGTAAAATTGATATAATTTTCATCTCAAAATTGCATGCAAATGTCTCTTGAAACCCTCCAAAACAAGATATCAAAAAAGTAGGAAAAAGGAATTACGGAAAATATGCATAATTTGCATAAATAAAAAAATTGCTGCTTTCGCCTCTATTTATACTATTGTATGTGTGCACACGCCCTGATAGTTGTAGAATTGATATCAATGTCCGATCAAATTTTTATGCAAATGTCTCTTGAAACCAGGAAACCCTCCCAAACAAAGTTTTAAAAATATTAAAAGTGTCAAAGGTGCCAATATATTTTAATTAAATTTGTTTAATTAAAGTTACGTGCGTATTATGCACTAACAAGAAATGCAATATTGACGGCTCCTTTAAGGGATGTTTGACGCCTTGGACCTGGCACCACTGGGTCAGAAGATGATAGGGAGGTTCCAAACTTTACAAATTATTATGCCTAGCCCGGTCATGGGGGTTCCAGTATATTTTAATTAAATTTATTTAATTAGGATATGTGCAATTACAATGCACTAAAATTAATTAAATATTGACTGCCCTTTAATATGTTTGACGCCTTGGACTGGGCACCACTAGGTCAGAAGATGTTAGGGAGGTTCCAAACTTTACAAAATTATTATCGTCTGACCTAGTGGTGCCCATCGATCCAAGGTGTCAAACATAATTTAAAGGGGCAGTCAAATATTTCATTAATTATATTGCGTTGTAATTTGCACATAATTCTAATTAAATAAACTTAGTTAAAAAATACTGGAACCCCAATGACCGGGCTAAAGATAATAATTTTGTAAAGTTTGGAACCTCCCTAACAACTTCTGACCCAGTGGTGCATGGTTCAAGGCGTCAAATTTAATTTAAAGGGGCAGTCAAATATTTCATTAATTTATAGTGCATTGTAATATGCAAAAAATAGTAATTAAAAAATTTAATTAAAATTTACTGGAACCTCCATAACCGGGCTAGAGATAATAATTTTTTTAATTTTGGAATCTTTTTAACATCTTCTGACCTAGTGGTGCCAGGTCCAAGGCGTCAAACATAATTTAAAGGGGCAGTCAAATATTTCATTAACTTATAGTGCATTGTAATACGCACGTAATCATAATTAAATAAAATTAATTAAAAAATACTGGAACCCCCATGACTGGGCTAGAGATAATAATTTTGTAAACATCTTCTGACCCAGGGGTGCCCGGTCCAAGGCGTCAAACATCCCTTAAAGGAGCAGTCAATATTGTATTTCTTGTTAGTGCATAATACGCACGTAACTTTAATTAAACAAATTTAATTAAAATACATTGGCACCTTTGTTACTTTGAATATTTTTGATACTTTGTTTGCGAGGGTTCGAAAAGACTGTTGCAAAAAAAATCATTTCTGTTGCAATTTTGTCTAGGTCAAACCACAGATTGACTAGACTACTGGCTGAATGGGAAGTTGGGATCTCACTCTGGCTGAGTGGGAAGTTGGGATCTAACTATATCACCAACTGAAGTTGGATTTCATTATATTTGAGTGGCTGGACCAAGCGTACGTGTGCTTATGTCCAAGCTTTTCTTTCAATCGCGTGTAATGACTGTACTACTGCGATCTAGTGCATCGATGCGATGATTGCGTGAGGGCTAGTGGTAGAATGTTTGTCTGAGATCTTGGTATTTTCAGCATAGATGACCTCTTTAGTGCAAAGTGCTAATGGGATCTCTCCATAACCAAATGGGATTGTGATGTCAATATCACTTTTGAAAGGGATTGGGATAAGAATTAAATGTTGAAATTAGATCTCATTTTTACCGGGTAGAGTTTACATCTAACTTTCACAAAATGAGATTTAGACTAACGTACCTTGAATACATCTGGTCTCTTGGCCAGTCCAACCAGGGATAGATAGCCTCCATATGACCAGCCATGGATGGCTACTCTCGTCAGGTCGATCACCCCTGTCTTAGCAGCGATGTAGTGCAACCCTTCTACCTGATCCTCTATCTCAACTGACCCCTGGAAAAGAGAAAGAGACAGAGTTAAGGCTGACTTCGGGGTAATCTGGGTCAAGCTAAAAGAAACTATTGTACATCCCTCTCAACACGGGCGGTGGGGTTGGCGTGTGGTATTCCTTGCCTTCCACCTCTATGACCCAAGTTCGAATCCTGTCGTAGGCACTAAGTGGTTTGGGTTTCAGTCCCTACCTGATATCCTGGGTTTTCCCTAGCTCTGGGGTTTTCCTCCCACACCTAAAACTAACACTTCCTTCCCTTGTCTTCTCTCCACGGGTTCTTGGCTAGTATAGTGATTAAGTTTGCTTTTCTGAGAACCTTTGACTTACAACCAGAATTAATAAATAAATGAAACAAAAAATACCTAAGGGCTCCCATATATGAGTTAGTAAGGGAGCATCTAAAAAGTTGCCATGTTCTTGGCGAGAAAGACCCTCCTGTAGGCATGTGCCAGCATCCAGAGGACCCCCTGGGATCATTCCTACACGAGGGAATTATCTTGGCATTTTGAACGTTCCAGTACGCCCGCTGGAATACTTAACTGATCCTATGGGAGACTTTTGAACGCTAGATGGCAGCAGACATACCATGTAAAGTTCCATTGTTTACGTATTTCTAAGCATGCGCACACATTGCGAGAACAAGGATTTACCTGGTAAGTCTGCTGCCACCTAGCGTCCCAAAGTCCCCTAATGAAAGACAATCCGACAATCTGACTTTTTGAGATGCTCCCTAATCAATCTTGGTGTAAAAGAGCCAGTACACTTAGGCATAATATACTTCTGGCAATTGGTGTATCCCAACATATGCATAAAAGAACTAAACTGTGAAAATTTGGGCTCAATTGGTCATCGAAGTTGCAAGAAAATAATGAAAGAAAAAAACACCCTGGTTGCATAGAAGTGTATGCTTTCAAATGCCTGAGCTGAAGCCTTTCTCAAATTCAAATATTTAAGTGAGAAATTACCTCTTTCTCAAAAACACCTTGGGCTCATAACATGAAGGGAGTCGTTTCTCACAATGCTCACAAGTGCTCCAACCAAGTAAGTTTTTATGGTAACCAGCATTCTGGGTAATTACCGAAAGTATCCACTGCTTTAAGAGATGGTGTTGTGCAGGTGTTTTCTGGTGTAGTTGGCTGCGGGATGTGCAATCAGCACATCGTAAACCATTACATGTTGTGTTAAAGTGAATGGGTTTACATTTCGAACATAGCTTCGCACACCTTTGTAAAAAAAAATGATCTTTAAGATGCCACACACGTGTGAAAAAGCGCTATTTAAGGAACATTACAGAATTGGTAAAGAAAAAAACTTGTAAAAATTTTTGATCACAGATTACTAAAACTTTACGGTCTAATGAATGATTTAGTAGAAGACATCCCTTAAAATATTCTTCGAAATGCCAGTTTTATGAGAAATGATATTAACTAAATTTCGATGAGTTGATCGCTCAGTGAGCGTTTTATTCATTTTTGAATCTATATGAAATTTCATGCAAAATTTGTAATCGGTTTCTCACATTTTCTTGTGACCCAGATGGCCACGATCTCAAACTTTACAGGTTGTCGTTTATGTATATGGTGGATTACATAAAGTGCTTACCTGCCAACAACTGTTTTTTAGCAAAAAACCAATTCTGTAATGTCCTTTAAGAATGCGTATTATTACTTTAATATTACCCCTTAATTTTGTTTCATTTAACCCTTACTCCCCAGTGTCCTTGGCTAGAGAGACCGTCCTATATCCTCCAAAATGCTCCACTCTCAGATAACTCAACACCAAAGATTACAGAGTGCCGCAGGCACAAGATGGGAAACTCAAGCTGAAAGTAAAATGGGCACTGGACGCTATTCAGCAAGCAACTGTTTTGATGCAACAATAGATCAGTGCAGACAATGACCATTGCTGTCAATGATATTACAAATCATTTGCTTGCTGAAATGGCGCCCGTGCGTACTTCACGTTCCAACAATAGTTAGAGCTCCAGTTCCCCACTTGCGCCTTCCGGGGCTCTATAATTTTTGCTCAACACCCAAACGTTTTGACTTGGATAAGATTGGCATGCCAGTTCTTAAGATGAACATAGCCATTTCAGCCTGCAGTAACCAAATCCCACAAGTCAGACGACGTCTTAAACAGGAATTAGGAAGATCTAGGTCAGTCCCTTTTAAAGCAAAACAAACACAATTTTTTTACCAGTTTGGTTCTTCAGCACTCCTTCAAACTTGAGCCCCCTCCTGGATGACCCCCTACTGTCAATGACCACCACGGCGTACCCCAGGGAGGCCAGCGTCTGCAGCCGCAGTAACCTGACCCCTTTGTAGGAGTTGGTGACCAGCTGGATCTGCGGGCCGCCGTAGACAAAGAGTACTGTTGGGTGCGGCCTGTTGGGGTCCGTAGAGTGTGGTTTGTAGAGAAGCCCGTACATGTCGTCGCCGGTGGATGAGTTTGTGTATGAGAAGAGCTCCGGTGGTACGCAGCTTGGCGTCGAGGCTGATGTCAAAAAGAGAACAGAAACATTAATGACATCAACTAAAGAGGGGCTCAAAGGTCAAATTCAGTTTTGTGATTCACTCACTTTCCAATAGATAGAGCTCTCATTAAAGAGGAAAAACAATCTCAAGCCTCTTCTCACCTCATGTTAAAACCGTGTATGCCACTGTAATTCATATTCTTCCAGTGCAATTTTTTATCAAAATCAAAAAAAGGTTGATGACGTCACATTTCAAAAAGTCTGTAGATTTTGTGCAGAGAATTTTCAGTTCATTCAATCAAAACTACGTTGGTTTGGACCTTTTAACTGAGCAAAAAAACATTTTCTTTAATTGTTCAGCATCAACTTGTTGCCCACCTGTGACGGGACCCATGGTTGTGCATGACCCCCAGGTGTAACCCATGGACCCCGTCTGCAGCTGCATACAATCCTTTGTGTTGTGACCGCTTCTGGTAGACAATTACTGTTTCCCGGGGCCATTAGAAAGGTTCATTGTCATCCCGGTAATGATTTTATGAGGAGTATAACCAGCTTGCGTATATGAAAAGAGAACAGAAACATTATGATCAATAAAAGCAAATCAATTCTTTGTTCCCTCACTCCTAGATGATTCTTACAAAGCGGAAAATTGATCCAACCTCTACGATCAATGGTAATGTATCCATGGTGAATTCCAAACTCAATTTTCCAACAAATAAGGCTG
Source organism: Pycnopodia helianthoides (assembly GCA_032158295.1). NCBI lineage: Eukaryota > Metazoa > Echinodermata > Asteroidea > Forcipulatida > Asteriidae > Pycnopodia > Pycnopodia helianthoides. The sequence goes on from CM063251.1 coordinate 15,376,466, forward strand.
TGCGTCAATCTGTCAAATCCTTACCATGGTCATGCGTTTTTTAATCACATCACATTGTTTGTTCTCGACCAAAAAACTTCACTTTGTAAAGGTAACAGACACATTTGTTTTAGATATCCGATGACGTCACGTTACAATTTTTGTCTGAAAGAGCATCAAAATACACTTACATTTAACACCATTTTAACATGCGGTCAGAAACAATTTTTTCCCCACTTTTGAGGACTCTCTCTATTTGAAAAATGAGTGCATCACCAAAAAAATTTGACCTTGGAGCCTCTTTTTAATAACTTGCATTAAATTATTTAAAATGTACTTCCAATGTAGCCATTCTGGTGATCGCCTCGTCACCAAAATTGACTCACCAATTGTGGGCAAATAACTCCTCCATTCAGTGGCGTCACCAGAGGGGGGGCAGGGGGGGTTTGGAAGTTGAAAAGTTTTATCTTATAATAATGACAAGTTCTCTAAGATTTGGTTGTTTTCGTAATCTTTTGTTACCTGCTAACTATGTAGACTGTTTTAGAACTGCATTGGTGTGTATCAACTAGTATCAGTTAACACATTTAATAATAGTCTTACATTTCTTTGGCCCCCCCAAAAAAAAATTTTTTTTTTTAATCTTTGCCCCCCACTTGCCCCCCAAATGAAAATGTCTTGTTACGCCACTGCCTCCATTTGTTCTCAAACAACAAAGTTACTTTAACACTTAAAAACAATTGCAATATCTGGTTGTACACACAATTTAGATTTTCCACACTTTGGGTTCTACCGGCACAATTCAACTGAAGTCACCAATCCATGATAAATGTTGGTTGAGCCATTTCGGGTGTCAGGTTCCCAGTGTAATACTGTGTAGTATGCATTTTTACCACTTTGCGTCGAAAAGATTCACGCCTGTGCACGCTATTCCAAAATTGAATAACACTGGATGTTTATGAATCCTCACAACAACTTCAGAGTGCCTGTCCTCTTTTGGGTGTGGGCAGTTGACTGGTTGATGTATAATTATGCCCCAGACAATCCATTGTGTAGCGTGTACAGGCATGCATCTACCACGCTATATTTCAATTCCCATGTACAAAGAGGGATAATTGGTACTGGAATTCATGCTCAAAATCTCCCTTTTTTTTGGGGGGGGGGGGTATTGTGTAATCCCCAATTCCAGACCTTCATCCTTTTGTTGTACAAACGGGGAATATGAGAGATCAATAGGCTGCCACCATCGTTTATCATTGTATTCGGCAATGGGAGGCAAGTCTAAGATTCTAGCATACCATGGCCAATTACCGAGGCCAGGGTTCAGGCCTATTCACGGTAAGACATTCCATAACTTCTCCAAAGAGAACAACAAATTTGTGTACATTTTATGGGAACATTTGTTGTCTTTACTTTGTTTAGTCTGTGCCGTGTCGTGGCCAAGCGGCCTAGTTCACCGGACCCAAGCTGCATTCTGCTCCACCAGCCGAACTCCTAGTGGATGATAACCATGCCTACATCCTTACGGACTGGTGGCAACATGCCCCTCGTGACAATTGATTTGGGTCAACAGCCCAAATCAGTTAAGTGTAGTAGCCCTCACCTTGAAGTGGCAAGCTGGCCTTGTGAGTTAGGCGATATTCCATATAATTTTTTTTTTTTAAGTCAGGGTTTCATTTATTTCAACGATATTCTCCCAAACAAAATTTTTATCGGAAGGTCCGAAAAGTTCAAAAAAATACTACCATGCAGAGGCACGGTAAAGATTTGTTTAATACCGCCATGAAGTAGATAGGTGACACGCACCAAAATGGCAGACCATGGTGTTAAGTGCATGAGCAAAAATATTCGACAAAACACCAAGTGAAGTCTCCCTTGATGGTAGCAATCCTTTCTCATTTTTGCTAATGCACAATGTGGCAATCAAAATAATTTAAGAAACTTTTCAGTGCTCAAACCATGGATTGATTTTCAGACTCTTTGTTTTGGGTTTTTTTTTTTTTTTAAATATCGTTTTCAAAATTAAACCATGACAAAACTAATTAAAGACAACAAAGATTCTCACAAAATAGGACGGAATTCCTTTTTCTCTTTCGGGAAAAGTATTTGTTCACCATAAGCCATAAGTTACGGCTAATAATCAACCATGGCATGCTAGAATCTAAGACTTAGCTCCAATGCTGAATACAACGGTGGCAACCTATCGATCTCTTAAAGGTATTGTACACTTTTGGTAACAGCTCAAAATCAGTGTCCACATTTTGTGTGATTAAACATATGCATGAACAAACAAACCTGTGAAAGTTTGAGCTCAATTGGTCATCGAGGTCACGAGAAAATAGTGAAAAGAGATCTTATGTGTTTTCTGTTTTTTTCAAATAATCGCGCGCGATAATTACTATTGTTTTACTCGTTTCTCAGAAACGATAGCATTTTGGGCAGAAATATTTTAAGGAACCCTTTCTACCATTACTTTCTTTAAATCATGTAAGTTATGTGTGAATCTGTGAACATTTTGTTTTTCGATCTTACCAATAGTGTACGGGGCCTTTAAATCCCTGGATGAAGGTCTGGAATGGGGATTACACAATAATCCCCACAAAAAGGGAGAAGTCCGAGCATGAATTCCAGTACCCTCTGTCCCTCTTTGTTACAGGTCAAACACAGCACAACACATTGAGTGCATGCACTGTGCGCACTACGAAATGGAATGTCTGGGCGTGTTTACCTTATCCAAAGGGAATCCCTGGAGATTGTTTTAAAACGGGTTTATCAGTCTTCCGTTTGTGTGTCTGTAAATGTTATGCTTGTATACACATCTTACGGCAGTAGGGGCCATTCAGAAAAGTCAATGTTAAAAAAAAAATTGATTTGTTTTCGAAATTGTTTTGACCCTCCCACACACCCAAATTTTCGATTTTTAAATATTGAATGACTAAACAGTATACTCTATACACTAAAGAACAAAGTAATACCTCAAATGATGCAGATCATGGGATCAAAGGTCTCCAACACCAGTAGTTTTCAATTTTGATGGCTTTAACAAACACCGATCTGGGCCAACTGGGTATTTTTTTTTCTTCTATTTTTTTTTCTTCTATTTTTTTTCTTCTATTTTTTTTTCTTCTATTTTTTTTTCTTCTTCTTTTTTCTCTTCTGTTATTTCAAATTTAGATTGAATTTCGATTTTCAGTTATTTCTTTTGACCCACCCACCCACCAATTTCGAAAAAAAAGATTGAAATTTTTTAATATTGACTTTTCTGAATGGCCCCTTAGCTGGTTAACGTTGCCTACGTACCTGATGCCGGGAGCAACGAGCATACAGACTTGGCCTCCATGCACAGCTTTGGTTGCTGACTGGACAACGACAGACGAAACAAACTGCTGAATGGGGGTGTGGTGAGATTGCTTAGAACACAGGCCATGTATCTATGATCCTGTCAAGACAAAACAACATCTTAATTAGATACAAAGATACATTTTTGAGGGTGGGGGGGGGGGCAAGAGGGAGATGCACAATTTTTTTATAAGGGGACACTTCAGGCCAATTAAAAATTGTAGACTCCCATTTGGGTTTTTCTTAAACAAGCCCCTTTTCAACACTTTTGTTATGCTGTCTACAATTTTTACCAAAAAAATCTGACGTGGCAGGTGAAAAAAAATACATTGTGCTATTGTAAATAGAAATTTTTTTTTAAACAGTGAAATTACAACAAAAAAGCTGTTTCATTTTATTCGGGTTATTTTCTGATAATCACTCTTGAAGTTCCTCTGTGCCCCTTGCACTTCTCATTAATTTTATGACAGTGACTGCAGGGTTCGACCTTAGCGGTGGTCCGCTGGCCAAATGCCAGTTGAAACGGCGGCGGACGTGACCAGCTGAAACACCTTGCCAAGTGGTCCGGCTGGCCAGTCAAAAATATCAGCAACAGTACATCAGAACTCTGACTATTATTTTTTTTTAACTGAGGAGGCTACCTTTCAATGCACAAAAGCTGCAGTTTTATATGAAAAAACTTTTAAAATCAAAACTGCAGCTTTTGTGCAAGTAAATTTAATAAAGTTTCGCCGCACGGAACGTCCAAGTTTTCTTCACACAAGTCATGTACACATCCATGCACACACAGTAAAAAATACACAGAGTATGTACACAGTTTGCTGCATGTACAGCACGATCAGCCAATGGAAAAATTTGTTTCTCACTTTGTAAGAATTCAACAGCCAATAGCAACATTCCTTTCACGTTATCTAAGGCCGTATCCGAAATGACGGCTATGGCTAGGGCTACAACTGTTGCTATGGTTGTTGCTAAGGCCGTCCTATACTTCAACACATGATGACGCGGAAATCTAGCCGTAGCCGTAGCTGTAGCCGCTAATTCAGACACGGCATAAGTTAGACAGTCCACTGTGTCTAGTTTTCACCTCCTTGGATAGATCGCCCATGTACTGTGTGATGTGGCTATGCAGACTTACTGTGTATGCATGGTGAATTGGTTTGCAGCCAGACTACATGTTTCTTTGACTCACATGTGGATGATGGTTTGTTTATTTCGACTGAACGTCAGTGATTTGGGGTTTTACAACTATCTAAACTGATGCCTCCTGCTAGCAAAGTAAGAAATAACTGAGATCTGGATATATTGCAAATAGTTTGTATTAAATTGTTCTTTTTCTGGATGAAATTTGGAACATGATTGTGAGAACTTTGGTCTCATTTTTAATCAAGTGAAGGCAATAGGATCGCTACGAATACTTTAGTAAAACTAGGCTATGTTTATGAATGATAAAATTACTACAGCGATCGTACGTAACCCTCCCTCTTCGGTACCGTAGATTAATGACGATCATCAATAACAAGTTCATGGTTTTTTATCGAGTCGGTTTAAAAGTTGTTTGTTTTAATTAGCCACAAGCATTTTTTCATAACAAATGTACTTGAAATACTTTGAGTACACTTTCAGTGCTGTCTTTGGTTACTGGAACCATGGACTGAAACTATCCAAAGATCATTTACAATTTGCTTCTGACCAATCTGACCTGTTTTAAAGGAACATTACAGAATTGGTAAGAAAAAAACTTGTAAAATATACTTTTTGATCACAGATTTACATCAAACTTACACGGTCTAAAAATGATGATAGTAGAAAACATCCCTTGAAATATTTCTGTCTGAAATGCCATATTTGATGAGAAATGAATAAACAAATTTTCCGATTGGAGTTTATCACTCAGTGAACGTTTTATTTATTTGTTGAATCTATATGATTTCATGCAAATGTGTAATCGGTTTTTCACTATTTTCTCGTGACCAGATGGCCGATCGATCTCAAACTTCTACAAGTTTGTCAGTTTATGTATATGGTGGATTACATAAAGTGCTTACACTGCCACTAGTGCCAGCAACTGTTTTGTTAGCAAAAACCAATTCTGTAATGTTCCTTTAAGTGAGTTAAGTTATTATCCAACGATATCCCACAATTACTATCTAAACATAATAAAGCTTGGCTATCAATGCAGTTAACTTGACATTGTAATTCATTGAATCGAAATAGTGGAGATCGAAAATCAGGATATTGTTTCAATTGTTATGAAAAATGTTATAAAAAACTGACGGACCAGTCAAAAACCTGGCGGACCAGTTAAAAATCAAGCCAACTGGTCCTGCTGGCTAGTTGAAAAAAAAAGTTAAGGGCAACCCCTGAGTGAGCTATGTTTGAATTATGAGACCCATTTATAGAAGCACTTTGTAAGGGTTTACATGGTGATGCAGCGCAATCTGCAGCCAAACTACCAGAAACACAGAGGTGAATCCCTTTTCTTAGCGATAAGTGTACTGGGTTCGTTTACGCGCGTGACACAAGACAATCAACTTGCAGCTTCATGGTCCATCCAAAGGACAAAGCAATTACGGTACAGTGTCTTGCTCAATGACAAAAATTGCCATGACCAGGACCTTAACCCACACTCTGAAAACACCAGAACTTGAAACCACTTGGCCACGACACTCCGCACTTCAGTTCTACGATAGATTGACGCACAGTGCAGAACTCAATTGTTTCTCAACACCTATGGATGCCTTCATTGTTATACCTCTGTCTTGAATGCTGTATTTTCATTGGCGCAGAACGATCACATGAGCGAGCAACAAATATCAATGTACCACTCTCCTCTCATGCGCGCGCATCGTACAACTTTCTGTGCAGCAAAGGATCGAGATTATCATCGTTTCGATGAAATTGGAGTCCTTCAGATGAGGAAAATATTACTAAGAATTCAAGACAGAGGTATAACAAAACAATTGTTGCCTGCGGTGACATGGTCCATGGGTTTTGTGCACCCTCGGGGGCAAATGGCACCCTCGGTTTTTGCCTCGGGTGCCATTTGCCCCCTCGGGTGTACAAAACACCATGGACCATGTCACCGCAGGCAACAATTGTATACTGTTACATTTGTTACTATTTACAAGAAAAATTCCAAGATACATAAAATATACTTACAGGACTAAGGACTACCGTCTGGACATTGTAACCAAGCTCTGTGAGTCTCACTGGAGTGCCAGGGTTGAAGTAAGAAACAACATACCTGGAGAAAATCAAAACAACAACAAAATCCAGATGAAAAACCACCTTAGTTTTACACTCAACTTATCGTAAATATGAATTTCTGTCAACGAACCAGAGTTTCCTCACAGCTCAGAGTTGAGCCCTTTAGAGATAATCACGGCAACAAGCACCGTGTATCTAAATTATTATGATTTCTTTATTTTTATATATTTCTGGTAATGAAATCAAGGATACCTCATAAGTGAACTTAATCACTGTAGCTCGCAAGCCTGAGGAAACCTGTAAACGAGGGTGCTTGCTTGCTATGTGAACCACAAGCACTGGGGTGAACTCCTACTCTTCCACGATAAGTGTTCTTGGTTTTTCTACAGACTCATTTACTGATAAAAACTAAGTTTAAAATGTTTTAAGAATATTAAGTTTAAAATGTTTTAACAATTATAGCCAAGGCTGTGGTGATGATGATACAGTTTTACTACAAGGTAAATACCTTAGGTTGTGTGGCATGAAACAGTAAACAAGTGAGGGTCTGAGAGCACAACACCCAGAGTTCTTACGGCAGACTGTGCAAGTCTAGCACAGACTTGATCATTGGGACCTGTTAAAGTGTGCGAGTTTGTTTGCTTCATGCGTTAAAGCAATGTCCGCAGGACCAAAGTGGTCCAAAAAATCTTTGAATACGCACAAGACTTGCACTGTCTATTTGATTATCTAGACCAGCCGGGCCCAATTTCATAAAGCCAATTCACACAAAAAATTGCTTAGCATGGAAAAGCTTGCTCAGCAGAAACAGGCTACCAGCTAAATTACCATGTAATGCATGCTGTCTGTGACTGGTTACGCACTAATTTTTGCTTAGCATTAGTTGAGCGAGAGGTTGTCTTCAGCCGACGCCTTCTCGGGAAACTCTGATGGTCGTCTTCCACGGATCCCGGTCCAGCATCAGCGTCCTAAGCTCAGTTGTTTCTTGTCGTGTTGCATCCCTCTTCAGCTGATCTACGAGAGTTAGTCTCCTCCTGCCCTTGCTCCTGCTTCCATCGATGGGTTCCCAAAGAACTAGGGGGCTCACAGCTAGCTCTGGATGACGGACACAGTGGCCAGCCAGCCTCATCCTTCGTTCCCTGATCTTGACAGATACTCTTGGTAGGGAATCGTAGAGCTGGGAGTTGGGCATATGGTCTTCCCAGTGTACATCAAGGGCCATCCGTAGCATTCTTGTATAGACGCTGTTTAGTGCTCTTTCTTGACTGGCTGTCAGAGTCCATGTCTCGGCTCCATATAGAAGTACAAACTCAACTGTAGCAACGAACAAAGGTCTCTTGATGTCATCGTTGAGACCAGCCCTCCAAACTCGCCTCATGCCATGAAGGGCCTTCCATGCCAAAGCTCTCTTCACTCTTATCTCACTCTCAGTTGATCCTATGAGGACGCCAAGGTATTTAAACTCTTCAATGACCTCTAGGGGAGCGCCATCTTGGGTCTTGATGGTACTGTCTACTGAGTTAATTGCCATCACCTTTGTCTTCTTCGAGTTGAGCTGCAGGCCAACTCGGCTACACTGGAGCTCAACAGCTGCAAGCAGTTTTTGTGCCTGATCCACTGTGTTTGTGAGGAGACTGATGTCGTCAGCATAGTCTGTAATCACTACAGCTGGCACTCTCCTTCTCCGGCGCCTGGCAAGCGTAAAGCCTAGCTCCTCCTCCCTTCCATTGATAGCATCAAAGCATAATCCAAGATGAGCACGAACAAGAATGGTGCTAGTGTGTCCCCCTGCAGATCTCCAGCCGTAATTTCAAAGAGGTCTGTGGTACCATCTGGGGTGACCACTTTAGCCCACGTCTTGTTGTAGCTTGCAATGATTGCCATGACTACCTTCCCTGGAACACCATATGCTCGAAGGATCTCAATGAGCTTGCCTCGGTGTACAGTGTCAAAGGCTTTCTTGAAGTCGATGAAGGTGATGACACACGACATGTTCCTGTCCCTGACTCCTTCCAGTATTCCAGTTGTGGTTCTCTTTGGACGGAAACCATTCTGCGAGTTTCTCAGAAGCAGATCAAGCACAGGGCGTATGCGATTTAGAATCATGCGGTTGTATGTCTTCATGACAAGCGAGGACAGACTGATCCCCGGTAGTTATCTGGTGTAGGGAGGTCACCCGATTTGGGTACTGGTATGATGTTAAGAGTAACCCAGTCCTCAGGTAGCTCTCCCAACTCTTGGGCTTTGTTAATGAGTGCCAGAACTTCATCGTCGAGTGGGACATACTTGAGTAGCTCGGGTGTTACACCGTCCTCACCACCACTTTTCCCTATCTTGATGCTTGACTTGGCCTTCTGGTACTCCTTTAAGGAGAAGGGACTATCAAGTATGGGCAGGTTGCTGAACACTTGGACTACTTGTGTGTCCTCATCCACTATCTCGGGCGGGTTCTCTAGCAGCTTCTTAAAGTGTGCATGCCATAGCAGCACCCTCTCCTCAGCGCTTGGGGCCTTGAGCTTGGCAGCTTGGGGTTTACATCTGCCAGAGATTTCATTGATCAGCTTCCAACTACTTGCATGCTGCTGGGCTTCATGCACGTTCTCGACCCCTTCTATCTTCTGCTCCAGCTCTTCTCTCTCAATAGTGGCATAGATACTGTATAGCTCCTGCTTCTCCAGCTTGCACTTATCCCGTAGGAGCTGAGAATCTCTCTCTCTCTATTGTAGGCATGATTTGCCTCGAGCATCCTCTGCCTTGCATCGTGAACTCTTGGGTCGTTGCAGCTCTCCTTCTTTTTCTTTCTCTTGACTTGCTTCAGACAGACTTCTGCAGCATAGTGGTTCGCAGACACAAAGTGCTTGTAGAGATCTGAGAAATTGTCCTCGTCACTTTGTAGCACCTGGTACCTGTTCTTGACTTCAACAGCATAGCGAGTCTGTAGCTCCTTGTTTACTGCTAGCTCGCCCCTCTCGTACTTGGGCTTCCCAGCTACCCGTTTCTTTGGTGCTCTCAAGCTGAGTTGCACTGTCGCTGTTACCACCCTGTGATCCGAGTACAGGGACCCGAAGGAGCTGTAGGCTTCACAGTTGTTGACACTGTTCCTCCACTTCCTAACTTCCTACGCACAAGTACATAGTCCAGCTGGTGAGTAGTGTTCTGGGATGACCTCCATGTCCACATCTTGCCTCTCCTTTTCTGGAACAGTGTGTTGGCTGCTAGAAGCTGGTGTTCCTCCATGACTTTGAGAAGGCACCTACCATTGTCATTGGTCTCTGGACTGGCTGTAAACAATGCATCATTAGGGCCTAGCCTGGCATTGAAGTCTCCAAGAACAGCCAGGAAGTCGTGTTGAGTGACTGACTCAAGTGCTTTTCCCAAGTTACTGTAGAAGTTGATCTTGTTCTCATCAGCGTCACCTTCTGTTGGTGCGTACGCTACGATGACGGTCAATGCTGGATTACCCTGGAATGATGCCTTGATAATCCTCTTAGACACTCGCTCAACAGCCAACAAAAGTTTCTGTGCAGTCGTCCCGAGAATGAGACCCACTCCACCAGTTGCTGCACTGCTCGAGTTGCACCATGCTGTTGCAGTGTAAAGTGTCTGCCCCATCTCAGTCTTAATGGTGTTAATCTCCTGCTTTCTCCCTTCCTTGTGGACGAGTCGATGCTCTTGCAAGCCACAGACTTCAATCCCCCATTTCTTTACATTCCAAGCGAGCTCCACAGTCGTCAGAACAGCCTCCCCCCTTCGTCCACCACCTGCATCCAGAGATGAGTCGAGTGTTCTGATGTTGAATGTTGCAAGCCTGAGAGGTCGTTTACACTTCAAGATTTTGGCAGCTGCTCCCCGTCGTCCTTCCGTTGGTACCCTTCCACAGGGTGGGTTTGGGGTAACAACTTCATCATCGGGCTTTTTCTGTTGACGGGTCATAGCTGCCGAGCTCCTGGGGACTCCGGCCCCTGGAAGAATACGATTTGCGTTTCTTGCTTCCTTTCTTGGCTGAGTACTCAGGCTGGGACGTCACCCCTCTGACCTGAGGGTTTTGTGGTCAGAGACTTCCTTCTCCTAGGCAGATTGCCGACCTAGGCTAACGAGTTCTACCTACCCGGGTTTGTGATCAGAGTTTTCCATCTCCTAGGTGGGCTGCCCTCCAAGGCTAACGAGCCCCACCTGCTTAGCATAAGTATTTGGTAAGCAACAATGGTAACAATTTTCCTCACAAATGGCAATATTTCAGATGGCCCCATTGCTCAGGACAGATGTAGTAACTAGTAATGTAAAAACTAAACTTTCAAAATTAAAAAAAATTTACAACCAATCCAAAACTAAGTTTGAATCATACCTAAAAAACAAATTCCATGTTCACTTTTTTGTGTCATATAAAATGGCATTTGAGTTTGAGTTTCTGTGTGTGTTGGCGGTGGTCATGTCAACACGCCGCATGTGGTGAGGCACTGTGGTGGATTGCATGTACGCAGGCAACTGTTTCACAGAGTTCATGGGGTAATGGTTCGATGGCCCTGGGCCAAAGGCACTGCGAACAATGAATGGATTTACTCTTAGCTTGGATGTGTGCCTATTGCTTTCTATCAAAGTCCTGTTTATTTCACATACCAGCCAAATCTTCAGACAATTCTGAACCACACCCCCCTTCACTTACATGTGTTCCTCCAGAGGTGTGTCATGCAATGCTTTGTAATACACCAGCTTGCTGACCTCATCCACCCACAGCTGTTGACCTACGACCTCACCTTTGCCCGAGGTCAACTTCTTGTACTGTAAGATGGCTGGCTTCAGGTTTCCTTCAAAAGAAGAAGAAAATTAACACCTTATCCTTGATACAAATTTGGTCGGTAAATAAAGTAGTAACATTTTGTGTAATTATTTGATTTAGATTGAAGAAAACATGTGGAAAAACTACATTTTAAAAACAAACTATCCATAACTTGTTTTCAAAATGTGTTAAGTCATGTCAGTGCAAAAACGTTACATCTCCTAAAATAAGCTATCTACAATCCCGGCCAAAATGCTTTGGCCACCCTATCCTAACGTTACAATAACCATACAATAACCATTCCCTGTCTCACAATAAACATTCTCTCCCCCATCCTCCGTCCCCCCGCTCAATGTTGACTGGAACGCAGAAGACCGTGCAACAATGTGATTCAACATTGAAAGGGGGCAGGGGGGCCCAACGAGATATGGCCGGGATTGTAGCTCTAATGAATGTTGGCAGTCTTCCTATTTTGTCAATATCTTTGTTCGGGGTGCCAGTCAGAAGCCATACAACCTATAACTGCCGTGTAGCCGGGGATCACACCCAAGTTTACAATAAATAATTTCAATCTCTCCTCGAGTGTTTCTGTACAGTTCAAAGTCAGGGCTCCCTTTGCTAGCACGATAGATTGGAAATCCATACCTGGTATGGCACCGGGCTGTTGAAGGGCAGAGGTGATGAAGTAGAGCTGCCTGATGCCAGTCGCCTCGCTGGCCCACAGGAAACTGATCTCATTGGGTGTGGAGTGTGGGAAGAAATGAATAGCATCATGAACCTGAAACAGAACAGTCACAGACATCAGAAAATGGTTCATAATTTTCTGTTTAAACTGTTTAAATCTTTTTTTTCCGATACCCGTGCAGGATTATTTGTAGTTAAAAAGCAACTTTTTTTCTAGCCATTAATAATTTAATTTCTTCAATGAAACTCAGTTTTGACATCCATTTAAAGACGTTTCCTGAGAGACAATTACCGATTTTAATGGCTCGCATTTTTATGGGCATGTTCCTGAAGCACAATCAGACCATTGGAAAGCCGTTATGTAACGGCTGATCATCGACCCACAGCCAATCAACCGATGCGAGATGAAAGGCCACATGACAATGTAGTATAACCCATCTTTACATCTCGGCTGGTAAGTGAAATAAACAGGACTTTGATAGAAAGCATTAGGCACAAATCCAAGCTAAGAGTAAATCCATTCATTGTTCGCAGTGCCTTTGGCCCAGGGTCATCGAACCATTACCCCATGAACTCTGACCCCGTTCCCACTGGACCCCACATTGATCGCGCAATTCAAGGGGCGATCAGACCCCGCAATTTCTCGAAAAGGGTGATCAAAGGGCGATCAAGCGTAAGTGGGAACGCGAGGGCGATCAGGATCAGACCCCGCAAATTTGATCCACCTCGGGAGTAGGATTAAAGCGGGATCTGATCACCCTTTTGGATTAATGGGTGATCAAAAGTCTAGTGAGAACGCAAAGGGCGATCAGACCCCGCAATTTGAGGGCGAACATCCGGTCCGGTAGGCCCGAATGGCGCGAAAACGGTGTTCTTTTTTCTTCTATTCCCAGCACGTACCACACATTTGGTGACATAAAAGAATTGCAAGTAAAGCATAAAGCAGTATTGACGTCACGTGACGATACCAACTACAGGTTCTGTACAACGCATCCACACTAAACCCAAACCCACGCCAATTTTTTGATGCATTGTACGTTCTTTAAAGATGGCAGCGCCCAGCAATAAACGTCCCATAAATTCGTCCAAAAAAAACCCCCAAAAAGATGAGAAGCGTGGCAAGCTATGGTCGGACGAGGAGCTGGGAACTTTTTAGATATCTGGGCCAGTCAAGAAATTCCAAACAAACTGGACAGCACCGTGAGAAATAGCACAGTATTTCAGGTAATTGTGAGGAAGATGGGCGAAAGTGACCTGCGTTGGTGAACTTTTGATCTACTTCCGTTTACAAAAGGTGGATCAATGCGCGATCATACTCAAGTGGGAACGCGACCGCGATTCACGTCTGCGACTAATCCTTTTGCGGGGTCAGGATCTTGTAATTGTGGATCCAGTGGGAACGCGGTCTCTGTGAAACAGTTGCCTGCGTACATGCAATCCGCTACAGTGTCTCACCACATGTGGCGTGTTGACATGACCACCGCCAACACACACAGAAACTCAAACTCAAACTCAAATGCCATTTTGTATGACCACCACTGTGTGTTGCATAAGAGTTTTGCATGTTATTGTGTCCTCCGAAGCGAACCAGTTAAAGGTATTATACAGGATTGGTAAGAATTAAAAACATCATAGTTTAATTTTAGTTTGAAAGGTAACTAATTATGAAGTTCATACTAGAGGCATTTTTTCTGTGCAATATTTCCCTCTGAAATGAAGTCATACTCAAGAAAACTGTATCTTCTGAAAACCTAAAAAAAATGCAACAGCTGATTTCGGTTGTTACTGTGCAAGTTTTTTTCACTATTTTCTCCCGACTCACAGAACGGAATTCAGCACAAATTTTCACAGGTTTGTTATTTCATGTATATTATGGTTGACCACACAAAACATGAACACTGCGACTATTTTGTCAGCTCTACCAATCATGTACAATACCTTTAAAGAAGAGGTAAATGATTGCATTACAAAAATAAACAAAGATTGGTTTCAATCCAAAAGCTGAAAAGAAATATATTTCCGTCGGAACTACTGTCAAAGTTTATTGACCAAATTTTGGTTGTCCCATTTTGGGAGTTAGCTTCCCTGACTGTGCAGTGTGTATTTCAGGCGACAAGCACGTAGTAAGATGTGTACCATATTTCACTCCCAAAATGGCGGACCATGTGCAGACAGAAGCCGTATGTCTTCTTCCTTCTTCCTTTTTTGAGTGCGGCCTTCAAATGATTGAAGATAAACACACTGCCAGATGACTTTACGTCCCATCCGAAGGACGAAGCAATAATGGTTAGGTGTCTTGCTTAAGGAAACAAGTGTCAAGACCGGGACTCGAACTCACACTCTACTGATCAGAAACACCAGAGCTTGAGTTCGGTGCTCTTAACCGCTCGCTCGGCCACGACACAACACGACACAACACGACACGCATGTCAGGTCAGGTCAATGCAAGGGGTCAATAAACACACGTAAATTCCTTCCAGACTCACATTGATCCAGAGATCAGAATGCTCCTCGTAGAGTACTCTGATCAAGGACTCGGCGCCCTCGCTTGATTCACGCATTTCAGTGTAGCTGTCCACGGGGATGAAGGACTGGAGTGGGATTAGAACCAGCGCTGTACTCTGCTGATTGCGGTTCAGGAGCTGTGCCCACATACTGCAGAGGATTAAAAATGATAAAAATGACACCACAAATAAACCAACACACCCGCTACAGCTGCTATGACTCCCCTTGTCAAATTTCAATAGAATATTAATAATACAATTTCAACACTTTCCTCATGGAGTTGTCCTTTAAAAGACAAAAATGACTATGCCCCTTTAGGTTAAAAAGTGTCATCTCAAGTATCTTATCTGGGCTGTGTCGTCATGATCAACGCAGGCCTGCGGTTGTACATGGAATTATGAACTCTCACAGTTACTGCATGCGCGCCCTTCCCCCGTATCAAATCTATGGAGAGTGCGTGCCCACGTGCAGGAATTGGGTGAGAGTTTATAAGTCCATGTAGAGTCACAGGCCTGCTTTGATCATGACGAAACAGCCCCTTTAAATGTTGTGAACAACACTGGAAAGAGTGACAACACAAATGTGCACAGATTTACACATAACTTACAACAGTTAAAGATAGTCCTGGTGGAAAATTTTATTTGAAATGTTTTTGTTTAAGAGAAAGGAGTAAAACAATTGCTTTTGATCTCACAAGACCAAAACCTGATGTTGGAAAACAGTAAAAACATTGTTTTTTAAATTACGTTCTTGTGACTTTGTTGACTTGAAATGAACTTTCACAGGTTTGTAATATTATGTACATGTACATGTTGGGTCACATAAAGTACTGATCTTTGACAATAACCAATGTTTTTAAAAGCAGAAAAAAATTGCTTAATTTGTTTTTGCAAAGCAACATGAGCAGGATACCTGTCACAGATGGTGGTACATGTACATGTGACGTGTTATTTTGGCCGGTAACCTTATTCTGGTAATCGTAATTTTGTTGTGCTTAGCTACTGTTTTTTCTTAAGTGATGGAGTGTAAAATGACAATGCAAATATAAGGTATGATGGGCCGATGTCATTAACACATTTGTATACAAAGAGCAGAATCTTGAATTGAATTCTTTCCTTGATGGGCAGCCAGTGAAGCTGTTTTAAGGATGGTGTAGCATGATCATGTTTATTGGCACAATATATGAGTTTGGATGCCCAGTTCTGTGAGCATTGAATCCTGAAGTCAGAGTTGTTTGTTCCAAGAAGAAGGGCATTTCTATAGTCAATGCGAGACAGCACTAGGGATCGGACGACATCAAAGATGGCAACCAATGCAAGGGTTCGATTTACGGGTAACCTGTCACAGCCTATACACAGTCTAATGATTGGGTTAATACAATCAGCCCGGGACACAGCTAGGATTCAAAAACATACAGAGCAACATTTTTGTTTTACCCTACACAGATGATGTGTGATAAGCACTGCATACTCAGTGTTCCAACCACCCCCTGTCCCCCTGTGTCCCCCCCCCCCCATCCATGAGAACCAGTTACTGCTGCTATTAACAGGATTGGACCTGGCCTCTCATCACCGGGCACACTCGGTGGTCTAATGGTTAAGACAACTCTACTCTAGAATGCAGGGGTCATGGGTTTGAATCCCACCCGAGTAGAATCACCTACTAGGATGTCCCCTTACTGGAGCATTAATGTGATGCTAGAGACCTTGCTGAAGTCAGTGAAAGTGCCAAAGACTGTGTTCACCTCTAGCTGAAACACAACATCTAGTGTGTGTGGACACGATAAGAAGAAGCGCCTATGGAATGTTTTTTCCACATGACTTGGGAAAGCACCGAGTACGGGCAGTGCTCATCGAACGTCAGTGTAAGAAAAAACAAACTATTATTCTTTATCCCTGATGGCAATTATTACATGTGCTATTAAAATAAATGGAACCACCAGCTCTTCATCTTATCTCAAAGACTCAGACCCTGATTATAATAAATGGTTCTTATAAAGTTATGTAGCGCATTTATCCTAGTAGCTAGATCAAGGCGCTTTTCAACATTATTATCCCTGTTCATCATGCATACTTTTAGACCACTCCTCATAACTTTATAAACTCCCTGGAGAGCAAACAACCCTAAGCTGCTTAAATAAGCACTAAGGGGGTTAATCCAACACAATACTGTCTCAGAATCCAATTTATACACCTGGGTTAAGAGAAGCAATTATGGTTACTCGCCTTGCTCAAGGACACAAGTGCCAAGACCGGGAATTGAACTCATACTCCGATGATTCAACCATCAGAACTTGAGTCCCATGCAATAGACTGCTTGGCCATGACACACCACAGTATTTCACAGAAAAGGAAACAACATCACAAGGACCTTCTTCCAAATTAGAAAATGACAACGCTAGACGTCAAGGACTTACTTGTTACCGTCTGGTGTCCAACCTACTCGCACTATATACTCCATCCAAGGGAAGTGCTTAGTCAGGGGCTCACTAAGCTGTTTATCTACTGCATCGGTGATCTAAAAAATAAATCAAATTGTCACATGATCAAAGTCATGCATTAAATAGTGGCTAGGGCTGCGCAGCGGCTAGATCACCACATTAGGAACTAGGCTGCCCTTAGCAAAACCATCAGTAGCAGCAGCAGCCGCAACTGTTAATAAGCCATTCCTGACTTAAGTTTCAATAATGTCTGGTACAATGACTTGCTTAGTGACAAGATACCGCTTAAATTTGAATTCCTCAGACTATGTCACATGGTTCAGGGCAAGCTTTTGCGCAGTTACGTAAGAGACGGCAAACAACCATACACAATGCTGAATGAATTAGTAAGGCACAATGGTTCCAGGCTCTGGAGGTAGCTATACAAAAGCTTGCCCCCAACCATGTGACATAGCAGCTGTTTGCATAACATTGAACCCTCTATCAAATTTCCTATATGACCAGTGCAGTATCTCGCCTGCCAGAAGGGCCCTGGAATGTACAAGGTCACTCTTTTTGAAAACAATGGATACATGGTCTATCAAATTGATTCATGTTTCATGATTTTTGTATTTGTTTGTTAACCCTTTCATTACCGAATTGTTTGGACATAAACAACTGCTGGTGACCGCATTGTTTGACCACTCAAGCGTGAAGCACACATTCTTACACAACAGAAAGCTTTTGTTCAAAGGCCATTTTTACAAACTCTTTTATCTCCTTGAAGATATTGTTGTAAAGCAAAATAAGTAACAAAACAGTTCTTACTTATTGAATTCCCTTTCATATAATCAAAAAATCATTGAGATCAGCCAATAAATGTCAAAGTTCTTTGCCTTTCTTTCTTCAGTGTGATCTGTAATCTCAAACACATTTTTGTACACAATCATATGGCGCTCTGTAGCTGTTTGGTATTTCGGATCTTTCAACTCCAATTTGAAGACATTGCATATTAGCAACCTTATTTTATTTTACCATCATTGGAAAGATCCGATCTATCTCTTTCCAATGATGGTAAGCTTGGGTATGGAGGGCGAACATGGACAAAACTACAGCTTTATTACAAATGGCCTTTGTGGTCAGGCTTGAATGCTTTTTTTTGTGTAAGCTTGGTCGACTAAAGTCGCCAATGGTAAGGAAGAGGGGGTATGAGTGCAGTCGACTAAAGTCGGCTATGGTAAGGAAAGGGTTAACCCGTTAACAGAATTATTTAACCCAACAACTCTACTTGAAAAACAGGACCATGACTTACCCGTCCCTCAGTATCCACTGAGAATTCTGCCATTTTCAATGTCACACTGGCATTGGTTGTACCTTTAAAGAAAAAATGTCACAAATATTTAGCATCACAAAAGTTTAGATTAATGTCAGTTTTCCCAGGTTGTATGGCTTCTGACTGGGACCCCCCGAACAAAGATATTGACAAAATAGGGAGACCGCCAACATAGGGCTAGATAGCTCAGTTGGTAGAGTGCCGGCACATTAATCCGGAGGTCGTTGGTTCAAATCCCGCTCTAGCCATTTTTTCTTTGTTCAATCCCAAATTAAAAGTTTAGATGAATTCAGCACATTATACAGTGGTGGAGTACAAAGTGTTTTATACATTTGGGGGGGGCAAATGGCACCTGAGGAGAAGCGGAGGGTGACATTTGCCCCCGAGGGTGTACGAAACCCATGGACACAATCTTGGCGTGCAACAATTGTTTTGTCCTACCATGGTAATAATAGATTTGCAGGAGGGGCAAACAAACATTATAGAGTGAAATACATTATTTTTCTTTATTGATTTATTGTTGAACATCGCATTTCTTTTAAATTGAACAAATTCAACTAAATGACAGATTTATGAAAATGAGATTTATGAAGAATATCTGACGTCCAAAACCCCACTGCCCAAAAATGTATGCGGCCATTGAATGTTAATCCAGTGAGACTAGTAGCTTTTAACAGGTAAGGTTTGAATAATGGAGCTGTGAAATGTTTCCGCCCTAGAACTGGACCCTCATATCCAGGACGTCACTGTAGTATATGGTTTTTGAGGCATTGCATGGTGAGGCACCAATGTATATTCGGTTTGCGGTAACACCATGTGTATAATTATCTACTTTGCTGTGTAGATTTTGTTCTTTAGAGGACTTGTCTTGCTATTTGTTCTACTACCGCGGAGTAGATTTTCTGAATTTGGGAGACTTCTCAGTTCTGAAAAGAACGGTCCTGCTTATCAACTACTACCTGGGCATAATTATACAAAAAGTGAAAGGCCTCCAGGGGTCGATTTCACAAAACTCTTCCTAACTTAGGACTAGTCCTAGGCAATGCTAAGAGATAGGACTAGTCTTAAGTTAAGACCAGTTACTTAAGACTAGTCCTATCTCTTAGCATTGCCTAGGACTAGTCCTAAGTTAGGAAGAGTTTTGTGAAATCGACCCCAGGGCTGCTTGACGTACCTGCTCGTGGGTATCTGTAATCATCTACACCGTTATCTCCATAAGATGAACTCACAATGTGAAGGATCTCCACATCCGATTCATCCACCTCCTCATACAGAATTCTGAAATTAATAAGTAAGATCCTTGTTGTGTTTATCATGCTACAACCATCAATAACATGTTCCGTATGTGCAATAGCAACTATGACTACTGGGGATTTTTTTCCAAACCTCGGCTTGGGCTCCGTCTCCGGTTCCGGGCTCTGTTTGATGTTGGAAACACTGTGCAAAATGTACACTGCTCCAAAATTGATGACAGAGCCCAAACCAGAGCCCAAGCCCAAGCCCCATGGCTCAATTTCATAGAGCTGCTTACGCATAAATAGTAGCTAAGCACAACCAAAGGTATGCTTACCAGAATGGGGTTACCAGCCAAAATACCATTTTACAACTACAATCTGTAACTGGTATCCTGCTTATTTTTGCTTAGGAGAAAAGTTTTAAGCCATAATTTTAAGCCATATTTTTTGCTTAAGCAGCTCTATGAAACTGGGCCCAGGTTTGGAAAAGGCCCTTGATTCACATTACAAACAACAAGGTATCAGACTATTTTGCCCTTTCGGCCTCAGTTAAAGGCAGCGTCATAGATTCGCAAATACTCCAAAAATTAATGACCACAAAAACTTACTTGGTGAGAAGCACTGTATCTATTGATAGTATAAACTATTTTGAGAGAGGATTACCTTCAAAAATATGGTTTGGATAATTTTTCACACAAAAACATTGGAGTCCAAGAAATGATTCATGCATGAATTGTTTCTCAGATTTCTGAGGGTTGGTGTCCGCGAATGCTGAAGCTAGAGATGCGATTAGTACTCACTGTCACTTCACTAAACGTGATTGAATTCAAAATTCATGTGAAAATACCATGACAGTTATTTGCTGTTCTCTCAGCAAGTAGACACCGTATTCAGCTAAAAATCAGCATTACGTTGACAAAAACCAATCTATGACCCTACCTTTATTAGTTACATTGAATTGAATTGAGAAAAAAAAGAAGATGGCTGCACCACTTGAAAGGTCTATTGACCCCTTGCATTAATGTCACATGCAGCTACTGTCTGCAACACTCAACATTTTTAGAGTCAAATTGCCCAAAACAAAATTATGTTACTGAGCTTGTACATGTAAATACCATGTCGTCTAAAATAAGCATTACACTGTATACAATACATGAGGGCATTGACTCCTAAAATGGCATAACCACATTTATTGTGATGTCAGGTAAACTGGGTCAATAGAGTCAAAAAAGAACATACTGTCTGACTACTGAATGGTAAAACAGAGATTTGTCTATTATCCCCACAATCTCATTGACATGTTAATGTAACATCCAACACCAAAATCAGACGGTTCTTACACATGTGGTGCGATCAAGCTAAATGAGTCTTTTGTCGACCCTTGTAAAAAAAAAAATTTTTTTTTTATCTATTTGAAAGAAGTACAATCTCAGCTGTAAGGATATGAAAACCCCGTGTTGATTACCACCTTTGGTTCAAAAGTTATGGAAGTCGAAACACCAAAAGATGTATAGAAATGTACACCCCTGTCTACCTATTTTGGCCTGTTATTCAATAATGCATTTACCGACAAACAACTCATTTAGCTTGATCACATCACATATAGTGAAAATAATGGCATTAAAAGTGAAGACAACCAAAACATCAGCCCTAATATCAATGTGATATGATGTCTTAAACATTGTATTTGTTGAGAAATACTTATAAGCCTGTGTGTTATTTGACAGATCGTATTCTCATCTATTTGATGAGCAAATAAAATCAACCCAGTTTTGGGTTTGGGCTGAGAGTGAATGGCCTTGACACAAGCCTTTTTAAAAAGAATTTGACTGCCATAGTCTACCTGAAGGTAACTTTTCCAGAACCAGGGACGATGTCGGTGGGTTGGGGTTGCCACCAGTACCCAGTGTAGCGATCAAACTCCTCCTGAATGATGTAGGTGGCCACGCCTGCTGACTTGGGATCCTCAGCGATGTTTGATAAACCTTGAAAAAACAAAAAAAACGGCAACAAATTTTTTTATTTTGAGAAGATACGGTATCAACTGCTCTTGTGTCAGAATGCTTAAAGTTACATCAGGGAGCATTATCTCAAAAGTCAGGCTCATTCTAGATGCAAAACGTCCCGTGGGCACATGCCAGCGATCCATTGGACCATCTGAATGTTCCGCTTGGCTGCATCACCGTGCCGAAGTACAGGAGTGAATCCTACACGAGTGAATACGCGCATTAGTATTTTGAACGTTGCAATGGAACGTTCCGACGGTCCAACGGAACGGTCATGAGAACGGCCTGGAATACTTCTCCGATCCAATTAGAACGTTCCTACCATTCGGACTTTTGAGAGCCTCCATAACCCTCTTGCTGTCTGACCATTCAATACCAATCACTGTGGTTTTAAATGATAGATAAACTATGCCAGCCTGCAATATGATACCATGAGGGAATGCATCTACACAGTACACAGTTAGTTCTGTGCACAGGTTGTGCCACCGTACACAACCTTGGCAGTCAAATGGTTTCAAATGGTTGGTCAACTCACTGGAAAATGTTGCCAAGAGTCACTGACAGTAGGAGGGTTAACCTCATTGGTTGGAGGATATGGACCTGTCATATATCAGATTAGCTCCACCCCAGGTACAAAGCCCGTTATTGCCCCATACTACAAGATCAGGTTTGAGATTTACTAGCAATAACGCTCCATGTGTCTCAGTTTCACTTGGCCAGTTACAGGGCCTTTTCCAGCATTGCACCCAGACTTTGGAATTCACGAACTGAAAACATCAGACAAACTCACAACATCATTCTCTTTCAGAAGAAACCGAGATCACACTTGCTCACAATTATAATTGTTGCTTTCTTCAAAACCAACATTTTTTGAACATTTTACAGGAAAGTACGCCTTACAATATAATGACTTCTTCGGATCATAATTATAAATGACCATCTGGGTCACGAGAAAATAGTGAAAAACCGATTACACATTTGCATGAAATCATATAGATTTAACAAATGAATAAAACATTCACTGAGCGATAAACTCCAATCGGAAAAATAGTTCATTCATTTCTCATCAAATATGGCATTTCAGACAGAAATATTTCAAGGGATGTTTTCTACTATCATCATCATTAGACCGTGTAAGTTTTATGTAAATCTGTGATCAAAAAGTATATTTAACAAGTTTGTTTCTTACCAATTCTGTAATGTTCCTTTGACGTTTTAGTGACCATTCATTTCGGTATAATCATCACAACAAGCCCATACATAGCTACGACTGTGTCGTCCCAGTAGGGATCAACACTTTTTCTTTAAATCACTGTTGGTGGTAACGGTTACTATTTACGTCAGGAACAAACTGGCCAATGCAGCCGTTTCACAATTTACAAGTAAGACTTGGATCTTTACACGGCGTAGGAAGTAGGGACTCGGTAGATTTACTGGTAAGAACACTACCATGTGAATGAAACCCCCTCAAGGAAAGAAATCTTGGTTCTGGGCCCAATTTCATAGAGCTGCTAAGAACAACAATAAGGCTGTGACGGGAACCCGGGTACCCAAGTACCCGACCGATAATCCGGGTGGCCGCACGTTTTTTTCTGGGGGGAAAAAAAACTAACAAAGCGATGGTTGCCGCTAGTTTTATTGCCGATAAAAAAAAGCTCACACACACAAACACGATGTTTTCAAAATGGAAGTAAAACTTGTGCCAGCAGTTCGGACTTCACAAGCTTTAGTTGTTTTGGCTGTCGTTCAGATTTTCCGTCTGGTGTCCGCCAGGAGTTTATTTAAATGATTGTGTAAGGTTTCATTCGCAGTAACAACAACGCAACCCCTCACTGCTTATGTCAGGTTGTCGGCAGTGTCGGCAAGTAGCCCTTTATAGTATTACTGTTCTGGTTTAAAGTGAAGCAAGACGGCAACGCCCATCATGAGCTAAACGCAGCACATCATTGGCTGCTCTATTTTGGCTAATAGCCAGCGAAAAGCACCCGCGCACGTGTGTGGCTATAATCACCACAAAAGGAATGCATGCGGCATGCAACAAATGGTTCAGTTCACACGTGGTGCGTGTGGTTTGCAAGAGGTATGATGTACATGTACTGTCATGTCGTAGCGTATTACATGTACATGTCGCCGGCCATGTAGGGGGAATTTGTGAAATAAAACCTTCCATGTACATGTACGTGTGTGGCCACAGCAGGAAAATCAACCTCGGCAACGAAATTGTATTGGTTCAGCACGTGCTGCGTGGGGAGTGGGCTCCATGCATGTACATAACTAAGTAGAGAAAGGACAGATCTATGAGAGACCATAGCGCTGTTTTTCTGTTGTTAAAGAATGACGAAGCCCCCGATAAACTGAAGAAAAAAATTTTAATTTAGAGTAATGGAATGGGCGCTTAATGGACAAATGGCCGGGAGCCGAGTACATACATGTACATGTAAAATATAAGGTAAAAGTAAAACATTGTGTTTTTGCTATAAGTAATGCTTGTTGACTTTACGCATTGTATTTAAATCATCCGATTGGGACTGGAATTGCAGATTTCCAGTTTCGTGTTAAGAAAAGTTTTTGTAAATAAAACGTCTTGCGCTTTTCATTGTTGCATTCCTAAAGAAATTTGTTACGGTTGAAGTGGTTTTTCTTTGTGTGCTTATATTTTGCCGTCGGCGGTTACCGCGTGTGTGTGTGTTTCTTTTTCACGGGCATGCATATTGCATATCGGTTCACTTGCGTAGGTGTTTAGTACAATGAATATTTAGTACTTCCTGGCTTTCTATTCGGGTACCCGGGTACCCGACCGACCGGTATTCACTTCGGGCACCTGGGCCTAAAACTACCCGTGGATGCACAGCCTTACACAACAATTTGCTTAGCATGAAATTTCTTCCTTGATAAAAACAGGGTTACCAAACAAATTTCCATGTGTTGCATATTGCTTGTTACTGGTATTCAGCTGGTGTTTGCTTATCCTGAAAAAAATCACGTGGAAATTTGGTTGGTAATCCTGTTTTTATCAATGAAGAAATTTCATGCTAAGCAAATTGTTGTGCTTAGCAGCTCTATGAAATTGGGCCCTGATGAGAACAGGGGATGAGATGAATTGTTGGTATTTGTACTCTTATTCTGTCAGTAAAAAACAACATGAAAGAGAAATGCTGTTTTGTTTTACTATTGTAAATAGTACAGTATGTCAACATGGGCAACATTGGAAAATGTCAATTCTAGGCAATACTTTCAGCAAAGCCTCATTGTGTAAATGACAGTAGATCAAATCTTACGGCCATTTGAAGCTGCTATGGGCATTTTGGTATAAGCCACCAGTGGTCGCTATAGTCTCTAGAGGGTTGAAAGAACAAAGTATCGGGACTGTATTACGACCACAAAATGGCCACATTAAAAATATACATTTACCCTTCCATGCAGCATTTATTTTAGTGATAAATTAATCATATGGACACATTAATTGTTTACTAAATATTTTGCAAATCGCGACCCCCAAAAACGCTGGTCACAACAGCGACCTAAAGAGTCTTCTTTCCCATTCTGAAAACTGTGTGGCCACGGATCTTTATTTATTTATTTTTTACGACTATTTTTCTGCAGGGAATTAAACTGGTCGCTAACGCTAGCGATCGGTCGGCGCGTGAAAGAGTTGAATCATCCACTACATGTTCACCGCCAACTACGTGTACACATACCTTTATGAGCAAATGTAAGTTGTTTCTCCTCCCCGGTACCCGTGTTGGTTACCCACAAGTCATTGTTGTTGATGAAGGATACCAGGCTGCTGTTAAACGGGCAGAATTTGGAATCCATCCTGACCCCCTGGCACTGGCTGACCACCTCCCGGGGGAATACAGGTTGATTCTGAAATGAAAAAAAAAAAAAAACGTGAATCAAGAATGCAAATCTTGGCCCAATTTCATAGAGCTGCTTTAAGAACAAAAAGAAGCTAAGCACAACAGAAATATGCTTACCAGAATAAGGTTACCGGCCAAACTACCATGTCACATGTGCAATTTGTGACTGGTATCCTGCTCATTTCTGCTTAGCAGACAATTGTTAAGCATCGTTTGCTGCTTAAGCAGCTTAAGCCCTGATGTTTGTCAAAACAAGAGAAAAGTTGCAGGCACAGCAAGACTTTGTACTGTGTTTTTTCTATTTACAATGGCACAGCTGAGAAAACCAAAAACGAGGAAATCAGCCGATTAAAATTTTATGGCTGTGCTTACCGCAAAAAATCTGGGCTAACGGCCCATAGACTCAAGCACTTTACAGTGCCCCGTAAGCGCAGAATTCCACGGTAAGCAGAGCCATGAAATTGGACCCTAATCAGCTGAAAAGCTGCATGCCTGATTGATAAACCTTGATCGGGCCACGGCTAACTTCTGTCATCAGAGAGCAAGTTCGGGTGGATGACTAGAGTCGACTTGGCTTCACCATAATCGATCTACATGTCACTCTAACACTGTGTGGTTTGACTACATCTAACTGGATTAACTCAACCCCAGAGCCCTGTCACTGTTTCAAGATGTCAAGTAATGAACCACAAGGGAAACTGACTGTGTAAATTTCAAATAGTTTGAGGTTGAACAAAGAAAAATTGACTAGAGCGAGATTTAAACCAACGACCGCGGGATTTGAACCAACGACCTCCGGCGCTCTACCAACTGAGCTATCTAGCCCTATGTTGGCGGTCTCCCTATTTTGTCAATATCTTTGTTCGGGGTGCCAGTCAGAAGCCATGCAACCGTTAACTGCCGTGTTGGCGGCCAGGGATCACACCCAAGTTTACGATACAACCTGGGAAGCAGAAGCCACCTTGTGGGGATGCGACTTTTTAGTTTTAAATGTCAAGTAATGAACCACAAGGGAAACTGACTGTGCAAATTTCAAATAGTTTGTGATTGAACAAAGAAAAATTGACTAGAGCGGGATTTGAACCACTGTTTCAAGATGGCGGTTAGGTTAATTGATAGAGTGGAGAAAGTTTTGTAAACTTTTGTGTTCTCACATGCACAATTAATTTTAGTAATTATCTCCTATGCAGTACTCTATGGTTTAACAACAACAAGGGGTAGGCTTTTGGCAATTATGCCAATCAGTAAGATAATCAGTTGGATTTAAATGTCTTGTTGCGGGACCCAAGTTCATGGGGCTGCTTAAAAGGGACTGTTGTTATGATCAAAGCAGGCCTGTGGCTGTACATGGAATGATGAACTCTCACCAAGTTACTGCTTGGGAAGCGTGCTCTCTCCATTTATGATATGGAGGAAGGGCGCACATGTGCAATAACTAGGTGAGAGTTCATTAATTGCATATAACAGCCTTAGGCCTCCTTTGATCATGACGACACAGCCCCTTTGAGTAGAAACATTGGCAAGGCAAAAAACCAATTGTGCCTACCAGAAATAGGCTACCAGCCAAAATATCACTTCACATGTACTATTTGTGACTGTTTTCTTGCTAATTTTTCAGTCTGCTTGTGGCTGGACATGTAAACATGAACTCTCACCCAGTTATTACACGCGAGCGTGTGCGGTAACTGAGTGTGAGTTTAATGTCTGGCCACAGACTCGCTGTGATCATGACGACAGCGCCTCTTTAAGCAGCTCTTCTGAAAGTGGGCCCAGATCTACAGATTGGTCTGGGACGTCAGTCATGGCCTTTGATAAAGGACAGTACGATGTCTGAAGGGCACCAAGGCTGAAGAACGGGGCAACAAAGTCAATGGCATCAGTGGCATGTATCGTGACCATGTGGATGATTTTAAGAGGTTTTTATCAGATTTTGTCAGTTTGGTCTTACAGTGTCATAAAAACTTTGAAAGGGAATATTTTTTCTTCATACATAGGCCTGAAATGTGCTTGTGTTTTGGTCTGATAAACTGATAAGCTAGCTTGAGCATGAGATGGTCCATGGAATGTACAAAACAAAAAGTGAAAACGGTCTGGTGAAGTAAACCAGAACTCTGAGGTTATCTTTCCGATCAAAGGAAAACTAAACAAGAATCAAATTGCAGTTCATTGATCAAACTTAGACGTAGGGTCAAAAATTGGTTTTGTCACTGTAATGCTGATTCATAGACAAAATTTTAAAGAAAGAAACAAAAAAAGTAAAGTGAAAGTTTCAGCTGAATACAGTTTCTACTTGCTGAGAAAACAGCGTCGCAGCATTTTCACATGAACATCGAATCCATCCAGGTTTTAGCGAGATGACAGCAGGTACATGTATCAACGGCATCTCTGGCTGCAGCATTCGAGAACGAACACCAACCCTGAGATCTGAAATCTGAGATACGATTCATGCATGAATCATTTCTCAGATTCAAATGTTTTGGGGTGAACAATTTTCCAAACCATATTACAAAATAGTTTATACTATCACCAGCTGCAGTGATTCTCACCAAGTTTTTATGGTCATTAATTTTTGGAGTACTTACTTAAAGGAACGTTACCGAATTGGTAAGAAAAAAAACCTTTTTGATCAAAGATTTACATAAAACTTACACGGTCTATGATGATGATAGTAGAAACATCCTAGAAATATTTCTGTTTGAAATGCCATATTTGATGAGAAATGAATAAACTAATTTTCCGATTGGAGTTTATCGCTCAGTGAGCGTTTTATTCATTTTTTTAATCTATATAATTTGAATGCAAATGTGTTATCGGTTTTTCACTATTTTCTCATGACCCAGATGGCCGATCGATCTCAAACTTCTACAGGTTTGTTAGTTTATGTATATGGTGGATTACATAAAGTGCTTACGCTGCCAGCAACTGTTTTGTTAGCAAAAACAAATTCTGTAATGTTCCTTTAAATATGACCCTACCTTCTTATTTAACCCTCAACAACTCTAGTACAAATGTTGGGGATGAAAAAGGTCAACTATTGTTTAATATTGTCAAGATTTAGATGGAACATGTTTTACCGTCAGCATTGGATCGTGACATGTGAACAAACTTCCATTTGCAGGGAACAGAAACTTCCCCGACTCCGGATCAAATTCATACGTCGTGATGCCGTACATTCCAAGTCTCTTCCTCTCACGAAGCAACTGCTCCTCCTTCGAGAAACCCATGTGGTGCAATCCCCTGAAGGGTACCAGCAGCGGATTCCAGGGCAGCGGCTCCGACTGCGAGTCCGACGCCAGACTCGCATCATCTGGTACGTCTGTGTACAGCAGTGTGTTTTCCCGGTTACCGGGCGGCACACCGAGGAAATATAACCTGGTCCGCATCCCTTCGACGGTCTGCACTGTCTGGAAAGTGAACTCGGTCGGCACCCTGTTACTGAGGGTCGTCTGGAGCCTGCGGGTCGCCTTGACGTTACAGTGGAGGTCATACCAGCTGTGTTTGACCTCCAGTCTGGAACTGCTCTGGGGTTGAGGTATAGCGGAGTCGGGCACGGAGGTGGCAGTCGGCCCTGTAGCCATGGTTGTGTCCAGACTGAGAGGAAACTGAATCCGATGTTAAACTTTATCTCCTGGAGTATAGACTGAAAGAAAGAGACCAAAAGACAATTCAGTTAGTGGAAAATAAACTACTACAAAACAGTCCTTGCCACTCTTTGCTAGCTGCGATAATCATTGTCATGTCGTCTAGACCTAAGAGCTCCGATGGACCATGTTAAATTTTTGCAAATTGTTTTGACATGTTTTGTTTTTTTCCCAAAATTTCAAGTATACCCAACTGGGCATATTAAAAATGTTTTACAAAGGTCTGAAACAACTGCCAAGTTTTAACCTAATGGTTCAGCGTGAGTCGGTCTCCAGTCTACAACCATTGGAAGAATCAAGGGTATTGCAATCTCTTTTGTATGACTTTACATGTAACTGCCCAAAAGAAATCATTGACCAACAAAATAACTTGATTTTAACTCTTGTAATTTTCTCATTTAAAGGTCTTAACGCTACCAGTAGTATTCATACCATAAATATTGATAAGGGATGATGAAGATGGCAAGAAAAGCAAGTTTTAGACAGCCTGACCTATTTATAAAATTGTATTTAAATTTTCTTTCTCCATGGTAGGACAAAAACTATTCTCTCCTGTCAGTGCAGGAATATCCCTTTTAAACGTTAACTTTTGTTTTCAGACGCCAGCCGACTAGTGAATCCGACTTTTGAGTAGTCTACAAGATTTTTTACTTGTTGAAGCATGTATTCGGCAATTCGCAAAAAATTTTCAATAAACTCTTGCCTTTTTTCCAACGAATATTTTAACAGTGTTTTTTACTTCCCCGCCACTGTTTTTCTCACATTTGGCCAGCAGTGGGACATTCGACCTCTGAGATCGAACTCTACATCTGTTTGAACTCAGCAAAGTCCAATCTGCAGAGTCTCATTTGTGTCTCAAGTCAAATTTGATTTAGATACCATGCCGTGTCGTACCATAATACTAATATTGTTGTTATTTAATAACAATGGAGTCTTACACTCTTATACAGCGCATGTATACACCAATAAGGTGCTCAAGTTTTCCACACATTTTGGCCCGATACGCTCGTTTGTGCATGGGAAGAGCCCTATCCCTACCACCAGATATAAAGTGTACATGTCATGACATGTAGGTCACTCTTCTTTCACTTTTTACAAAACGACCAACATGACAAAACCATTCAAAGGGAACAAAAAGTGA
The DNA here is from genome assembly GCA_032158295.1 of Pycnopodia helianthoides. Lineage (NCBI taxonomy): Eukaryota > Metazoa > Echinodermata > Asteroidea > Forcipulatida > Asteriidae > Pycnopodia > Pycnopodia helianthoides. The sequence continues at coordinate 15,406,595 of CM063251.1, forward strand.
TTGGTCTGAAGGACAGGATGAGAATTCTCTGAGAAATATTAATTCTAAACACCTTGTTCTGATTCTTAAGTAGGGTTGAGATGACAGACTCTTAAAATTCCCCAAACGATTAATCCTTGATAAGCCTGAAACCGAAATTGGTTGACAGAGGTATTTTTGTGCACAACACACGGTAAAGGATTGACATTTAATTTTATTTACAATGTGTGACTCAACAAATTTTATCCTTCGAGCGTCTCTGGTCGACCTGAGAAATAGGTCGACAGCTGAACTGGTGAAGGTAATAGAGTACAACTTCCCGGGCATTTGTCAAACTAAACATTTTCAATGAATAAAGTGTATTTGGTCCGAAATAAGAAGTACTTACGCCTGTTTTCCGCAAGATGATCTTCACATTTCTTGACACAAACAGCGCCGCCTATCGCATCTCGGTGAGAATCTCAGTTTTGAGCGCATTTTAGGGACTTGCTCAATCCACAGATTGCGCGCTCAATCTTCAGACTGTGCGGTCAATCTGAAGTTTGGGCGGATGACGATGCTGCTCAAAGTGGTGATTTGGCGAAAATGCCTATTCGGAAATGAAATTTAATAATGTTTTAAATTTTTAAGACTGGAAATACTAAAAGCTATCAAATGCCTCCATTTTTAGTTGAAAAGAAATTCAGATGAATACAACCAACCGAGTCCCTAATAAGCATAAAGTCCTCAAAAATTTAAGCTCCCCTCCCCTCCCTCCCTCTACCCCGAAATGTCCCTCTACCGAGTCCACCCCCCACCCCCAGTTTGAAGCCATCCTCAACCACACAGAAACCCCGCCAATCCCCTTAAATTATCCCCTCCGAGTTTAAAGCCATCCCACTGCTTGAAGCCCTCCCCCACCCGGAGCCCCATGTACAAGTTAAAAGTCTTCTCCTCCTCCCTATCAAAATTTCACTCCATCCGCGCCCCTCCTGGGTAGGGGAGATTAGCCCTCCATGTGTCTTGTGTGTAATTATATATGTGCCGGTGTACTTTGTGCACAAAACAAACACCATGCTTACTTCATTTTATTACAACTTCTTATCTTAAAGTAAAGACAAATTCTACCGAGTTAATTATTTCAAAAAAAAACCAAAGTTATAGATTCTAACAAGTTTGAGTTTTTGTAGATGACTTTTTATAATGTTGTTTTCCAAATATTATCAAGTTTAAGGTATACATTGTTTAGTTTTAGTTTGCATCTGTTTCTATAAAAATCACCGATGGAGGATGTTGCAGAACACACCGGATATCCAGGCTTGTCTAATACTAAAAAACTCACTGGTCAGAATTGAACCTGGGATTCCGGGTCCCCGGGGCACCGACCCATTTCTGGGTTAGTCTGACACTGGAACTTTATATTTATTTGCTGGGAATTTACTCGGATTCTGCGTCACAAATACCGGGTCACAATGACCCAGTGAAGGGTCAGGCCCCACGGGCACCGGTCAATCCTGGTCAATTCTGACCCGGGAGTGTAATTTTGCTCTCACGTCTCTGATCCACATCAATGGCTCACTGGAAACAAAATAAAACAACACATTAGTTTGTCATAATTTCAAGAATGTATAAAAAGGCAGGGTAATCAGGATTTGCTCTGGAAATGTTTGTATTTTTATTTTTTTTTGTTTACCCAATGTAAAAGTTTCCAAGCAAACTTCGCGGTCAAACACTGGTAAAGTACCGAGGTGAACTTTGAAAAGCTTTAGCAAGCATCCTCAGAATCAAACATTTTCAATTTCTTTCATTTCAAAACATTTTGACCGTTTCATCCATTCCATTTTTTGTTTATGATTGGAAAAAAAAAACGAAGAGAGGGAACATTATTATTTTTGTGTAGCTGTAGGTATGTTACCTTTCAATTTTAAAACACCCTGTACCCTGCCTTGATTAAATCGGGTAAATCGAGTATACAAATCACTACAGCATAAATCTATAAGATAATTTCAATGATCGATTCAGTTGAGGCAATAATCAATAAAAAATAAAGGTAAACAAAAATCATTTTCTAGTTGATAAGTTTCGGGAACCTAAATAATTGCAGTAATCCATAACTTGCCCACATTCAAATATCAGAACGAGAAACGGGAATAATATTTTGCAGACGTCACACTGCGGCTAATGTACCCATTGTCTGCCATTTTGGGCGGCAAATTACAGGTAATGTTGTAGCGAGCGTGACGGGCTGCCTTTATATACAGTCAATTTACGCAGTAACACATGGGGAAACTGATCCCAAAATGGTGCCAACAAGAATTATTGTGGTGATGACGTCAGGTGATTTGGGCAATCTGTAGTAGTCGGTGACGAATATATTGTTTGTAATCTACGCTGTAAATTGGCTTGGATCAATGGGGAATTTGATCTGTATAAAACACAGGACTGAAAGACAGAAAGTACCAACGAGCCTATTCACGCTACGAAATTCGTTTCAAAGGGAAACACTAAGGACCGACACACCATTAACAAGATATCACCTTCGAGACATGGTCTGATTTTGATGTCTGCCATGCACAAGATCAAATGCTACTAATGCTATTGAGTTGTTTAGTTTCGAGGCCCAAACCACTCGCGCTTAATATTAATTGACCAACATTTCTGCTTGTTGTTATTACATTAGTATACAGACGTGACCACTCAAAAACTATGAATGGAGTTTGGAAAAGATTCCACTATCCATTTTTATTAAAGTTAATAATATACCATTTATAATATTCAGTCTACCTTCAGGGTTCAAAATCTGTTTCGTTATCGTAATTTATGTGATTTCTAAAGTCTTGTACCTTTCCCTTATGGTACGAACTACATTAGTTTATATAAAGGACACTTCAAATAACATCAAAGTTGATAATTTTCAAAATGCAATTCTAGTATTGGGAGGAAATAGACGTGATGGTATCGCTAATTTGTCACTTTTTTCTTTTCTGATCAATATCACAGCTCATTGCTTGTTGTGTGTTCTCAATGCGACGCCATTCTTGATGATTACCAAATCACAAAGTTATTGGTAGATGGCCACCATTAGTTTGAATATTATGCTTTGGCATGCAATGAAGTCCTTTTACTTCACACTCTGATTGAGATGTTGCAGTTCATGTCTCCTGCTGTTGTGTGTTTTCAGTGTGACTCCATCATTGATGTAACCGAATCACATTGTTAGCTGACCGCTCATCAGTTGGTATACATATCCATTATCAATTAGGTCCTTTCACTTCACAATCTGATAACGCGGATGTAGTTCATGTCTCTGCTGCGGAGGAACCCAATGCAACATTCACACTCAATAATTGAATACCGTTTCATAAAGTGCAGTTGAAGATAGAGCTTATGTGCATGTTTATACTGGATTGTGTGGTATGAATTCAATGCCGTAGAATTTCGTCACTTCTTCAATTGTGTGGTATGAATTCAATGCCGTAGAATTTCGTCACTTCTTCAATCTATACTCTGCATTCAATTTTGATGTTCGTGTACATTTTAATTGGCTCAATCAATTTGTCCAGGAATATCATCAATTATCTTTGAACTTGGTTCCCATGATGAAATGTAGTTACAGCACAAGTCCATGCTTTGGAAGATTTCTCAACGATACAGTTCTTGTTGTCACTGACGTTTTCAAAACAGTGTATAAGTTCATGTGTATAGTCTTTAGATCAAGTTGAAGACTTTGAATCGGTTAGTCTTGCATACATTTGCTGTTCTATACTCAGCACCAGAGTTCAATGTTCATCTGCGTTTCATTCAGTTATGTTCATCAGAGCCGATTACCCGTTACCCTGGGCGGGGCCCACACCAGGTACTACCACCCTGGGTAGGTGGACCTGGGACACCCACGTTCAATGGGGGATGTCAAACCCTGATAACCGAAGCCAACCGCTACTCCTCCACAATATTTTACAAGAAAACCAACATGTGATTGAAATAACCTTTTAATATATACAGTTTTACAGAGTTAAGTCATTACCTTTATATATGTTTTATGCTACACTGTGTTTAGGAAAATGTATTTTTAATGAGTTTGTTTTCTAATTTGTTGACTATTTTCCATACGTTGTGCATTTATTTCTCTTCTTTTGTTTTGGGAGCTCAATAACTTTTTGTCAAGAAGAGTATTCAAATTAAAAAGCTTTATATTAAATCTTTTCATGGTTGCTTTCAGTCAACATTAAATAATACAAAACGTATAAACTATTAAGTTAAACATGGCAAGTTCAGATTGCTCTTTTCGAAACGACGGCTTGATGGGCTTTGGCTTTGTCTTACAGGCTCCGTCTTAGAAAACGTGCGCTTTCCTTACGGGGCTTCAATCAGGCGGACGGATCCGAAGCCGAAAGCGAAGCCGCAACCATAGATATCCCCATCAGTCTTTATAGACCTTTATCACACGGTGCAGCCATCTTGATTTTCTCCAATTCCACTGAATGTAACCAAACTGAGGCTGGAAGGAAAAATAGTCTGGTTCCTTTTGTATGATGAATGTTAGCATCCATTACTGTTACTGGATACAGGAAGATGACCAAGATGGTGGTAGCATGATAATGGTCTATAAGAATACTTAATGCTCATTAAGTTAATGAACTTAAGCCGTTACGTATTATCACATGGTTCAATGTAAACCACAAATTTAAGAGATTTTTGAACAGGTTGATAATGAGCTTTCTCTGAAACCATCTTACACCGTGGCATTGTCTTGAAGAAAATATTGATGTTGAAGATCAATAATTACAAGAATCGATAATGAACGCTTCTTCATCTCTTATACTTACGGAGGATAAAATCTATCCGTCCGGATCACGTGTCTTTGAATCACGTGATTCTGGAATTGTTGTCTAATAATGACATCAAGACTGACCAAGACTTTTTGGACTCTTTATGGCCATCGCCACAAGTCCGGCCAATTACGATTCTACATGATAGAGCCTGCTGTTTTAAAGCAGCAGGAAACACACTCTAATAACTCTCAGGTAAGAATTGGGCCGGGTGTCTGAACCATCATTTCTGGGTCAGTTTGCTCGGCATCTGCGTCAAAATGACCCAGAAATGGGTCAAACTGACGCAGGATCCGAGCTAAAACACATTTTAAAACCAGTTTCAGGGTCAGCCTGACCCACAATGGGTCAGTCCCCTGGGACACGGGATCCGCGTCAATTCTGACCGGGAGTTTAGTGCGCAGACTCATGTGGTATGTTTAGTGATCAGTCTTGATACGATTATTAGATGTGCTTTATAAAGATACAAGCAATATATAGGTCGGTTTATAAATAAAGACCTTGTGAATTCTCGCAGCACTCTGAAGAGCACCTCCACACAACAGGCAAACAACATAAGAAGGTTTCAAAGGCTCTTCGAAATAATTATTATAATTTCTTTCGAGAAAATCTTATGTAATTTTCAGTAAAAATATATCAGCTATAACAACTGCCTATAAGGTTCATATTGGACAGTAAATCGTTGTTTTTCAATCTATCTTGAGCAGAATATCAGATTGAACCATGTGATAATACTTGTGAAAGTACTGAATGGGAATGAGGATTATTGTTCATTTATTACTAAACAAATATCAAGTGATTATTTAAATGTTTAAATTAAACGTTCATTATTCAAGCAGTCATTTGCAATAATATGTATTTCCTTTTTATAATTTGTTTTAAGATTATGTTCTGATCTTAAAAATTACCCCTTTTTGTATAAACAAAGTTTATTTCCAACCAAGCCATTCGCTGTTGGTTAAAAGTCTGTGTTCTACATACTGCGCAAGTCTCGCGCGTATTCAAACATTGGAACCCGTTAAAGTGTGCGAGTTTGTTTCGTTCACGCGTTAAAGCAACATAGTGGGACCAAAGTGGTGTCCAAAACGTTCGAATATATCCACACGAGACTTGCACGGTCTATATAGACACCTTGCGTATGACGTCACAAGCCCAAACAGGCCCCCTCACTGAGGTCAATGAAGACCTACCATTGGCTGAGAGTCGTGCGCAGTGCGTACACGCGTGCACGTTCCCATAATATTGTTTGACATTAAAGATGGCGTCCAATGCAAGCCCCTCAGTTTGGTTTCCCTGTCTGTATATAACTACTATTCCACGCTACAGCCATCTCTGTACACGATATCAATCACAAAGACTGGTTTTGTATGAAAAATGGGGACAGACTATAGTTTTTAGTCCGGCCTCGTTATGGTCATATTGTTCTGAATGTGATAGTATTAGATAGCTGTAGCATGATAATGATAAACGTTGCCCTCGTTTTGAATGATACGGTCAAACATTGAGTGTACTTTAAAGGAACATTACAGAATTGGTTTTTGCTAACAAAGCAGTTGCTGGTAGTGTAAGCACTTTTATGTAATCCACCATATACATAAACTGACAAACTTGTAGAAGTATGACATCGATCGGCCAACTGGGTCACGAGAAAATAGTGAAAAACCGATTACACATTTCCATGAAATCATATAGATTCAACACATTAATAAAACGCTCACTGAGCGATAAACTCCAATCCGAAAATTAGTTTATTTATTTCTCATCAAATATGGCATTTCAGACAGAAATATGTCAACGGATGTTTTCTACTATCATCATCATTGGACCATGTAAGTTTTATGTAAATCTGTGATCAAAAAGTACATTTTACAAGTTTTTTCTTACCAATTCTGTAATGTTCCTTTAACTGAGCAAAATGCCTCCAAAACTGTTGTATTCACCTTCAAAATAATTTCTTTTTCGATTTAAGTGAATTTATTGTTTTTTATGTCAACACATTCTTCCTTTACAGACAAACAATAAACACTCTAAACAAATGCTCATGTTGTACCATATCATTCTAAATTGAATCACAGGTAGACTGAATAACATTATACACAACAATAATGGTGTAAAGAAAACTTTATACTGTTTCTACTTCGCAAGGACGGTAATGTCAGTAATAATGTACAACAATAAGCAGAAGAAAACCTCTGAGGCAAACTTGTGTTTCATCCCAAACCTAAAGTCGAAGTGCGAAGCCGTGGCAGTCAAAGTCCGAGTCCGAATCCGAATCATCCGTGTAATTATTGTCGCAAGTCCGAACCACACGCCAAAACCTTGAGAAGCCAACATTTTGATCAGAAGTTACCACCATTTTATATTATGCAAAAACTCTTGAAATTGTTGTTGCTTGTTTCAAATTTTTAAAGTTTCAGCTTTCTTCCATTTGCTGTGCGGAAATTTGTTTGTTAAAATAAGTAAGCAACTAATAGAAAGTTCCCCCCAAATCACGTCAAGTATTCTTCGTATATCCAGCCAGCCCTAGATTTCTGTCCAAGTCGGTTGAGTACGCGTCACGAAGGGACTAATACAAGTCTGCCTCATGGTGGCTAAATCAAACAACAGGTCATCTTGGTAGCATCATGTGGTCAGCCACTGGAAACGCATTCCACTATGTTCAAGATAGTTACAATACCAGCATGCAAGCGAGTTGGTCAAATTGCTAAAATTTGTTAGAGTGGTGGGGCCAAAGAACTACAATTTTGAACAGAGGTGACATTCAGACGCTGTTATTGTTGCTGATAGTGATAGGTTTTTTTCCCGCCAACTTTTCATTTATGATTTACTAGTCACGTGCCACATTAGAACTCACGTCTTCAATATGGTCATTACTCACGAGTTCTCATGTTGGTAAATTGCAGGCGTGTGAAGGGGGGATATTCCGGGCAATGAAAACTGCGCACGTGACAGCTTAATTAATTCACTGGTGTTCGTGTGGGTGGAACCTCGCTTTCAAAGTATCAACTGCTTCAGTGAATCAAATTAAACAGGCGCGTTCATAATGTTAGTCTTGATGTCAAGAATAAAAAAGTTCTCGCAGTGACATCGCATCTGGTAATTTCTACTGAGTGTATGCTGCGTTTAGCTACGGGTAGCGGTTTTTTATATATAGCAGACTTATACTTTTAAATTAAAGCCTCAACTTGAATCGATATCGAGCAGAGTGGTGTATATTTTGAAATCACATTCAAGTTTGTGTTCACAGAGATTCTTAAACAAACTCAATAGATCGACTTTGCTCCCAGACGATAGAATTAGGCTATGTTTTTTTTTCCATTAGCCTGGCAACCAAGAACAGCTAACATGCCACAATTAGGATTTAGGGAGCCTACTAAAAATAAATGTGTTGTTTTTGTTTGAAGAGTTACCATTATAATAAATAAGAAATGAAGCAAGTAAACTTACCCATACCAGACAAATGTTTTATGACACACTAAGAGGTAAAGTACAACATCCATTCTGGAAGATTAATTTCATTTCCATCTCAATTCCCACAAAAAACATTATACAACAGAACTTTGAAAATGTCATCAAGTTCGTGGTGAAGTTTTAGTAAAAACGGCATAGAGCAGCCTTGAGCAAGGCACTTAACCATAATTGCTTCGTAAAAAGTTGGGAAGGTAATGCGTTCTGCTCTATACCACGTACCGCCATCAGGCTCCTAGTGGATGATACCCATGCCTTAATTCTTACGGACTGTGAAGGGGGTATAATATAGCCCTGTTTCAGCCCCAGGAGTAGGTGACAACGTGCCCCTGGTGACAGTTGATTTGGGTTGACAGCCCAAATCAGTTAAGTGTAGCCCTTACCTTGAAGTGGCCGTCATCTGGCCTTGTGAGTTAGGCGATATCTCATTACAATTCTTTTCTAATAGAACGGTTCACGTCTTGTTAATTTGGTACACGTAATTCATAAAAAATATTTCGAGTACGGTGTCTTTTAGTACTTTTCCTTTATTGTAATCGTATTCTGACGGAACTTAATATTCTCTGAGTATTAGTACGTGATTAAATTGATAACCAATCACTATCTGATGAAATCAAATTTAGTTCAATAATTCCCAGTCATTACACTGTGTTCCTTGTCAATAATTGAAGATGCAATCACATTTTAGATGGCTCATCATTCAACGTCAATGTATCAATGTCGATCACATGCAATAACGTGGTTTACAAGGGAAACGTTGTATGTCGGCTCACTAATTCATTCATTTATTCTTGTTTACCATCCAGCTTTGAAACACATAGATAAACAGTGGGTCAGTTCATTGTCAATGATACTGTTACCAGACGGCCATTGTTTCTCCACTTGATGCATGCTCTGTCACTGCCGTGTTGGTGCTGTTTCACTATTAAGTGTTTTGCATCTGCATGGCCAGGCTGTATAAGGACCAAACTCTTGGCTGCGTCTTGAAGCTTTTACAATGGACAGCTATCATCTGATAGATACAAAGACAAACACAAAAAAAGATCAACCATACACTCTATAAAAACATCCGGATCTGAATTGACCCGGATCGGGGTGCCATGGGCCTGACCTACCTATTTCTGGCTCCTTAATATGACCCGAAATTTTGTGTCAGAATGACCCAGAAATTGGTAAAAACTCGATGCAGAATCCGTAATTTCTTAAATCGCATTTCAACCATTTTTCCGGGCAGCCCGACCTGGGAATGGGTCCGGGCCCCCCGAGTCACGAGTCTACGTATTTCAATGGATTCAGTGCGAATTTTTCTTGTGCACTTCGTAAAAACTAAAATAATGTAAAATTATGATTCGTCGGTTATTCCGATAAGTGTAATTACGAAACTATACGAGTTGGTCTTTAAACTTTGTTAAAATGTTAGCAGCATTGAATTCACATCATTATTTAAAAAAAAAAAACAATAACAATTTTGATACATTTGTCACTTCGTAAAAACGACGACGTCATGTCGAATAGACCAACAAATCCAAAAATTCAGACCCTACACTCATCAAACCAAGACTGCTAACACTCCCTGTATCCAAGAACAAAACCAATCTAGAACTCACCCGCCACAATTTATATCACCCCTAAAACCAACATTAGTTAATAAGTCGCTCGTTGAAAATCTAAAATTCTAAATAGGAGCTCGCATTCGTGAGAGTATCCACGTTTACAGCACAGTGGCGGTGGTGAAGTATCGACAAGACATGACAAGACAGGGAACCAGGATGTTGTAGCGCAGCAGTGCACCATTCTATAAAACAGTTCACACAGTTTTACGCTTTCATGGTCAAAATACAGCCTTATTGATTTGTTTGAGCATTACAGTTAGACCTTTAGTTTGGAACAGACTGAGGCAAAACTTTGCTATAAACTTGTTATTCTACAAGTACCGGAAAAGAGTCGTTTTAATAAGTGTTTCTTACCTTTCAAAAAAAATGTAAACGCCATCACTGCCAGGGATCCAGTATACACAATTTGCATGAGCATTGATCCACAGTTGTTTCTTAACAGCAGTGTTTAGTCGTCACGGTAAACGCCAAAATACAAAAGATACAATAGTAAGATGCCCCCTCCAACACAATACAGAATTTGAATAATAACTGTAGGGTGAGATACTTGATGCAAAGTAGGAGGTTGGTTCCGGTGTCATGGCAGATTTTTTGTCCCCGGTGTGTGTGTCCCCCGTAGGGCAATAGCATGGGCTGAAGGAAGCATTTTTTGCGTTTCATTTTTTCTCCCGTCGCATTATTGTTTGTTTTGTTTTTTTCCGTAGTACGTGACATTCTGAGCCTCACCTCCAAACCAGCTAAAATCTGTTCATTAGATGCTAGTGATTTATAATATTAATCAGTTATAAATATGATTCTATATAAATAATGATTACTATTTAAATATATATAAATAATAATTGTTTATAAATAATGATTTTTTAATATACAATGATCATATAAATAATGATATATTAATAATGTTGATATAATTAATGACTATTAATAATATTTTTATAAATAATGATTTATATAATTAATGGCCTAGTTTTTATAACAATATTATTTATGAATAATGATTATTTATGAATAATGATTATTTATAAATAATGGTTAGACAATAATGATTATATGAATGGTCATATATAATTAAATAATTATTATAGATAAATAAGGATTGTTTATAAATAATTATTATATATTATAAAAAATGATCTTATAACTATCTATAAATAATGATAATATATAGATAACTTGTATACATAAACTTCAAAGCGAGTACCAGATCTCAGGGGAACTATCATTCAAATTCCCAACATTCCAAACTTAGTCTCAGTTTGGTCTTCAAGTGGGGCTGGAGGTATGACGTCCTCCTTCCTAAATTACTGAGTATTCAAGACGACGAGTGAAACAAAAACAGCAGAAAATATGTCCTCTTCCATGTATGATAATAACAATAATATAGGTTTTCTAGATTAGAGCTTAATTGATGATACAGGTGGGCAGATGGACGGGATATTATCTGGCGACCGCCAGAATACCGTCAGAGTAGATGAAGAATCACCTGTCAAAGAACGTTTTGTGGAGGGACAATCTGGAGATTGAGCGCGTAATCTGTGAATACCGAAGGCGAGTGGTAAAAAGCAGCGCAATCTGCAGATTGGGCAAATCCCTAAAATGCGCTGAACATCTTCAGAGCGGCGAAAATCCGGAACCTTACCAAACATATTCGTTGAGGGCGTTGTCAAACTACTTTGAGATCCGAAACTAGTCCTGTGGGCTTTCAGTGACTGCACCGTCAAGTTTTCTAAAGCTTCTTCAGTTGGATTTCACTTACTCTAGGATATTTTTTACAACAGTCATGAAAGTCACGTAAATTGTAAGTACAAATTGCAATGAGCACCCAGTAGTGCCAGTAATATAGTACGTAGTGACTGCAGGCTAGGCTGGCCTACCAGCAGAAGTTCGTAACTGGAGGACGGGACTCGGGCTAGGACTAGTGTCAAGTGAGTAAGTCCCTCCATGGTCCTTCCCACCTCCTGCACTGTAGGCTGGTCAGCCAGTGCGAGCCGGTGCAGTATAATTCAGAACAAACTGTGCAAAAGTAAACAGCAAACAACCCTAATGGAATGTTGTCTGAAAAATTTGTAAATTATAATCTATCATACTGATCAGCATTCAGTGCAGCCATACGGAGACATGTTTGTTTTTTTTGTTTGTTTTTTTTTGTTCACCATGTTTGTTGCAGTAATAGTATTATAAATTTATATTCCCCTCATGTGATACTACTAGTACTTATAGATAGTTGTGATAATTGTATTCCTTGGGTTGGTCTTCCTGACAATCATAGACAGGAGGATTTGGGGAGTTGCGGTTTATTGCATCCGTTGCCATAAATTTGTCCTCAACAACTGCCAGGCCAAACTGTCAGGTCCATGGTGGTGACAGTGACAGTGGTCACACACAAATCTACAACTCACCATCTAATATAATTATGTAATTTTTCCCAATACACAGCTTTGTATTGTAATGTAGTTTATTAGCCCTTAAAAAATAAATTTCACTAAGTTTTTACATTTGGGTTTTCTTGCAGTTTATACTCTGTTGTCACCAATTGTCAAGCCATAATTATGCATGCATGAGTGCATTACTACATACCCTAGGCCTGTCCATTGCAGTGAAACGAAGACGGCCAGTTCAACCTGGCCTAACCCTACTCCTAGAATTATGAGGTTCGATCCGCTATCGCTCATGGAGCCGATAGCGGATCAAACCTCATAATTCTAGGAGTAGCCTAACCCTACCCTACCCTACTGCTTGAACATGATTGGTAGTGTTTTTTTTAAACATTCACTCACTCAAACTGAAAATACGTGCTTAAGTACAGTGAAGACCCATTGCAAAATAGATTTTGTATTTGAAAAAGATACAACAGGTTTTAAAAAAAAACTTAAATTACAGAAATGTGTGTTGTAAAAAGGTTATAATAATTTTTAATATCCTTTGTTGTTGTTTTTTATGTCGTTACCTCAGGCTGCAGGTTGTTGTTTGTCTCCATGACATCAGGATGGAAGAAAACCATCTTACCTCAGAGTCGGCAGAAACAGAATCAAAAGAAAGCATCGATGAACCTTCAACATCTCTGCAAACAACAGAGTCACAATCAACCGTCGTAGCAAGTCAAGACGACAAAACGAACGATGACGACGGAAGAATCAATGAATCGACCCAAGATGAGGAGATTGTAGCAGCTGATATGTCAACGGGGAAACCCAATGGAGACTCAGTTCAAAGGGGTACTGCTAGTCATTGAAAGAAATTCATTCACCGCTAACTCCCTTCAGTGAATTACTACGACCCTTCGTCACTCTATCAAAATAACAATAACAACAAGCATTTATTGGGCTATTTAAACATTGTATCAAAGGGCATTACACTATTACTACCGTACCCCTGTTCATTGGGCCTTAAGCATTCCTGAAACCATCTCAACTCCTTTCGGACTATACACCTTAGGAATATGCAGCACTGGCAGCCAAATCACCGCACAGGTTGCGAATCATTCACATCAAAATTCTGTACCCTCGCAGGTACCCATTTACTCCTGGGTGGTGAGAAACAATTATACTTATAAGTGTCTCACACCAAAAACACAATTTCACAACTGGGATTCGAACCCATACTCTGATGACTTGGCCATCAGAACTTGGGTTCGAGGCTCTAGACCGTTCGGCCAAGACAGGCTACAGCACAGTATTGTGGTAACTCAACACCCAAACTGACTCCACAAACTATATTTGGTCACAACTTGAACTGTCACAAAGGTCATTTTAATCTTCGTTCACCTAGTGTGTCGGAACCAGACATTACAAATGAGTTCTAAATTGGACACTGCTAGGGTGCTGTTGGAAGTCAAAGCCAAATCCATCGATTTGAAAATAGGCAAAAGTTGTAACCGTTAAATACAATTGGATTTGTAGAATTTCAGCTAAAACTTTTTGTACAGTTACAGGAAAAAAAGAAAATGTTGCAGGATATTTGGTTTCTGTTCTCATATGTGAAAATTTGCCTTTTTGTATATATCTTTTTTTACTCAAATAAGCATTCAGCTATTCAAATGATTTTTAAACAGACGGAAGTTTTTGCAAAGAAGCATCTGTGAAGTTTTGAATCTAGTCAAGTCTGTTGTTTCCGTTTCAGGTGAGGAGCAGACAAAGCCTTCACTTCCAGAGCGAGACGTCTTACCCGTAAATGAGAGCGTTATCGAGAAACTGACTGTCGCATTCCTGCAGACGTTCCTTCCCCAGGCAGAACATTCCAATGGAGAGCTCGATGAACTTATGTGAGTATGGGCCTTGTTCATGAGTTTTTCAATCTAGATCATTGTTGCTGTTGTCCTTCGATGGGGCGTAAAGCCTTTGATCCCTTATGTTGTGTAATTCACATTAAAGAACCTTTACAAGAGAAGGGGTTTGACCCTGGTGTTTCTGGCATGGTTGGCTGCAGATTTGCCGCATCACCTTGAAAAAACCTTACACTGTGCTATAAAAAATTGTCTTATATTTGAAATCTCTGCATACCTATCATACAAATGAGTGGATATGAGCGCCAATCTGTGGTAGATACCAACACTTTATAAATGTTCATCATTATCATACTCCTGTACACAGCTAATTCAGTGCACAGTTGTGCCACCATACATAACCTGTGCAGTTATGAAAAACGTCCCTATTTGATATAAATTATGGACTAAGTGAAAATGCTGGCGGTCCAGTGAAATGACAAGCTAACTGGTCCTGCTGGCTAGCCACGGAAAAAGTTTAAGGTAAACCCTGCCAAGAGTAGGATGGTTTTTAATGTGACTCACTCTTCCATGCTTTTCTTACTTATTTGACCCAAAACAGGAGAAATCAGCGTGTCCTCATTGAAACATTACAGCAAGAGAATGCCAAATTCCAAGAGAACAACATGATGTCCGAGCTCTCAGAACTGGTGAGAAATTTAAAGGCTGTTTGACTGTCTCTGTAAACAATATCAAACAGTGTACCAAATCTAACCAATATGTTGAAGCTATCAAATTCAAGAAAATGTAGAACGACAACTTTATCTGAAACAGTTTTTCGGTCTAAAGGATAAGCGTTATACATTGTCTTTGATCAAAGAAAAAGGTGGTTCTGCCACAGTGGTCGGTGCTGGAAAACCCACCCGGCACTCAGGATTCCCCAACCACCACTGCAGAATTTCTGTTTCTGACCACTGCAATTTCCTTTCAAAGGTTTCAAAGAAATGTAAAATTGGGTAGTCCGAAGCCATTAATTTTGAGTACTTCTTTGATTTGAGTCTATTTATATGATCTACCGTGTAACTGATCCATCTTGCAATGGTATCCAGGAAAACATTTTTCCACCACTAAAGAAATCCTGGCAGATCCCTGAAAGGTTAATTTGAATAATGCCTTGAGCATATTTCAGGGGAATCCAATGCAAAATTGTGCATCATTCTTATGTAGAAATTTAAAAGACCTATAACATATATAATGTAAATATTTGTACACTTTGATTCACTCCCCCTTTGTATTGAACACATTGTTCATGAACAAGCTTTGACTTTTACAAGCAGGCCTGATACTTTATCGTGCAAGGCAGTTTTTTTCTGAAGGGCACTTCTATGAAGGAAATGGAAATTTCTACGAGAGCATGTCAAAGGCTTCGACGCAATGGCCAGGGGGCACGGAGGCAATTGGTATCAGGCCTGTACAAGGGAATATTAACTCTATTCAACAGCTGTTTTAACATGTTTTGCCCATGATTAAGAACTAGCACATTGTGCACATTTTGATGTGGATTTCCATAATGTGTTTAAAATGTTTCAGGGTGTTGAACTTTCTTCATCAGTTCATATAAAGTTTTTTCATATATATATTTTTTTTTATGCGATATCGCCACTTCAAGGTGAGGGCTACACTTAACTAAATTGGGCTGTCAACCCAAATCAACTGTCACCAGGGTCACATTGCCACCTACTCCTGGGGCTAAAACAGGGTTACCCCCTTCACAGTCCGTAAGGATGTAGGCATGGATATCATCCAATAGGAGCCTGGCTGGTAGAGCAGAATACAATACCTTCCCAACTTTTTACAAAGCAATCATGGTAAAGTGCCTTGCTCAAGGGTACAAGTGTCATGACCCAGATTCGAACCCACACTCTGCTGCTGACAACACCAGAGCTTGGGTCTGGTTAACTAGACTGCTCAGTCACAACACGCCAGTTGGTAGTATTAAGGATATATTTTTTTTATTATCTGATTGCAGATGGTCGAAGCCAAAAAGTATTACATCAAACTAGTCCACCTAAGGAAAGAAATGATGTCTCTCCACGAGAAATCCACCAAATTAAAGGTATGTCAGCCACAAATGTTGTCCGTTTTGTCCTCGTGAATGCAAAAGACTCAAATGTTCAGGAAAACACCAAAATACATTAACAGTATACAGTCGTCTCTTGTTATAATAAGGTCCCTGGGACTCATAGTGTTAGCCAGGGGGTGTCCGGGCGTCTTTTGGACGCCCTGTTTCAAATTTGGACACCCTGCTTTATCTGTCATTTACATGTAAATGTATTGTAAGTGAAGAATTTGGACACCCAGTTTTTAAATTTCCAGCAAATTTGGACACCCTTTTACCAAATCCCAGCTAAAACCTTGCTGGGACTGGCCAAATAACCTCTTTGTAACAGGAATGTTGTTATTTAAGAGGACAGCAAAACAAAGGGACACAAAGCAGAAATGAGATTCAGGACTTAAGAATGTACTCTTTACAAGCAGAACCTCTTTACAGCAGTACTCTTTGTAAGGAGGGTTGACTGTATTCAGCATGTCAAAAAAGAAGGCGGACATGATGTTGTGTGGTGTCCCCCTTCCCCCTGTCTGATTGGGACTTGACAACAAATCTTAGGACACAGAAGGATGGGGATGGTGTATCACAGAGGTTCTTTATCATTATTATTATTACATGTTTCTGGAATTGAAACCAAGGATGCCTCATAAAGTGAACTTAATCACTCGGCTCGCAAGCCTGAGGAAACCTGTAAACATGGGTGCTTGCAACGTGAACCAGAAACGCCAGGGTTAACCCCCTACTCTTCCACGATAAGCGTTCTGGGTTCTTTTATATGTGCACTACCAATCCTAGCACATGGGACCTGCGGCTTTATGTCCCATCTGAAGGACAAAGGAATTACGGTAAAGTGTCTTGCTCAAGGACAAAAGCGCCTCGACCGGGTGTCCTCATTTCACCATATCTCCTGAAAATGGATCCTAGTGTCGTAACGTTTTTTGTCAGCAATGGCTCTCATCTCTGACTACTTCAAATCACCTCTCATAAAGGAAAGCGTTTTTTGTAATAATTGAAGTGTAGTTGGGAAAAGGGGATTGAACGATTGAAACGCTTAATCTTCCTCTGCAGAAGAGAGCAATAAAGCTGCAGCATCACAAGATGAAGCAGAATCTACAGAGAGAACAGCAAAGAGAGCGGGAACTGGAACAAGAAAAACATCTTATTGCCAAGCCGGCCAAGAAATCTCCTTAAGAACCCAAGTCGAGAAGACACAATCGGAAGCTACCTACAAAGAATTCTCTGTGTTGAACAAGAACCAATATTGTATCATTTATACAGATGGGTATATCCTCTTTTGTACCAGTTTCTCTGTTTTTACTGTTTACAAATTTTTAATTGATACAATTTCTGTTTCTGTTTTTTAAATGATCACGCTTCCCATGAGTAATACATTTGATTCAAGACGTGTGTGCAAACGGCCTACCAACTGCAGTACAAAGTGGTAGAGCTCACAAAGAATATATCAGCCTAGTCATGTGTGTCTAATAGTATGTAGACTCACAGTTGTCTTATACAGAATGAAAATTCATTTCGTCTTTTACTGATGCCTCCAAAATGTCTTTGAAGGTAGGGTCATAGATTGGTAAATACTCTAAAAATGAATGACCATAACAACTTACTTGGTGAGAGCCACTGCAGCTGTTGATAGTATAAACCAAAGGATTCCCTTTAAAGTAATATGGTTTGGATAATTTTTCACCCCAAAAACATTTGAATCTGAGAAACGATTCATGCCTGAAACGTTTCTCAGATTTCTGAGGAATGTTGTCTGTTCGCGAATGCTGCAACTAGAGATGCAGTTGGTACACCGGCTGTCACCTCGCAAAACATGGATGGAATCGACGTTCTTGTGAAACAGTGAAAGTTTTTTCCCATTTTCTGTGCAAGTAGACCTGTATTCAGCTGAAACATTCACATGTGACTTTTATAGTATCTTTCTTTATAATTTAGCCTATAAATCAGCACTAAGTTGACAAAACCAATCTATAACCTTACCTTTAAATGGCTAGTTATTTATATACGTTCAATTATTTCAAATTTTCAGAATTGTTACTTGCCACTTATGTTTAACTATGTATTTTTTATTCTAAAGGGAAATTATGAAACACCTGTTTAGATGTTTGTACTTCCTATACTGATTTCAGCCACGAGGGTAAATTTTTATCTAAAAACAACTCTCGGATTTTGTTTAACAAAATAAAAATAAAACCAGAAAAAATACAGTGAACACAATATGTCAATGTTTAACATTTACACTGTGGCCCATGTGTTTAAGAAAAGTATAACAGTTTATGAATTGTACTTGTGTTTGCTTCTTTGCAGTTGGATTCAAGGCATGACATTTTTCTTACTTTAAACTGATTTTCAATTTTTATCGCCCTCAGAAAGTCAGTCAGATTTTATTTAAAGAACCGGTCAACATTGGTAATTTGTCGAAGACCAGTGACCCGACAAAATACATGAACGAGCAAACCTGGGAAAGTTTGAGCTCAATCTGTCATCGAAGTCACAAGAAAATACTGGGGGAAAGAAAACTGTTATCTTTACTCTTCAAACATTAGGGTTTTGACTAGCGAGACCAAAACTGATTGTTTACTCATTTCTCAAAATTTATAGTATTTCAGGCAAAAATATTTTAAGGGAACTTTTCCACCATGAACATCTTTATACCATGACATCTTTCCATAACTTTTTTTTTTAATAAACCAACAATTATTAGAATTAGGAGTAAATACCAGGAGCAATCTTACGAAAATGTCATTTTATATGCATTTACAAGTCCTTCTGTTCTAATATTGACTTAAAACATTAATTAATCATAATACAGAGCTGCCACCTCTGCCTGATTATGTAGAAAGTTCCCTGGAAATAAACCAATCTTTCCATGTTCTGATGAACAAATATGAAAATCTCTGATTATGGAAATTTTTCCTCACTATGTTGAATATAATTCTAAATTTCTCCCTATTGTACAAAATATCCCTGATTGCAAGATGCAAATGTTGGCAGCTCTGACAATACAACCAGTTGGAATTTTTCTCCCATATATTTTTGTGGCTATTGTTAACGGTTCATTTAAAAAAATTTCCAAATAAAAATGTAAAAATAAATTGAAAACTTTGAAAAGATTGTTCCAGAGATTTCATCAATCACTTCAAAAAGAAATAGAAAATCTATTTATGGATTTGCATATTCCTGAAAAATTATGTACAAGGCTAAGAGCGGAAAACTTTTTAATAGTTTCCCTAAAAGATAATTTTTAGTCGATGGAAACATTGCGAGGGATGTTTGTTATTTTCATTTTTTTTCAGCACGATTTCATTCTCAAATTGTTTTGAGATGTAATATATTAATCACTGTAAATTTGTTGTATATTTACATAATTAATTAAACTAGAAGCCTAAGCTGCAAATTTAATTGTAATGTGTCTGATGTGAATTATTCATTGTGACAAGTATTGATTCTGACTAATAAAAAGTAACATTAACTGTTAATAGTTGTTTATTTTAAATTTAATGACACACCCAAGGACGCCAATAACAGGATGGTGAATAAGAAACGAGAAGAAATTTTCAAACCCACGCAATCAGGTAGAGACTGAAAACCCAATCCACATGCAAGGCTCCGGCCTGAGTTGGGAATCGAATCGGGGTCCACAGAGGTGAAAGGCAGGGAAAGACTTATCCAAGACAAAATCAAGTTGAAAAACCTTGGATTTTGATCATTCCATATTGCCACATACTTTTTTTTTTTATGCACCACAAACATTCATAAGGGAATGGCTTTGTTTCAAGTTTTCTTTGAAAGAAGTGAAGTAGATCACATAAGGGGGGTGGCTTAGCTCGTATGACCTAATTGAAATCGTGTCAACACACCTGTACATGCACATCAGTCATTAATGTCAACACTGTATTCATTGATTGGGATTTCTTGGTCCTTGTTGTTTACTTCTATACGCCTATTGACCCGTAAAGGTCAATTATAGGTCAACCCGCTCTGAATGAATAACATCCCGAAGACGAACCAATCATATTTTGACGAATCATTATTAGCATAAATCTCAAGTTGAAAGGTCAAGCATTTATTGACGTCCTTTCATTTTTGCATACCATGCGAAACTTTAAACAACTTTCTGATAAACAATGTTTATATAAAAGTTCAACCAAAATGTAAACGTGTCACCTAATTATTCAAACGAAAAGCAAAAACGTAAGCTAAAATAACAATGAAACACGTGGGAACCAGAGACATGTTGTACTTAGCTGGTGGCATTTCCATTAACTTAAATCCGGCCTTTAAATTATGCAAATAACAACCACTTGCATATTATCGACAAGATGGCGGCTTACCATATGAAATGTCTTCTGCTTTTGCTGACCACGGTTTCCATTTGTCTTGCCCAACAACCGCAGAGAAGGTTTGAGTACAAACACAGTTTTAAAGGACCACATCTGATGCAACAAGACGGCACTGTGCCTTTTTGGAAATACGGAGGGAGTAAGTTTTTTTTTAAAGAAATATGGTACGATCGGTGTGACTGTGAGACCGGTTGTGACATATCGTTTCCACGTTTAGCTTGCTGGCAGCTGTCGGGTGACTTCAGCGTGTCTGACCCGGTACACATGGTGTAGTTTTACGGCGCAGTTGACATATCTATGGCTTTTGTACCAATATGTTCAGAGTATTTTTTTACAGGTGTTATTGTTAATAATTTTTTGATTAATTTGTATATTTTTGTTGTAGAAACTGAACTTCCCAGACTCATTTTCAAGAAATGTCTTTGTCATGTTTGTTACTTTTTGTAAAGCCCTAAGGCTGTGAGCCGATGAATATGAATATGATTTAATAAATGTTTAATAATGAGAACTCCAAGTGAAAATATATTTGGCGATGCTTTTGTTTTATTGTATTTTGTTTGGCATTCTGACAATACAATATGGTATGGATTCTTTTATTTAATTGAACTCCGCCGGCGCCCAGGACTTCTTTTAAAACAGGTGGACTTTTAGTTTTATTTCGAATTTCAATGGCCTTAGGCTGTTATAAATTCATTGTTTAGCCATTCAGGGCTTTGTCTCGGGCTCCGGCTTGGGCTCCGTCTTACGTTTCCACAAGTAGTGGGGCTACGTCTTAGGCTATAAGGCTTCGAGCCAGAGCCAAAGCCTAAGTAGTGGTTGCGAAAAGGGTCATAGTTTCTTATCAACCCATCTTTGAAGATTAGTGAGTAAGTTTTCATTAGGCCACATAAAAAAAAATTGTTGATCGTCCCCCCCCCCCCTGACTCTACGAAACCCCCAACCCAATTTTTTAATTTATTTATTTGTTTATTTTTAATCATAAGAAACAGACTTTTCAATGATCTTTTCAATCAAATTTTGCTCCGTTCTGCGATGCACGCACAGTTAGGTTGGAACAGATGTTTGAAGAAAGGTTATTCATGTTGGCAAAAACAAGAACAATTCTTCAAATATTACTTAGGCTAACACTGCATTTTTGTTTTTGTAAATGTTTACAGAAAATGTCGTCTAGGAGTTAAATGGGTTTAACAAAACAACTAAAAACATCAAAATCACCATAAACCCTCTGTTTTATAGTGATTGTGATGATTTCTTTTTTCTTTATTTCATATATTGCCATGTCAACAAAACTCAATAAAAAAAATTTAAAAAAAAACATACCCTTCTACCCCCCCCCCCCCAAAAAAAGGATGCTCAACAATTTGTTACATTTATGTGGCCCCTAATCTTTATTTTTGTCATCCCATAAGCCATTTGCGTGTTAGATTTGAATATTGTCTGGTACAATGACGTACTTAATCACAAGTTACCACTTAAGTTTGAATTCCTCAGACTATAGAGACAGTTGCTATGTCACATGATTCGGGGCAAGCTTTTGCGTAGTTACGTAAGAGACGGCGAACAACCCATACACAATTCTGAATGAGTGTGTATGGCACAATGGTACCAGGGTTTGCTCATCTGGAGGTTGCTAACAAAACTTGCCCGAACCATTTGACTTAGCAACTGTCTCTATAGTCTGAGGAATTCAATGTAAGCAGTGACTTGTGACTAGGCAAGTCATTGTACCAGACATTATTCAAATCCAACTCGCAAATGGCTTATTGTCAAAATAGGCCTACTTGGCTGTTTTATACTATTAAAGGGCAAATATTGCCATTGATTCCCCCTGGCCTAGTGTTTGACAATCAATATCCTGACTTTATTACCTTTGTTTACAAAACGCCTTCAAAAAAATGTTGGTGGGTATATATTCCCTTTTTTTTTTTTTACTCTCTATAAACAATGTCATAAATAATTATTCTATACAATCGATAGCTTTAAGAGAAGGCCAATTTTTGTTTGTTTATTTTTTTAGGTGCGTTTGCTTCAGATGATCAAGTGAGGATAACACCGTCCATGCGAAGCAAAAGAGGTCGGATGAATTGTTACTTCCTCTCTATCAACTACAAATTTTGTTTTAATTTTTTATTTGAACTTGACCTGACTATTTCCTGCGACAGCTCACTGACTTACACTTTGAGTCAACCAATATTGGGTTGTGCTTCAATCCATCATCTTTCTTTTGCAGTTTAAATATATTTTTTAATTTAATTTTCATTTATTTCAGCTTATAACGAATTGTTAGTTTCTACATTTGCATTTGTTTGGGTTTTTTCAAAGGGGAATTGAGCCTGTTGAATTAATCAGTTTTGTTATTTATTTTGAATAAACAAGAAAATATTAGAAACGGCTCCAAATTATTTGTAAATTAATTACTCCACAAGTTGCCGTTATTTTTTTTTTACAGAATGACAGATGTGCCACTGTTTGCCCACATGTCAGATTTAAATGGAATAATTGTGATTAATAGTAACTGCCTGTAACACATTGTGCTGGTTTCGGTCACACTTCAATGAGCAAACCAATTTAGCATCAGCTGTTATGTGAAAAGAGTCTTGTGTCTCAATCAGAGCATTTCTGTACTGTAGTGCCGCATTTGGCCATTCAATCAACAATCACTGATTGGTATCCAGCGCTCTCCTTTAACCGTTAATGGTGGTCCGCTGGCCAAATGCTAGTTGTTCCACTATTGTCACAGGTTCATGCACTTTTTTCCCCTTAAGTCCATCCTTAAATAAAAATTTATTATAAACTTGATTTGTAGAAAATGTGCACACTAAAAAAACTATATATGGCGTGTGTACGTGCGATAAGCCACGTAGGTGGCTCACTGCATTGTCTAACATACGGTGACGAACTTTGTTTTAATGAACTGTGCAGCATATGTTGACATACTGATAATGCAAATTTGATGTTTGAGTTCGAAAGTTTGTTCTTGCAGTTCTTATCTTCTAATCTTTTTTTTTTCTAATCATGTAAATGCTTTTCATAATTGTGGACAAACACCATACTCATACATTTTTTTTTAACTTTCAGATATGAAAAAAGAATGGCCCTATTATGAGGGCAAACCAAAGCACGATTCACAAGCCTGATGGCCTACTTAAAAAAATAAACACTACTTAAGAGCATGACCTGTTTTAAACATTGAAACATTAGTATTAGTATTTCTCGTGCCCAACTGGCTCATGCCACAAAATGCCACGGGGGACTGTGGAGACAAAGTCCACAGTACACAAGACATGGGGTTTCCACAAAATACCAGCTGCACAAACAGATGAAACCCATAAACATAATGCTAGCCTAGAAGGTTCGGTCAGGGTTCTCCCCAGGTTTTGTCAAAACAAAACTGGGTGAGGGGCATTCTGGACACCAATTTTTTGAAGTCTGGCTAAAGCATGCTGAATTGAAATGAGGTACTCGGAATGTTTTCTAGTTGGGTGTTTTATCTTTGGTTTTAAAAGCCCTACTGTGCAATCTGGAGCATGTCATTTGCTTGCATAGGTTAGGGTAGGGTTGGGATAAGGAATATACATTTGTAGGGGTATCGGAGCATAGGGGTTTCGAAACACTGGTGTAACCGTTTTATTTCCTTTATAGACCTGTTTGTATTTATCGCTCAGATTCTGTTTCCCTCAAACAGGTTTTATTTGGAACAGATACACCATACCGTTTGATCATTGGGAAGTAGAATTTTACTTCAAGGTGACTGGCAGAGGAAGAGTTGGAGCTGATGGACTGGTGAGTTTGGTTGATGTTTTCATAAAAACTACTGGACTATTTTAAGTTACTCAAGATGCGCTAGTGAAAAATGCAGGGATTTACACTTTTTCAACCCTAACCTCAAAAACCCTCTGAAGTTTATGAACCTGAGATTGACGGATTCAGTCAGTTCTGCAAAACTTAACTACCCCTTCTCAGCATAATGCCAAGAATACAAGGAATTATGCAAGTCTAAACATTGTCTTCTGCAGAAAGTTCAGGCTCTGTAGCTCCTTTGTTAATATGTGGTGTCACAGTTTACATGGTCTGTACTGTATGATTTTTTAGTCCAGAAAACAAGCGCATTACTCAGGTGGGATTCTGGCCTCTTGTCACTTCGCAAGTTCAGTGGTCAAGTGGTAAGACACCTGCTCTAGAATGGCAGGGATCATGGGTTCAAATCCCACCCGACAGCGCCCAAGCAATGAATATACTTCCAGAAATTCTATGCTTAAATGCTCATTACAAATATGAGAATTAAGAAAGGTTATGAGCAATAAAAGTATGAGCAAATTCGTACAGAAATGAAATAACTATCAAAACATGTTTTCCATCAGGCCTTCTGGTACACTGACAAGATCGGTGAGGAGGGCAATGTCTTCGGGAGCCAAGACAAGTGGAACGGTCTGGGGGTTTTCTTCGACTCCTTCGACAACGACAACATGCGCAATAACCCGTACATCATGGCCATCCTGAACGACGGCACCATGCCGTACCAGCACAGTACGGACGGGATGAACCAACAGCTCGGTGGATGCTTGAGGGACTTCAGGAATAAGCCGTACCCGGTCAGGGCGAAGATTGAGTACTACAAGAAGACACTAACGGTCAGTCTGAACAAGTTCATGATTCCTTAGTGTATTAATTTAATTGTGGGATCATAAGATTGAGAAGTGTGTAGCCTTTTTAATCTCCCGTCTACCTATAAGGACTTGTGGTGTAAATGCAACAAATAAACCTATAGCTTCGTCTGTAAGTTTACAACAGCAGGCACAATTCAATGCCATGCCACACCAAAAACAAAATAGACCCCCCCCCCCCAAAAAAAAGGGGGTATTTTGTACAGGAAAAAGGAGGGAATGTTACAATTTAGGTTTTCGGAATTTAAGAATTTCTATTAAAAAAATTAATGACATTTCATTGCCCAAAGTAGATTTGACCAGTTTTCTTGAAACTGATGGATTATAGATGGATATAAGCTATGGATAAAAACAATGAGTTAAAGATAGATCAAAAACGATGGGTAGAAATGGATTAAAGGAACATTACAGAATTGGTTTTTGCTAACAAAACAGTTGCTGGCAGTGTAAGCACTTTATGTAATCCACCATATACATAAACTGACAAACCTGTAGAAGTTTGAGATCGATCGGCCATCTGGGTCACAAGAAAATAGTGAAAAATCGATTACACATTTGCATGAAATCATATAGGTTCAACAAATGAATAAAACGCTCACTGAGCGATAAACTCCAATCGGAAAATGAGTTTATTCATTTCTCATCAAATATGGCATTTCAGACAGAAATATTTCAAGGGATGTTTTCTACTATCATCGTCATTAGAACGTGTAAGTTTTATGTAAATCTGTGATCAAAAAGTATAGGCCTATAAGTTTTTTTCTTACCAATTCTGTAATGTCCCTTTAACGGTGGATATATTTCAAAGGACGATTTGAAAATTCTTATGAGTGACCAACTACCATCTGTGATTAGAGCTGTTGGATTTAGAAGGAGTCCATTGTGGATGTATTTTTGATACAGGTTTATATACACAACGGCTGGACCAACATAGACTCAAACTATGAGCTGTGCCTAAGGAGGGAAGACATACCCTACCCAAAAATGGCCTCTTTGGATTAACGGCAGCAACAGGTGGACTAGCAGGTAAAGCTTTCACCAAATTTGTATAGATGTTAATTTTGCATCGGGGATAAAGATTGTTGTTTGGTTTTAATAAAATTAAAAATTTAAAATTAAATAGGTGCTTAAAATATATATCAATGTAAGGGCTAAAACCAAATACAAATTTTTACAAAGTGTTCTTATAATTTAACAACTTTGGCCCCTTTGGGATAATACATTTAATATGTCCATTGTCCACTACAATTATGGGGGCCTAATCTCACAGAGCTGCTGCTTAAGCACGAAAGTAGCTAAGCACAACAACCAGCAATAATTATAACAAATTAACTGCGGGATAGGTTTTGAGATGTACCCCCCCCCCCTCCTTATATCAATAGTTGAAAATACAAATTGCATGGTGCGATTTCTGTAAAATCTAAGATTTTATGTTTCCTTTCATTGAGCTGTGTACAAATCGTGCCAGCAGGAAGTCCTGGCTCTGTGGCTCTTTTTGTAAACATGTGATGTCAAAGGTCACATGGTCTCTAGGAACGAATGCATAGTATCAATCTGTAAAGCAAGGGAATTCTACATGTGTGCCTGTTTTGAAGCAGGAAGTAGTGAAAACCGTGTGCATGCAGCCTGTGTGCATTGTTATAGCAAAGATCAAGTAATAAGCCATAAGGGACAACCGACTGGATAATTCTTTTTTCAACAAAGAAAAAGTTAGTAGAACAGGACTTGAACCTGCGACCTCCGGATTAACGTGCCGGCGCTTTACCAACTGAGCTTTCTAGCCCTATGTTGGGAGTCTCCCTACTCTGTCGATATCTCAGTCATTTGGAGGGGTGGGTGCCAGTCAGAAGCCGTTTACCAAGTCAGTTTCCCGTGTGGTTTATCACTTGTTATTTGAAACAAAAAGTCGCCAGCATTTTAATTCGGAGGTCGCATGTTCAAGTCCCGCTCTCGTCAAGGTTTTCCTTTGTTCCACATCAAATTTGTTCTAATAAATTAACTTTAACACAGAGAGAATTGC
Organism: Pycnopodia helianthoides; assembly: GCA_032158295.1. NCBI lineage: Eukaryota > Metazoa > Echinodermata > Asteroidea > Forcipulatida > Asteriidae > Pycnopodia > Pycnopodia helianthoides. Next base: position 15,433,816 of record CM063251.1, read on the forward strand.
TAATGTGTGGGGTTTTACAGTGGTCATACTCAAGCAATTTTCGCTTAATTGTTGAACCGATGAAATCTCTGATTCCTTTTTTCAGATGACCACGATGTGATCAAATTCTTGGTGCACAGTTTAACCCCACCAAATGAACAAGAGGTAAGGTCGGGAAAAATCCCCTGTGATAATTTGTCTATTTATTTAAAAAATATATTATAATTATGAAAGAGTAGTCCCTCACATTGGTCGCCATCAAGATGACAAACAATGGGAACGCGCATGTGTGTACGCGCCATTCACATTTATCAGCCAATGACCTCTCGATGGGGGCGCTGTTTGAGCTTGTGAGGCCATGTGCAAGGGGTCTGTAATTTGTAACTGAACTTTTAGTTTGACAGTGTCTGGAGAGGTGTACAGGACCCAGTAACAAAACAATTGCGCTTACCGGAAACGGTTACCAGCCAAAATGCCATTTCAAATGTCCATTTGTGACTGGTTTGCTGCTTACTTTTTGCTTAGCAGAAAGCTGTTAAGCAATATTTTCTGCTTTAAGCATCTATAACAATTTGGGCCTTTGTTGTAATGAAGTGATTACATATGTTTGTTTACTTTTATCCATCAGTCTGGAAAAGATAAATTCATTTCTCAAGATGAAGAAGAGCGCTTCAAGAAAGAGTGGGATGACTATTATGAAAAATTACAGCAGCAAAAGCAAGAGTGAGTACAGACAAAGCTACAATCATGGTCGTAGCTCAGTGCCCCTCCCCCCCCCCCCCCCGCCCACGATTAATGTTGTCTCTCGGCCAAGATTTAAACTAACATGCAACAATACAAGGAAGTAATATTTGTTACTGTTTCGTTACTAATGATGCAATGGAACAGTAATAGAAAGGCAAGAACAACTATTCTACAGAGCCAACTGTGTGGGAAAGTAGTTGTGCTGGCACAGCTTTAACCACTTCACTTTGGTTGACTTCTATACAGGCAAAATAGTTCTGGATAGAAATACGATTAAAGCTTATAAACACCCGGAACCAACTTTGGAGTGTCCGTCTTCCTTTTGTTTCAGTCAGCTGACTGGCTGACATGGGTACATGACCACTGGACAATCCATTGTGTAGCGGGCACAGGCATGCACCTACCATGCTACACTTTGTTTCCCATCAAACCAAATTCTCAAAAAATATGGTCACTCCCTTAGCTCAGTGAAGTATTTTTTAATGTACGGACATGTATTTTGACGTGAAGTAGTTCAGAAGTTGTACCATGGATTTCATTCATTGAGACTCGATACCTGTCCCTGAGGCTAATTCAAAATCTTTGTTGTTGTTGCAGATTTAAAGAGAAACATCCAGAAAAAGTAAAAGAAGAAGTGGAAGAAGATAGATTTGTGAGTATCCCTGAATGGCGATTAGTTGATACAATTTACAATAATACAATAATTAATTATTTATTTGTTTGTTAATTCTGGTTGTGAAGCCAAGCATTCTCAGAATAGCGAACTTAATCACTTTACTAGCCAAGAACCCCATGTAGAGAAGACAAGGAAGAAGGTTTCAGTGTTAGATGGGGGTAGGAAAACCCCAGAGCGTTATTCCAGGGAAAACTCACACCATCAGGTAGGGACTGAAAACACAATCCACATAGTGCCCCGGCGGGATTCGAACCGAGATCCTAGAGGTGGAAGGGGAGGAACGATTCCACCACACCAACCCAACCGCCCCATTTTGGGTTTCCTCTGCCGCACAACATTGTTAAAAAAATCAATCTTCCTCCATTTTTGTTTACAGTTTGAAGATACAGAAACCAGGGAGCTCAGGCAGATCTACGAGGTGCAATCTGTAATTAGTAAAGCAATAGGGTAAGTAGGATTCATCTTCTAGACCTATTTAAAGGTAGGGTCATTGAGTGGATTTTGTCAACGTATTGCTGATTTATTGGCGAAATTATCAAGAAAGATACAATAAAAGTCACATGTGAAAGTTTCAGTTGATTAAAGGGTCTACTTGTTGAGAAAACGGCACGGTATTTTCACAAGAATGTTGAATCCATCCATGTTTAGCGAGGTGACAGTGGGTAACCAATCGCATATCTACCCGCAGCATTTGAAAAAGGTCACCAACCCTCAGAAATCTGAGAAACGATTCATGCATGAACGGGGGCATTTCAGACGAAATCGTTTCACTTAACTCTGCCTTTTGCTGCCAGTTTGTTTCATGAATGAATTTGTTCTACTCTCAGTGAACTTAATAAGAAGCTTGACGAGATCGTCGGACGGCAGGAGAGAACCCTGTCGGCAATCTCGGCGGTCCAGTCCTCCAACCGAGGCTCGTCGGGCCCACCCAGCAGCAGTACCGGGGGCCACCAACCTGTCCAGGTGGCCTCGGAGATCAAGAGACACGAAGTGGATACAATATTAAACACACAGCAGGAGCTACAGAGGTCTATAAGAGATGTCAGGTAAGTCTGGAACCACTTTCAAATCTTCGAACTCTTGTAATCCTACCAAACAGGCACCATGCTTGATCCATAATGTCACCAATTTGTTAAAAAAACAAGCCGGAAATGTACAATAAATCAATCAATCAATAATTTGAAGTGATCAAACTCGGGTCTTGCCTAGCTTTTTACTGGTCTCTTGGCTCTGTGATCACTGGTAGGTCACGAGGGTTAATGCCAGAGTCATATTTTAGCGTGTCCATAAATGTTTCTGGCTAGATCTTCTACAATGTCGAGGATCTTGGGGGCGTCTACCGGTTAAAACCAAGGACGTTAACAAAAGGCATGTGGGTGTTTGGACAGAGCAAGGATGCCTTGCTTCGCTTTGGTGTACAAAACCAATGGGGACATCGCTAAAGTAAACCAAGTCCACACAATGGGAGAACAAATAGAAGTCCTCAGTTTACGGGGTTGACAAACATAAATGAGTGTGTGTGTGTGACTACTTTCTCTGCTGTATTTTCATATAGGATTTTGACTTTTTGCCAAATCTGTTGACTTTTAGACTAAGCCTCAAAATGCTGTTTCCAAAATGACGCCACATTCACTGCATCTTTGCCATTACAATGCATACAAAGTATATCTTAATTTTGAGCTACTTTTCAGTGCAGGCATGAGATTTCTCAGGATTTCAGGATTTTCTCAAACATCAAGCCTTCTTGAAAGAAGTAAAGCAATCACCAAAGGGATAAAGAAATAGTCCACATTGTGTCCAAACCGGTAGTTTTATCTTTCTGGTGATGCACAGGGTCTGTACACCGCCATAAAATGTAAACTACTGAAAGATTCTGGGTGTTAAACAAAAAAGGGGGAACCCAGGAGTGTTCACATTCGTCAAATCCCATCCCTGATTTGGCTAAAGCAAACAATGCTATCACTCGACCCCACAGAACTGTCATAGGGGATGTGCAGATGAAGACCTCCTCACTACAAGGCAAAATGGACAGCCAGCCATCGTCACAGGGTAACGCTGGCAGCCAGCTGTTTACACATGAGCTACAAGATAAACTCAAATCGCTCAGCGGTGATGTCGGCAAACTACTACAAAAATCAAATGTGAGCTTGTCTGTTTCCCTCCTTGACTGTCTGGGTTTTTTTTTTTTTTTTTTTTTTTTTTGTATATAATCCATGAGTTGTGGAAAATCGCCAGTTGGTTCTATTCAGAGGTACTACATCTTCCCCAAAAAATCATATTTATAATAATAATACTTGATTCATATATGGGGTTTTGGGGGGTTCGAGTTATTTTTTGTTTTTTGTACAATCCATAAGTTGATGTGAGTTGAAGGGACTTCAAACCAATCAAACTGATGGTGGGTTTGCTGTAAACAATTATTTCAAAAAGTGTTTGCTTAAATGTTGTTAGTTAAACTTTACATGTACGAGTGCACCATGTAAGGATCTGTTTGTTGCGGCTCTGAAAACTGCCGGTTGGTTCTGTTCAGAGGTACTACATCTTCCAAAAGACTCATAATTATAATAATAATACTTGCTTCTTACATGGCGCATACTATATCCTACTGGCTAGATCAAGGTGCTTTACAACATTATCCCTGTTCAGCACGTATACTTAGATCATTCCTCAAACTTTATGTCACGGGGAGCACACAACCCCAAGCTGCTTATATTATCAACACATCTATCTTAGCCCTCCCAGTTTCACGTTTATACACCTGGTTTAACCCTCCTACTGTCAGTGACTCTTGGCAACATTTTCCAGTGAGTTGACCAACCGTTTGAAACCATTCGACTGCAGAGGTTGTGTACGGTGGCACAACTGTGCACAGAACTAACTGTGTACATGCATTCCCTCATGGTATCATATTGCAGGCTGGCATAGTTTATCTATCATTCAAAACCACAGTGAATGGTATTGAATGGTCAGACAGCAAGAGGGTTAAGAGAAGCAGTTAATGAAACTTTTTGAAATGAGAATTTAGAGTACTCTGATTATGGTGATAACAACAGCATTTTATTTGTGTATTCTTGCAGTCAATGCCAGCACTGTGTCCAGAACAAGAAATGCCAAGCTGTTTAACACCGGCATATTTCTTCTTATTACTTGTGCTACAAGGTGGCATATTTTTCTCTATGCAATGTATAGGTGAGTAGAGTGGAGCTTAAAGGGTTTGCATTACATCATTAAGATTAAGAATATAAATATTCACAGATTTACACGCAACTTATGCGGTGTAAAATATGGTGATGGTGGAAAACTTCCATTGGAATATTTTGACCTGAAATGCTACAGTTTTTAAGAAATGAGTAAAACAATTGGTTTTGATCTCGAGAGTCCAAAATTTGACGTTTGAAAACAGTGATGGGGTTTTCACTATTTTCTTGAGACTCCGATGACCGATTGAGACTCTGATGACCGATTGAGCATAAACTTTCACAGGTTTGTTTATTTCATGTACATGTTGGGTCACACAAAGTGAGGATACTGGTCTTTGACAAATTACCAATGTTGGCGGTGTGCTTTAATCTCGCGAGTCCGAAGTTGGAAAAGAGTGTTAAAACATGCATTGAAACTGAGTTAGTGCATGCTTCACTCGGTTGCTGGGTAACGAGAAAAACTTGTAATGGACCTTATGCATTGACGTCATCAAGCCCCCATATTAGAGGTGAACCGAGGATGAAACAATAGAAGTGCACAGATTTGTACGCGCGGCACACAGGATTGGCCAATGAACAACTTCCTTTTGACCTTGAGGCGAGGGCGCCCTACTCAAATGACGTCATATGCATAGGGTCTGTGGGGCTTTGAAGTGGTCGACCGAGTCTAAACCATGGCCCCAGCGGAAGCCGGGGTTTTCAAAATGGCCCTAAGAGTCTCAATCAGTTTTAGTCTGGTGACTTATTTTCTTAGTTTCAGTGCCAGTCTAAACAACCTGAAGTCTGGGGCTTTGCCTTGGACGGTTCAAGCCCTCACATCAAAGCTTTTGTGTGACTCAAATCAGTTAATTTTATTTTGTGTCCATTTCGTTTTTTGCCTCCTTCCAGGAGTAAACAGGACGCGGCTGCCAAGAAGTTCTATTAAAGGCAGGAAGCGGGAAGAAACTACAGCTAAGATTCTATTTTAAAACAAAGAACAATTTATTAACTCATTTTGATTTTGTTTTTAACCCAGTTATCGTGGTATTAAAAAAGTTACGAGTATGAAAAATTACTGTGCAAAAAAACTTGAGTAACAGAAACACAAAATATTTTAAAATTTATACTAAAAAAATATGTCTTCAGGAAGAACGATATGATTCCATGAGATCAATTCTTTCCAAATGGATTTGATGTATAAATTTGTTTTTTAATGTTACTTTCCGTTTGGAGAGTGTGGAGGATGTAATTGAATAATATTGCCAGGGAAAAAATGTCTGGATTGTCCGGATTACTTGATATGTATAATTTGTACTGTAAGGTGCTTCGTTCGGTGAAGAAAAACAAGACTTTGCCCTTCTTCCTTTTTGAACTGCAGCAGTTTAGGTAATTTCAAATTTAATTTCAAATTTAATTTCAAATTTACTATAGCTCCCTTGCATTGACCTCACATGCGGCTGCTGTCTGCCCATAATAAAGATACGGCGAATGTGTGAACGCGCCCACGCCGCCCCCCCAAAACAAAAAAAAAAAAAAACACTACTCAGTATAACCATGGAGGTGAATTCTACCTCCATGGTATAACGTACAGGGAAACATGACTCCCAAAGTGATACACTCTCAAGATTCGATGTGGTTATGACGTCAGATGAATTGGTTCACCAAGAGGATCATCTGAAAGCACATTTAATGTATTTGGCACAACTCATACAGGAACTTGTCTGTGATCTCCCAATATTAGGCAGGTGTGCAATCAAGAACCGCCGAGACATTTTTTTTCGAAGGTTTTTTAATTTTTGTAATCAAGTGCTACACATTTATATACAGCGCATCTAACTACCGAAAAAGTTAGAGGCAATTTGCAGTATTTTAGACTGCCCGAGGGCGTGTGTGAACTAACTTTACGTGATGCAAAACAAGTAAAACGAACTGCTTTTCTCATTGTGTTGTTTATTTTTTTATTTTTTTGGGGGGGGGGGCGTTGACACAAGAAAACAACATACAGGCAGTCAAAATAGGATGAAACTGTAATTGTGATGTAATGAGATTCGCCGTTGAAAGCGCCCTCATGCGGTAAAAAATATGGTTAATTCCTACCTCAGTTATATTGATAAATCAACTCCACCTTTGGAATACCACTACAAGAATCAAAAATGTTGTCAGGACGAGATATTTCGTTCGTAATTTGTGACGATTTTGGTGCTTGATTTTGCTGTAGGTTGTATGTGTTTTAAGACTAAAAGGTCCGTGTCCATCTTTGCTTGCCTGCATTTATTTTATCGCAATTCCCTGTAAACTTGACAGTAAGGCTAACAAATGAAATGCTGCAATGGTTAGGGTCATCTCTTGATCGTTAGGGGGAGATACTATCCGCTGATTATACCTTTACTCGTACATCTTCATACCAGAAATCGATTGCATACACAAAGTGGGTCGCTGTTCTGTCACCATGCCCATGAGATGTAGTTTATTTTACTACTCATGGGGGGGGAGGTATGAAGCACAGGTTTGAAATTTATACTAATGTTTTCTTACAATAAGAACCAGCTGTGATTGTCACATAGAAATGTTTTTAAGAATTACTAAGTAGGAGACATTTTCAGGTAGTTTCATTCGATTCCCACCATAAATATGGACCAGCCTAAAATATTGGCAAGACACTTGATAACTTGAAACTGTTTTGAGATGAATTTCTCTTGTTAAAAACCTTAGAGTATAGAGGGCAAGCAATGATGAAAAACATCGAAACGCATAGTTATGTACATTATGTACATGTACGGTACAACCTGTGCACACTGGAAATGCATAGCTATGTACATGTACATGTACACATGCATGGTACAGTGTGTACACAGGAAGGACCAATGAGCAACACCTATATGATAGGTTGGCCAATGAGAGGTCAGTGACATCATCTACAAATACATTGCAGTCTATTGCGATGTTGTCTTGCATGCTCTCTTGAAACAGTTGGTTTAGTTGCATCAAATTCTAGCCTGGTTCAATTATTTACAATTCTTAAATCTAAGTTGGCCATGTAGGAAAAATGACTGCCTACAAATTGGGGTCATTGAGTATAAATACCATGTGACACGCCGTCTATGTCGGCAGGGTCAAAGGGTATCAATACCATGTGACATACATGTATGGCCAAATCAACCAGATCAACCAATGGGAAAGCTGAAATCAGCCATACAGCTATAAAAATGGCAGCGCGCACAAACTGCCTCGAAGCAATTCCCAATTTTATAGAGCTGCTTGAGCCAGACAATAACGCATTAACATTTTCTGCTGAGCAAAAATAAGCTGGAAACAGTACCTAATACATGGTAGTTTGGCTGGTAACCTTTATTTTCTGGTAAGCACAATTGTTTTGTGCTTAAGCGGCTCTGTGAAATTGGGGGGCCAAGATACGCTCAGAGCACACACACAGCATTCTCAGAGTTCTATTTGGTGTAAACATATAGACCCCCTTGCACAACGCGCAGCGTACTCACAGTGTGCCTATCCTGGGTGTCATTTTGGGTGTCAAAATCGTCTACAAACTGCACAAAAGAGAGTTGACACCAAAATTAGCCATTGTTTCGGAGGCGCGTTCGCATTGTGTAAGGAAGGGGTCTATATAAATCAATAGATTCCCCCTTGCATAATGCAAACGCTACAGGTGCGCTGAGTCACGCGCACGTTTTTACGCACAAGAATAACTATCGTCCAATGATCTGCCTCCTTTTTGAGAGTGTACGTCATATGCAATGGGTCTATTGACAATTCGTAGACATTTCCCCACTCCCAAGGCGGAATGTCCTCTAAAACTACATCCACTCATGTACCTTTAATCAAATTATTTCAGACTATTTATTTTCCAGAGACAAGAAATATTTTTTAAAAGTCCACCTTTGAATTAACCAACAAGCAGTTGTATGCTTGTAAAAAAAAAAAAAACGATTATGAATTTTAATTGAAATTATTTATTGTTGTATTTGATCTTCACTCGCAAAAAAAATTAGAAAACAGTAAAAATTATCAACAAGAGTATGTCGCTATGTTTTATTTTATTTGTTGATTTCAATGAAATTGCATTAATTATTTGATTATTACATTTCTGTTCCTTCTTTGTTCTGTCCTTTTCAGTTATACATTCTTTGATGTACTTCTTACATTGTAAATATTTGCAATGAAACAAATTGAATTTTTACCCGTCATTGACGTAGGAAAGCACGAAATAGCCGAGTTTTGCGCTGCGAAAGAAAACTGAATCCGGGTAGGATTGAGGAAATTGACTGCAAGAAAAAACACTTTGTCTGTTAACCACAAGGCATGTCCTGTACTGTAATTTGCATCGATCATAGCCACCAAAAAGCTTCCAAAATCCATCCCATGCTTTTGCTTGAATTTGGGTTGTACACTGAACCCCCGAGCTGCCAAACTGTGAGCATGAAGCCATCATGGATATAATTTCATAGAGCTGCTTAAGTAGAAAATAATATTGCTTACAAATTTTCTGCTAAGCAAAAATTGAGCAGGATACCAGTCACAGATGGTACATGTGACATGGTATTTTGGCTGGTGACCTTACTCTGGTAAGCATAACTTTGGTGTCAGCCCATGGGCTTTCATGACTCTGCTTTATACTGCATAATTTTGCGCTTATGGCCAACAGACTTTAAAAGAAAAACAAAGCAGAAAAGCCAATTAGCCAGTACAAGGCATGCAAAACTACACATAATAAGGGCAAAGTTTGAAAAGGCAGTTTATGTCAAAAACATACACTGCAAGAGTTAAAAAGAAACATTTGTTTTGCATATCTCCATTATCATTTTGGAATTGTCATTTGCCTTGTACACAATTCTACCTCATGGAAAAAAATACTTACGCTGCTTTGGTCGTGACACTGTAACAGTTTTTTAGTTCATCGATGTTATGTCCCAGGCAATACTTCCAAACACCTCATACTACATAAGCTTTTAGCTACGTCAGTGTCAAAGGCAAAAATTCAATCCTTTCTTTTCTTTTCTTTTTTCCCAATTCTTCACAAAACGACTCTTTAGATTCATTAACAGTTTGTAGCTTTTTAGAAATAATGTGCAGTTGTTTTAGAATAGTTTGGAATATCGTCGGTGTATTAATTGTTGTATGAGTTGGTGTGAGTACTCATTTTTAGTGGTGGATAAATTCACAACCTGGGCATAATTTCATAGAGCTGCTTAAGCAGAAAATATTGCTTAACAAAAATCCGCAGGATACCAGTCACAAATTGTACATGTGACATTGTAGTTTGGCCGGTAACTTTTTTCTGGTAAGCATAATTTTGTTGTGCTAAGCTACTTTTTGTGCTTAAGCAGCTCTATGAAATCGGGTCCATGTGGTAACATTATATATTTACCTGTTCCTGTCAGGCTAAAAATTATCAGTAATTTAAAAGGGAACGAAATGTACTTTATAAAAAGCCATTTGAAAGCTGTAGCGCTTCTTTACCAGATAAATGAAGGTTATAATCAACATAAAACTGCTTCCTGTATTGCCCTCTATTGATCTTGTTATAGGCCGTGTATAAAGCGACTTTGGCTACGGCTATTGGCTGCAATGACAACATTGGAAAAAAGGACGCAGTCCGGCTGTAGCTGTTGAAGCCGTCAATTCGGACAAGGCCATAGTTACAGTTTTTATGCAACGAGAGAATGACCAAGTTCAGGAAGGATGGTGACATCCTCCGCAATTCTGCTGCCCGATTGGTTACTGTACAGCAATTGGTGATTTTGTAGGTTACGGATTTAGTTGGTTCGTTGATGTGTACAGAGTGCCCTCTATTGGTGAATCTCTGTACAGTGTACAGTTACGAATCAGGCAGTAAATGCCTGATAATGTATTGCACCAAGACTAGAAGGATTAAGGTCAACACTCACCAAACTGGCCAAATTCAATGTATCGTTTAAACAATATTTTGGGACAGCTGCAAAATCTCACTTTTTAAATTGGTCAAAGCACTCCGAGGTAAAGAAACCTTTAAGGTTTCAAATAAAGTAACATACGGATCATCAGTCTAACTGTAATCATACGCTGTAATTAATTTAATGCTCTCTTTTACTTTTTTCCGTCTTCTGTTATTTAAAAATGGGTTTTAGAATTTATAAATCAAAGATCATGAAATCTTGCCATTTTCTGAATTGAAATCTTCCTATATTTAATTTCTGTCCAGTATGCTAAGTGTCCGATAACCAATTTCTTCTTAAAATTTAATGTGTGATCTTAGTTGGGTAAGTTGGTCTCTCGTAACATGTGTAAGGTTTAATTTTGTTGTAATTTGTCAGAATGTAGAACTGTTTGAAGTCCGTTTTACAAAACCTGTGACTGTTGTATGATGCATATGTGTATGTGTTTGTGTTTATGATTGTGAACAAGCCTTCCATGTATTTTGAGCAGAAGTATTAAAGTTAAACGGCACTTCACATTGTGATGAAATTCACCATGTTTCCCGGAGATGTTGTTTTACAAATTATATTGCAGGTATGATATTATGTGGCCCTTGGAAAAAAGTAGGAACATTTCATCGATTACAAAGGCTGGCCTACATGTACACATTACGGTATAGGCTTTTACAAGATTTTTCAGGCTATTAAAAAATGTTGTTAATTCGATTTTTTTAAAGGGCAAAACCAACGGATATCAGATAAAGTAGGAAGAATATTGTGCCTGGTATTGATAAAATCTACAACAATATGGTTTCATACAAACAGACAGCTCTCCCCTGAACATACCGATGGAAACTTTGAGTTGTTACACCATCAGCTCATTTCAGAACCACCACAATTAAAAGAGATTATGTTCATTGACAAAGAAGGGAGATCAGAATGAATTTGCTATTACAGCAATCCTTTTCGGCACCATTTACTACAACCACCATGAGAAACAAGGGAGGTTATAAAGATATGAATATGCATAACATTACCCTCCTTAATTGTCCAATAAGAACATTAACTTATGCAAACTGCTATCCATCTGCCAATAGGAAATCGATATGTGATGAATATGCAAGGCTTAACATCTGCAAATAAAAACATGGATAAAGAACCCCAATAAGGCTATGAAGTTACATTAAAACTTAATAAGCAACATGGGTTGTGAAGGAAATAAATTCAGACAGAGGAACCAAATACTGCCCTCAACTGTTGGGGATTGAAGATGTTAAAGCTGAACTCAAACATGTCAAACAACTCGGAGGACAATCAAGAAATAATAGTAAACTAAGCAAACATTTTTTAACACACTTCATTTATTAAAAGATCTGAAAATATCAAGGTCTATTCCAAGAATGAATTGTCATACATGTTAATAAAAAAAGGTGCAAACAAAAGATTAAGAAAAATGTGGCATTGTTTTTCTTTTTTCGTAAATAAATATAGAGTGAACTGATATGCAAAATGTGCAGCGGATCAACATTGCACAGCCATAGCAAGCTTCATAACTTTTGGCGCTTTGAAACATAAAGAGAGGGTACATTATTGGGTTTGTGGTTTTTTTTTAATTACCTCCCATCCCTTAGTTTTCAATGAACACACCAAACAACCAATCTTTGAAAATGTCATCCAATTCGTTGGTCACGTTTCTGTTTTGTAAGGGATTTTATGCAAGTTCAATCTTGGGCTTATTTTGATAGCGGCAATCCAAATAAGCCACAATGATTTTATGGAACCTTCAAATGCTATCTTTACTGCTTTTACAGATGGAAATATTTCTCCAGAGTGGAGCGATGGTACTGGTATGGACTTAATAATAAGATGGGTTTCAGATTCAAACTATAGGTTTTTCAAGCCAATTTCAAGGTATAAAATTCATTAAATTTAACACCCACCTCATTCCATTTCGCTTAAAAATTAATATCAAAAAGAGTGGTTCAGTTTTGAGAACGGTTAATTTCGCAAAAAGCCAACAGCAAGAGGCTGGTCAATCATTCAGTTGTAAATAGGTAGTGGAAATGCAACTGAGGAGTGGTGAAAATGTGGTCTTGAATGTCTAAGATATAGAAATTACTGAAGCAAACCTTTTCTTTCCAGTTTTCAAGTGGAAGTAGACAAAATTAAACAAAACAATTACTTCTTTGGAGTTTCCAGTTTTAGAGAAAATATCACAAGTGAATATTAGAAGAAAAAAAAACTCAGGAGATATGAAATTGCTACTTTTGCTGTAGTTTGTGACGCTCTGATACTTGGTTTAAACAAACAGACCTCAATAATATTATTACATTCAAATAGGATTTCTTTTCTGTAACAATGACAACCCCCCCCCCCGAAAAAAAAATTAAATAAATGACAAAAAAACAATAATAAATAGATCATTATGTAGAAATCGAATTTGTATAATAGTGTACAGTTCAACATAAAAAAACTGTTCAGTTTTTAAAAGTTTATAGTCACAAACATGATTTTTTTTTCCAAAAAAGATATACCATCTCCGATTCTTGTTTTCATGATTTGGTAATACCATCTTTGTTTCAATGTAATTGCTGTTGTTTTAATCCATGCATTTTAAACAAATACACCTGTATTTTCATGTCAAGGAAGTTTTCATTCAAATAGCCTATTTACTTTTCTTTCATTTTACAAATTTCCCAGCCCCCCCCCCCCAAAAAAAAACACCAAACAAACACTAGATGTACACCGTTGGGATAACATTGTTTTTGTTTTCTCAGCTGCTAACCCTAACCCTAACCCTAACCCAAACATAAAGACTTTTTATAAAATTGGTATTTCAGGGCAATTCATTACTTATGTCATTATTTGTTGCCTTTGTTCAATTTTTGCGTTGCCTTCGTCCAGCAAATGCTACTTTTCCCCCAAGGGTGATTATTACAAATCCGGGTCCAATTTCATACAGCATTAAGAACTAGCCAAGCACAAAACAATTGTCCTTTACCCAGAAAAAAGGTTACCAGCCAAAAATGCCATGCCGTATGTACCATTTGAGACTGGTTCTGTGCCAGTTTCTGCCGAGCAGAAATTCATTAAGCAATATTTTCTGCTAATTAAGCTGCTCCGTGAAGTCCCCCCCCCCCCTCCCCCGGCTCCATCTCACAAAGCTGCATAAACACAAATAGCAGCTCAGCACAAAACATTTTGCTTCCAAGAGTAAGGTTACAAGCCAAGATATCATATCACGGGTACAGCTTCTGTGAATGGTTTCCTGCTGAGTTTTGACAGAAACGGGTTATGCAAATTTACTGCTTAGGCAGCTCTGAGAAATTACCCCCCCCTACCCCCACCCCCAATATTAAATGGAAACCCTGCATTTTAAAGAAAGTACACCACATGATTACAGAATGCTTCCTTATTCATGAAAACAAAAACGTTTTCGAGGCAGTGTGAACTTGTGAGGAAAAATCTGTAACCATGTCCCGCTAAAGTGCTTCCATTTTTGACAAATGTAACTGACCATACATTCCCCACTTACTTTGCTTTTATTTCCCGTTTCTTTGGTGATGGGCGTGTGAGGATTACTCCAAGTCTATCTTGGAGATTCCCAAGCTGTCGTTAGGTGAGGAAAACCTTCATTTAATCATTCTTATAAAATTAGCTTCAAAATTTAAGCAAGATTTTTTTCCCCTTCTTTTTTGACAATTTTAACCCTCCTACTGTCCGACCAATCATTCGCATCCACCTTGGTTCTGAATGGTAAATAATCTATGCCAGCATGCAATAATGATAAACATGTGGTGAATGCTTTTTATACAGCACACAGTCAACCCTCCTACTGTCCGACCATTCAACATCATCCACTTGGCTTTTGAGTGATAGATGCATCACTATGAAGTTCTGTGTGCCAGTCGTGCCGCCATACACAAACTGTGTAGTTGAGAAGGTTTCAAACGGTTTATAGTCCAACACTGACACTGTACAGAAAGTGGGAGTTGTTTAATTAATGAAGAGATAGCTTTTGCTTCTTCAGTTTTAAGAATGCTCTCAAGGCAGTGTGAACTTCGGGGGGAAACGTAATAGAAAAGACCCCACTTTTCTTAATACTGTTTCTGTTTCTTTAGCGAAGGGCATAAAACTCATATTCAAAATCCATCTTGGAGACTCCTTGAGATTCCAGCGCCATTCCCAGACAGAGGACATGCCTGAATAATTATCAACTTGGCTTAAAGCACCCAACATCGGTAATTGTCAAAGACCAGTATCCGCATTTGGTGTGACCCAACATATATATAAAAATAACGAACCTGTGAAAGTTTATGCTCGATCAGTCATCGGAGTCGCGAGAAAACAGTGAAAAACCCCCATCCCTGTTTTCAAACGTCAAATTTTGGACTTGCGACACCAAAACAAATTGTTTTATTCATTTCACAAAAAACTACAACAATCCAGGGAAAAATATGTCAAGGGAACTTTTTCGCCCATGACCAACTTTACACCATGTAAGTTAAGTGTAAATCTGTGAACATTTATATAATCAATTCAATGTTATGCACATGCTTTGGACGATAGCAAGGTTTGGTTTTTGTTTGACACTCTCTAATTAGCCGAAGAGCTTATTCCTCCAACCTGCTTGTGAGAACATGTAAATTTAGAAAAAAAACTCGGACTCTGTCAGAGATTTTCTGTTCACCCAATTCTTCTCCAATCGTTTCAACCTCCAAACTATTGTGTCCATCTGTGATTACTGGCAAATTCCACATCCTTCCAAAAACAGACTTTCGCAAGGCCGAACGCTAAGCACACACAAATCTTGCTCAGCAGAAACAGGTCACCAGCCAAACAGCCATTCAATGAACCCTGCGCTTGGCTGGTTCCCTGTTAATTAATGCTCAGCAAATGAAACTTTGGCAAGCAATATTTTTTATTTAACTGGTCCCACGTTCCTTCTTCCATTCCCTGTAAACCTACGCCAAAGACTACCACTTCTGTATGTTATAATACACATAGTCCATCTATTTTCATACAATTTTTCATTTTGTAAAAATTACAAAAAACTACAACATTAAATTTACACATTATTATAAAAAAATCTGTCCATAACCACGTCCAGCTTCCACATTTCTGTTTTTTCTTTCTTTCTTTTTTTTGGAAGAACATCAGCATACACTGTACATAAAATAGAAATAAAAACGCTCCTCACATTTGTTGTCATCTCCCACTGATGGCTTTCTGAATTTGACCAAATTTGTCTTCGTTGGACATTTCACATTTTCCTGAATCTCATCCAGGCCTTGGGCTCCGTTCTTCCTGAGGGACTCTGAAGCCTCGGCTAAGCAAGCTCATGACGAGAACCCAACAAAGGTTTTGATACAAATGACGACACTTTATAAATTCCGGTTTATCAGTGCCGTACTTCATCAAGCAGGGATACATACACATACGCTAAGCACTGTAATTTTTGTTGAGGGTCGAATCCCAACCGAGTAGTATGCCCGTGAACATTTATTTCCCAAAGAACTTGAGGAGAACCGAAACTGCACAGTGTTTAATTGGTCAAAACAAAAATGCTAAGCATTGAAATGTTGTTTATTCAACCAAAAGTACATTCCTTTCGCTTGGGTTCCCTGCCAGCGTTCTGCTTAGCAGACAGATTGCCTGCTTAGCAGTTTTACAATAGAACGATGGGGTCACAGGGACGTTAACTGCCAAACAAAGATTGAAGTATAAAGCACAAAAACACCGATATCAACCAAAATGTAACGTGAACGTTTGACCAGTATTCAATCATTAATCTGCTGGCCAGTAATTACTTGACTGGTATCAGATTCAGGCATATCTTGGATTTCCAATTGGCAGATTACTTTTCTCAAAGTAACGCATCGACCAGGGCAGTGTACCATTTGCAAAACTTAGCAAAAGCGCTTGCCAAACCAAACATTCGTGCACTGTTTCATGTCAACATGGTAGGGCAGTGAGTCGCAGCAGTGAGGAGATTTGACGCTTCCTGCCAAATACTTTTAAAATGGAGAAACGCCTTCGCCGACTGTCGTCAATGTTCCACTCAAAACTGTTTGCAAACCTCTCCAATATTTGCTGACGCAGAACTTAAACCCAAGCATTGGGTGAAATACATGTCGTTTACTCTCCAATGGCTGGTATCCAAGCAGAGTAGCTGGTGTCCCACAGCAATCAACAGCACCTGAACAGGCCGATGGTCCCCCCGACTTCTTCCTGTCAAGGACACAGACAAAGTCCAGGTGAACGAGTCAGAGATTTCATTAGCAGCAACGCCGCTACACCACACCAGCCGGAAATCATCACTAGCAAGTAAGTGTACATGTACCGGTGGCTGGTGTGAATGTCAAACCTTAGCCATAAAAGCAAAAAGGTCAGAGGTCAATCTCCATGGAAGTACACCCAGGAGACGCTGGTGCCTTCAATCCAATACAAACGCACGATCCTGATTGGTGTTTAAACTTCCTCAATGTGATCTAGCGTCTTTTGTCAAGTGAGCAGGGGTCGAAAATGCTTCATCACCATTTTTTTTTGAGGGAACGATCAACAATTCTAAACATAGCTAGCACGTTAACTCAGTTTAAATGTAGTTTGTTTCATACGTGTAGCTTTCCAGGTTGGTCCTTTCAAGGCCTCACAGACCCCCCTTCCAAGGTTCTTCACCAAATCAAAGAAAAATCCAAGTCTTCGCCAGACATTGCACTGTTTTTGCTTGTAATTTAACAGTTCGTGCCAGGATGCGCAAGAAGTTACACCATGAAGGCTGCTTCCAAATGATGATGAATAAAAACTTAGGCAGTGAGATAAACACTCCTATAAACAAAAATTGGTATCTTGTCACGTATTCAAGACATGTTAAGTTCAACTAGAAGTCTAGTTTAGAAGATTCTAACGTTCTCCTGATGACAAGTAAAGCTCCATGATTGAAAAACAAAGAGGAAAACAACCAGTTTTCCACCAGACAGAACTTTCAGTATACCGCTGAAACTTTCCACATTTTAATTTCCTTCCCAGCTATGAATTTCAGATTGTGAGGTGTTTTTTTGTTCAGAGTCCAGCACAAGTCCAAGCTCCAGTGACTACCATACCAGGAACTTCGCATATCGGAATATTTCTTCTTTTTGAAACCCACATAACTATAGCACCTTGATCCTCATTACCCAGTAGCATGAGATGAGGGTAACGACCTTGAAGTCTCTATCCCTCCGCCAACTGAACACAGCTAAACATGACCCCCCCCCCAAAAAAAAAAGCTCATCCGACCCCCCCAACATAAGTTCATTCCAAGACTCGTTCAACACAACTCTTCTTCCCACAACTCTTATGACGAAGTATCTCTAAATTCTACACAACACGACTTGCAGCACTTTGTACAAAGTTTTTGTTTGTTTTTTTTTCCCGGAGAGGATCCGGCCACTTTTTTGAGATCCATTAAAAAAAGGGGTCTTCAATCCATCCCTAGAGGGTCCATCATGGCATCGTGTGTAGGACCTCGTCCAGGAGTTGCAAGGCTCTGTGGAGGTGGATCTCAATCCAGCAGGGCGTCTCTTTGATGCTCTGCCGGGGGTAGTCCGGTCCCCAGCCCTTGACGAAGCTCATGCGCAGGATGCAGAGGCGCCTCAGGTCATCCACTCCGATGCCGGCTGCAGCAGAGTAGCCTGGAGGGGAAAGGAAACACAAAGAGTAATCAATTACAAGCTAATTCCAAAAAAGAGAGGGTATTTTGCTAAATGACATTTGGGTTGACATATCTACAATGCTATGGGTTTGACTTATGTATTTCATTTTACTTATTTATTCATCAAGAACGATATTAATTGATGGTAATCTGTCCAGCGTAGCTTGTCAGATAAGCATCATTAAAAAAATAACAATAATATTTTTTTTAAACGAGTAAATACGAATTACACATAAAAACACTGAATAGATGGATTGCACATGATGTCATTGACCACCCTCTTTAATGAAAGACACTGGGTAAAATGCACGCGTATACGCCTGCGCACAACTCTCAGCCAATGATAGTCTTTCATGGGTGCATGTTTCATCAACGATGGCGGCCAATGCAAGGGGTCTATACAATCCCTAAAAGATTTGAGCGATTAAACAAACACCATTGATATTTGCAACAAGTTTTTGACCAAATGAGTGCAGAGTATTCTTGGTTCAATCCCATCAAAGCCACCACTTGTTCTTTTATTCTGTAGGCCAAAACTTGATAATTGGTCCTTGGAAAAAAGTAGGCAGATTTTATCAAGTGCACCGGTTGGCATACATGTATGCATGGTCACTGGTGTAGGCTTTAAATAATAGACTTTTCAAGCTATTTAATCAAAAAAATTGTGTTTTTTTCCCAAGAGCAAAAAACTATGGTTAACTATGGTCCTTGATCGAACTTGCTCTGTTTAGTGACGTGAAACCTGTTAGTGTTCTTCCACTTAACTTATGAATCATACAAACATGACCATTTATCAGTTTCTGTTTTGTCGTCGGAACAAATTCTACTGGGTTTACTTACGGACAGCAGGGGCGATACCACCAACAGACTGTGGGCCAGGTACGTGACCAGCCACGGCAGCAGCTTGGGCAGAAGCAGCCGCCCTCGCCGTCGCTGCTTGGGTTCTCATCTGGGCGTGGCATTGGCGCAGATCAAACACCTGTCAGGTCAAATGCATAGAACATTGGGTCAGCCAGTAAATCGTTGCTTATGCTTATTTGGGCATCAGGGCCCAAGTTCATAGAGCTGCTTAAGCACAAAAAGTAGCCAAGCACAACAAAATTATGCTCACCAGAATAAGGTTATCAGCCAAAATACCATGTCACATGTACAATTTGTGACTGGTATCCTGCTCTTATTAAGCAACATCATTAAGCAATAGTTTCTGCTTAAGCAGCTCTATGAAATTGGGCCATGGTCTGGCAGATCAGGGCTCTCCATTGATCCTTGTCTCACCTTACATTATTTCTAGTGTTTTTTTATATATTTTTTTATAGAGGATTTACATACTCTCTAGATAACCACAAATTAAAACTAAAGGTCTGTTTACTACTAGGCCTAATCATAACACAGCTCTGCCTTTCATCCGGTGATTTCATTTCATTTCATTTATTAATTTCACAGGTAAGGATACAAAAAATACAATGATTAAAACATTCAGGAAGACACAAACTGACCAACAGTAAAAAAAAAAAAAAATTAAAATTAATAATAATAAATAAATAAATATTTTTAAAAAGGAGCACCCCTGAAGGATTTCAAAAAAAGTAAACTGAATAACTATCAGGTTGATCTCCTGATGCTGCAATTCAAGAAACAGACAAACATTAAAGGGCATTACATATACCATGGGCTCCATGCATACACAGAACATGGCTTTAAGAAAGATATGCAAGATTGTACAGTGCAAAAGCATCAAATTACAATTATAGAAAACAGACAACTCACATCAAAAATTTGAAATGCTATTAAAAGAATAAGAAATACTCAAAGCACTGTGAATTATTTTGAGTAAAAACGCATTTGCAGATGATGGCAATGCTACATCTTGGGAGAAAATTTGTAGAAAACAGAGAGACCTAAAAAGAAAAATCCCGACACCAGGAAAACACCCTAGCAAATCAAAAGTCCTGGGCCCAATTTCATAGAGCTGCTAAGCACAACAATTTGCTTAGCATGAAATTTCTTCATTGATAAAAACAGGATTACCAACCAAATTTCCACGTGATTTTCAGGATAAGCAAACAACAGCTGAATACCAGTAACAAGCAATATGCAACACATGGAAATTTGGTTGGTAACCCTGTTTTTATCAAGGAAGAAATTTCATGCTCAGCAAATTGTTGTGCTTAGCAGCTCTATGAAATTGGGGCCGGTAGTTACATTAAACAATTGCACTACTAGATGCATTGACTGACCTTTATGTATGCACTGGGGTATATCTTGTGTACAGCGTCTCCTGGGGCTCGGCCCGCCTCCCTGTCCAGGTAATAACTCTGGACAAAGACGGCATGCTCACTAAGACATCTCACCCACACATCTCCTTCGCCTTTAAGATCTAGCTGGACACCTTTGCCTATGTGTAACCTGTGGGAAGGGAACAATGACCCGATTGAGAATAGAAGCCCGAATAAGAATGGACTCCCTTTTCTTTTGTTTTAACTGTAGGGAGGAACAAGAGCCCAATTGAGAAAAGGAGCCTGAATAAGAATGAATTCCTTTTTATATGTGTAAACTGAGGAAGGAACAAGAGCCTGCTTGAGAATAGGAGCCTGAATAAGAATGGATTCCACATAATCAAAATTGGAAATCGGAGTGGTCGGGACAAAAAATTGGGGGAAAAAAAGAAGTATAAAAACTTTGATAATTCTAAATGGCTCCTACCATTGCACAATTTCCCTCTCACAATTTCCAACCATAGTGCGTAAGCCTTTAAAGGAACATTACAGAATTGGTTTTTGCTAACAAAACAGTTGCTGGCAGTGTAAGCACTTTATGTAATCCACCATATACATAAACTGACAAACCTGTAGTAGTTTGAGATCGATCGGCCATCTGGGTCACGAGAAAATAGTGAAAAACCAATTACACATTTGCATGAAATCATATAGATTCAACAAATGAATAAAATGCTCACTGAGCGATAAACTCCAATCAAAAAATTAGTTTATTCATTTCTAATCAAATATGGCATTTCAGACAGAAATATTTAAAGGGTGTTTTCTACTATCATCATCATTAGACCGTGTAAGTTTTATGTAAATCTGTGATCAAAAAGTACATTTTACAAGTTTTTTCTTACCAATTCTGTAATGTTCCTTTAACCAACCAAAATTTCTTTCTATAAGGAATTTGGTTTACCTTTAATCCTAGCATGAGATTAAACAATAGACAATTTAATCATGCGATATCAAATATTTACAAACAAAACCCCACACACATTCCTGACTTCCTGAACTTGGAAGCACACAATACAGCTCAATGCAATGTAACATCTAGGCTTAAATGTTAATTTCTCATGTCTCAACAAAACAGTGCATGATTTTTATCAGCTCTCTTGATACCAAGAAATGAAAAAAAACATTCCACTGTTGAGATTATTTTGTCAACACTTGTCTTCATGTGGTAGACAATTTCAACAGAATATACAACTTTTTCATGTAACGTGCAAGACCAGTTCTTGTGTAGGAATGTTTAAGGTTTACTCTTTTTGTAAAACAATGTGATATTTAAGAGTCGTGCATTTATAAAACAACAGAAGTAAAAATGACATTGTTTTGAAAATTGAGATTATGTGCAACTAGGTTATCAGATCTGGGCCCAATTTCATGGCTCTGCTTACCGCGGAATTCTTTGCTTACTGCTTATAGAACTATGTGCTTTATAGGGCGCCGTAAGCGACAATTCCGGGTAAGCAGAGCCATGAAACTGGACCCTGTAATCTTAGACCAGGCAACATTCCCTGTTGTTCTAAATACCTATCCAGCAACAGAATGTGTAAAAACACCTTTGGCATGCTAGACCAAACAGGCAGCCCCTGGTTCCAAATTCCTCCAAATTTCTTTCAACTCTTTTCGACTAGTGCCCTTTTTTTCGGAAACCACAGCTGTCGGTTTCGGCTGACAGCTCTAGCTAATGGCTCTGGCTGATGGCTCTGGCTTAGGCTTCGATCATGTACATGATGTACTGTCTTCAAACAGGAAGGAAGGATCCCATGCCAGAGCTGTAGCCAAAGCTGAAGCCGTGATTTTGAAAAGGGCTTTTTTATCTAACTGAGTTGAAAACAGATAAAATAAATTTTGGAAGAAAAACAAATCAACAAGTTTCTATACATGTAACATGTACCACATAACAACCATGCCAAGCACATATCAGTTGGAAGATACATTTGCATACAAGGTAACGTCAGGGGCAAGAGTCACTGCAGACAAAAAAGTTTGAAACTAGGATCCAAACTTATGGAGGTATGTTGAAATGATGGCATTTCCACCTTCTGGTAACCCTAGAGTTTTAGATTTCAAGGAGCTTTGGGGATTAGTATCCTCAGTGCTGGATAAGTATATCAAAGAGCCAAGATATCTTAATATCTAAAAAAACCAACAGATTTTTGTTTCACTAGACAGATATAAAGAAAGTCTAAAATGCGATTCAGGTCTGAATTTTGTCATCTCTGTAATGTGACAAAGTGAACATCATCCCCTTTTTTGTTCTTTCCATAAACTCCACAGCTTCCTCACCGTGATCGTTCGCTGGACTCTGTTCTGTGTACTTGGACAGCTGGCCCAAGCAAAAGCGGTCGACTCCCGATGGGTCAACGTAGCCGTCGATGGTGACCGACGGGTAACGGGGAGGCGCGGAGGAGTATGGTACCTTGAAGATCTCGCCGACCTGAGTGTCCAGCTCAAAGTAGGCGATGGAGCACCAGTACTCTGGGGCTGCCAAATACAACAGTTATTAATATTTGTTATGTAATTATTTCAAAACATGAGTGTTTGTTTTGTCATGAATATAGTTGTGTTCATTGGTCGCTGACAAATTTCCAAGAGACAGTTGTAGAAGAAGCAGCTTAAAAAATGTTCCTCTTGGGGGATCTTGGGTTACTCCTGTGAAGTAAATATGAAGCATCTTGGCTCCAACTTGGAACATTCAGAACAAAAATAAGTAACATCAATAATACACAAATTTATATAGCACTGACAAACAAGATCAAAGGTTCTTCACAAAAGATAAAAGTGTAAAGACAATATTTTAAAACGATACATTTTATGTAAGTCCATGTACAATCAGCAATTATAAATCTCAAGGGTGACAAAATATGAACATGTTAAAATGTATAAAAAGAGCAAAAGAATACACCGCTCTTTATGAAACTTGATAAAAAGTACAAACAATATTAATAGTTGTATGCTTCAGTACTGCGTAAACACCCGGTAATGCACGCCGGGTGAAGACACAACAATAAAAACACCTGCTAATGCACCGCTGGGTGAAGCACATAACAATAACAATTTGTAACAAAGCAATATCATAGCAAACAAGCAAGCAAGTAAAACACACACAACAAAACACCCTGCTGGAGGCAGAAAGAATTATACATGGTGGTTGTCCCTAAACATTCAAAACAAAAAAGTTGCATCAGTGCAAAAATGTTAGATCTCTTAAAGTAGCATTTTTTATGAGTTTGAAAGAGTCAAAAGTGTCATATCTCGCTTAAAATAAACCAGATGTACACACAAAACAAATACATCGACAGCCAAGATACAAGTTTTTTTCTTGGTGAAATGGAGAGTTGGGTGAATCCTCCAGCCAGCCAAACAGTAGCGGCTCTACAGGTGGGGGTGTGTGGTGAGCGCTTCAGACTCCCAAAACCAAAATTTCTTTACTCCCCTGCGCCCCCCCCCCCCACCCCACCCCACCAACACACACAGACACCCGCTCAATCCAAATATCAAATAGATTGAATTTTGGTCCTTTGGACTGAGTTGACCCATAATATCAGTGTCTTCTCTTGTTTGTTAACAAATTCTGCTAGACAAAACACAAACGATGTTCATTTTGTTAAGGCAATAAATACACAAACGATGTTCATTTTGTTAAGGCAATACACAAACGATGTTTATTTTGTTAAGGCAATACACAAACGATGTTTATTTTGTTAAGACCTGCAGAATATCATTTTAATCACTTTTTTTGAAATCAGATATCCGATTGTCCCCCAAACTCTTCCTTTGCCTCCTACAACATCCGTCTCCAACCCCCCCCCCCCCCCCCCTTCACTACCACCACCACCACTGCCATCCTACTATATGCCTCACTAACAACACTACAGGTATTACAAGAAAACCATGTCTACCCCCCTCAACCCCCCCCCCCTCACTACCACCCCACCACTGCCCACCTAGCAGGTATTACGAACCATGTCCTACTACCACCACCACCACCACTGCCCATCCTAGCAGGTATTAACAAGAAAACACCATGTTACCACATACCTGGCTGGGATGATAGCGGGGAATTCAGAGGCATTTCACCCTGTAGTTGATTGGTCTGCTGCCAGTAAGGATTGGTGGGGTTGGCTGCTTGACTGGCACCCCCTGGCATGCCTGGATTGTAGGACATCGTATTGTTCCCCGTCCATATCGTAGTACTTGCTGTGAAAATAATTACCAAAGCAATCTCAAAATTGAACTGCAATTCGTACACCTCGTGTAGAGTGCAAGTTTAATTCGGCCCAAAAGACCTTATGCGCATGACGTCATTCGAGTAGGGCGCCCTCGGCTAGAGGTCAACAGAAGGTTCTCCTTGACTCATGATAGATGTGCGTTTCTCTTGTTTCATTACCATTTATAACTCATATAGATATGTCACACAGGGCAATTTTGTTCAGGCAACCAACTGCACTGTATCTTCCACACTATTACACTCCCAAGAAAATAATGAGAAAACTGAAATATGAACGAACTTTCTTCTCGGAGATTACCTGGAACTGGTTGCCTTGTAAATTGCCTCATGTGACATGGCTTTAAGATGGCGGCCGGACGACATTGATGCATATGGTCCATAAGAACTTATAGGTAAAGTACTTGAATGAACGCACATGGACTTACTGTAAAGTACTAAACTGTGTGGTCACGTGCTTTAGTTTACAGAGTAAGGGCCATGTCAAATGAAGCAATTTATAGTCACAGTTCCAGGCAACCACACAGGAGAAAATAACGTTCACTTCTTAATTTCCACATGATTTTCTTGGGGAGAGTAGGACTGTTTCGGAAAAATACAGTCAACCCTCGTTTTAAAGAGCACTTTTATGAAGAGATTCTGCTTATAAAGAGTACATTCTGAGATCCCAAGTCTCATTTCTGCTTTGAGTTTCTTTGTTTTGCCGTCCTCTTATAACAATGTTCCTGTTATAAAGAGTCAAGCTCCCATTCCCAATGATCTTCTTATAACAAGAGTATACTGTATTTGTTTGCTCCCAAAGAGCTTCTAGTGCATGCAGTGCAATTGTTGCCTCAAGTTGCCTGTACAAATTGCCCGTGTGACAAGGCCTTAAGGATCTATGTGCAATAGGAAAGTACCTCAAAAGTAACTTATGTTTATGAACAAAATCCATAATGCATTCTTAGTACTTGAGACTTACATTTACGCGTATTTAAAACACTAACTTTATTATAATTTGGTTTTTACCCTTTCACCGATGTGTGTAAATCATTGTATACTTAGTACTTCCCGAGTTCTGTGAAAACAAAATCCACAGACATATTACCCGAACCCACGACCTTTGCCATTTATTTGTGATAAGCCCATTAACTGAAAACACCAGATTACACCGATTGTGTAAGCGTTAAGTCCTACTGCTATGTATTGCGCCCAAAATAAATTGTTGACACTTTGTACATGTTTCTCATACTGTGATTGCCTGAGCGTATTAGAAAAAGACTCACTCCACATAATCTAATTTGTACAGTGACTGATCATCATCAATGAATATCCGCTCTCTACAGCAACCCCTCCCCATTAACTTACTTCTGTTCATCGACTGGTTTGATGTCGATCCAGTTGGTGAAGCAGGTCCCGACGGCCCGGACGGCCCAGAACTTCCAGGGGGTGCTGAAGGCCCCGGCGGTCCGGATGGTCCAGGGGGTCCGGACGAGCCCACAGGTGTCCCCACGACGACTTGCTGGGCGAGAGGTGGGGGGCCCTGCGAGGGTGGACCCTGGGACGGGGGACCCTGAGGTGGTAGAGGCTGTTGGGTGGAGGCTTGAGGGGATGGGGATTGAATGGAGGGCGGGGCTGAATTTCGGGGATTGGATGCTGACAGGCGGGAAGGCAGAGGTCGGCGATATAGGCATTGCCGGGAGCTGAGTTATGATGGTGTGCTGGGGAGGAGCCATTGGGGGCATCGACGAAACTGGAGGGACAAAATTTTCATCATTACAAAAAAAATGTGGTGAAACACAAACCAGTATATAAACTTACTTCTAATAATATATAAATATCTGCAAATCATAGAGGATGTTCTTAAAACTTTAAAGCGTGTATTAAACTGCTAAGCTTGAAATCAAAACGGTTATCTCTGCTGGTGCTTAAAAGAATGCCAAATATTGTGCTAGAGATGATATAGGAAGCAAACACTCGTAGCTATGTGACTGCACAGCCTCTTTTTACTATTGGAGCATACACATGTCCATTAGGTTTCTACAATGATGCATTATAAAAAGAAAACGGCAGAAAACGGAACAAAGCAATGAGAAGCTTGTCATTGCTGAAGAGAATAACTTAATCCAATTGGAAAAATAATGTGCAAAAAAGGTGACAATGAGGTGGACAGTGCGTGTCTTTTTCACCTCCTTCCCAGGGTCTCCTGGCATGATGACAGAATTGAAGATGACACAACAGAGAGACTTGGACAACACTGGGGGGAAACAAACTGCAAACATGCAAGCCCCACCACCCCCCCCCCCACCACTCAAAACAGACTGACAATGACTTGACAATGTGAACATTCATGAAGCCAACGTTGAGCTGTTAAACAGAATATTTCTTTCTTTTTTCTTTTTTACAAACATGAAACTGTCCGAGCGTTTCTGGCATGACGGTGGTACAACTGTTGGGATGACAGACAACAGACGGGCTTTGCCAAGACAGGGGGAAAACAGGTAGGCAGGTGCCACACTCACAACAGACTGTCCATCTGCTGTGACAATGTGCCCCAAAGATACCGTTAAGGTGTACTACGTACGTTTCTTTTTTTGTACCCAACTGACCAGGGTCTTGTGGCATAATGGAAGTACATGTACACAGGTATTGGGATGGACAAAACAGACAAGCTTTGACAAGACACAGGTAAAAACAGGTGCGCAGGTGCCGTACATGATTGTTACACCACGGTAATAAGAGTGTGAATTTGATTGGTCCAGAACCAATCACAGAACCAATACACATGTGCTACATAGACACATGTACATCGCTCAGAGAAACATGAGTGATGTACCCCACGGGGGTACATTACCTTGATCAGTCCCACCGTTGTTCATTTCCACCCTCCCCTCTTGTACAATATTAGAAATAGCCCTGGGTAGGAGGTTGTAATGAAGCAATACTTCTGTCAACGAATGCTACGGTCTTGCCACTGTTTGTCTGTTTTTTATAACTGTGGCAATTTCGTCGCAATAATGTTGGAAGTTAACAACAGATCACCTCTGATCTATTTACCACGGTATAACAAAACAACTGTTGCACCATACAGGTATTGAGATTACAGAGCATACAGACTTTGACAAGACAGGGGGAAAACAAAGTGCAACAGACTGACAAAGACTTGACAATGTGAACAAGGCTGATGTTCAGGTATGTACTACATCATGTACATGTTTTGTTTTTTTACCAACATGTATGACTTTCAAGAGTCCTGTGGCATACAGACTGTGCAAATCATGTGCATCAAAAACGAGAAAACTGCTTGAACAAAGACTATGATCTCCTTTAAAATCAAATCTTCTTTTTGAATTCTATTTATACGAAACATGAAAAATAACAATATAACAACAAATTGTTATAAGTACAATTTCAATTTTTAAATAAAACAAACAGTTTGTTAAAGCTAACATTGAAAAATTTTTTGCATGATAACATGAACTTCAGACAGGCAAAATTTTGTAATCGTTTACAAGTACCCGAAAACAGAGAAAGAGTCTTATCTTCAGGTGTCCTTTTGTTGATTTGTTCAATTTATTTCACTTTCATATATTTCATGGCAAAATTCTTCTCTCCCAACAGTATGATGTAATTTTTTATAGCCACGAACTACGTTGAACTAAAGTATTTGAAGAAACGGAATTGTGCGCACGTAAAACTAAAATGGTTGGGGACCAACTTGGTCCTGGAACTTCGAATACACGCGAGACTTGCACAGTCTATAGCGAGTCTGGTACTGGGGTGCGAGGAGAACAGACAGGACTTGGACAAGACGTAAGACGGGGGTAAAACGAGCAAAGCCGATTCCCCTCTCACAGCAGACGGACAGTGACTTGACAACATGCTGCTCACCATAATGTATACATGTACGGTCACACACCTATGTTCCAACACACCTATGTTTCAAACAACCCTTTGTTCTGACAGACACCCTTATGTTGCGACAACCGTAATGTATTTTCCTAACCCTTAACCCTAACCCTCACCCTAGTGTGTAGATCACGAAGGGTTATCGGAACTATAGGGTTGTCAGAACATAGGGGTGTCGGAACTATAGGGTTGTCGGAACTACAGGGGTGTGCGAACATAGAGCAGTCGCCACACATGGATGTACAATGTATGTTTCCTTTTTACCTAACTGTCCAGGGTCTCGTGTCATGATGGCAGTACTGGTATGGGGATGGTTGGGCTGAGGGTGTTGATCTGGTATGCTGCTCACCATAAGTGGCTGTGCCATGGGCATGGGCAAACTAGTGCTTATTGCTGCAATGTAATGTACATAGTATTAGGCCATAACGGTTATGAGGATGAGCAACAATTAGAACTTTATCACACTGCAGCCATCTTCGTCAGGTCCCCCCTGTATACACAATGACACTGGTAGTTTTAGTTCTCAGTTTTAAAAAAGGGACTAGTCTGTTTCCCCCCCCACCCCCCTCCAGCTTCAGTTTGGTTACATTGGTTTGAATGCAAGCAAAACAAGATGGCTGCACCGTGATAAAAGTCTACAGCAGGCCGTGTCCAAATGAATGACTTCGGCAGTGGCTACAGCTGGAAGGCCAAAACTCCTTTTCATTGCAGCCATCAGCCATAGCCGTAGCCGCTTGATTCGGGCGCGGCCGTAGACTTTTATCACAGTTCGGCCATCTTGTTTTTCTCCCATTCAAATCAATGTATTCAAACTGAGGCTTGATGGGAAAAAAGTCTGGTACCCCTTTGGGGATAACAAGAATTAGCATCCCTCTTTACTACTCAGAGGGGGGAACATGACAAACAAGGTTGCAGCGTGATAAATATCTATTCATCGTTCTCTAGTAGCAAGAAGGCTTCTTTCGCCAGGGTTAGGCTTAAAATAAAATAGAAATAGGAAAACAAATGATTTATGAATAAACATGTTAATAATGTTAAAAGAAAATGGATCAGTGATAAAGAGTTTTTACTGAAATCAACAACAACTCAAACATCTTTAATACACTCATCTGGTTCCCGGTTTACTCAGGGCAACCAGTTAAAAAAAGAGCTGCTAACGGCAGCCTGAGAAGCAGGATACTCCACGGGGCAGAATCCCATGGTAAGCAGCACAATGAAATCGACCATAGTCTTTTCTCTCTATTTCAACATACACTGTACATTAAAAAGCACAGCTACAGTATGTCTGATTGAACATCTTTGGCTAAGGCTCTGGCATCTGTGGTGTGTGGCCCAGCCATAAAAATCACTCAAAATTTGGGAACAATTATGGAATTTGGACCAACCACAAGTCAGAAAATGCAACCCTGCATGTACATCTTTGAAATGTGTCAGACTCAATATGAGAAGCACATCCTAAAAGTCATCGATTGTGATGTAAATACACTCATTCAATGTCATTTTACTGTGAGTAATTTTTGGGGATGATTTGCATTAAACAGTGGGAGGTTTTTTTTCCAACAATAGTGCTGCTGTTTACGCACTGTGGACAACCAGTTCGCTTCACTTCAAACAGTTTTCACCGCAGCCCTAAAGAACAACTGTCAGCTGGACTAATAGGTCTGTATTGCGGCATATTTAAACAGTGTCAAGAAACAACAAAAATAACGTTCAGTCGAGATGATCCCGAAGGGAACGATGTCGCCATCCCACGAAATCCATACAAACAATCCTGAGCAAGCCGACCTACATCCTAAGGAGGTCACAGCGCACTCCTCTTTCGGATAACAGGGGCACCGAGGAGGATGCGCCCCGCCTATGTCCTGGGTTCCTACCCTGGGAGTTACGTGCGCGTACATGTAAGCATTCCTCCCTTGTCTTCCCCCAGGAAGCTCCCCTAATGTAGGGAGGGGAAGTCCACTAATTGAGGACAAATGGAGCGGCTACACTTGGCACTTGATGAAGCTGATATGAGGGAAGATGAAAAGTCAGACGAGAGTGGGTGGGGGGGGGAGGTGGGGGACTGTTGATGTAGCGAGGGACCCCTTTTTAATAATGACTGTATGGGGGAGGGATAGGTGTCGCTGTCAGCAGCCCAGTAAATTTGCTGGCATGAGAGCGTTTTTTGGGTACGATGTTTCGTGGGGGAACAAGGGAGGATGGGACAGAAAAGTTACAGTGAGGTCGCTTGTAAAACATTGAGAATACATCAGGAAAACTTCAACAGGTTTATTTGTTCGAGATATTGCACAAAATGTTTTGTCTTGATAATTTTTTTACAAACAAAACCATATGTTTGAATAATTCACAATGCACTAATTTCAAGCCATCCAAACATTTTCATGTCAATATATCACTCTGAAAATCTCTGCCTTTTTCTTCTTTATTCAAGGAATTTCTTGTACTCTTTAATTAAGCGATATCAGACTTATTTTTTTTCCTAATTGACGCAAATGTACTAAGAAGAGGAGAGGTTCAAGCTGAGGTAACATTTCCGAGATTGTCAAATGGCAATCAGTTATAATTGATGGGTTATTTCGTATCCACCCCCCCCATGTTTTTTCCCAATATCTAGGTGTTTGGGCACTCTGCCCAGAATACCTCCTGTTATTTACTTGCTCAATATCAACGCTCTGCTTACCGCAGAATTCTGCGCTTACGGCCCATAGACTTACAAACTTTACAGGGCACCTTAAGCGCTGAATTCCATGGTAAGCAAAGCCATGAAATTGGACCGTGGATTGACAGTAAACTGTGCAAGTTTAATAAATAGCATAATTGGAGATTAAGACAAATGAAGATCTTGACAAACTTACAATGAGGCGGCATCATCCTGTTGAAATCAGCCATCTGCGAAGTGGAAGGTCCGGGCACGCCAGGGTGCATCCTCTGCCCCATGCCATGCTGTATACTACGCCCCAGCCCCCCATTGCTGGTCCCCGCCGGGTGGGAGATG
Source organism: Pycnopodia helianthoides (assembly GCA_032158295.1). Lineage (NCBI taxonomy): Eukaryota > Metazoa > Echinodermata > Asteroidea > Forcipulatida > Asteriidae > Pycnopodia > Pycnopodia helianthoides. The sequence goes on from CM063251.1 coordinate 15,465,377, forward strand.
TTGTGCTCCACTTGGACGCACTCGCCTCCAAACTCATCCTTAACGAGACGGCCAGGAGGTCCCGCTACTTTATAAAGAAAGAGAATGTTTAGTTAATAGAAACTATTTCCTGGACAAGGTTTGGGTTATGAGTTTATATTGGTCAGAAGATTAAAGACACTGGACACCTTTGGTAATTGTCAAAGACCAGTCTTCTCACTTGGTGTATCTCAACATATGCACAAAATAACAAACCTGTGAAAATTTGAACTTAATTGGTCGTCGAAGTTGAGAGATAATAATGGAAGAAAAAACACCCTTGTCACACGAAGTTGTGTGCTTTCAGATGCTTGATTTCGAGACCTCATGCGTGAGGTATCAAAATCAATTCAAATATTTTACTGAAAAATTACCTCTTTCTCAAAAACTATGTTACTTCAGAGGGAGCCGTTTCTCACAATGTTTTATACTATCAACAGCTCTCAATTGCTCGTTACCAAGTAAGTTTTTATGCTAACAATTATTTAGAGTAATTACCAATAGTGTCCAGTGCCTTTAAATTGGTAATGTGTAGACTTTACATCATTTTTCATCAACTACACGTTCATTATGAATGAATGGCGATGTTGTGGCCGAGCGGTCAGTCACACCGGACTCAAGCTCTGGTGTTCTGAACAGTAGAGTATGGGTTCGAGTCCTGGTCTTCACACTTAAGCAAGATAATAACCATTATTGCTTCATCTTCGGACTGGACGTAAAGCTGTAGGTCTCGTGTGTTGTGTAATGCACGTAATGCACATAAATGAACCCAGTACACTTATCGTTAAGAGAAAGAGTTTCACCCCAATGTTTCTGGCAAGGTTGGTAATTCCATGCGCACAACCCACTCTGCCCATGTGACCCCTGAGAATGGGCGGTGGTGCAGTACCCATCACAAGACAAGTCCACTGACCTAAATCCATCTGAATTTCCGTCAAAGCCAAGAAATCAAATTTAAATTCCCCCTTGAAGAACAGTTTCTTAACTCAATTGGCGCAATTGAAATAAGCCCGACATGAGCGTGCACAAAATCAATATTAACCTTCTTTCTTTTTTTCACTGTTTTCCTCAAAAACAAATTGGATGAAATGTTCACAGGTTAGATGCATTGTGTGCTTAAATATTAAGAAAAAAACAATGGTCATGCAGTTTTCCTTTAACAATAGAAGCACATACATTGTACATGTTAGTCACTACATGTATGTGCCAAAATTTGTTTTTTTAAATTTGTTTTTTTTTTTTTTTTATACTGTCCATAATTGCTTGTAATACACTGACCTCAGAATTTTTTTTTTTTTAGATTTTCCGGTGCTGCGGCTTTAATTCCAGGTGGCTTATAGTCCAAAAATGCGATTCTCTATATTTGCCTTTGCTTTTTCGTTTTCTTTTCCTTTTTATACTAATTGTAGTATTTACATATTCATTCATTCATTCATTCATTCATTTTTATTAAAAAACCAACTGGCAGCACAAAGCTGAATTATGTGGCATTACAAGGTAAAAATATTGTTAAAAGTTACACAGATAAAGACAAAAAAAGCACCACCGCAGTATGGGGGTACACAAATACACATAAACAAAGATGACAATAAATAGAAATAAAAATTTGATAAATCAATGAAAGGCTATAAAAATGCACAGGGTGTTGTGGGAACCCCCTTATACATTGAAACCTCAACTATGGAATAAACCATTAACCTTACCACAACTTCAAGAGTGTTAACATTACAACCTTCCAATGAAATATGTTACATTTCATTGACAATCCGTTCACACTTCAACATTCAACCTTTCCAATCAAATATTTGTCGATATAAATGCAATCCGTTTCATACTGCATCACGGATGTCTTCAATCACAACAACAATAACAAATGTCGCTCAATCAAACGACTCGCTGACATTGTTTGTGGATATGATCGCTAGTACCACCAGGCTGCACTAGTAGTAGACGATCTACAACACTGTACGTATCGTGCACCACAGTCGGCAAGTAACCTTCCCTGGCTGCAGGGGACACACCGCTGTACCACACACTTCCAAAAACAACATAACCCACATATGCAGATAATAAGTTTATTTGACATTGATGAGTCATGAAATGAAAGAGAGAGAGAGAGCGAGAGAGAGAGAGAGAGGAAGAAATTGGCTGATATAGAAGCAGGGCGCTGTACACCAGTGGTGTGGCTTGGTACGGAAAATCAATAACTCGGGTTGACAATTACAGTATGTAGGAAATATTGGTTGTACCAATTCCATGCCCTCTCCGGCTTGATATGAACGCCCTGGAAAAATGCATCATTCTCTCGTGTCCGTGTTTTACAGGAGATAACCTGCTCCTACTTTAATATTATTTGTCAAATTGCGTTAAATGCATTCCTTTTTTGTATTCACTGAAGGAGGCTAAGGGCCCAACACTGACCTTTGACCCCTCACCTCCATCAGGGGCCAACCTATTGCAAAAACAAATTTGTGGACATCTTTGCTTAGGAGTTTAAATGTAGTGCTTCAGATGAATTATACATAATACACATGTGTACACGTTACCACTGCACTTTTCTGTGGCTCTACATTGACTATGCACAGGATGTGTTCTGGGCAGTGTATAACAGATCAGGTCACAATTTCATAGAACTGCTTAAGCACAAAAAGCAGCATTTTCTGCTTAAGCATCTCTATGAAGATGGGCCCTGGTCCCAATTTTGTAGAGCTGCTTCGGCAACCAAAAATGTGCTAAGCAAAACTCCTCCGGAAACCAGTCACAAACAGTACTTGTGAGTTGCTATAATGCTAGTGTATTTTGGCGGGTAACCTTATTCTGGTTAGCAGGATTGTTCTGTACTTAGCTATTTATTTTGCTCCAGCAGCTCTTAGAAATGACAGCAGCTTATAAACATCAATTATTGTCAACACAAATTTTGCTGCTATGCAAAAATGAGCTGGATACCATTCACAGATGTGGAATAAATAATAGTTGGGCTTGTAAAATAATTATTGGATATTGTGCTGAGCTACATGTACTTCCTGTGTTTGAAAGCATGGGCCAAAATCACAGAGCTACTTCAGCAGCAAAATATTCAATTGCTGAACAAATTTCTGCTGAGCTCAATTTAGAAGGAAACCAGTCACTTTCTGTGAGTGGAAGTAGGTCACATCTTGTGGCTGTTCGCGGCCGCTATGGGCATTTTGGTACAAGCCACTTGTGGCTGCTATGGTCCCTAACAGGTTAATATACAAGGGTAGAAAAGACAAATTGAGGTGAGTCCAATGTTCCACTTTGAGCATCATGTAATAGTTCTGGTTGTCTGATCAGTGCTATAAGGTCGTTAATTGCAGTTTAAAGTCGTTAAGTAAAAAATGCGAATAAGTTCGAAGAAATAAATCAAAATCCACAAGTAAGTTTTCTCTTTGAAACTGAATGTTTCTTTTTGCCAAACTAATTCTTGAAGACCACTCTAGATCAATAAACTTCATTTACCAGGAGCTCAAAAATATGCAAAAAAACAACTTTATGAAACCCATATAAACTGCACTTTAGCGACCTTATAGTCCTGAGTGGATTGACCATCAACAGACCATGGAGGTAATACAGATCCATAGGTGGACATACACTTAGCTATGAAGCATCATGTCCAAGTTCAATGTATTCGTACCGGGTATAAACCCGTGCCCAGCCACACTGAGTTTTGTATGCAATTGGAACAACATGGTCGCAAGCGATTCTCAAATTTCCCAATGTTTCATATTGAAAGGTATGTGTACCTTAACCCTTGGACCCCAGAGCAGATTTAGTTCTGAACTCAATCCAAGATCAATGGTGATGTGTTTAAAGACAAATCACCATGCCCTGGAAAAAAAAGGAGGGGGGGGGTTGACAGCGGGTAGGGTGTAACATTACAACACTAACATTCTACTGTGACACTATACACTGGGGCCCTGCATGACGCTCAGATTTGGTCTGTAATGAAGGTGTGAAAACGCGAGGGGGAGGGAAAAAAACTAGGCCATGGTGTTGAAATGTAAATTCATGTATCTTTAGTTAAAGCCAGGGTTTACTTCTGGTAATTACTCTACAAGTTAATGACCATAAAAAATTAATTGGTAAGGGGGCAGTGAAGAGCTGTTGATAGTATAAAAAAAACATGGAGAGAAACAACTCCTTTTGAATTAGTGTAGTTTTAGAGAAAGAGGTAATTTTCACCCCAAGTTTGAATCTGAGATTAAGCCTTTCTCAGGCATCTGAAAACACACGATATTATGCAACAATGGTGTTATCTCTTTCATTATTTTCTTGCAACTTCGATGACCAACTGAGCCCAAATTTTTACAGGTGTGTTATTTTTCTGCATATGTTGGGATACACCAAGTGAGGATACTTGATTTTGAAAAGCTACCAAAGTGTATCCTGCCTTTAAATCAAATGAGAACATCGACTTCATCCAACACCTCCTTCCCTCACCAACCAACAACCCCCCCCCCAGAAAAAAAACACACCAAAAAACAACAAACAAACAAACAACCAAACAAACAGACAGAAAATCAGCAACATCAACAGATGGTTGTGCTTATGAAAATTTTGGTGTACATTTACCTGAGTGAAACTACATGATGTATAAAACCATACATAAACTGGTCTGCAGCAAATGCCACCTTACAGCCAAATTTAAAGACAAAATAACCTGAAACAATCATTCAATTTTCAAACCCAAATGTAATAAGTTTTATTCCCCCCCCAAGTGTCACAGTGCCGAGTCTTCGTGCCACTTTAACACTAAAATGTATCACTCTGTCATCATCATCAGACAAGTGAAGCAGTTCATGCTAAGACCAGATTCCAGCTCCCAAGGCAAACACCTGCACGTACAGAAATACCATGTGTTCCCTGAGTATACATTACAAACACATTTTAAGTAAAATGGTAACGCTTTCTCTTGGAGACCATCAGAGCATACTGATCGAAACGTTGGGTGCTTAACCACGGTTCTTTCCGGAATCACCACACTTCAGCAAACCTCACTTGGGTGTATTCCCACCATGCAAAAGTTTCAAAATCTAAAAATGGTGAAAACTATTTTATTTTATTTTGTTGTAATAAAGAAAACACTGGTTTTCCTATAATACTCCTGGGTGAAGAGAAGCAAATTTGATTCGATGTCTTGCAGAAAGACATGAAGGCCATGTTGTGATCTTACCCAGATGACGTGCTTCTTACATTTTAGAAACTGTGTGTCATTACATTACAAGTGCACTTTTCACGCCGAGATCTTCATCTGATCTAAACTCGCCGTACATTGACCACAAGACACAGAGACATAGTTTTTTCTGAATGTTTTTGCGGCGGCATGTTAGAACTTGTTTCCGAATTTCAACATATCAAGTCAAGAAAAAACAAACTGATCGGAAAACCAGACGGCTGAAACCTGCCTTTAAAAAGCAAATGTGCGTAACCTTGGAATTGCTGTTAATCTAACAGTCCTTGATCTCGGTACACAAACATGTACGTAACATCGTCTCTATTATGTTTTCAATGTGCAAGAATCATTAGGCATTTGAGTAGGCAGTGAAAAAAACAAAAAAACCAGTGAAATCTTTTGGTTATTTAAGCTTGAGTGTAGTGTGTGGAGCGTGACGCGATCACAGCATGGTATCTTGGCTCGGCCCCGTTTTTTTACGGGTTGAAGGTCCAATGTCCACAGAATTGCAAACCCCAGTTGCAACGGTTTATCCTGTAGTTGGTTACCGCACGTATGGGTTTGCGTATCTGTGTGTGCATTACAATGTAAGTCTAGACTAAACATGACATCACTACTCGTGACAAGTCTGGTTCCCCATTTTACCCTGCCCAGAATCCATAGAGTTAAAAACACACAATGCAGGCTCAGGTTCCCACGTTCTACTCGATGTCACTCGCAAGAAATTTTTGCAATGTCCACATAATAAACCATGCAAGTCTTGCTCATATTCGAACATTTTTGGGACCACTTTGGTCACACGTCTGTTGCTTTAACGTGTGATGGAAACAAACTCGCACACTTTAACGGGTCCCAAATGTTCGAATACGCACAAGATTCGCACGGTCAATTAAACTATGCTGCATGCACCAGGCAGGAACTGTGATTTTACCTGAGACATTCGTCAGAAGAAAAAAACGCGTAATCAAAAATAAAACCACGGTGTTTTGAAATAAAAACAAACATGGAGAAACCACATAAACGTGGAGGTCTCACATGCCTAAATCATGTAGGAAAAATGAGTTCTGATTCTGCATGATACAAAAATATCATATTCAATCATTAATATCACAAAGTTAACTTATCCTTCAAGAACATCAAAGGCTACCCTAGGGCATTTGTTTACGAGGCTCCTAAATTATGGAATATTCTCCCGCCTTGTATTAGACAATCATCTTCACTTAATGTGAATTCCAAGTTAAAAACCCATTTGTTTGCGATTAATTCCTTCAACTGTAGTACTGTAGGGTTTTTTCTTTTCTGCATTTTGTTGTTGTGTTTATTTTTTTGCAATACGCAGTAGAGTATATTCAATTGCGCAATATAAATGTATGTTATTATTATTATAAAAAGATGGAGGGCAAGACTAGGCCTTTAATTGGTCCTATCCATTCTCAGCTCAGTTTCATCGACTAGAATTGGAGAGAAAATCATGACGCTTCACCATGAAAAACCTTGAACTCCCTCCATTTTTTTAAAACTAGGCCACTACGTGTATTAAGCTTACCTGTATGTTGGAGAGTCAAGCCTGACAAATCTGCAGGGGTTACAAAAAAATAAAGAGGAAGACATGTTAAAAGATTAAATCTGGAACGCTAATCTGTAATTGTTGCCTGAATTCGGAAACAGCTGAATTAACTGTAAATTAAAAACCAGAGAGTCAAGCCTGACAAATCTGCAGGGGTTCAAAAAATATAAAGAGGAAGACATGTTAAAAGGTTAAATCTGGAACGCTAATCTGTAATTGTTGCCTGAATTCGGAAACAGCTGAATTAACTGTAAATTAAAAACCAGGGCATCCAAATAATAATAATAATAATAATACTATGTACAGTAGTTCTTATAATACAGCACATTGTACAATAACATATCAATGCGCTTTACATCAGTGCTCTGGTCATTGAGCCAATAACATTCCTGTAATCTTTCTCAGCTCCCTACCATGCCTACTGGGGAGTACACAGCCCTGGGGTAGCGTGGCGCTCGGAAAGGCTTTTTCAAACCCAATATCAACCTCTACCCTCGCAGTACCTATTTATACCCCTGGGTGAAGAGAAGCAGTTATACATGTAGTAAAGAATGTTTCTCAAGGACACAAGTGTCATGACCGGGATTCAAACTCACACCCCGATGACATAACAACCAGAACTTGAGTCAGATGCACTAGACACGCAAAAGATGGCCTACTTTTAGAAGATTTCCTTCTTAATCGTTGCGGTACCCGCTGCTAAAATATAGGATTCAAACTGCCTCTAACTACCGGCCAAACTCGGTGACCTGGTGGTACATGTAAGACATCTGCTCTAGTACGGCAAAGGTTGTGGGTTTGAATCCCACCCAAGTGTGGATTTTTTCACAGGACTCGGGAAAGTACCGAGTTTACAATTCTTCACACACATTGGTGTATGGGCAAACACAACTAATATTAACTTTAAAAGTACTTTTTATGAATAAACATGGTGGGGCGTCCAAATATTTCAAAAAGGAGGGTTCAAAAAGAGACACAAGATGTCATCTGGTTAGCACAGAGGCCACAGAGGCCATGGCCTCCCTTGCCCTGGTCTTGGCCTTGGTGTCCCTTCAAAAATTTCCTATAGACTTCAAGATTTTCCATTGGAAGTGCCCTTTGAAAAAGGCCTTGCCCTCTCAAAGGTGAAATTCCAGGCCTGCAATGAAAGTGCCCTTTGTAAAATAAAAATGGCCTTGCCCTCTCAAAATGAAATTCCAGGCCTACATCCCACCCCCAAATTACTTTAAAATTCAGGAATTGTACATTTAGGCCTACAATGTACAGTGTGTACACACCCTAAAGTAAATCGACTCAAAATCAGAGCATTCGGCAAGGCCACACCACCATGCCATGTCCAACATTAAAATGTGTCTCATTGCAACATGAATGCGCCCTCGTGATGAACCACTCACATGTGCATTTTACACATATTGACAGGTGAAGTTGTAAGAGTCCCACGTACAAAGCAAGCTAAAGGATTACTCATTTGTACATGTATGTCATCATGTAGCAATGTGGCAAAAACATACATCGTATTCTGAGAAGAGTCTACTGGACATCTTATGCAAGCCCTGCCAGGAGCTTCTTTGTGTAAATGTTAACCTCAACTCAAGTGCCAAGATATTGTATATCCTTAAACTTTACTGGTGACATGTAGCTATCTCTTAAAGGCAAAGTTTACCATTGGTTATTGGAACTGTTTGATTGTTTTAATCCTTTATAAATATACTCAATTAAACGAACATGTGTGAAAATTTCATCTCAAAAAGTGGCGGTGTTTTTGAGATATCGCCGAAAATCTGGAACGGTTATGTCCACGCATGAAGAATAATCCATAATTGAAAATACACAATCTGAGCAGTTAAGCGTTTCTCAGATTGAAATGTTTTTGAATACCTCTCTCTAAAACAACATTCCTTTGAAGGATATTTGTTTCTCAAAATGCTATACATAATCAACAGCCGCAGTACTTCTTACCAAGTAGGTTTTTTATGGTCATTCATTTTTGGAGTAATTAGCAAAGAAGGTATATTCTCCCTTTAAAAGGAATGTAATATATGCATACTCTTTTCTTTTTGTTTCTTCTTTTTTCTTTTTTCGGAAAAGCAAGTTCATTCCCAAACCCTAGTTTTCAAATAAACACAACATACAACCAACCTGTGAAGTTGTCATCAAATTCATGTAATGTTTGTTGAGGGAATGAAAGCAATCAAACCTTCCAGTTTGGTTTTATTTGGTTTGGGTTTATTATTACCTTTATTGCACAAACATCAAAATACAACCTGGTGCAAAAGGAACTGGCACACAGGCCCACTAAAGGAGACCCTTAATGTTTGGATTTGGTATTTTTCTCAAAAGATGACAGCACTTCAGATGGAACCAATTTTGAGGATATTTTGGGTCTGGAAGTTTTGAAACCATTACAAACTCACACCAAGTATTTGTTGGCTCCAAGATGAAACAAAACTGTTAATCAACAACAAAATTGCCATACTTGATCTCTACACAAAGTACATTGTAAGTTGTTCAATGCCAATCCAATCAAAAGAACAAGCATTGTGATTTCACTGTGTCTTGTTTCACTGAGAATAAAACAAGGGAAAGGAACTAGACCGAGCCAGCCGCCAGCGGCCCCAACAACTGACAGCTGCAGACAACGACTGCCCCGTTGTCGCCATAGATGCTTATTCCAGGAAAGCCTATCTTCCACCTCAGTAAATTTATTGTCTGGTTTCAGCCAACAGTTGCCAGCAAATGTCAAGGCTAAGGTTAGACCAGCTGTGGGTTTGGTAAAATGAGTGTACTGGTGTCTCGATACTGTTCGCTGGTTCTTTGCAGGCTACCACTGGCAGGAGCACGGAAACAAACCCTTAGACCAATACATGTAGCACAATGTACTTAATTGGATGATTGGTGTTTGGTACACGTAGTAACATGGTAATAACATGGTAATAACTTAAAAGTAAGAACTTGATTACGATCAGTGAGTTGTTGTTTTGTTTTGTATGCAAGTTTGCCCCAAACAAGGTTGAAAGCCACTCATGGTAAGGGGCTACAAGAAGAAAACATTTAAGATGAGAGTAACTCATGGGAGCTGATTGTAGGAAAAAACTTACAGTCGGTCTAACGATGATGATAGTAGAAAACATCCTTGAAATATTTCTGTCTGAAATGCCATATTTGATGAGAAATGAATAAACTAACTTTCCGATTGGAGTTTATCGCTCAGTGAGCGTTTTATTCATTTGTTGAACCTATATGATTTCATGCAAATGTGTAATCGGTTTTTCACTATTTTCTTGTGACCCAGATGGCCGATCGATCTCAAACTTCTACAGGTTTGTCAGTTTATGTATATATGGTGGATTACATAAAGTGCTTACACTGCCAGCAACTGTTTTGTTAGCAAAAACCAATTCTGTAATGTTCCTTTAAGTCTTGATTGTTGGATAGAGGGAAACATGCACCAGGAGGCAAGGAGTTCCAAAGAGATGTAGTACGTGGAATAAAGCTGTTGGAATAACTCTTTGTTCTACATCCCGGCAAAGCTTCAGATTGTTGAAACTAATTCATTGTGTTTTTTCACAATAAAAAAAAAATCATCTACCAGGGGATGGTACAATATTGTTCTCTTTTCATTTCATTATTGATTCAAATTCTCAACTTTTTTTGAAAACATTTTCTATTAAAAAAAGTGACTTCAAGGCCAATAGTAACGTAAAAACTCAACATTGTTAGCATCAAATACAAACAACTTCTTCAAAAGTTCCGTTGCTTGTTTTTCCCTGTCAAGCAAAAACATTAAAAATGCATGGCCTGATTTTCGCCAAAAGAATTGTTTTAAACAAAATTTTCTCTGAACGGATTTTAACGGATGATGCTGTTTCAAAACCAAAAACATACAAAAACTTTCAAATATGCCACGGAAAATGCACAAAATACAAGTAAGGCCCCCCAAAAAAGGGTTGTGTTTCCGGTTCCCCGACCGATTTGAGCCTGCGATGGTCCAACGACTCGACTACGAGCGAAAAATACCCACAATGCAGTGCACAGCGCACATGTGTGTACACGGTGCTGTGTGAAGCGCATTCCAGGGGTTTGCGCAATTTTCAGATTGCGCACATTTTGCAAAATCGGCCGCTTGAACTGCCAATCTAAGGAGCGCAAACTGAAGATTGCGCACAATTTGCAAGGTCGGGCAGATTAGCTGCCAAATCTGCAGAGCACAAACTGCAGTTTGCGCGCAATTTTGCCTAATTTGTTGTGCAAATCCGTTGATTGCGCTCAACACATGAACGATCGTGGACATATCGTCAATCGTATCAGAATATTAAAAAACGCAAAATAAAAAAAACTTTCCGACCTACCGACCCTATTATTAAATGACATGTAATCGGAAACCGAGCCCTTTTTTTGTTTGGCCTAACATGCAAAACCGTTTCTACATGGCTGATGGACGTGATTTAATGTCGGAATCATAACAATAATTAACTTTTACTTTTTAATTAACTACCACTCTATCATTGGCAGTCCTTTTATTGTACATGTAGGTGTAAAACCTTAAATGAAAGCGTATTTTAAAATGAAGGTTGTATATAACTTTATTCAATCTACAAAAAATAGCTTTTCAAAATTTAAATCAGAATTTTCTGGTCAAGTCTAGCAAAATTTGTTTCTGTATAATTTCTTTTGTGCCAAAGATAAAAACAAATTTTTAACAAGATTGTGCAACTTGGGAAGTCAAAGACTGACAAATTTTGTATAAACTGAACAGAATTTAACCTATTGCTCCCAAACTGTTGGTACTGGCCTCAAACGTTCATAAATCATAACAACCGATCGAATGAACAAACATTCAAAGTTCACTACCGTTACACACAGCCCTTCATAATCTTGTGTCTTAATGGTTTTGATATGTACATGTTCATTTTTGGAAGAATTGTTCCTTGAAAATCCTTTTTTTCAAAAAAACAAACTGTACAAAAAACCTTTGAATGTTTCCTCATATTGGTCGACACTGTCCGAACAGGGCCCAATTTCACAGAACTGCTTTTTAAACACAGAAAATACTATAAGCCAACCGGATTATAAGCCGCAGCACCGGAGGCAACTGTAGACTTGTGGACAAGTCGTTAAATGTTTGACGCGGAGATAGCGTAACAGCTCTCTCGCAACTGTACTCTCACGAGACCACTGATTCGAGCGAGACTACCTACTGCTCTCTACGAACTACGGCCCCCAATTGGGGCAGCAGTCAGGAGCCAGCAGTATCACGAGAGCAGTATAATAATGTGAGAGCATACACCGCGACAAAAATGTTAACGACTTGTCCACAAGTCTGAGGCAACTGAGGCAATCGCCTCCGCGTGTCCGTGCCCCTGGTCATTGCCTTGGTGCCCCTTGAAATAGTCCAGTAGAAATTGAAGTTTCCCTCATTGATTCGTAGCTATAGAGGTGCCCTTACTATCTTGCCCTTACAGAGAGGATATATCATGCCTGCTTAGTATGTAATATGATGTTCCATCTGAACTAGTCAAAGTTGACCTCAAGATCCACTTTGCTTTAAACATACATTTTGATTGCTGCAATCAAAATAAGTCTCATATGAATGTGCATAAAACTTCTTTTTGGGGGGATTTTCACTAAAACGCAACAAAATATGATGGCATTTTAACAGGTTGGTTTGGATGGTGTGTTTATTGAAAACTTCAGAATGGGAATTTATCAGTTCCAAAAAGGTACCTATTTTGCCTCTAAGCCTGTACATAAATGAATGACAACCTACTTAAATGTCAAAACTTCAAGGACAACAAAAATAAATGTGAAAGACCTTACCTATTCCAGGGGATACGATTCTCTCGTAGTGATACGGATTGACACAAACACTGTCACATTTCAGATCGAAAGCATACTGGCAGAACTTGAGATGTTTGAGTTCGTTTTTGTGAAGGTCTGGCCAGCGCCATATCCGTGCATAGATGACATGCGGGAAGCCCTTTCTGCCCGCAACCTAATTCAAGTAAAGAGTTAATAAAACATGGTTAAAAATCATTAAGATTATCACATCTTTTGTGGAACACAATCATGTCCACAAATGTTGCTGATGTGAAAAAAAAACTACTGCCCAGATCACTCTATTTTCACTACACTAACCATTTGCACTCCTCTTACAACTTGTACATTTTCAATACCCTCACCATTTTCACCACTCTCACCATTTTCACTCTCACCAATTTCACTAATCTCACCATTTTCACTACTCTCACCACTTTCACTACCCTCACCACTTCCAACATTTTCACTACCCTCACCATTTTCACTCTCTCACCATTTTCATAACTCTCACCATTTTCACTCTCTCACCAATTTCACTACTCTCACTATTTTCACTAATCTCACCGTTTTAACTTCTCCCACAATTTTCACTAATGTCATCATTTTCCCTACTTTCACCCAGAAGAAGGGTTCACTGACCTTACTCGAAAAGCAAGTAACAAAAGAAAAATAAACAAGTAATTTTCCTCTCAGCTTTGATTTTTGTCCCTACTAAAAACTATTTCTTCCAGAGTTTTTGCTTAGGTTCCCCGACACCTCTTGCACAAGCTTAGAAAAGCAGCTCAAAAGGTGGCAACCCTTATGGATTTTTTTAAAAGTGGGCTTAATGACATCAGGTTGGTGCTAAAATTTAAGAAACATCCCCATTTGGGCATTATGGACAGTACATCATGTAGCATGACTTTGAGAAAAGCATACAAATTTGAGAAATTATCAGCCATAAGTGATAATTATAAAAAGCTCATATAACATTTTTAGAAATACACTTGACTTAATGTCAATCTTAAAGAAAAGAACTGAGCCATTAGTACACACAAATATCAAACATAATCATTAAACACATGTAATGTACACAAATAAATCAACAAACAATTAATTTAATTTTTCTAATCCAGACGTGCATCAACACAATTGCTACAAATGTAAACAACTGATAAACAAAGCATCAGTTCTAATGCAAATACAGCTACAGTGACATTATTTTGAAGGTTGCGCTATCATGTGAACTTTAAAAAGTCTGACCCACATCCCCACTTCCTGCAAACACCTCAAAACAACCCTAGTCTGTACTCGTGTACAATTAGTATTAAGAAACTGCTCAATGTATTTTAAGTTTCAGAAAAAAACTTGTGCGAGACGTTACAAACACGTACAGAAATTGTCCAAGTCCTTGACCACAATTTCACCCTCAAGAAAGTTTTTTGTTGGTATTTGTAAAAGTGCATTAGACACGCTGTTACTGCTCCTACAAAAAAGAGAAGATTACAGCACAAAGTGATAAATACAAAAGAATGTGTTGTGTTATTCTATCACCGGGTCCAGTTTTTCCTGGGTGTTTTTTGTTGTTCATTTTTTTAAAGAGTCGCCATAAATCATATTAGAGACATTTTTTTTGTTCATACTAAAAAACGATAAATGAAAAGAAATATCTACGTGCGCAAAATTTAACTGTTCAATTCTTTGTATTGATGTTCTCTTTTTTTTGGTGGGGGGGGGTTGGCAGGGGAGGGGTTTTAAAAAGATGGAATAGAATTCAAATGAAGGTATTACATGTACATTTGAATTCTGTTCTGTCTTCTTTTGTTTAAGGGATACTTCAAAGTACATCTACCCAGTGAACAACTGACGAAATGAAATGCATCCCCCTTCCCCCCACCCCCCCCCCCCACAACAAAATCCCATTCCAACAAAAGATGAACAAAAAACCACCAAAACAAATCAGCGTCTGTGAACACAAAATCCATCAGTGTAGAGTAATCCTGGGAACACAAGATCCAGTGCGCTCAAGTTGGCATATTCCAAGGGCCCGGGATATTGGGACAAATTCATTAAAGCTCTGATCAGACAACTGGTCTCCGGCAGTGGCTCCACTTGGCTGTGGTTCTGGGGACAGTCCATACATAATTCAATAGCCGCAAATCCATTACTGCCAATATTTTGTCACTCGATTCTTCCTACATCTGTACTGCAGATTTGTTTCCGAGGTTTACGGTGCTGGAAGATGCGAGGCTTTTTATCTCTGCCCTTTGTTTACATATCAGTACAGTGTACATTTCACCAAAAATGTTAACGATTTCTGGTTAAATAGTGGCGTTCGTTCAGTGAGCTGAAGACTGAAGAAAAGGGAGAAGAACACCATTCTCAATGCACCTCCCACATGTGTCAAACTACACTTTAATTTACTATTTTATTTAGACCACATAATGTAAACTATACGAGGTGAATGTCCAATAGATGTGAAATTTGATAGGTGAATGTCATTTAGCAATTAACAGTTATTAGAGATGACCTAAATATATATTGTGGTTTCTTTCTTAAATTAAGTTAGAATCACTCATTCTAGTTTGTGTAATGTTGTACATTTTTTGCCAACTCACAACAAAATAATGGGTGGATTAATTTTAAATTGCTTACTAACTTAGTCCGAGCGAGTTTATGGACCCAACATTTTGGACATTATCTGGTGAAAGTAGGGTGGGAGTGAACACGCGTGTGTTTGTTGCACTGTACAAATGCCCTACAAAGATTCACAACCCCCAAACAGGGAGTAACAAAGAACAGCTCCAAAATCTATCGGAGGCCTCTATAAATTTTGTTTAACTCACCTGAGGTACAAATGAGATGTGGCTGCTTAATATCGTGGCACCTTGTGTAAGTTAAATTTATACAAACAAAATTTAAAATGTTCGGCTAAAACTATGAACCGTTGCCCAAATTGGATTGTGTATTTTTTAGGGGTACATCTATCCTCGGTAAACCAACTAATAAAATTGGAACGGCCTAAGTATAATGTTGCTGCGCTAAGCTACTTTTTAATAAAAGTACACACATTTAAATGTTACATACTTTACAATCATGTACAAAGTACAGTTTACCTGTCTGTACTACATTGTACACATGTACACAACCAATGTTCCTTCCATTTTTACACACACTTAAATGTACCGTAGTTGAGCCGTTCATGCTTAATGGTTGTCAGTTAATTGTCTCCTGTAGTGACAAGGGGCGGGGGCAGTACTTGGCATTGACAGAACATCACTCTGTATTCAAATCGAACGTGCACTGTATAATTAACAACACACTGTCGGTTATTAGATGAAAGGCCATTGAGGATTTCAGCAATGTGGATAATCCAAGTTTCTTGGAAAGTCTCAATGCTTCCTTGGTTATCAAATTAAAAACACACAAAGATACGTGTAGTTAAGAAGGACCTCCGCAGTCGGTTAGTCAATGTACTACAAAGCTGTGTGCATGTGCTTTACCCTGCATTACATGTAGTTTAATGCAACTGATACAGTGTATGTGAAGACTATGGCAGGAGGGAGGGGGTGCACCACACCAACTTACAAGTTAATATCGATTGTAAATCCACTTTGTGGAATTAATGCCTAAAACTTTATCCACGTCTTATATCTTAAGAAGATTAGATTTACTTGGATGTGGTGTGTATACGTGTACTGTGCATTCCACACACTCACCATAGCGAATATGGCACGTACACATTCATGATTCATGCAATACAATGTCATGTATACACAATTTTGAATAAATGTACATTACAATTGTAGAGATGTGTTCGTGACATCATTTAAAGGGGCACTGTCGTCGTGATCACAGCGAGTCTGTGGCCAGACATTAAATTCTGAACTCTCACCCATTTACTGCACATGCACGCGCGATAATAATGACGGTGCCTTCGAAGCTCTTGTTTGTGATGTGACGGTCAATGTTAGTGAATGTAATAACTGGGTGAGAGTTCATGTTTCCGTGTCCAGCCACAAGCAGACTACACATGTATGATCACAACGACAGTGCCCCTTTAAATCAAAATGGACTTTCCCAATACAATAATTAAATTTATAATTTGGCACAGTGTAAAGCTGAGGTAATGCTTTTGTTAATCTTAATTTATTTAAACCCTTCTACTGGTTACATTTTCCAGAAATTTGACCAAGTATATTGAAACCATTCAACTGTACCGGTTGTGTGCGGTTCCACGTACTCTATTATTTGATACGATGCATTCAGTATCATATTGCAGGATGGCATAGTTTATTCATCGTTCAAAACAACAGTGGATTATAAAACTTTATTCAAAAAACAGGCATCAATCATCATGCAACCACCTTAAGTGTTAATTTCCAAGTAAAGCAGTTTGCAATCAAGAAACTTAGGACTACTTTTCCCTCTGTGATCTCTCTATGATTACAATGTACACACAGTGCATGTATTAGTTTGAATGAGTGGAAGACAAGATGGCTAAATCATGACTTGAAAAAGAACCCCTAGCATTATGACATCACAAGCTCAACAGCACTCTCACCGAGATCAAAGGGAGACCCTCATTGGCTGATAATTGCGCGTGGCGTTTTTATTGTTTGTCCTCAGTGATGGCAATCTATGCAAGGGGGAATCTTCTTCTTCTTTTTATGGAAGTTTGCCCCAAACAAGGCTAAACCCACTCTTGGTAAGGGGCTACGAGAACAAAACTTTTAAAGATGAAAATAACTCAGAAAAGCTGATATTCCTCTTGAAACAGTCCAGTCTTCCAAATTCTGGAAATTTACACATGTATATATGTATCAGTCAATTGTTGACTAATTTGAATCACAATCAATTAACAGTATTTCAACTGTTGTTTGAATAAGTTTGTCTGAATGGATTTTTCATCTTGCAAGACAACACTGTTCACAAGATTGGATAATATTTGTAGTAAGTCACATCGCCTGGAATTACAACGTACATCAACAGACCATATGTTTCAATTGTTGTGTACATGTATATTTGAAAGGATAAATCCATAATTTTGTTTTTGTAAATCACACTTTAACTCCTTCCTGTCTAGTGTCTAGTCACCATTATGAAGCATGAACGTCGGCCGCCACAAACACAATTATTTATGATTTTCCCTCAACAGATTCCTAAATTAAATATTTGTTGCCGATTCTTTAGGCGACCTGCAAAACCTCTCATACTAAAATTGATTGATACCAGTATATTGGCCACATGTGGCGCTGTCACAAATTCTAGGTTGCCGAGATGTCTGGCTTAGACGTTACATGTATTGACAAAAAGTACAATGTATGTCACCATTTTGAATTTGCACCAGTTTAAAAACAGTACTTGTAAGTTTTTCTTGGCTTAGTGACACTTTTGATGAGCTTAAAATATTTCTGATTCCAAGTAAAAAGAAACATTCTGATTCAATGTATTATGTGTCAATCTGATGCACACCAATACATTTCCAGCTGTATTTTTAATAGTAATAATAAACAACAACATTTATAAAGCGCTTTATACAAATTTTTACATAAATAATGGCTCCAATTGTGGGCACACATTTTAGTGTTCTGTATTCACAACATGGTAACACGGTTTAAGGGTTGAAAATCGATATTACATGTAGCTCCCCGAGGTATTGGAAGTTGACAAACATAACAAAGCCGAGAGAAACCCATTTTCAAACAACTTCAAAACCAAGAGGAGCTAATATCAACTGTCCATTCAGAATGAACCATTTTATATTTGTACCTCATCTTCTCTAGCTTGGCATCAATGAGCTCGGAAAAAAGCAGATTGACATATTACCCGTGCCACCATCTTTTCATATATGTGTATAACATGGTATATAGCTACAATGTAGAGTGATGTTTGCAGGTGACTACACATGTGCGACAGTTTCACGATTACTTCGTAAAGCGTATGCGTAGTTGACTCATGTGTGTTTACCCTGTG
The DNA here is from genome assembly GCA_032158295.1 of Pycnopodia helianthoides. Taxonomy (NCBI): domain Eukaryota; kingdom Metazoa; phylum Echinodermata; class Asteroidea; order Forcipulatida; family Asteriidae; genus Pycnopodia; species Pycnopodia helianthoides. The sequence goes on from CM063251.1 coordinate 15,483,925, forward strand.
CGTGAATGCTGGCGCACAAGCTTGGTAAACAGCATCTGGCATTGTGATGGTGAATGGACCAGTGCGAATTCGGCTCTCAATCATGAATATGTATGAGGTACAGTCTGTTTTAATCTTGTACTCAAAATTCCGGTCCAGTAAATATTTTGAGCTACTAATACAAGCCCTGAGGTCTTGTGGGTTTTTCCCCAAAATTCTAGCCCTGAGTAAGCACGTTTGTAACAAAATCTAATGAAAGAACAATTCTTTAACATTGTCTTCAAACCTCAGTGAAAACTTTTTCTCTCCTACTTATTTATTTTAAGAATTCAACACTGTGTTCCTTAGTACCCTAGCTGTACTGTAGTTACCAATTCCAGGTAAACTTACCAATTGAAGACGAAAGGTCAGATTTGTAATAAAGCGTGTCCCGTTTATCCCAAACCGATGATACCTAGAGACAGCTTATGAAACGCCCCCCCCCCCTTACCTCCTCTCAGTCAGTCAATCAGCTGCCAGACACAAGACAACAAGTCCCGGTCATTACAACAAAACACACTGGGACAAAAACAGGAAAATAACAAGCCTGCTGTGGCCCTAAATTAATCACATCCTTTTTTCAAAATTGCCCGGGTATTGGGGACCGATAGAAAATAATTGAAGCAAAGCAGTGCTCACTTGCTGACATGCTCTCGTTTCAACAGCTGGGTGACAACTAAGAAGTAGGATTTAAGTAACGGTGTAAGCATTTAGTACACATGAATCAATATTTGACGACTTTCTGTCACGCTAGCAATTAAACGGATACAATGTAACTTGATTCTTGCGTACAAGATGCAGCTTATCTGACTTTCAAATTCACTGCGTCTTATTATCTAACGTGGCACCTTATCTAATATTGCTTGAGAACATTGTGATGATCACCGTATGGAATCGTAAATTTATACTGTAAAACAAGCCTTGCGTTGCGTAGTTTTAACATTAAACAAGCTTGACGATACTTACCGAAACTTACCAAAGAACATAGTCTCACTGCAGCTGGCCAAGCTGCTACCCACAATAATATTATACAGGTGCAAACCAGTGATGGCCCATGCTGTACACAGCTATAGCGTGCACACCAGTGACATAATGAGTGCATTGAGTGGAAAATGAGTGCATCAACAAAACTGAATTTTACCTTGGAGGCCCTCTTTAACAAGTTTAGTTTCTAAACATTTCGTTCCAGTAACAGGTAACTAAAATTACAAAATACAAGGAAAATGTAGGAGAAGCCTCCCCTGCATTTCTAGTCCACTAAGTATGCATCCAACAACAGACCTCAAATTCACCTGGACTTTTGATAAGTGCTTCGACTCTTGAATTCTGGAAAGTGCCAGTAAAATTGTAAACAAAATTCCTAGAGGTTTCATAACAAGAGGAAACTTGCCATGCCCTTTCAAAAACAAAGTTTAACAACTGCAATAATTTTCTAATAAACAGTCTCTCCACACACAAAATTTAAGCAAGTACATGAACATCACTTTACTTGTAGCTCCCGTGATCTGACTGTTTCCACCCCCTTTTTTGAGCCCGTTAAATGTCTCTAACCTGTAATCTTCCATCCAACGTCCTCTGAATTGTCACACATTTACTGGGGTGGGCACCATTCGTTGTGATGGCCGTGATCAAACTGTCCAGTTCATCTCTCTTCTCTTTCAGTTTTTTGACGAGGCTCTCAATGGCCCGTTTACCGAAGCTCTCCGATTCACCACCTTGCCTGTGGCACATGAGGCTGTGCACGATGCTCAGACACGCGTCCGCTGATGTGGGGGCACTTGTTGCCATGATGGCTACACTCACAAGGCTCATCGGATTGACATCTGAAGGAATTGAAAAAATTATGTTATACACGGTTTTTTATATGCATGTACAGCCCATATCCTAGTAGCTAAAACTACACAGCGTTCTTCGTTAACAGTGGTCCGCTGGCCAAATGGAAGTTAGAACACCTGAGGACTGGTCAAAATTCACTCCAAGTGGTCCGGTTGGCTAGTTCAGTGTTGAAAAGCATCCCTATGGAATATGGACTTAGAGAAAAAGCTGACTGACCAGTGACATGAAAAGCTAACTGGTCCTGCCGGCTAGTCACTGGAAAAAGTTATGGGCATACCCTGCAACATTATTATTCCTGTTCATCAGGCATATTTAACCCATTCCTTAAACTTTCTCAACTCCCTGGGGATCATACAACCCCAAGCTGCTTGTATTAGCGATACAGGGTTAAGCCAGCACAATACCTTCTCGGCCATTGCAGGGTCCCATATAAACACCTGGGTTATGAGAAGCAATTATGTTTATAAAGCGTCTCGCTCAAAGACAAAAATGTCATGACTTGAAATCAAACTCACACTCCAGTGATTCAGCCATCAGAACTTGGGTCTGAATGCACAAGACTGTGTCGGCCACGACGCGCCATTTTAAAACCAGAGACTCAAAAATCATGTTTTTAAACCTTATTAAACCCGGGTAGAGCATTTAAACAATTGTGGGTTGTTGGTGTTGATGGGCAATTCTACTCAAATGGGGTTTGTGGAATCGTCAACAAGTTGACACTAAAAATAAGTTTTCCTTTTTTTAACCCCTAACCCAACCCATCGTTTTGTTTGATTCTGTTGCAGGGGTTTTCCCCATGCACTAAGCTGTTGAGCCAATAAACACACACATTTTTGGGTGTTTTTTTTTTTTGGTGGGGGGGGTGGGGTAGAGTCTTTAGATCAAATTCACAAAAATATTAAAGATAAAAGCATTTAGATTGCCCCAGATTGTAGTATAGGGCCTTTAAAACCAAAATTAAACACCAAGTACAAAACAAGGACCCTGTTTCAGTACAGCCTGCTTAAGCCATACTTCCAAAATGTTGGTCCAGATTGCCCTCAAGTTTTGAAAAACCCTGGGGAGAGCCCTGTTTCGATTGAGGACTGCTCGAGCAAGATGCAAGTCAAACTTGCACATGAGTGACAAAGAAACAACAGTATCACTTTTGCTAAAAACTGCCTTGATAACTTCAAAAGATGCAGCCACTGGCAAAGTCACTTCACTTTGATGACATACATGTAGCCTACATACATGAAGTATCCTGTCCCACAAATGCCATGAGCTACTTAATTATCACAGCCCAGTTGAACAAGAAACAATCATTAATTACATGTAGTCTTCAATCATCGTGTTAGACAAGACAGACGTTTTCAGATGTTTCAAACAGTATGCTCTGTCCATCAACGGGACAGAGCATACTGTTCAAAACATCTAGTTAGTAAACCTCTCAGGCCGTGAATTGGTGGCTACAGCTAAGGCTTTGACTGTTGCTAAGGACATCCACACTTTGATGCATAATGACGTGGTGATCAAGCCGTAGCCGTAGTTGTCGCCGCCAACTCAGACACTGCGTTACTAAGGCTGAGAACCACACACTCATCACTAATAGATTTAGTTCGTTGTCTCAGAAACTAGCTGTCAAATTTTACCTCCACCATGCAAACCTTCAAACACTCAGTGACAGACTGAAAGACTTCAAATTTTGATTGAGGTGAGGAAAGAAACACATAGTCAAGTTACTCAACAAGTCAAGTTACTCATACAATAAAGACACTGCAACAACTGGGTAGTCAGGTTGGCGTAGCACTTGGTATCTTGCCTTGCCTTCCACCTCTGGGGACCCCAGTTCAAATCACACCGGGGCACTACGTGGATTTGGTTTTTCAGTCCCTGCCTGATTGCGTGGGTTTTCCCTGGATTATTTCTCTGGGGTTTTCCTCCCACACCTAAAACTGAAACTTCCTTCATTGTCTTCTCTCCACGGGGTTCTTGGCTAGTACAGTGATTAAGTTCACTTGTGGATCCTTAGCCACACGTTCTAGCCAATAATAATATACCCGGTAATGAGAATCATCAAAAGTTTGTGAGGTGGGGTAGCGCCATCTGTGTGCACAGCGTGTTCTCTGAAGACTTACATGTAGCTATAGATCCAAAACTGTCATGACTGGCCATTATCTTTCTCACTAGTTTTCCAAATATCCTTCATTAACCCTCCTACTGTCAGTGACTCTTGGCAACATTTTCCAGTGAGTTGACCAACCATTTGAAACCATTCGACTGCCAAGGTTGTGTACGGTGGCACAACTGTGCACAGAACTAACTGTGTACTGTGTACATGCATTCCCTCATGGCATCATATTGCAGGCTGGCATAGTTTATCTATCATTCAAAACCACTTGAATGGTATTGAATGGTCAGACAGCAAGAGGGTTAATCTTGGCCTCCATAGACTTTTGAGCGCAAACTATTTCAATCAAGGAATATGGCGAAACAGTTTCCCGATGACTGTTCGATCAGAGCATAGCCTACCAGTGTCCACAATTGGCATAAAATCCCTCTGGAAGCTGTCCTCTCGTTAAAGCAGTGGAGTCGTATTAATGACTAGTTGTTGTTGTTCCCAAAATTAGCTTCCACCAGTTGCATTAAATGAAAAAGTCTATGGAGGCCAAGCTTAGTTAAAATGTATCCAATTGAGTAGGCCCAGGTTGGCAGAAAAATGTCCACATGTATCCGACTGCCCCCTTTCTAAGGGATTTTTTAGATTGTTGGACTGTATTTCCCTCTTTGTGGACGAATTGGTACTGGTTGCTAAAACGCTAAATTATTGTCCTTTATTGAGCTTTAACTATTATTATTTCAAGAGTACATTTCATCATGCAGCCAGAACTCTCCCAGTCGCACACTCATGCCCAAAGAGGCCAAAGCAACTAAATAGGCTTTTATTATTTTCCATGATGTTCAAAGTGCCTGTTCATACCTAGTCTAATACATTCTGTCGATCTTTCTGGACAATGGACTGGTGACAATAATTTGACATAAATTAAGGGAGATAAAGTGGCAGTCACACTCGGACACAGCATTTTTGCCTGTATATACAGAAAAATGTCTATATCCGACTGCCACTTCCTAAGGGATTTATTTGATTTTTTAATATGTTGGACTGTACTTCCCTTTTTTAAATATTCCTTTTGAGGAATCGGTAACTAAAATGCTAAACTTTGACCTTAAAAAGGAAAATTCATCGCACGGACAGAACTCTCATGCACCTCTGCTCTAAAATGGAGTGTAGCAAGCAGCATTGTTGTAAAGACAACCGTAGACCCGAAAATTGCTTATTTTTCATGATTTTGACACTTTGTAAATGTAATTGTACTCAAAAGTGCCTGTGCCTCTCTGCTAGCTGTATACATTCTGTCATGGTCGACCCTTCTTTGGACAGGTAAGGATTATTTTACTAGTTGACCTCAACTAAATTTGAAGGCAGTCGGTTACAGAATTTCAACCAACCATTTTTTTCTGACTAAACATGCTAAATCGATTAATATGAAGCTGAAGACAAATGCTCTCTTGTTCTTATTCGTAACACAGTCTTATTCTTAACTAACCACACAGTACACGAAGTCTCAATGTTTGTTGTAAAAAATTGTCGTACGTAAGCAAACTTACCCAATAAATTTCGACTATTTCAACCAGCCTTCAGCTAGCTTGTTAAACACCAGATAGAATTCCAACATGAAGTTGTACCATAACTTGTGATTGTGTGACAAAATATCTACTGGAAAAACCAAGAGCTCACGAAAGAAAACTCAACAAATATCACATTATGGAGCAGTTCCACGTTGGAAATTTAGAGACGTGTGAGCATTAAAAGTCCATTCCTCCTGCTGGTCAACACACACAAAACGGACGACCGAACGCAGGGCCGGAGTCTGACATGAGTTTTGTCGAGTAAAATTGATGTGTGGTGTGCATGTGTACTGTGTAGCTAGCTAGCTAGCGTAGCTGTTCACACGCAAGAAAACCGCAATAGGTTGGCGGCCAATCAAAAAGGTTGTTTCATTGGAACAAACATGACTCACGCACTGGTTATCCAACCAGAATCGTTGTCAAATCAGTCCTGGCAAATTGTTCTTACCAACTGCGAATAATTATCAACTTTCCCATTTGCAAACGGCATGGTCTCTCCAATAAACACAATGACGCCCGTTTCGGAATCACTGGGTGCCAAGTTCAGCCATAAGCCTTTTTGAGGTATGGTGGACACTAACTACAGGAGTGCACTGTTTGGTTTGGGTGCATACAGACAAAATAACCAAACCTAATAGAGTACAGTATTGTGTCCAACCATATCTCAAAATGGCCTATTTTGAAAAAAAATGAATATTTTAAAGAATTTTAAATTCTTTAAAATATTCAATGATTGAGGGAGAAATAAAGGCCATAATTTTAAAACAAACTGGGGGGGGGGGGCTAAAGGGCTGATCTTGTACTTAATACTGGCGTCAATTATCTAGAGCCGATCTCTGGTGTAGGCCATACCATAGAGCAAGGAACTGTTCCTTGCTCGATGGCCATACCATGATGATGCAGATTGCAGACACAGTGCGAGTATGAGGTGGCCAGTATTATTTCGGTGATGTAATAGGGGGAAGGGGAAAATACTACGGCAAAGCTTTAGCAAACACTGTCAAAGAATTTAAAGAAATATCGCTGGACCGTATGTAGCAGTGTGTGTCCCCAAGTGCCAGCCAAGAGGAAGGAATTATTCCGTTCCACAACCACTGTAAAAAAATAAATAATAAACTTGCTCGTCAAAGGAGATTCAAAATTGCGAATAGAAGGAGTCTAAAAAGTTTCAAACAATTATATTTGTAGAATTTGAACAAAACTTCCACGTGAAACTTGAAACTTAAAGTTATTTCCACTAGAAAATCATGTGTTGGGTAATGATAAATTGCTGTGTTTGTGCGGGGTTTTAATCTATTTCATTTTTTATTTATTTTTAGTTTTGTTATGTTATTGTTTTTGCGAGGCCGCCCATACTTTTGCCAATCACTGGTTGCAAGAAAGGCCCATACGATCCCTTGCCAATTCACGAATGGGTAATAAAGTGATTGCGCAATCACGATAACAAAAGAGAAACTATAATTGACTTACATTCACCTGTATAGACTTGTGCCGGCCTAGCTAAGTGGTTACTTCGCATTTGCTTTAAAGTCTGACACTTTGTTGAAATTCAACTACCGTACCACTGGCGCCATCTGGCATTTTTTTTAACCGTAGTTTTTCTAATTGAAACATTATTCGTTACATTTTTCTGTACAGTTAAGATGATGTTCGTCAATATTTAGTTTTTCTTTCTCTGGTTATTGAAGTTAGGATTTTCATTTGATTGGATGCAGATTGCAGACACAGTGCAACTGCAAGTATGAGGCGGCCGTGTGTCGGTGATGTGATAGGGGGAAGGGGGAAATACTATGGCAAAGCAGTGACAAAGAATTTGAAGAAATATTGCTGGACCGTATGTAGAAATGGTGAATTACTGGTGAGGGTCCCCAACTGACAGCCGAGAGGAAGGAACTATTCCGTTCCACAACTAATAATAGAAGTATATTTTTTAAAAATCTTGCTCGTGAAAGGAGATTCAAATTGTTGAGAGGAGTCTAACAAGACAAAAAAAGTTTCAAACAATCATTATTGCAGAATTTGAAAAAAAAAAACGTCCACGTGAATGATTTATTTAGTGCAATTGGTGTCATTGATAGCATTGTTGTATTAAATGATACATTGTTGTGTTTTGGGTTTTTAACTTGTTTGTTTATCTTATTATTATTTTTTTATTATTATTATTATTACTATTAAAATATATTTATTTATAAATAATATATTTGAGGCCGCCCATATTTTTGCCAACCACTGGTTGTCAAAGTTGTCGTTGTGACGTCGCAAAAGAAAGGCCCATACGATCCCTTGCCAATTCACGAATGGGTAATAAAGTGATTGCGCAATCACGATAACAAAAAACTATAATTAGCTCAAATTCACCTGTATTTACTTGTGCCGGCCTAGCTAAGTGGTTACTTCGCATTTACAACTATTGAATCTTTCATAATTGAACTCCCGTACCACTGGCGCCACCCGGCATTTTTTTTTACCGCGTTTTTTTCTAGATGAAACATTATACATAACCCTTTGCTGTATAATTAACATAATGTTGGTCAATATTTAGTTTTTCTTTCTCTGGTTTTTGGAGTTATGATTGATAATGATAGCTTGACTGTCTCGTCATCGTACTGGAAAAATTGTTCTTTATTCTTTTTGCGGTGAAGGTTTTCATACGGCTCCACTTTGCCCGGGGTATGTCGTGATTTACGTGATTTAAAAAATACAATGTAATTATCGCAATGCCACCTGCTGATTCAAGATGGCCGTCACAGCTGAGGCCATATTGGATTTTTCATTTACCATTTTTGCTTGTAATTTAAAGAATGTAAACATGTTGCCTCTTTGTTGAGCGTGGATACAGGTTTGCCAATTCGTATGAATGCAGATTTTAGACACAGTGCGAGTATGAGGTGGCCGTATATTTCGGTGATGTAACAGGGGGAAGGGGAAAATACTGTGGCAAAGCTTTAGCAAACACTGACAAAGAATTTAAAGAAACATCGCTGGACCGTATGTAGCAGTGTGTGTCCCCAAGTGCCAGCCAAGAGGAAGGAATCATTCAGTTTCACAACTAATAATAGAAGTCAATTTAAAGAAAAATTGCTCGTGAAAGAAGACTCAAAATTGTGGAGAGGAGTCTACAAAGACATGACAAGTTTCAAGCAATCATAATTGTAGAATTCGAACAAAAACGTGGAATGTGGAGTTATTTCCACTAGAAAATCATGTGATGTTTAGCATCATTGATTTATTTAGTGATTGGTGTAATTGATAGCATTGTTGTATTTAATAATAAATATTTGTGTTCGGGGTTTTTAATTTGTTGAATTATCTTATTTTATTATTATTTTGTTAATGTTATTTTTTTTTATTCATTTATTTATTTTTATTTTTTTTGCAATTGAGGCTGCCCATACTTTTGCCAACCACTGGTTGTCAAAAGTTGTCGTTGTGACCTCGCAAAAGAAAGGCCCATGAGGATCGATCCCTTGCTAATTCACGAATGGGTAATACAGTGATTGCGCAATCACGATAACAAAACAGGAACTATAACTAGCTTGAATTCCACAACATTTCCTTGTGCCGGCCTAGCTAAGTGGTTACTTCGTTTAAACTGACATTCCGACAATTGTTGAAATTCACCTTTCGTACCACTGGCGCGATCCGGCATTTTTTTTTTACCGTATTTTTTCCAATTGAAACATTATTCGTAACATTTTGCTGTACAGTTAAGATAATGTTGGTCAATATTTAGTTTTTCTTTCTCTGGTTATTGAAGTTATGAATAATTTACATTTACCCCAAACGCCCTCTCGTGGCAGTTTTTGAAATTGTATTTCTTAAAGGAACATTACAGAATTGGTAAGAACAAAATTTGTAAAATATACTTTTTGATCACAGATTTACATAAAACTTACACGGTCTAATGATGATGATAGAAGAAAACATCCCTTGAAATATTTATGTCTGAAATGCCATATTTGATGAGAAATTAATAAACAAATTTTCCGATTGGAGTTTATCGCTCAGTGAGCGTTTTATTCATTTGTTGAAGCTATATGATTTCATGCAAATGTGTAATCGGTTTTTCACTATTTTTTTCTCGTGACCCAGATGGCCGATCGATCTCAAGCTTCTACAGGTTTGCCAGTTTATGTATATGGTGGATTACATAGAGTGCTTACACTGCCAGCAACTGTTTTGTTAGCAAAAACCAATTCTGTAATGTTCCTTTAATGTTCGTATATGCAAGGAACATTATTTGTGGAAAATTACATGAAAAGCGGCCGTGAACTTTGAGAAAATACAGAGGGAGTGTACAATGTTCGTGACACCTTGGCACTATGACATTTTATTTTGACCCTGTTATGAAAAAATGGCTGTTATGTTACTGAAGTTATCCTTTTGCATGCGCCCAAGTCTTATGCTTTATAGACCTATACATAATTTATATCATTGCCCTCGTGCTCACCACATAGATTCAATTTATTGGAATCGTGGGATGAACCACAAAATATGGGCTCCCGCCGAAGACGACTGTCGCGTCAAAGTAGACAAAGATGGGACGCTGTAGAGTCTACGATTCGAACATGGCATTGAGCTATTGTCGCCCATTCACGAATAGTACGAAAAACATGAATATGGAAACGGTACCTCACATATATAAAGGACAATTTCCGCACTTTGAAATTGTGCCGGCATAGCTGTGTGGATACTTCGAACAAATGTTTATTGCCTAAGTAGGCGGTCGCTACCGTACAGTCCACTAGCGCAATCTGGCACTTTTTCTCAAAATATGTGCTTTTCGAAAGTTGCAAGGCTTGATGTCATGTTTTGTACGACATGAATCATGTACCTATGGAATGTCTTCTTTCCCGGTTGTGTCGAATATTATTCTACTATTGTATTAAAAAGTGGTAATAATTTGATTAAATGTATCTTCGTACCCCAGGTATCTAATATCATGTGTTTAAAAATCATTAGTTTGATTAAGGTATAGCCTATCTTAAGAAATCGTTTTTAATGTGCGCGGATCGGTAGAATCATGGAAATCGAGGACAATAAGCATATTTTTTATGTGATAATACGAGTATTGAAATATTATTAACTGTGTAATATTCTGTTTCAAACGTACCAAGCGGTTGTTCTGTTAAGGGAAACATTATAGTTTGGCTCCTACTTCTGCTAAGAAAGCGAATGCTTTATAGCTATGATAACAAAGGCAATCTACGTTTGAATTTATTGATTGGATAATGAGTACAACAACAAAAGATGGCTGAAAAATCGCCAGCATGAGAATGCTTGTGCAACCATAGGAACAGTGCAAGAGGGTGGTGAGACAAAACCAAAATACTACAGTGAATTACGCGTTTAAAGCACATGTACAACATTGGTAATTGTCAGTATCTGCAATGTATGTGACCCAACATACACACGAAATAACAAACATGTGAAAGTTTAAGCTCAATCGGTCATCGCAGTACGAGAAAATAGTGAAAAACCCTTTTTTTTATGTTTTCACTGTTTTCAATCGGATGTTATCATCGTGATAAAGACCATTTCCTAAAAACTATAGTATTTTAAGCAGAACTGTTTCAAGGGAAGTTTTCCACCAGGACCATCTTTATACCATGTAAAAGTAATGTGCAAATTTGTGAACATTTATATTTTCAACCTCACTAATGTTGTACACACCCATAGTCATAACTATTGTCAGTGCAGTTTACGTCACTCCAATGCAATGAATCATACAAAAACAAATGAGTCACAGTCCTGGGCCCAATTTCTAAGAGCTGCATAAGTAGAAAACACTGCTTAACGAATTCATGCTCAGCGAAAATCAGCAGGATACCAGTCACAAAGTGGTACGCGTGACATGGCATTTTGGCTGGTGACGTTAATTTGGTAAGCATAATAGTTTTGTGCTTAGCTTCTTTTTGTGCTTCAGCAGCTCTATGAAATTGGGCCATGTTCGTAGATGCACAAAAGTATACTTCGGTGCGGTATTGGCTTAGAAGAAGGGGTCTCAGTGACTGATTATGCTGTTTCAAAACGAAAGAAAAAATACATTACAGAAACTTTCGCATATGGACACCGCGCGCACAATGTAAAAGGTGTGCAAAATTTGTGTGTTGGCCTACATGGCCGATGGGCGACTTGATTTAATGCTGGGATCCTGACAATAATTCATTGTATGGTTTCCTACCACTTATCATTGACGGTTTTTTGTGCAACTACCACATGAAAACTTGTAAATTTCTTGAATCTTTATACTAAATTTGTATGGGTTAAATCGGCCAAAAATCAGACTTAGTATCTTTACGGAGGTGTACACAGCACCGAAAATAGATCACAAGTAGGAAGACAAAAAACACTAACAGATTAGCCGTTGCATCAACAAGGAATCAAAAAGGCTAAGAAGCACAAAATAATTATTACTTTAGACCTAATCTTCAATATTATGTTGTTGTTGCTCTGGGGGTTTTTTTTCAGGAAAGAGAACAGATGTCAAAGAGGGGGAAGAAGAGCAGATTGAAAAGATCAAGCAATAATCTTTCTCAAAAGATAACCAGGATTCTAAGAAACGTGCTCAAAACATAAAAGCAGTGCCGCTCCAAAAATAACCGTAAATGTTCAGAAAGCAGCATCTTCAGCTTATAAGACAAATATTGGGGCCCTTTTACCTCACCCTGATCCGTCTAGTAAACATACATTATTTCACACTTGTACCGTAATGTACCGACATTTTAAAACAGCCCCTCTCTCCTCTACTTTTCAACACTGATTAACGCAATTTATATTTCTTGGGTATGAAAAAGACTCCGATTTGCACCCCTTTTTTCTTTCTTTTTTTTTCGTTCTCGATCTTCAAAAAAAAATTTAGCCATTTTGTGACAAACCACTTCTTTCTGATCGTTTATTTTATTGTTTGTTCTGCTTATCTTTGTTCCAAGAAATTGGTTTTTTTTTTAAACGGGGAAACTAGTCTCTGGCGAAAATCTCAGGAACTCCAACCTCATAATCTTTGCGATCAATCCATGGACATCGACCACGGTTGCTATAACTATATGGCGCCCTCATTTGGCAGAAGGTGAATGAGTGCGCGACTGCAGTGCCAGGGCGCAATTCTTGTTTTGTACCACACATTTACAACGGGGTCAACAGGGAAGGGATCCGGGGAGGCGCCCATACCTCATGTGTGTATATAAAAGCCAGCGTGTGGTATGAAAAAAATCTCAGCAAGGGCGCGGCGAGGTCATGAGGGCGACATTCCGCATCTCATTAATGAGAGAGCTAACTGACTGGTTCAGCGCATTTTTGAGGAATTTGCACAATTCGTGTATGAGACGCACAATCTGCAGATTAAACAGCAGCTGGTGTTGCTCAAAGGTGGTTGTTGGATTTTTGTTTTGCTCAAGTGAGAATTTGCCTCACTGTTCATCTGCAACATATAACTTTCCATCTCCCAAGATCTTCCGCTGCTTCCGATAAATGTTGTTTACGTGAAAGTGCCACTCCCCGTGCCCCCCCCCCCCCCCGTCTCCGTGCCCGATTTGGCAGCGAAAAGAAGACTTAGAGATCCTGATATAATCGGATACAAGCCCGGCGGTATTTTGTCACTTTTTGAAGCTGGGGGACGGGTGGACCATGATCACCACCTCCATCGCCTGATGAAACGTGCACGCGCGTGAAAGGCTACCATTAGCTGAGAGTTGTGCGCAGCGCGTACACACGCGTGCACGTTTCCGTTGTTTTCTTAAATCAAAGATGGTGGTCAATGACGTCATGTGCAATCCATCCATTAGTTCACGAATGGAGCCCATAGATTACAACAAATCCAGGGTAACCCCGTCTCTTGTTGCCGTATTTCTTTCCTCCGTGCATGCTCAAAATAAGGATTTGCTCAAAATGTGGCGGTGGCCGACTTTGCCGTCATGGTGTGTGTTGTTGTTGTTTTTTGTTTGTTTGTTTGTTGTTTTTTTAAATTTGCTTGAGTTTTTTAATGGGGGCGTTTTTGTGTTTGGTTTTTTGGTGGGTTGTTTTTTGGTTGCGAAAAATGAGCTACAATAATGTGACTCAAATAAAAATGAAATTGAAACAAGGCGTTTCAATCAAAATGCAATAAATAATTGCTCAGACAGCACAGTTTAAAATATTACAAATGTTTATCTAGAAGAGTGATGTCATACGTGAACGGCAGCTAAGTCACGAAGGAAGACATGCAGTTTTACCATGATTTACAGTTATAGCATCTTTTCTTAGAGGCCTTCTGCAAGCATGATTTTCGGGGGCGTGGCAAAATCGTTCTCTGTTTTTTCCCGCATTTGGAGGTTTCTTGAGGAAAAACAACACCGTATATAGTCAAATATAAAAATGGGGTTTACAAAATGGTAAAGGTTTGTGTTGCAGTAGGTTTCCGTTCCTCTTGGGAGCTTTGTTCGGACGGGAAAAATCGGACTTCCTTTCACCAGGTTAGTGCCGCAGAAAAGGAACACTGACACTTCATTAATAAAATAATAAGGTTGGCGTTCTATTTGGTCATGCTGGGGTGTTTTTTATGAATTTGTTTACAAACTTCAATTTATTTGGGGTGTTCTGGACAACGAGGCTCTACACCTTTTGTTTTTGTTCTGTTTTTTCTTTTGGTGTAAACTTAAACTTTAACTCTTAAAAACTGTATAGACATTGAGTCTCAGTCTGACAGTTTGTAATACAAATTGGGGTTGAGGCTTTCTTAATTTGGGGTTTCCTACAGAAAAAAACTCTCAGAAAGAAGTGGAAAATTGAAGGTCGTCGAATTAATGTTAAGACAAAAGAGCAATGTGTATCATAATGTAAATAATATTTGTAAATAATGTAATAAATCGAGAAAACTCTTTGAAGCTTTCGATATTGTGCTCTACAAACGCTAATCTAAGTTTTCATGCTCTTCGTTCGTTGAATAATTATCAATCTAGCTTAAGAAGAAACTATCTCCAACAAGAAAATTATTTTAAATCAAAATGAATATTAATTTTATATTCTGAACTTCTACAAGCTCATCATTACTACTGCATGCATTTTTGAGGCGCTGCATGCTGGGACCGCCGCGCATGCGTATTTTCCAAAATGCCCCTCTATCGCAAAATACCGCCTGTGCTGGTAACTAGTACATAGTCGACAGGCATTTTCCATTGTGTGAAGGCTAGTTGTGCTGTTTGGACCTATGAATGATTATCAGAGGCAGAGCCAGGGGTAAGTTCGCTGTTGATTTAGTATTATTACTGATTATACCTAATTTAGTATGTAGATATTTTCCCTGATCTCTCTTCAGTAAAGTAGGAAGTGATAACGAGGTGACGAGAATTTAATAATTGTTACGTTGTGTCAGTTTTGTGCGTGGCACATAATGGCCGTACACAGACACAGTGACGAACCTAACTGTATGCCGTCTTACTGTATTTGCTAACTCATTTAATAACTGGCTAAACATAACTTAGATTTAAAACAACAAAGGGTCTACGTACGGTACATGAGTCATTTGTTTCGCATTGTAGCACTTCCTTCCTCCAGAGTCCATATGGTAGCACTGAGGCATATGTACAGATGTTGCACACGGTAGTACAAACTTTTTCAGTGCTTGCACTGCCACTGCCTATATCATGTATTTATATGTATTAAAAGCTACCACAAGATATTCGTCATGCCCTAGGCTAGCCCCATAAATACTAATACTAATAGGGCCAATCCACTTTGTATTGTTATTGTAGCATGGTCGTGGACTGGGTCACAGCAGCGAGACATTGGAATAAATCACAGAACAAGAGCTGAAATTATGCACTTGATTACTACTACTTTTGGCACTACTGAGTGCTACCTTACACTCCCAGGGGGCCCACTTTATCATGTAACCATACCAATTACCATGATGTAAGTCATTCTGCTCAGTCACTAAGCTTATCAGTCACCTGCATACATTTCGTATGTACAATAACACCCAGATACTGGAGGTTGTAAAGTATTTCACCAGAACCAGAACCATGGGTGATGGGTCATATGAATAAAAAGTAGTAAATTCTGACAAGTAAGTATCCATTATAAATAAGCAAAAAGTAAAAGCATCAACCTCCATGTAGAGGCATTCAGTACCAGCATGGTACCAGCATCTTCTAAATTCCGTATGAATAAACTAAATTCTTTTACTGCACAGTACTCACTTTGGAGTAAACATTTCTGATATCAAGCTGTTGCCATGGCTGAATGGCTCTTAACAAAAGTTTCCCTTTGTGTTATAACACCCATTCACGCGGCCAGGGGATCACCTTAAGGGGATGCAACACTTTATTTCAAATATCAAGTAATCAACCACATGGGAAACTGTGTACATTTGTTATAATTTGGGGTTGAAAATGTTGAACAGAGAAAAATTTACCAGAGCAGGATTTGAACCAACGACCTCCGGATTAACATGCCGGCGCTCTACCAACTGGGCTATCTAGCCCTATGTTGGCAGTCTCCTCTGTCAGTTTCCCTTGTAGTTTATTACTAAATAGTAAATTAATAATTTACTATGTATTTACTATAGTAAATTAATGATTTACTATTTAGGTAGACCAAGCAGTAACTGTCAAGTACTCCTCCAAAAAAATTGTATGGCTTCATTTTCACAATCGCCATTTATGGACACTGAGACACGTCAAATTTTTACCATGGCGGTTGAGAAGAATGGCAAGTACACAACGCCACACGTAACTCTTCTTCTTGTCTGCCTAAAAATAAATAGTTATTAGTGGTCTGCCATTTTGGGGGAGTCAAAGTGCATACTAAAGATACATGTATGGTGTGTGGTGCAAAATCAAGTTTTTAAGCCTTTTTTAGAGACTATTAGCAGCCACAAACGGCCACAACAGCCTCAATAAATTGACATTTTTCTAATGTTCCCTATGTTAACATTGAATTTGATTTCATAACTAAAACCATATTGTTTTGCTTCTTTTATTGTCATTCCAGACATTCTTCTTAAAAAAAATAAGACAAAGATAAGAAAATTAGCAAATTCTTGGCGTCGATTATAAATTCAGGAAAGAATGACTCTAAACAGTAAATTCTAGGCCTGAAGTATTGACATCGTTCATTTCCTTACAGATCAGGAAACAGTATGTTTTGGTATCGTTTATTTGTTTGTTTAATGTTTTTTTTGTGATCAGATAAAATGTTTCTGTATATTTAAAATTGTTCCAGTAGTGGTTTTTAATGGTACTTTTTTGTTGTAACTGTTTCTTTATTAATTTGCATAAAGCGCTTTAGAGCTTGTTTTTTCATGAATCTTGGCGCTATATAAATACTCTATTATTATTTCAGTCCTATTTCATCTAGATGTTTCCTTATTGCTTTGGGAATGGTGCCAAGTGCTCCAACCACCACAGGGACTACCTTAACTTTCGCCTGCCAAATCTTACGTAGTTCACTGGCCTGGTCCTGGTACTTCTGGATCTTTACTGTCTCTCTTTCGAAGCTACCCCTTATATCACCCGGTACAGCTATGTAAATCTGTGTCATTCTACAATGCTGATTTGTTTCCTCAAGTTAATGCAGAGTCACTTCTTGATTGCAAAATGATTACACACTTTTCATGGGAAAAAGGCATGGGGAGGGGTGGTGTTAGATGAAAGTGCATATACCCCATATAGTGAATTCTATGGTTGTTGTTTACCTTCCTGTACAATGCAGTGTTAAAAGAAAAACTACAATGCTTGTTATTGTGTTGGGAGAAAGAATATCCGCAACCACCACTGTCGAAAAACCAGGACTACCCCTCGTTGGAAAAGCTGTACCCCTCCCGAAAAACTCCTGACCTAACCTTACAAATATGCAGATCTCATGCTGGTGCAACTGCTACTGAGATTGGAATGATTATCAGCTCCTTCGCACCAACATTTTCTACAATTTGGTAAAAATGCTTGCAAAGCATTGTGTCTCGAAAATTTCAAGTAGGCCTACAGCATAAAGGCTAAGTGTCCTTCTGGCCACCTGGTCTGTGGCCCTCCAGTGACGAATGACCATGAGCAGTTGCCAGACGGCACATGGATAATGACTTCAAAGGAATCAATGATTCTTCAAAAGCAAAATCACCTTTTTTTGTTCCACAACAAAATTTCAGTCGGTGCCCCCTTTCCAAAAGAATACATAGTAAACTAACATTAGGTGTACAATGTATGTGATAAGAGGAAAGTAGTTTACAGTTGAAAGCAATGAAATGACGTTTTCCAAGAAAAATTGCTGGCTCTCAGCAGAACCAGAATTTCTTCTCACGACTAATTGACTCACAGCTGGGTTTTTTTTAGGGACTCTTTGTTCCAGCACCATGCATGTAGACGAGCAGAGCATGAAATGTCACACCCACTGCTTGGATCTATGTATTTCCTCAAATTACTCTGTTGAAAGGAATAGACCCTTCCCATGAAATATGTTAATTACATTCACGCATGCGTTACAGACGCTGCTGGTTGGCAAACGCCATAGAGTTGTGCACAAGGCAGACGCACAAACGCGTGTGCGTCACGCCACCATCTGTCCCATGCATAAAGGCGCGATGTTCACTCATTTTGCCAACCAGTAGGGAGTGTGCGCACGCGCGATGTTCAATTTGCATATTTCATGGGAAGGGTCTATTGGATTCCAGCAAGTTATTCAGAATATGAAATAGACCTACATAAATCTACTGAGAAAGTCTGCACTTTCAATTCTAGTTTTGGTTTGGGTAAAAATTTGTTGAGACATTACATCAAAGATTTAGATATGTGTAGTAAACTTGACCCGTGAACACCAGAAGTACATTGTAATTCAACATGTCAGAAGAAGAGTGTACTTTTACTATGATCATTTCAAACTCCTTTTCTTTTTCTTTAACTTTGGTCTGTCAAATTATGGGCTTATAACTTCCTAGCCATGTTAGTGAAACCAAAACAAAGTAATGAAACATGGTTTTTGATATTTTGAAATTCTGATAAGCATCCGTTGTCATTAGATATGACATGCTTCAATGATTGCCCCTCCATAGACTGTCTCAACCCAGATCTCTGCATAAACAACAAAAGAAATATGTCTTAATACATTTGTACCATTATTTGGTGAGTGCCTTGGCCTTGTCATGTCATCGTTGATTTTGACTGAAATATTTCACAGAACACCAAGGAAACGGCCAATCGCATCCGTTTTAAGTCTGTCTGAGCATCTGTGTTGCCAGTTTTCTCTCCACTGCAGAAGAAAGGCCTTCCCTTTGGTCTTCCTTCCCTCCCCAGCTCTCTGCTCCCATGTAGTGCCCCAGTATTCCTTGATGTCAGCCTCCCCTCTCCAATGCAGAAGGAAGGGCTCTTCATCAGTCTCCCAACCCTAATAATAATTTAATATATGTACAGTAGTCTTATATATAACACACGTATCTAAGGTATCGTAGGCACTTAGGTAACTTTTTGAATTATGGGACCAACGTACGTTGCACCTTTTTAAAAGGTTTACAAGGTGCTGTGGCGCATTCAACAGCCACCGCCAGAAACACTGGGGCAGCAAGCCCCTTCTCTTGGCGATAAGTGTAACTGGGTTCTTATACGCGCATTACACAAAACGCAGGACCTACAGCTTTACGTCCCATCCGAAGGATGAATACAAATCATCTGGCTGAAGGGCACAAAGTGTCAAGACCGAGATTCGAACCCACACTCTGCTGATCAGAAACACCAGAGCTCGAGTTCGGTGCTCTTGACCCTTTGGCGACACCACGACACGCCATCAACCTTCGCCATCTTCTGCTACCTTGTAATGTTGCAGTATTTTCCGATCATACGGATTCCATCCATCCATCGATTTTTTCTAGCCCTCCTTTTATATTTTTTTTTACTCTGTATCCTTTGATCTCTTCTCCCAAGTGACATCAGAGTATTCCCTGATGTCATCACTCGCCCATTCTTTTCATTGTGTTGATACGGGTTTTTTTGTCTTTAAAAAACATTCAAAATAATATTATTGTCTCAAAACAAATTTTAGACAAAATGGCGGATCGTGTTAAAGGAGAACCACATGTGGATCATTATACTCTACTTTGAAAACAACATTCCAATCACATTTATTTCCTAACAAATGCTTTTATAGCCCAAAAGCACCCAATCCGAAGGCAGCGTGTCCCTTTAAACAACAAGTTTCAATCGTGTCAATTTCGCAGAATGCCATTAAATTTGTGTTTGCTTTTGTAAAGTTTTGCACTTGTCAGCAACTGGCCTTGTTTTTTACTTTGTTTCCTTGATCTAAAAGTGTTTCGTTTCATTTTCTTATTGCAGCATAATGACACAACAGGTTAAACTTCAGTCGGGCTGAGAGTTGTGACTAACGGAAGTTTCACTGTGTAATAAAACTTTGGATTAGAACTTTGTTTTTCAATCAACGGGGTAGACTGCCAAATGCGTCTTCAGCACTGGGTTCTTGAAGCACCCTACAGTTATGCGTGGACATTTTTCTTTGTTCAACCCCAAACTATCTAAAATCTACCCGGATCAGTTTCCCTTGTATTGTTTTCACTTGACATTTGATATTGAATAAGTGGCATGCCCTTAAGGTGATCCCCTGGCTGCTGCTTCCCATGTTGTATCTTAAACGTGGGTGTGATATCTGGCTACATGGCAGTAACAGAATGTACCTCCTTCTGACTGGCACCCCTGAACAAAGATATTGACAACATAGGGAGACCGCCAACTCTAGGGCTAGATAGCTCAGTTGGCAGAGCGCCGGCACGTTAATCCGGAAGTCGTTGGTTCAAAATCCAGCTCTAGTCAATTTGTTTACGTTCCACCCCGAATGAAATAAAGCTTCAACGAAAGGCAACTTCAACTTCAAAGTCAACTTGAGTCGTTCAGAGTCACTTCTTTTACTGGTGTTTGTTAACTGGCGATCGTCGTTAACCGGTGCAACTTCCAACATGAACGACATTGCAGATATTAAGTATTGCGGTCCAGAGAAGTCCTGCTACAACTTGAAGCTTTCTGAGGCACACTTTAGACAGTTGCCAGTGTTGCCAGACATCGAACCTTTGAAATTGTGTAAGAAGAATATTTATTTATTGATTGATTGAATGATTGATTTATTTGTTCAATTATTTACAGTAGGTATATTTTATTTATTTAGTTAGCTATTTGTTTATTGTTTTGTATTACTTTTACAACAGAGAGCCCCTGACCTGCCCATTAGTTAACTTTTATCCTGTTGTGGCTTTTCCTCCCATTTGTTAATTGATTTTGTGGATAAGAACCCTCTGAAATTAGGCTTCCTCTCTAATTCTAATTCTAAGTCGTAATATGTTTTTTTCTTTTAGGCGTTTTTACTGGAAACTATTGGCTTCTGTTGCTGCTGCTGTTAATTCCACTTTCTGCTTGCTTGGCGTGCTTCATGTGAGTATTCACATTAAATTTTGATATTAAAAAGCTCGGTACATATACTGACACTTTGTTCATTTCAATCCTTTTTTCTGAATTTTCATTTCAGTGGAAGACGCTTGGTGTGACGCCAGAGCCCAATTTCATAGAGCTGCTTTAAGCACCAAAATATGCTAAGCACAATAAAATGATGCTTTCAAGAATAAGGTTAAAAGCCAAAATACAATGTCACATGTAAAAAAAAATTGACCGGTATCCTGCTAACTTCTGCTAAGCAGGAAATTGTTAAGCAATATTTTCTGCTTAAGCAGCTCAATGAACTTGGACCCTGATGGCAGCAGGCATACCGGGTGAACTGTCTGTTGTTTGGGTTTGTAAGACCAGTGCCTGTCTTTATCCTATCGTATAAAGACAGGGAACCACTCTAGACCAGTACCTGCATTCATGGTAGCAACTAGGCACTTCAGTCTAGCGCCCCGCCTATGCCCCCATCTTACCCCAACCCCCCCGGGAAGTATTGCTCAGGGTTTTTCTAACTTGCGTAATTCTAACAAATTTTTGTTGGGACTTGGGAGTACTTACAGACACTCGCCCTTCCACTGCTTAGAACTCTGCCAGAAGTGATTACTAAACATTGTTGCGACACATTCCTTCTCATGCTTTGCACATTAACTCTATCGTCTAAAGCTTTTGCACACCGTGGGTTTTCAGAGGAGTTTTGTCATTCCTTTACCTCTTCTTTTCATGCTGTGAAAATTAATCGGTGAAGGGGGGCTTCTTTCTCTGCTTTTCACCTCTTTGGACACCGGTTCGAATCTCACCTCGGACCGGAGCTAATAAGGTGGAGTTGGGTTTTCTGTCCCTACCTGATTGCGTGGGTTTTCCCCCATTGTGGTTTTCCTCCCCACATCTTAAACTGAACATTTACTCATCGTCTTCTGCTCATCCTGTCACTGGGGCTAATTGCGCTGTTCTGAAATGAGCAAATACAACAATTGACTGGCCAAAGTACTCCAACCCAACAGTGCACAGATGCTTTAATTATGAAGAGCTTGCGCCATTTTTTCTTTGCACTTGATTTTGTTAATTTCTCTTAACACATAATCACAGGAGAAAACAATATCGAGTGAAAGCAGCTAAGGATGGTCTTGTACACAGCGGTACCCCAGCCACTCAACCAAACTACAGCTCCAACCTTGAATTGAATGATAAGCAAGCCAGCATGTCTACTTCTGCATAACAGCCATGAGACAGCCAAACCATGTACATGTACATGACCCTCCTTCCATGCTATTAAAACATCTCGGTGGAATCTGTCACTCATCTTGATTCGGATTGGATCAGCAGCCAACTCAAAAAAAAAAAAAATTTGCGCTGTCTCTTTTTCATGCACACTGTGTCACTATCAATCACAAGAGATTTGGACCTTATTTTTACAAGGGGCAATGTTGTCACGATCACATACTGGTAGAGTAAACTGCAAACAGAACTGTGTTTAGCTTTGGGGCACGCATTACATGGATGACTTGAAATACCCACTGGACCACTGGCCTGAGTACAGTAACTTTTTGGGGCCAGTGTAACCTTTCATCCACACAAGACCAGCATTCTGGTGTTTTTTGCCAACCAGCACCAAAAAGAACCATACTTTTAAAGTTTGCTAATGTATAGCCTAAGTCTAAAAAAGTCCAAGTCTAAAATTTAGGATTTGAACGGGCAATCTCGGTGGTCTACATGTAGTTGCTAAGACATCTGCTCTAGAATGGCAAGGGTTGTGGGTTCATAGAGCTGCCTAAACAGAAAATACAGCTTAACAATTTTCTGCTTCGCAGAAATGAGCAGGATACTGGGGTCGATTTCACAAAACTCTTCCTAACTTAGTACTACCTAGGCAATGCTAAGAGATAGGACTTACTGGTCCTAACTTAAGACTAGTCCTATCCCTTAGCATTGCCTAGGACTGGTCCTAAGTTAGGAGGAGTTTTGTGAAATGGCTAATTGCGCTGTAATGAAATGAACAAATACAACAATTGACTGGCCAAAGTACTCCAAAGTTAACCCAACAGTGCACAGATGCTTTAATTATGAAGAGCTTGCGCCATTTTTTCTTTGCACTTGATTTTGTTAATTTCTCTTAACACATAATCACAGGAGAAAACATTATCGAGTGAAAGCAGCTAAGGATGGTCTTGTACACAGCGGTACCCCAGCCACTCAACCAAACTACAGCTCCAACCTTGAATTGAATGATAAGCAAGCCAGCATGTCTACTCCTGTATAACAGCCATGAGACAGCCAAACCATGTACATGTACATGACCCTCCTTCCATGCTATTAAAACATCTAGGTGGAATCTGTCACTCATCTTGATATTGATTGGATCAGCAGAAAAAGAAAATTTGCGCCGTCTCTTTTTCATGCACACTGTGTCACTGTCAGTCACAAGAGATGTGGACCTTATTTTTACAAGGGGCAATGTTGTCATGATCACAGCAGGCCTGCAGCTGTACTTTGAATTTATCAACTCTCCTCGCGCTTTTGCGTGTACACTGACTGGCCGATCAGATCGATGGAGGGCGTGCGTTCATGTGCAGTAACTCAACGAGAGTTCACAAATTCCATGTACAGTAACAGGCCTGCTATGATCGACAGTGTGAGGTTTTATGTACACACTCATTTAGCCGATTTTATGCTAGGCTTCCTATTTGTTTTTTTTGTTTTGTTATTTCATGCCAACCACTTATTTGTTCCCCCAACTTGTCACCATATAGTGATATTTTCCCCTTCACATACTTCCTGAAGTGCATTAAAGGGACGCGTTGCCATGGATTGGGTAATTAGGGCTATCAAATGAATACGATTGAAAGATATTTCAAAAGTAGAATGTAATGATTCGCACAAATATACCTCAAAATTGTGTGGTTTTACTTTTACTTTGTGAACTAACACGGTCCGCCATTTTGTAGAACAAAATGTTTGACTCAAAAAAATGGCGGACCATGTTAGTACTTCACAAAGTAGAAGTAAAACCACACAATTTTGAGGCATATTTGTGTGGTTCATTATATTCTTCGTTTAGAACATCTTTCCAACCATATTCATTTCATAACAAAAGCTTTTCATAGCCCAATTAGCCCAATCCAAGGCAATGTGGCTCTTTAGGCTGGGTAGAAAGGGAAACATTTAAAGCGCAGGATACACTTTTGGTAATTTTCAAAGACTAGTATTCTCACTTGGTGAATCCCAACATATGCACAAAATAACAAACTAGTGAAAATTTAGGCTCAATTTGTCATCGAAGTCGAAGAAATCAGTGAAAGAAAAAACACACTTGTTGCACAGAATTGTGTGCTTTCAAATGCCTGAGAAAAGCTTCATGCCTGAAGCCTTTCTAAGATTTAAATATTTTAGTGAGAAATTACCTCTTTCTCCAAAGCTACATAACTTCAGAGGGATTCGTTTCTCACAATGTTTTATACTATCAGCAGCTCTCCAGTGCTCATTACCGAGTGAGTTTTTATGGTAATGTATTTCTTGAGTAATTACCAAAAGTATCCACTGCCTTTTAAAGTGTGTCTTTCTCACCAATAACAACCATATAACTTTCAATTTTGGTTGTGGTATTCAAGATTGTACATATACCTTTTGTTGTATATTCAAGTTTGCATAGTTTTTATTTCTATCACCATGCATTATTTAAGTTATGTTGGGACACTTATCATGTGGCCATCTTGAATGTCAAATCGATATGGGATCTTGCTTCTATCCAAGAGGTCCAGGAAGGAAAATCCTTCCTCCACAGCATAACACAGCCTTGCTACCATGGGCAGCGGGATCGATACATCTGGTCACTGACCCCTAGTTTGGATGTACTGACAAATAATGCCGATTGGCTCCCAAAAGTGACTGGTTTGTGCGCATACTTGTTAAAAACTTTCAGGCACTTGTAGAACTCCGTGGCACGCAGGTGTCAAGATGCAAGTATTTTCGCGATCTTATTTCAAATTAATCATGTTTTTAAACGGTCACCCTACACTGCATTCAGTTCGTCATGTCACAAGGTCAAAGTGAGAGGGGACCAGTTGCTCATTGACTTGACGTCTCTATTGTGGGCTACCCCCACCTGAGCGTCCGCATAGAACAGGTCTAATTAAAATGTGGCCTATGTTAGCACATTCAAATAACCCAATACCAGGGGTTATGAGCGAGCAAGGCATGCTGTTGGCGGACGCCCTATTTTCTCAACATTTGTATTCGGGGGTGCCAGTCAGAAGCCATGCAGCCTGTAACTACCGTGTAGCCAGGGATAATAATAATAATAATAACTGTATTTATATAGCGCCTTTTGCCAAAGGATACAAGGCGCTCAGTATTTTTACCTGCCATGTAATGTGGATCACACCCAAGCTTACGATACAACCTCGGAGGCGGCAGCCACGGGATACCCTTAAGGGGACGCGACTTTTTAAATTTCAAATGTCAAGTAAAAAACAAAACGAGGGAAACTGATCCGGAAACTGATGAACAAAGAAAAATGTAAAAGCTTTATTTCCACGCGTATCTGTAGGCTGCCTCAGAACCCTGTGCTGAAGACGCAAATTTTGGCAGTCTACCCCATTGATTAAAAAACAAAGAATCCAAAGTTTTATTCCACAGTGAAACTTCCGTTAGTCACAACTCTCAGCCTGACTGAAGTTACTTGTGTTGTGTCAATATGCTGTTATAAGAGAAAGAAACGAAACACATTTTTTAAATCAAATTTCGTTCTCGTGAGAACTGTCTTGGTCTTTTCAAAGTTTGGAATGGACTGTTCCAGTCTTCATCAACAGATTTGAAGACCCTTTTTACAAATTCTATATGGAGATTACTCAGTTACTTGAATATCTTAGCTAATTGTGTACAATGTAAATGTTAAACATTCTTAAGCCAGCAGTTTAGTTGAACTGTGGTGAGGTGATTGAGCCTCTCTATAAAGTTAATAAGGACTTTTTGCATCAAAGGATTTTTTTTCTACACAGATCTGTTTTGTACAATCATCCAAAAGATTTACCGTTTTTTCTTCTTTTAAGTGGGCTACGAAAGGTCAATTGGTTTCCATTTTTTTTTCACCAGGAAATGGCATGTACTCCCATTTATTTGTGAACTCGGTGGGTCTTCATCGGATAAGGACAGTACAATACTTGGCTTAAAAGAAACCCCAGAAGAAACTCAGAAGCCTAAAGATGCTGAGGCTTCAAATTGGGACAGTGCTCCGGCGGGCAGCTCACAGGAAGGAAATAGGGGGAAGTCCGGGGCCCTGAGCGGCGATGACGGACATCATGTGGAAACTAGAGTTATCTCAGAACCTGAAGTAAATGATAGCGAGATCCCAAGGTAGAATTGACAAAAAGAAACCAAAGGACATGGGAAGAGTTTTTTGTTCCAATTTGTTTACATTATGTTAATAGTATTGAAAACTTTACATTTTTTGCTGTTATTGAAGAGGCCTCTTTGTATGGTTCCCTGTGCACAATCTGACTGTGATATTTCTAATTCTCAGTTCGTTAAAGGGGGGGGGGGGTGGCGGGCAGACTAATTGTTACTTCCAGTCATAGGCCGTGTCCGAATTAGCGGCTACAGCTACGGCTACGGCTAGATTTCCGCGTCATCACGCGTTGAAGTATAGGACGTCCTTAGCAACACCCATAGCAACAGTCGTAGCCCTAGCCGTAGCCGTCATTTCGGATACGGTCATAGTTTGGTGTCGTTGATTTTGATGGAAGAGAATCAAGATGGCTGCCATGACAATATCTACAATCTCCTCGCTGTTAAAGACAAAAGACCCCATGCACATGACGTCACAAGCCCAAAACAGGTCCCACACTGAGGTCAAGAGCTAACATTTGCTGAGCGTTGTGGGCAGAGCGTTGTGGGCAGCGCGTACACGATTGCGCGTTCCCGTTGTTTGACATCAAAGATGGCGGCCACTGCAAGGGGTCTACATGTATTCTATTGCTGGGCCAAGTTTGTCACAAATCAGTGTCACAACACCCCTGTGTTCAGGCATGTAACGTTTGAGCTGATCTCCTTAATTGGGATATCTCAGCTGTGCTATTGCACATTGCCAAAAAAACAAGGACAAAGTCTTGCTGCACCTGGCTTTTTCCCTCTTTAGTCTTCAGGCAGGAAGAAAGAGTCCACATTGTAGTCGGGTATCTTTGTATGACAAATCAGAAGTGGCATGATTATGTTTGTGTTTCCACGATTGTATACAGGGGACATGAAATTATGAGAGCACTGACAAAGAGTAAATTAGTGATCGTCAAAATTAAAGTAATATGTTTCATCACAAAGTGATGTAGGTTCACTTTAAGTTTTGCTTATTTTGTGGTTGATTCTTCAAAAGAGTTAAAATATTTTGTGTATACATATTAAAACACTTATTCCTGACTCTATTTCCTGTTGTAAAACGACATTATTATTGTGACAGTGAAACTGTGTATGTGTACATTTTTAACCCGGGCTTATGTGGCTTGCTTTGTATGCTGTGAGTTGTGAATGCTAAGATCGTAGCTGGTGCACTAATGTATTGTAATTTTCTTTAAAGAGCAATATCAACAATGTACATGTATAATTAAGCAACAAGAAACATTTTGCCTTCTTTATAATCTATAGATCTACGAACTTTGGAACAGAGACTCTAGACTTCAGAACAAGTTCATGTACATGAACATGTACCAGCACATTATACCATAGAGCAAGGAACAGTAGATTAGGTATTCATTGACGTATACGTTTGTTCCGGTGCAAAGTGGCACATTTGATTTGATTTTGATTTTGATTTGTTATAAACGTCACGTTAAAAACATGAAAATTGTTTCCCAGTGTGCATCTTACAATACAAACACAAATGGAGATCAAATTAAAGTGGATTCGGGTGTGACTCAGATTGTGCATTCATTTCATGTATAAAGTGTACATGTATTGTACATGTACTGTTTACGTAAAGATTCGGGTGTCACCCGTTCTCATGGAAACAGTAGGGCCTACATAATTGTCTGCGCATTACAACAGGAAATTATAGAAGGGAGCGGACACCAAAAATAGAAACATGGTACATGTACATGTATCAGATCATGGTTGTGGTTGTGGCTGGTGCACTAATGTATTGTAATTTTCTTTAAAGAGCAATATCAACAATGTACATGTATAATTAAGCAACAAGAAACATTTTGCCTTCTTTATAATCTATAGATCTACGAACTTTGGAACAGAGACTCTAGACTTCAGAACAAGTTCATGTACATGAACATGTACCAGCACATTATACCATAGAGCAAGGAACAGTAGATTAGGTATTCATTGACGTATACGTTTGTTCCGGTGCAAAGTGGCACATTTGATTTGATTTTGATTTTGATTTGTTATAAACGTCACGTTAAAAACATGAAAATTGTTTCCCAGTGTGCATCTTACAATACAAACACAAATGGAGATCAAATTAAAGTGGATTCGGGTGTGACTCAGATTGTGCATTCATTTCATGTATAAAGTGTACATGTATTGTACATGTACTGTTTACGTAAAGATTCGGGTGTCACCCGTTCTCATGGAAACAGTAGGGCCTACATAATTGTCTGCGCATTACAACAGGAAATTATAGAAGGGAGCGGACACCAAAAATAGAAACATGGTACATGTACATGTATCAGATCATGGTTGTGGTTGTGACTCATGTGTTGAACTAGAGGGCGTACCAAACCATGCGACTCTGACCGCCTGATGACAAGAAGCATTTCTTCCCCATCGAACCATCATATTTTATTGGTGGCTCCTCAGTTAACACAGCAAACATTGTCCGAGTGGACAGTAAGGCCAAATAAAACTAAAAACATGTTTAGCGTCCCCTATAGTATTGTTTTTAATAGGTCAAGATGGTAAGCTTCATTTTTGTAAAGCGTTTGCTAAGACCATCAACCATGAAGGTAAAGAATATTGTAAGACTTTTTCTAAGGTGTCTTTGCTGCTTAAAAAAAGATGGGTTTTTTTAAATTAAGATTAAGCTCTGTACCTGTAAAAAGGTCAAGACCCAAGTTCCATTCCAGAAAATTTTGAAAATGGATTTTGTCTTAAATGTTACAAGCTATTTTACCATGAAGAATGGAATTGCATGCAAGACTTGAGTGTTCAGAGGAAGCTCCACTGTGTGAAGATTTAAGATCATGTTATGTATATAATCATTGAAGGCAGGGATCTGGATCTGGATATTACCCTTTAAAAATGTGTACAGGTTGCACAGGTGTGTGCGGCTGGTGTGAGCTCTGCTTTTAATGTTCAAACAGGTTTATCTTTTGTAGCCTGTCTTACTAGGCAAAATATTATTTTTTTTTAAACATGTTTAGCGTCCTGCCTTTAAGAAAAAGGAAGATGCGGGCTTTTTTTTTTTTTTTTTTTTAAATGGCTGCCTGACACATTTT
Organism: Pycnopodia helianthoides; assembly: GCA_032158295.1. NCBI lineage: Eukaryota > Metazoa > Echinodermata > Asteroidea > Forcipulatida > Asteriidae > Pycnopodia > Pycnopodia helianthoides. The sequence goes on from CM063251.1 coordinate 15,513,284, forward strand.
TCAAGACAACAGGCCGGGCTATTTTTCAAAATGGTTGCCAGCTTTGTTCGGTGTGTTTTTTCTGTGTGCTAAAGTTTTAAAAATACGATGTTATGTATTTTATAATTGATTTTTACAGATTTGTTTTTGCTAACAAAACAGTTGCTGGCAGTGTAAGCACTTTATGTAATCCACCATATACATAAACTGACAAACCTGTAGAAGTTTGAGATCGATCGGCCATCTGGGTCACGAGAAAATAGTGCAAAACCGATTACAAATTTGCATGTGTTATACAAATGCATGAATAAAACGCTCATGAGCGATAAAGTCCAATCGGAAGTTAGTTTTATTCATTTCTCATCAAATATGGCATTTCAGACAGAAATATTTCAAGGGATGTTTTCTACTATCATCATCATTAGACCGTTTAAGTTTTATGTAAATCTGTGATCTTAAAGAAAATTTTACTTACCACTTCTGTAACGTTCCTTTAATGAGGGGATACTTTTGGAAAATTACTCAAGAAATACATTACCATAAGAACTTGGTAAAGAGCACATGAGAGATGCATATAGTATAGAAAATTGTGAGAAACGACTCCCCCTGAAGTAATGTAGTTTTGGAGAAAGAGGTAATTTCTCACTAAAATATTTGAATCTGAGAAACTAGGCTTCAGGCATGAAGCCTTTAATTCTCGGACATTTGAAAGCATACAATTCTATGCAACAAGGGTGTTTTTTCTTTCGTTATTTTCTTGCAACTTCGATGACCAATTGAGTCAAATTTTTCACAGGTTTTTTATTTTATGCATAATTATATTTTATCGATATTATTCTGTTTGCTTTTCTTCTTGATCAATAAAAAGTAAATGCATCATAAATAAAACACTTTAATTCTTTATTAATTACAACTTTGTGTTCAGACTTGCTCTCATTTTTGGGACTCTCTTGGGACTCAAATTGCATGTACAAATTATGGTAGGCATGCGAACACTATGTCGCCTAAAATACGCGATATTGGCGGCTACAGCTGTAGCCTTTTGTCAAGGCCTTTGTGGCTTGGACAGCTTCGTAGAGCCGCGACCCCAAGCGACTGGAAGGTGAGACCACGCACGCGAGTGGCGAAGCCACGAAGGCCTTTTCCAACTTGTTTGCGGTTTCTAATGTTTTTCTTTATATTTGATTCTTGCTACCCAAAGGGTAGCAAAATTCCAAACCAATCGGAAGCGACGGGGGTCAGCGGGTCAGCATACATTCAAACCCGTATTGTAGGAGACCGGCCTGTAGTTCCCGTGACCAAATTCTGGGAACAAAGGTTTGAAAGTATTTTTGTGTTCCCTGATGAATACCGAACAATTTTGACTTGGGCTGTCCCCTTGAAAATGTCAGGCATTTCCGGGAGGGGTCAATAAAGGTCAAACAGGGGTCAAAATTCAAATATATTCCAATCGTGTCGATATGCGTATCAAATTACTCGTCTAGTCATGAGGATTCCAAAAATGTTATACCTCCTACCTTAATTGAGGGCGATATGGTCAAAAATGTAGAAAGGTCACTGCACTTTTGACTGGCAGTCAAATTCACCAACAGTTAACATTATCCGATTCGAATGATTTTAGTGTCTAATAATATGTTTTATGGCATGGCAAATTCAACTAAGCAACTTTAAAAGCAAACGTGGTTGCCATAACCTTGAAATTTCAAAATGGCTTAAAAGGTTAACATAAATTAGCCAAAAACTTTTTTTTTTCCAAACCCATGGATAAGAAATAATCAATTTGTCTCCGAAATGTCACGAAACACTCCATTTTTGAAAGAAATTATGGTTTTGTGTTAGAAAATTTCTAACGTAAAGTCTATAAATTGACTAGTAACCTACCAACTGTACAAAAATTGTCATAAAGTTGTAAATTTTTAAGACCCCAATATTTTCTTAGTGGATTCTGATAAGGCGTGCTCTATCAAGTTATTTTCATTTCGTTGTTTTTTGAAATGATACATTATTACAAAATATGGGTCAAAGGTTTCGATAACATATTAAAGGTAACGGTTACCTACTTTAACAAAATTTATTTTGACAAAAGAGTTGATTTGAGCATGCAATTCTTATTATTTTAATACCAAACTTGTATATTTAATAAAAATTTACATGGTTATGACATATTTGTACCAAAAGGGTGGTAATTTACTCTAAAAATGTCAGATTTTTGTGGTTTCTGCCCTGACCATATTGGTAGGTTGGATCGGGCTAAAAATTGGTGTGCATTCTTTGCTCATCATTAGGACCTACCAGCACAGCAATTTTTATCAAAATCGGAAGACATAATGTAAAAAAAAGTGCGTTGGTCTGACATGGAATGACCCACATATGGAACACCATAGTCTCGACAAATTCTCTTTTTTTCTCTCTCTTTTTTTTTTTTTTTTTTTTTTAATAGTAAATAGTAATTAAAAAAAGGAGGCGGCGGAAAAAGGAGGCGGGCGGGGACGAGAAACTCGTAAGTTTTTTCACTTGGCCTATAAGGTTAAAGGAACATTACAGAATTGGTAAGAAAAAACTTGTAAAATATACTTTTTGATCACAGATTTACATAAAACTTACACGGTCTAATGATGATGATAGTAAAAAACATCCCTTGAAATATTTCTGTCTGAAATGCCATATTTGATGAGAAATGAATAAACTAATTTTCCGATTACAGTTTATCGCTCAGTGAGCGTTTTATTCATTTGTTGAATCTATATGATTTCATGCAAATGTGCAATCGGTTTTTCACTATTTTCTCGTGACCCAGATGGCCGATCGATCTAAAACTTCTACAGGTTTGTCAGTTTATGTATATGGTGGATTACATAAAGTGCTTACACTGCAAGCTGTTTTTGATAGCAAAAACCAAATCTGTAATGTTCCTTTAACAAGAATAGGCGTCAAAAAAAAGGAAAGAACATTATTCATTGATGTCGCCGTTCAAATTGCTAATTCTACATGGAAAACTTTTTAATCAACAATGCTGGAACTCGTCATATCATGCACACAATAATGATCTGACGCGTACTCGTCACGGTACGCACACAGAAAAATGATGGTGACACACAATGTCACCGCATACTAGCCTTGTCCAACCAAGGCTCTTTACGCAAGCACCCCGCTTTGAATACTAGCACGGTACTAGAAACTGCAGTACAATGTACATTTTACATACTGTACTTGATATATGTACAATGTACAATGTACATGTACAGTATACCGTGGGGTCGAAGCATAGTTTTCGAGGTTTTTTCAACCTCGTACCAAAAACGAAGCCGAAACAAGGCTAGGTTTAATCATGAAGGCAGAAGTGCACGCATGGGTAACCTCTACAATAATAATATGGAATTTTTCAATAAAGCAGTCGATCTCGTCGTGAACCCTGAGTTTATGAACTAGAACAGGCGCAGTTGAGTTGAACGTTGAGTTATGACGGAGAAAATTAAGTGCATCGCAGTTTTCAGCAAAGCTTCCGGGTAAAGTCGGATCACTACTACGCATCAAACACCAAACATGAACAATGTTAGTATATGATTCCATTGCCAGAAATAAATAACAAATTTGTATGTAGGTTTTGCAGTAAGCAATTACTATTGTTTTACTATAGGACTACTCCTGGATTTTTCGGGCGTCATTGAAAGGACTAAAATACTCCAATATCAGGACGGTATAACATTTGTGTAGTACTAGTATGTATTCGACTTTGCAATGCTAGCGTTTGTGTTCGTCAGTATTCGCTAAGCCAAGGAATGCCACACTGTGACTTTTGTGGGTTGGTGGCCAGTTTCTGCTACTGAGCTCGGATTGTGCTTGTTTGTACCTTAGTAATTTAGCTTAATTTTTCATTTACTTATTATTTGTTCAGAATTTGCCCCGCGACAGCAGTTTTTCGACTATACTGACTCAACACACACGTCCCAATTTTAGGCTAGTGTGTGGTGTGCAAATGCTTCTAGTGGTTTGCCTTTCCTATTTTGTGTGATACATTGATTGTATAATGTTCTTATTTTCGTATACACGGGTATTATTTTCAGATAATTCAAAACTGTGGTTTGCCTTCACACTGCCGGATTGGTTCGCGTGAGGTCTGCCAAAGTATCCCATGTGGACAGACTCCGCCGCCCACTTTGCCTAAATTGCCGGGTAAGTCACACGGGGAAATGTACAGACAACTGGTTCATCACAATGACAACAATCACCCATCGTTTTAATTTTCATAAATCAGAGTTAATAATACCATGAATCATGATAATACATTAACTTGAAGGGAAAAAAAAACATTTTCATGTGACCGAAATGTCACACACGGCTTTTTTCCTCTGTGATGTGACAACTTAGAAGCAATCTAACAGAACTAAAATGCACCATGGACACAGGAAACATTCTTCTAGATGTAGGCCTAATCCCCAAGAAAATAACAGAAACAAAAGTTAATGTGAATGAATTTTTGTTATTGGAACTTTTTTGTAAATACTTTTTTTGTAATTATTTTTTAAAGATTTAAATTGGTTCAGTGGGGCCCTAATTTACCTTTATACGGCTGGAAGTAAAACTAACTCCGAAGATCACGTAATTTATCCGAACCACATTTTTGTTTAGAAAAAACCTGTAACCTTCGTTTTTTGAAAAATGCTCGAAAACGGCAAAATTTGATGATTTCTTTTTTAAGGAACCGTTCTTATCCATTCCGGGAAGACTGTTGGAGTCATGTTTTAGTCTATTTTGTCGCCCAATTAGCCCAACGAAGCCGGTGTGTCCCTTTAAAGGCACTGGACACTATTGGTAATTACTCAAAATAATTGTTAGCGTAAAAAACTTACTTGGTAACGAGCAATGGAGAGCTGTTGATAGTATAAAACATTGTGAGAAACGGCTCCCTCTGAAGTAACGTAGTTTTTGAGAAAGAAGTAATTTCTCAGTAAAATATTAGAATTGATTTTGAGACCTCACGCGTGAGGTCTCGAAATCAACTTATCAAGCATCTGAAAGCACACAACTTCGTGTGACAAGGGTGTTTTTTCCTCCGTTATTATCTCGCAACTTCGACGACCAATTGAGCTCAAATTTTCACAGGTTTGTTATTTTGTGCATATATGTTGAGATACACCAAATGAGAAGACTGGTCTTTGACAATTACCAAAGGTGTCCAGTGTCTTTAACAAAACGAACGTCGCCAATCAAAAAGGGAACCAATTCTCTGACCCGAAAACTGGTTAAAATTGAACTTTTTCCATGGATTCTGCGTCAGTTTGACACAGTTTGGGGGTCAGTTTGACACAGATTCTGGGTCATACTGACCCAGAACTTGGTCGGAACTCACCGACCCGGAATCAGAATAAATTCCGACCCAGAGGGTTTTTACAGTGCATTCTATGTAAACAAATAAAATAGAAAATGTTTTAAAAATTGTCAGGTTTTGTGGTGGCTCATCAGTAAGTGTTGGATGACATTCATGGGCGGCACCATGACAACCATCCTGGTAACATTAATTTGGTGTTAACTTTCTCTTCATGTTTCTTCATATTAAACATATTAAGATAACTTAAAGGCCTTGTGCACTATTGGTAAGATCGAAAAACACAAATGTTCACAGATTCACACATAACTTACATTATTTAAAGTAAGTAATGGTAGAAAGGGTTCCTTATTTCTGCCTAAAATGCTATCGTGGAAATGAATAAAACAATCGTTTTTATCGCGCGCGATAATAAACTCGATGTTTGAAAAACAAAAAACACATAAGGTCTCTTTTCACTATTTTCTCGTGACCTCAATGACCAATTGAGCTCAAATTTGCACAGGTTTGTTATTTCATGTATATGGTTAATCACACAAATCATGAACTTTGTTTGCGACTGTTTTGTCATGCAGCTCTACCAATCCTGTATAATACCTTTAAAGATAATGCGGTTAACCTAATGTTGTCTTCTTACATCAAAATAGATGAAATTGATGTTCCTTGTTTGAGATGTGACGACAAGGAATCCGTGTTCCCGTGGTGGTACATCTTGATCGCCTTCATTCTCGTTTTCTTCTGTACTATATTATCATTATTATATTACATGTAAGTTTTAAATGCTCTTTTTCACAAAAATTACCAGCGGGAGTTTTGCCAACCTATAATGATGGCAAAGTTAGGGACGGCAGTCACTGCGAAAAGAAAAAAACAAAAACAATCAACGATAAATCAAAGATATGCGAACCATTTTGGTTGTTAATTTTTACTCGTTGTCTGTATAGGGTTTATTGTTCTATGGTCACGCTAAAATAAAGACCTATAATAAAGACCTTACACTTTTCGGTGTTACTAGAGGACTACACCAATTTGGTGTAATTTTAACACATTTGGTGTTATTATTTACACCCATATGGGTGTGTCAGTACACCATGAGTATAAAGAATAACACCAATGTGTTAAAATAAGCACCCACAATTTTAACACCGGTGAAAATTCTTGGTGTGGTCCTCTATTAACACTGGGGTGGTTAAATTTAACACCCCAGTTTTTGCTGTGTAATGGCCTATCAGCCAGCCATACAAAATTGCACGATCAGTGGTGGAGACAAGAGAGCCGTATGTGGCGTCGGTAAGACGCTTGGTTGTTGGCAGAGTGTTAGTAACAATTTAAACACAACAACCAGATAACCAGTGAACATATTTCGTTACATTAACGAATTTTTCGTTACAGTTTAAGCGAAAACCGTATATGGGGGGGGACATAAAGTGTTGTCAGGGATCTTTCCACGTCACGTTCGGGCATTCATACCTCATTTAGTGAAATCAGATAAGGGGGGAACGGAAGTCTCTCATGGAGTATTTGTCCTTGTGTGGATTTAGTAATCGCTGAGCTTTAGAATCGAAACAAAATCAAGTCTTGCCTGTGATTTACAAATCCGATGCTTTGTCTTCCTTTGAAGGTGTTTATTTGTTTGTTTGTTTGTTTGTTTTTTCTTGCACTATACTACAGATGCAGTAATGAAAACCGGAGGGCGATACGGGGTCGATGCAGAACGTTGCTGCATAGTTGCGGACCTTTCCATTGTTGCTAAACAAACCGCGCTGGTTGGCATGGAAGGCCGAATGTTAGCAAAAACACTCAATCGTGTTAACAGATGTTTCAACAAAATTCAACATTTTCTGCAAACTTTCAATTAAGTAAACTACCTCTCATGATTGGTTGCTTTGTTTCCAACAAATTCAACACTATTTTTGAATATTATTTTGTGTAACCTTGTTAAAAACTGTGGCTATCTGTTTTTGTTTTGCATTTATGGCTTTCCCTAGTTTTCCGATCTCGGTTGGCAAAAACTCGGGCTGTGACGTTGCAATAGAAAGGTCTAACAATTCCCATATCAGAATTAACCAGGATTCCGGCCTAGGAGGCTTGCCCCATATCTTGATCAGGAAAGTGGTTAAAAAATGGGATTCCATGATTCGCATTCTGCGTCAGTTTGACCCATTTCTGCGTCACTTTTGACCTTAGAATCCGGGTCATCCTGTCAGGCCCCGCGAAACCCAGATCCGGCTCAGTTCTGACCCGGAAGTTCAGAGAAAGGACAGAAACAAGGACACTTCCGTGCAAACACCCCCAAATCATTCTTCGGAACAGTGGCGTTGGAGAAAATGGACGAGAAGGGTTCGGGCAGGAGACGTTTTAACACCTAATTTGGATGCTCAAAATGTTACCATAATTATTATGACAAAACAACTTTGCGTATACCGCGACCAAACCAATTTTACAAAATGATGACCCCTCAGCTCTCCCCCCCCCCAATTACCCCCCCCCCCCTTTTACCCCACATTACATTTGCAACATTGTAAACGCAATAATCGTAAATAGAAGTAAGTTTGAATAAGTTATTCCTTTTGGATTTTGTACACAATTCCAAAATGATTTTTATACATACATTTTTGTTATCACATTATCTCTTTAAGGATGGAGGGTGTTTTGATGTGGCTATATAATGCGTAGATGGAATAAATCAATGTATGGGTGTCATTGACACGTTCAGAATAGTCATCTTGGTCCCAGACGTTCATAATTATTATAAGTTCCGGCTACGGCTACGACTGTTGCTAAGGGTGTTTCTGGCGTCCTATACTTCAACGCATGGTGACGCAGCAATCCAGCCGTAGCCGTAGCCGCCAATTCGAGAAGTCACTCTCAAACAGAGGACGCACTCACTCTGTTTCGGAATCATGTTCATGGAAGGGGTTAGTCTTGATTGGCGACGTTCATTTTGTTTAACGTAGTGCGATAACGCAACACGAATTACTGGAGAGAAATATCATATCTGTATCGCACGAGCATCTGGATCCAGAAGGACTGGGCAAGTTTATAAATTATTTATAGACTTGCCCAGTCCTTCTGAGTCAGACTCCCAAACAGTCAATGTAGCGCCCTCTACCGGTGGCTAATACAAAAAACAGCGTCGCCAATCAAGACTAGGAAGGGGTGAAATTGTGCATTTCGTGGAAATAGTTCGACATATTAATCTTGAAACAGCATGGGAGTGGTTTCAAGTCTACGTCTCACACTACCCCGCTTTTAGTATTTCCAATAACTCACAGTGCTTTTAGTTATTTTTAATTTGTTTACAGTATTTTTGGGTATGTGATTTGTTATGCTTTTTATTGCAATTTGATGCTTTTAGACTGTACAATTTTGTTTATTTTTCTCAAAGCTGTGCTCTGTATATTAAATGTCCTTAATTTGCCGTCTGTTTCTGAGTTATTGTAGCATCAGGAGAACAACCTGGTAGTAGATCAGTTTACTTTTTTGAAATCCTTTAGGGGTGATACATTAATTTTCCCCTTTTCTGATCTGTTTGTGTCTTCCCAATTGTTTTTTCGTTAGTTTTTTTAATGCAATATAATATCCAGGTTTCCTGTGAAATTAATCAAGGAAATAAAATGAAATGTAATGAAACTAAATGAAATGCGTGATGCCCCGATTTGCAAACACAAGTTGTGATGTTGGTAGGACATACCAGTATACCATAATCCTTTAAAATCTGGTCAGTGCTTTATGCATAACCCAGCAGTCATTATACGCCTCAACGGAAGCAGTGTTTGGTTTTTTCCCCGCCCAAGACCTACCCGTAGGTGATAAGACAGTTTTCATTACGGTGTCATAAATAAAAATTTAAAAAATAATAATAATAATAATGAGGTTCTGTGCATAAACTTCTCAGGAAACATTATATATTTTGGCGTTAAAATTTTATTTGGCTATAGGCAAGTGGAAAGATGCATTTGACGAGCTATACACTGCTTACCCCCCACCTGTATGGCCTATTAGTAATAATCAACCAACATGTCAACTCCATCTACCAAAAGAGGACGACCAAGAGCTCTTAGTACATCCATCCTTTCTCTATGGTACATCATACTCAGAAATTAGGCCAAGCTAGCTTTGTGGCCGAAGTTTCAGTTTCAGCAGCCTTTGAAGTGAAATTAAAGTCGGCCGCTAGTTCAAAAATAACATGGAAAAAGGAGGGACACAAACTCTGCTGCACAGCTTGCAGACATATCAAAAGTTGGATGTTAATGTTAATTGTTTATTGATGTACTGAAATTAATATGTATAACACTTAAAAGCACCGTAGAGTTCACTACTTGGAGTTGGTTTAGTGCCGTGCACCCTCTAGAGGGCGTTTTTTTATTATAGCGCACCCCCCCCCCCCCGACATGGTCGTCATTATAACCGGTCTCGTCAAGGGTTCGGTTTAGAACAGTCAACACTAGTGTCGAGTTTTGTGATGTCGTTGGATGACAGTGGAACTGATACTGATAGTGATAGTGATTGTTTGAATCAAAGGAATGCCCGGCCTCTATTTCTAGCGCCAACATCATCGAACTGACGGGGGAGAGAGAGAGAGAGAGACTGACTGGTCACATCATCAGGACACTACGAAATATCACACAGTACGGCAAGCGCTAACCAATACCATGGTCACCTTCTGCCGTCCCCCGGGGGATAAAAGTGAAACAGTTTGCCACAATATCACTGTAGAGCGAGGCTGCATCGAAGAAGCACCGGTACTTCCACCATGGCCACTATTCAGCTGCGGGAACCGTGGGTGTTTTGTTTTAATTCACCTCTCCTTTGGTTTATTATAAAAATTTAAAAAACACATTTTGAAAACTGTTGAAATATCAAATAATAACAATCCGTTGCGTTTATTATATTACTGCTACTCTACTATTCGTAATGAGTATAGATACTATTATAGTCTAAAGAGTACTACCTATTAGTCTACTAGACTAGTTGTAGGACTAGTAGGTAGGAGTAAGACTATACCATCACAAAGACACTACTAGCCTAATGTTACCTACCTGTAAACAAAAATTAATACCGCTAGTTTCAAATTTTTTAGCAGATGTGCAGAATGGCCAAATCCTACTCCAAACCCCAACCCTATCGCACAGTCACGACCCTGTTGGTTTAAAATTTGCATAACAAAAAAGACCTCGTTGCCACTCCTTTTCCCATCAAATCAACCCTTCTCAGTGCTGTATCATACATTAAGCTGGTCCTTGATCTTGACCAAGCAGCATTCTTCTTTCTAGGACCAATCCAATGGTCAAGACAGAGAAAGTCCAACATTGGATCTACAAAATGGGGGCTCATGCACAACGGCCTGGTCGGATGCAGCATCAGTTTCAACCTCTCTCTTGTATTATTGATACAACAGAAACAGATGATCTGCCATCATGTGCCTTTCCGCCTACTACCACCTTTCCGCCTACTACCGCCTTTCCGCCTACCGCCTTTCCGCCTACCGCCTTTCCGCCTACCACCACCAGCTTGGACAACATGACTACAACTGAGAGTACAACATACATGACTACCATAAGCAGTACTCCTCCTCCTACGCCATGTTGTGTATGCTTCATTATAATATTTATAGTTATTATAATCATACTGATACTGATAGCAGTTTGCCTACGGGTAATCCAATTACGGCGCAAGAAAAGGTAAGAACTTGACTTAATCATGCCACTAGTCTTTTCCAATCAAAGTGTTGCAATCATCAACCACATATTGCTGTACATTGATGGGCAAGTACCTTTTTTGTCCTCTTCTTCATTTAAAGGTATTGTACACTTTTGGTAACAGCTCAAAATCAGTGTCCACATTTTGTGTGATTAAACATATGCATGAACAAACAAAGCTGTGAAAGTTTGAGCTCAATTGGTCATCGAGGTCACGAGAAAATAGTGAAAAGAGATCTTATGTGTTTTCTGTTTTTTTCAAATTATCGCCCGCGATAATTACTATTGTTTTACTCGTTTCTCAGAAACGATAGCATTTTGGCAGAAATATTTTAAGGAACCCTTTCTACCATTACTTACTTTAAATCATGTAAGTTATGTGTGAATCTGTGAACATTGTGTTTTTTGATCTTACCAATAGTGTACAGGGCCTTTAACCCCAGAATGATAACTTCTTTGATTTGCAGACGTGATTCCTCGAGAGACTGTTACCGGTCAGATTCTGCTGAGCCAATAGCGCTAAAAGAGCAGGGTGCTGAAATGAAGAGCCATCCAGCGCATGCTGTAGACAAACAGTACGAAACCACAATTGTGGGCAAGCAAGACGATGATAACGATAGGATCAGTAATGCAACAGTAGAGACAGAAACAAAAGATCCATTTCTGAGTCCCGATAAAGGAACCAAACTGGCCACAGTGTCAGCAGCAGGGGCTGCATCTAAAAAGAGGAAGTGAATGATGGGGACAATCAAGTGTAGAAACTGTCTCAAGATTACAATGATTTTTTTTTTTAAATGACTACCACAGGATGGGATTTATTTTGGGGAATTTGGCACGCTGCCATGTTTTTTTTTATAGAGCTTTATTTTTGCTTTCAGTGAACCTGATAATAACGCTTGAGGGAGTCAAAATCGTGTTGCTTTTAAAATTATGCTAAAAGATCACTCAATAAATACAATCCTACATTTAGTTTCTAAAAACAAAGACTTTTTAATTGTACATAATATAAATAACAGTGATTTTTTTGTGAGAATGATGTATTCTTCTTTATTATAATATTTTTCTCTATACATTTTTATTTTAATAGGTCAAATAATTTTTCTTTGAAATGAGTACGAGGGTAATATGTAAACACAGGTTAATATGTAAACATGTAGCTATATAACAGCTTTTCTTCTTTTTAAAGTAACACAAATACCCATAGCAATTTTTTTTTTTATAAATGCAACATCAATTTTTATAAAATTCAAATAATTTGCAAATATTTTCATTGAAACAAAGTAAAACAAATTGGGACGAGGGTGCTTATTTTTTAGAAACTGGTCCCGTTGGTCCCGTGTGTTGTGTAATGCACGCAAAAGAACCCAGTGCACTCATCGAAAAGAGAAGGGGTTCGCCCCGGTGTTCCTGGTTTGATTGGCTGCATATTGCGCCAAAGCACCTTAAACCATTACAATGTACATGGTACTATGTAAAGGAATGGGTCTTATACTTCAAAACGTAGCTCCACAATACCTTGCAGGAAAATGCTGAATGTTGAAGCGCCTTGGGCGTCACTGAGTGACGGATATGAGCGCTATAATTATAAGAAGCCACTATTATTATTAGAAACCCCATTTGCAAATTACACCCTACTTGAATTTATACGTCTACGGATGTGATGATTCGCTCGTCCCCAGCGCCTTGCCTTAAAGCCAAAGGCGCTGGGATGGGCACACGTATCGTTAACGTTAATGCTCAGTCCCATGCTCAGTCCCATCATGCATCACACTCACACTGCAAGCACTGCACGTATGACGTACTTCCTGAACAAGAATCTGTGCAAGCTGATTAGCCCATCCCAGCGGTCCTGGATAGGCCGCTGGGGCCGAGCGAAATGTGATGATAGCATGAACCGAAAACAAGTAAACCGGAAACGGAGGCCAGGTCTTAACATGCTTACACATGGGTTTCCTGTGTGTATTTTACTTTCATATATCTTATGGCTAAGTTTTACTTTCCAAACAATTTGGTATAATCTTTATATGCTTATAAAAGTACGTTAAACTAAAGCATTTTTAAGAAACGGAAATGTGCGCACGTAAAGATGCTCAAGGCGCAGTGACGCGTCAATGGAGAGGATTGATGAACGCAGTCCTCATTAGGCGTGTCTTGAGAGAAGTTTGGAACAAGGCCAGGGATGGAGAAAGTTTAATAATATTACGAGCCGGTAAATATTGTTCCACAGTGAAGGGGCAGCAGAAGTAAACGACATTTCCCCCATAGTAAGATGGTTTGGTCCATCCTAGATGCTCACTATTTGATTCATGGACTCGTGGTAGAAATGACATGGTTGTGGTGGTCCCGAGGGGACATCAAACATTAGTTTACGTAAATATCCACGATTTGTGTTCCAAATTGCAAGTTATTACGTAAATATTTACCCACATATTCACGTAAATATTTACCCGACTATTCACGATTTGGGGCACAAAACGTGAATATTTACCCGCTAAATATTCACGTAAATATACATGTCTGATGACCCTTCAGGGCCACCATATTGAAGTCCGTCTGGGAGATGTGGCGGTAAAGTACCTTGAGTGATAGACATACACAAGGATCTTGACGATCCTGAAACAGACACACATAGTGGACCTGCGGAGAAATATTTGTCTGGAACATTGTCCAAGTCAAGTGAATTGACATGTGAAATAATTTTTCGCTGCAATCCAAACACAACCAAATTCCTGACAGAAAAAAATATTGTTTATTATTGTTTGCTCTAAAAAAAAAAACATTAAATGTTCACAGCTGGTTAGTTATAGATGGTTGGTGTAATGTATGCGGGAATAAATTGAATCATCCAAAACACAATGATGTCTGCTCATTAATTATTTCTCCGAATTTTATAACATTGTCAGTGCGACATGTACATGTACATGGCGAATGCGAAATATAGAACACAGCTGGAGAAACCATAGTTGCCCTCTGCACTCTGTGGGGGTGTCACACTGTTAAAGGGAAATCATGGAAATTGCTGTAATTTTTCTAGAAAATGTGGATTTGTGGGGTAGAATTTCACATGAAATATCATTCTAACGGCTCAGTTTACAGTTGTCAGTCAGTCCGTGACTGCCGAGAAAAACGAGAGCAAAATGGGGACGATTTTAAACTGCTAGATCGTGTTGTATAATTTTTTTTTTAAATCATTCATTGGAACGGTGCCGGTCGGCCGACCATGACGCTTCCGAAATGATACAAAATTGCTTTTTTTCTTCAAAATGAAACAACACTCGAAATGATTTCACTGGATATTTTCAATCATTCAATCGAGTAAGTTTTTTTTTAGTAACTTGGATGGTTGTACATATTGTAAATTATGTAATCTACCTTTAAGATACGGTGATTATAATGATGAAATGCATGCGTGCAGCTCATGATCCACTCTGAACGCACTGCATGTGGTGTAGTGTACCACCCCCACCCCCTCTTAACCTTTTAATGTATGTGTAAAAACAACTACAGTGTATGTAAAGCATTTTTGAGTAATAATGCAACATCCCGATGAGCAATATTATAAAATTAGTTGGTAAATGTATTTTTATATCGGTGTATAATGTTGATTCTGTTTGGAGTTATCAAAATAAATGAAGTTGGTTAAAAACAATTTTTTTGAACTTCACTCTAAAAAAAGGGAGTAAACACCTAAAGAGTACGCATGGTAAAGTCCAAAGATTACTACAGGGTTGCAACTGGCATTTGTTAATCATTTCTTTCCATGAAGTAGATCACAACCTTTAGGGTATGTGGCATACCTGTCATTTCAATAGGCTATGGATACAATTAAACAGGGTCCAATATCAGAACTCCACCCAAAATAACTCGGCAATAATTGGTGCTATATAATATGGGACTCGCTCTCCCTGTGTGCTGTACCATGGAGGAAACACATAAACAGTCTGTACAGTGAAAGGCTCCGGGGCTGTGAATCGTTTAAAGGGAAAGCAGGCCCGTAACCAGGATTTTTTTAGGGGGGAGTGGGGGCGAATAATGTTGGGGGGGGGGCGAATATGATAGAAGAAGTACATCAGCGCGTTAGCACCACCCGTCATCTGAGGGGCGATGTGCCCCCGCTTGAAAATTTGTTGGATTGAAGGCCTAGTTGGCTAGTTCAAGCCGTTTTGGTGCACCATTTTTGCGCTATGATGGTTATTATGGTCCGTAACCAGGGCGGAGGGGGCGGACTTTTTATTATTTGGTGGTTTTTTGGGGGGGGGCGCCCCCCCCCCCCTGGTTACGGGCCTGAGGGAAAGTGTTTTATTTATGCTCTTCACTTTGTTTTGGTTTGAGAATATAAATCAAAACCCGTTAACAACCTTTCAATAAACACAATTCCCACCGCACCATGAACTGTACAAACATTTTTCAACAATGTGGTGGCCACTGTTTAGAGATAACAACAGGACAGTGCATGTTTCATTGTTTGTCAGTGAGTTTTTGTTGGCTATAACACACGCCAACTTCAAAGGGTACTTTACACAGTGGAGCAATACATTTCTTTGTTTAAGTGGTAGGCCCATATACCCCACATAGGATTGCTTCAGAAAAGGGTAATAATATTAGAACAACCAATTAGGACCCCGTAATTGCTGCCATTTGTATAAGAGTGGGTGCATCATGCACTTGCATTTACCATGGCAATCGAATTCAGTAAATTGTGACGGACAATACTTTTCCAGAGGGGGCATGAAAGATCAATGAACTTTATACTCGGTCGTTCAGTTTCAAACAAAACAGATTGCTTTTGAACTACCCCAATCCCGGCGTGATAGTGCGCCGGGAATTTAGATTTTTGATGATATAAGCATGGTATTTGACACACAGTCAGAGTATATGCCATGAGAAAGATATTTGGCTGTAGGACCGTGGCAGATTTTTCCAGTGAAAAAATACAGGTAGTATATAAAAAGCAATGGCAGCCATTTTGAATATCCTGAAAATTGCTTGTTATTCTACCTTTATTTTGGCAGAATTCCATTCTCCGATGGCCACATACTAGCCAGTGATATCGTTCTCATGACACACTCGGACTTTGTGCCAATTTCCATACTTGTATCATCAAATTCACAATTCCCCCAAATAGTTCCCCTATCTCTCCCCTATAAAAATATTGTCTTTAAAACCCCTGAGGGCGTGGCACCCCCCCCCACCACCACCACCAGACTGTATCCCAACGCTCGAAAGTTCCACCACACCAACCAAGATTTATTTTAAAATGTTTACTGTGCATTTCACAATGATTTTTACATCTAAATGACTTGTTAACATGCCCAGCTATTGTTTAAGATGATTCGAACCGAATTTGTCTCAATTCCCCCAGTATGGTTTAATAAATTATGTTTTAATAAGTGACGAGAACAGATTGGCTCAACTTAGGCCTATCAGAGGGTTTGATCTGGGCAGGTCTGTATATTGCACTAAATCTTATGACTGCAATACATTTTTCCACTCTAAACAAAAACACAACAACAACTCTGGGACCTGACCCCCCCCCCCCCCCTTAGATAAAAATATGACATGGTCCACTCTAGGATATCAATTACTTTGGCTCCCCCGGGTCATTGCACTTTTGAGAAACTTACGAAATAAACGAAATGTGTCACGGTTAACGTCACGTGCCTTCATTAAGGACCTTAGAACAAACAGTACTGTAGTACTCAGACTGGCTGGCACTAGTACTCCAAGGTCCAAGCTTCACTTCCCCACACCCATGTAGCTTGAACATTTTGTTCATACTATTATTATATGCAACTTCCTGTGTGGCAAATAGAATGATAAATGTTGGAACATGTTTGTTTATCTTATCTCTACAGCAGAGAGACATGTTAAGCAATTAGGCATATGGTACGTTATCAGATACCATCAACTTTGCTAATGTGTTTGTGTGTAGTTTCATATTAACTTTATGCTTTGTGGTGAAAACCATGTTCTGTGTTGAGGAAAAAAAATACAATTAAACAATAAATTTAAAAACAGCCACGAGTTTGAAGTTCAATGTTAGCAGAAAAACAAATAAGAACTGATAAAGTTAAAGTTATACAGGATTTGTAAGGATAAGAAACACCATTGTTTAATTTTAGTCTGAAAGCTTACCGATTATGAAGTGCATATACTAGAACCTAATTTTCTGTGAAATATTTCCCTCTAAAAATAAAGTCAAATTCGAGAAAACTGTATCTGAAAACCTTTTTAAAAAAAATGCTACAGCAGATTTCGGTTGTTTACATTTTGTTTACAATGTGAATACATGCTGAAAATTGTGCATGGTTTCCACTATTTTCTCATGACTCGCACAACGGATTAAGCCCACATTTTTGATAGGTTTTTTATTTCTCGTAACCCTCCTAGTCCTACTGTCAGTGACTCTTTGCAACATTTTCCAATGAGTTGTCCAACCATTTGAAACCATTCGAGTGCCAAGGTTGTGTACGGTGGCACAACTGTGCACAGAACTAACTGTGTACTGTGTACATGCATTCCCTCATGGTATCATATTGAAGGCTGGCATAGTTGATCCATCATTCAATTGTGAATGGTATTGAATGGTCAGACAGCAAGAGGGTTAAAGTTGATCACACAAAACATAAACACTGTTTGCGATTTTTTTGTCAGCTCTTCCATTCCTGTATAATACCTTTAAGCACGAAACAAAACCTCCATAAAAGTAGAGGACAAAATGCAATTTTAAAAAGTACAGGCAGATAGGTAAGGACATTAATGACAACCCAGAGACGTAGGACGGCCGTACAGCTCGTCCAGACAACAGTCAAGACTGTCAAAAAGACGTACCCAAGTAGTTAAGATCGTCACAACTGAGAAATTGCTGTCATGTAATATTTTTAAGTTCTACTTCCTTCATCTCAAAGGGTGGTTTGGTATTTTGCGGGTATTTTTTTACAAAGAGAAAGTTGGGTAAGTAAAGGAAATCGTATCTATATAGGAAGTATCAGAGACCACATTACAAAGCCACGAAGTTTAAGGGGAGTTTTCCATTGTCCTCCATATGACTCCTTGCACGATGTGGAACGCACCTCCGCACGATGTGGAACGCACCTCCGCACGATGTGGAACGCACCTCCGCACGATGTGCGTCAACCACTTTTCGCCATTTTGGAAGTCAATTCCTTTGTGTACATTTTGACTCCCAAAATGGCGGACGGGATACGCACCCGTACGCAAATTTATTTTCTGCAGCACACGTCGGCTATGGAGTCAACAGTTAAGGGATAGGGAAGAACAGCCTATCCCTTAACTGTTGACTGTATTGACGAAGTATGCTGCAGAAAACAAAATCTCCACCCGTAGGGCCTACGCTGCGCGTCGTAAAATGGACCCCCTTGCAGGAAGCGGAACTACCCCTGCCATTTGGGGAGTAAATTCCTTTGGCCGTGTCCGAATTGATGGCTACGGCTATGGCTGCGCTTTGACCGCTGCTTCATCGTGCGTTGAAGTATAGGACTTCCTTATCAGCAGTCGTATAGCCGTAGCCGTATGCGTCAATTCGGATACGGCCTTGAATCCCAAAATAGCGGACAGGAAAGGTAAGTAAGTGAGCTCCGCGTTGCGAACGAGATGTTTCTTTATTGCTGGGCAGATAGACTTGATTTCAAGTCTGAGATCGCGGTTAATTATCAGCATTAGCCACGCACTCCCCCCCCCCCCGGCAGATTTGCTATCACGCACTGTAACTTGGGGTTTATCCACAAGCGGGCGCTATTTCAGGCACTTTTCTGTTTTACCTAACAGGTATAGACAAAACAAAACACATTATCACAGACTGGAAAAAACTGTACTGGGCAGACTTTAGCAACTTTGTATGCCCCTTTTTCTAATTACACACTAAATGGATTCATTCAAAATCTGTTCGTGTTGTGCGCACCTTGTTTTATAAGAAGTACAATTGCTACAATGTAGGCCTATACTCATGGTCAAAGGGAAGCGAAGCATGTGTAACCTTTTTATGCGGTAAGTTGGCTGGAGAAGATAGGACGGGGGAAGTGTCATGAATTAACCTAAACCATAAAAAATATCTAAAAAAAGTTACTTCAACAAAAGACTCGATGGTAAAATCAACAAAACACAGAGTCAAGCTCCTTTATCACTGAATTCCCTACAAAGTGAAAGCATATTATTTTCTCATTCATGGAGGAGTCATTATAACAGTTTGTACTAGATGAGGGAAGTGTCAAGAACATGCCATCTAGACAGTTAGGACTCCACGAAAAAGGATCGATGATCAAATCAACGAAAGCACACTGTCATGTTTCTACGCAGTGAACGATCAATAACGCCGATATCCCCATTGGTAATGATCAATAACGCCGATATCCCCATTGGTAATGATCAATAACGCCGATATCCCTATTGGTAGGAGCACCAGGGTTCCCACTGGTGGAGGTATTTTTTGGGATAATCAACAATAAGCTTAATACTTAAAGTCACCTGGAAATATAAATTTTTTTTAAACATATTAAGAGTTTATGTAAATTAACAATAATTTTTTGTTTGAGTAATTGTTTGTGAGGATTTATATGTAAACAAAATAGATAAAGTTGTTCGGGGGGTGACTCCGCCCATCCCCTTTCGTGACGTCAATCAAGGCAGACTTCGCCTCGATCGAACATCGACCCCCCTCGAATTTGCTTGCGTTTACGTTGTAAACACACGTGCAAGTAGATCCCAGTAGTGATCTTGTACGTTTCGAAAAAGGGGGTTTTTCTTGCATTTTCCGGCCATGCTGACCAGGTGTATTGCTGCTGTATGCAGCTAAACAACTAATGGTGGAGTCAGTGTGCATTTGTTTCCTGCAGATCCCAAGTATAAGCGGTTGTGGGCCGCGAAAGTCAGACTAACGACGTCGTTTTCGGCGGTATGTGCCAGCTAGTATACGCTAGCTAGTACATGTATACTGTGATGTGGGTGACGCCCGCATTCGCACATTTTTTTCTTCAAATATCGTGCCTTGATTTACGTCACGAACAGCGCCACCATGTGTCAAGGTAAAGGGGGGCCTACTCTTAAATTTGTAATTAAAATAAAAACCAATTTTTAAAAATCTTAGTTAACTGTTTATTCACATTCCACTCATCAAAATACATATATTAATGACAAAAGCTTTGTTTTGACAAAATACCACTGCCAGGTACCTTTAACATTGCACAGGGTTTGATTTGAGCAAAATGTGTAATAATATGCTTAATATTGGATGCATAATATGAGTTGCTTTGTCGCAGAATATAATCACGAGGTGAAACCTGGACTAAACCGCAAAAGAGACAACGTTTCCATACGGAAGCGAAGCCGAAAGAATTGGGAAAAAGCCAGATTTCACCGACAATGCACATAGATCCTTGTCATTTAAACGAAAATAAACACAAAGTAGACACGGAAACCCGTCCATCATACTCTGAAAATTATATTAAAAAAACATTCAACGTGGGCAACCTTGTCCGACGTGACACGACCTTACCTCGTTTGGACAGTCGGTCGGGGAACGAACATTTTGGAAACGACGCTGCGAAGCGTTCCCGTGAAGTGCCCCAAGCGTCCTACATTAGTATCAATATAGGACTCCTATACATTTTGGAGCGCCACACGTCGCGGCAGTAAAATAACACATTGCAAAATAACGTACGACATCGACACGAGACGGGCGTGTTCCACCAATCAAATGACGAGGCTCAATGTGTGCGGTATACAATACCACTGTTTTCTTCATCCAATAAGTTAATAATATAGGCTACATCAGTAAAATGAAGATCTACAAAATTGTATATACTATCCGGTTTATTGCTCACTGTTTCAACGTTTTGTTTATGCAGGATGGGGAAATGTCAAAATAATATTCAATTCTGGTTTATCTCCATTATTTGTGCATGTGACTACACACGCACATACCATTCTATATAAATATAACTTCCTTCAATACTTCTAACACATGTTTAAGCCGAAATGATTCTGTGTATAATGGGATGTCCTCGACTGGCACAATGGTTAACATGTTCATGTTCACATTTGGAAAAATTGTTACTACACATGATCACAATACAGGATGTGTGTTCATGCACTGGGCACCACACTGAAAAGCATTGAAGGGTGTGTGAACGTTCATGTGCTGCATGGGTACCATACTGAAAAGCCTAAAACCATAACATTATTTTTTTTTCATGATATGAGCTGTTTCAAGATTGGACTAAAACGTGTTGCAATACACCGAGCCCAGAGTGACAATAGTTTGTTGTCAAGCACTGACTACTGATTTTATATCCAGTTTAAAGACAAAGTGCAGGAATATGGGAAAAACCACAACTCGGATCAGTGTCGGTCTGAGTGCTCAACACTGAATTGTAAAAGTTCATACACCAATAACCCTCCATAGAATCATTTCCGTATGAAACCCCTTCAAAGTTGAGGAAATACAATCTTTGGAAAGGTACGACGAATCCCCGCTGGCTAAATGACAAAGCATAGCTCGTTTTGTTGTTGTTATCGCTGAAGTGTGACCACAGATTTGATGGAAAATAATATGTCAACATGTTGAATATAGGCCTATTAGACTGTGCAAGTCTCGCGTGTTGTCGAGCTTCCGGGACCAAGAATTTGGGCCCTTTGCAAGGGCGACATATTTTTCTAAATCAAGACTTCAGCCACCACCGAAATCCTATCAAACATCTCCCCAACTTTCACTCTTGGCTTCGACTACTCCTTCGACTTTCCCTCATGCCTTAGTTTTCAGTGCAACGGAGACTCGCCTCTCACGGCTAGACCCAGCACCTCTGCAACATACAAGACGTCTCATTTCAAAACAAAATCAGACCCAAACATTGTTTCAAATGTACTTTCTATAATAATTTGCTATGGGTATTTTTGTTGTCAATAATTTTGTACAACTAGAAGTTTGATGAATATTTGGTTTCGTGGAGAAATAAAGTCTTCGTGCGAGTTGTTTTCTCGTTTTCGATATGCGCAAAACTTGCACATTGGTTCAACGTTGTGTTTCTTTTCTTTGTTTATGAAAAATTTGCATAAATTTACTCTACCAAGAACCAATCATATTCATGGTATATGGTGAACATGGAGTTTTCTTGCGCTTTAACACTTAGCATTCTTTGTGTAATGGGTTCACGCCTCGCAGCAAGGTTGGCTAGTATACAAGCCAGACTGATTCTACGGGGTACTCTATAGTTCAAAGATTCAACTCCCGACCTTTATTATTTAGCTGGTATGTCGCTAGCCTTTTAGTCTAGGCGCTCGCGGCTTCCCGGATAATTAATAGATACAACACGAACAGCGCCACCACTGCTGACACTTTTTGACAATTTGACAATTATGCTGGTGCGAGATGCTGCCTGGGTCAGCAGTCATGGGCAGGACATGAAGTATAAGGGGCAGTGTTGACACAAGTCACGTTGTGGTCCAGGAAATGCCAACCAATTTAAGGTTGGAAAAATATGGAAAGTCATAAAAATGCAAAGCAAACAGCAGATAGACACAGTTTGTAACAATGTTACACCAAATATTCAAAAATACTGTTGAATTTGTTGGAAACAAAGCAACTAACTATATGGGATGTTTTTGTTTGAAATAAAAGTTTGCAGAAGTGTTGAATTTGGTATAAATATTATCTGTAAAACACGATTGAACGTTTTGCTAACCTAACATTCGGCCGTCCATGCCAACCAGCACGGTTTGTTTATCTGATGGTTTTATTCCGACACCGACAATAGAGAGACGGTCAACAACAAGACCAACCATGGCTGGTGGAATCGCCGCCGTCAACTTCTGCCGTCCTCCGGGGACCAATGAGACAGTTTGTCACAATGTTCCCTGTGAAAAAGTCCCGCCGCGGCTGCCGAGGCTACCGCTCTCACTTGCTGATAGGCTGGGTAAGTGTACATGATGTGAGTTCAATAACATTTATAGAAGGCCTACTTAATTAGAATTTGAAAAGTTGTGAAAATCATCATCATCATCATCATTTAGGCTCTGTTCATCCAATGTAGGATGAAGCCCTCCTCAAAAAAAATCCCATTCATTTCAAAATAATACGTTGTGAAAAAATTGTGAAAATAATACGTTTACAGAATGTGAATCACTCATGATGACACGAACCAGTTTACCCAGTAGTACAGTTGGTACATGTAGTAATCACACAGAGCGTCTATTAATCCCTTGCGGACGCGCAACGCACGTCCGCAAAATGCGCATCCACCATTGGCCAATTCCTTTGTTTTCATTTTTGACGTGCAAGTGCGCTGCGCGTTGTACATGTTCAAGGGTACGTCTATAGATAGTTCCCAGTAGACGCCATCTTTACGGGCAAATTGCATTTTGGCTTGCAGGTGCGCCAAACGCTCAACTTATTAACGCAGCCGCGTTGTTCACTGACCAATCCTGCAATGAGTTTCGTGAAATGCGCGCGTGTTGCACGCCGTTCTCACACGAAACGCACGACTGTTTGTTCTAAACTGCCCGCAAAGATGGCCGATTTACGTCATACTGCAACCTATCTATAGCGGAAACGGTGTAACCCATGTCATCACCGTTATAGAATAGAGGCTGTATAGACCAATCCATTGTGTAAATCGTTGAGAAAGACATGTAATTCACATTCATAAATACCCGGGACAGCTTATCCATTCTGATTGGTCGAGAGGAGATCACATAGCCATGTTTAAACGTGCACTACAAATACGGCTAGAAGTGTTGAAACATAACCGTGGTGCGCAAGGTTACGCAAGCGCTAATTTACGTGTAAAGCAATCCACACCATAGAGCTATATATATTGACTAGAGCGCTAACTTGCTCTGAGTTTAGAAGCCACCCTGGGCGCAGACATGTTCGATGTGTTGCGTGACTACGGAACGATTTTAATTTTAAGAGAGCACACATGGCCGCGAAAATTTTGCATTCGGCGTGCGCGCTTACGTACGCGCCATATTTAATCTAACGATCATTGCTCTTGTAGACAGGTGATTTTAGTGATGTCTTAAAAAAATATGTAGTAGGTGATTCTCTGATGTTGTTACTTACGTCTTAGGAAAAATGCTGAGTCGAACTAAAGCCTTGTTTGGGAGGATTTAATGCTTCAAGATGTCAAGGGAAAAAAAAACGAAATCTGCTTCAAGGATACACAATATGCCGGCAAGAATGACGAACTCAAAAAAAAACCACGTATACGCGCAAACGCACATGTTAAACATGACGCACATGACGCTCGCAGTTTGTACGCTCATTAGCAGATTGTGCGTTCTCATTTGCTGCATATTTGGTTCGATGACGCATAGAAAAGAACAAACGCTTTATCATGCAAATAGCCGTACAATTGCCGTACAAAATTTCAAGCTTTTGTATTGGTTTGTACATAAACATGGATGCGCCCACACGGCTTCAAAACCTTAGTGCGTGTATAACGGGGTGTTAGCGCTCTAGTCAATATATATAGCTCTATGATCCACACATACTGCTGGTATTCAATTTAAAATTATGTTAGTACGCGCGCGTACGCACAACCGATGAGTGTGGCATGCATATTATTATTGCCTTTTTCACAAAACGGGGCCCGAGGACGTGACAGGAATTGAAAATTAACAGAAAAGTTGAACAGATTTTCCAACACTATAACGCTTTTTAACAAAAGGGCATTTATGAAGGGATTACTAAGGCCTGCGCTAAACGTCGCACGTTTGTCGTGTCGAACTCAAACAGTTGTAAAATTAGGAATTAAATTCGACAAAAGAACGACGTTTAGCGCAAACCTTTTATTTAAGTTCGGCACTGCCGTGTAGCACGGCAGGCCCTGCCGTGCTACACGGTAGCGGCACGACACGGTGACAAACGTCGCGCTCTTGCCGTGTCGAATCGAACTGAAAACATTTGAGTTCGGCTCGGCAAAAGTGCGACGTTTAGCGCAGGCCTAAGAGTAGTAACTCGATCTTAAAACCCTGCGTGACACCATCAAAAAAACTCACAGCCTTGCGCCATCGCGCACTTTTTTAGTGTGATCAGTTTGACAATAGCGTGTAATACATTTTTGCGGAGATCCCAAACACCTTTAGATCAACCAAAGCATTAGATATAGACCCTTAATCTTTATGACTAAATAAAATCAATTCAAGCAAAATGGTAATACTCTGATCCTTTATACACGTGAAAAGGTGACACACTGAGCACGTCCTGGTCGTTCTAGGTCGCAATCCACTTCTTGGGCACATTATTGTCAACTCCTATGGGAATTCCAGGAAAGCTGGTCATTTATAGATTTGTTTAGTGAAAAAAAAAAACGATTGGACAATTGGCATTCTATTTGGCTAGGTGTAGTTGTGGAACTTGGAATGTTTTAGATTTTTGTTAATTAAAAAATGTCGGAGTACTGACTTTTTAATTAAAAACTGACACTCAATAAGTGAGCGAAGGCACCACGGCCAGGACCCTGCCGGTGTCACAGGGAATTCTGTCCCCCGCACAACGGTCCAGAGGGACAAAATCTCCTAGGGGAATGTCCCCCGGCTATGGTCTTCTGTCCGCCAGGGGAATTTGTCCCCCTCTCATTTCCACCCGCACAACGGTCCGAGGGACAGAATCCCCTAGGGGATTGTGTCCCCCGGCAAGGGTTTTGTGTCCGCCAGGCACTCACCACGAACTTTCTGGCTTCTAGTTTGTGGACTGCATACTTATTTTATTTTCTGTCTTGTAAAACTGGATTCATTAATACTTCTTGAATTCGTTTTCCTTTGTTATGCATTATGTTTAAAGGATGTAAATAAATGTGAGGTTTTTTTTATTGAACTGAAATGAGGAATATTGTAACTGTCCATTTAGAAAATAAAAACAGTTGGACATTTCAAAAAGCTTGTTGTCAGCTGTTTGTATTTACTTGTCAAGCGTTTGAATATTATTTATTATTTTTTACTGCGAACAAGTAAATAAGAAAAAGTGAATGAGGCTAAATTATAGATACAATATACGGGAAAATGGAGTGTAGGGCTCAACAAAAATATATTAGAAAATATATCAATACACTAAAGAATAATTACATTGGTGAATCAATGTTGACTAAAATAAGTAACAAATAAAGTAGATATTCTAAACCAGCAAAGCGCGGGGTAATAAAGCAAGTTTATTAAAGTTGTTCCGTCGGTGGACGCTCAAGCCTGGGGGACATATTCTCCGTTGGAGGACATAATCTCCGTTGAGCACGACGGACAGAATAACCTAACAAGAGACAGTTTATCCTAGGAGATACTGTATCGGGGGACATTCTACCCTAGACAAGCCAGGAAAGTTGTGCGGGGGGACAGATTCACCGGGGGGGGCAGAATCTCCGTCCACACCGGCTTTAAATGACGACCCTTCCGGGACGCGATATTTTTTCCGTACCACACGCTAGCTAAAAAGCATTCTGATTGGTCCAGTTTAATGCATTATGCATGTGGGTCACTGTATGTAGGTTACTGTATGCAGGTCACGATGTAATGTTTTAACTACTTCGCGGAAAAGTATGTACATGCACAACAGGGCTGGTCACTGGGGGATATGAAGAGTTTTTGGTGCGTATGTTATGTTTAGTAAACTTCAAATGACAGAGTATGGGGCAATACCTATTGACACATACATAAGCCTATATAATTAACGGGGAAGACTATATGACTTGTGATTCGTAAAATTGTCCTTTCGACAGTGTTTACATTAAATTTTGTTCGTTTACACGACTCAAAAACAACTTTGACATCCACTTCGAAAGTGGACAATGATACCTCCGTGATACAGTGACAGTTATTTTATGATACATGTAAATAAATAGATCAGTGGAGCCTCTTGCCTCTATTTTACGGAGCCCCTAAACTAAGGGACAGGTAACAAAAATTGAAAGGGAAAAAAAAACATGTTTTTCACAAAATGGGGGAAAATGGTAAACGTAAATGTGTAGCTTTAAAATCCTGTTTGATAAAAATTTTCAGACAAAATTTAAAATGTTCTGCTGTAAATTTGAAAAAATAAAAAATAAATAAAAATTGCTGCTAAAATAAACTTGTTGTACTTTTGATTCAACAGATTGTCTACCATCATGTGGTGGCCCGACCTTTACGTCAGATGTGTCCACTACGTCAGACATGACCACTACGACAGACATGACCCCCACGACAGACATGACCACTACGACAGACATGACCCCCACGACAGACATGACCACTACGACAGACATGACCACAACGACAGTCATGACCCCCACGACAGACATGACCACTACGACAGACATGACCACAACGACAGTCATGACCAGACAGACTGAAATGACCACTCCGAAAGACACAACTACTACGACAGACATGACCACCACGATGGGCGGTACAACCATTTATCCAATGCCAGAGACTCCAACCGTATTGATTGTTCTGTTATGTGCCAGTCTAACACTTCTAGCAGTAGTACTGCTAATTGTGTATATCCGGAAGAAAAGGTGAGAAGCTGAGCATTACTATACTGATGTGATAATAGCCTTGTCCAAGGCTCTTTACGCAAGCACCCCGCTTTGAATACTAGCACGGTACTACTAAACTGCAGTACAATGTACATTTTACATACTGTACTTGATGTATGTTCAATGTACATGTACAGTATACCGTGGGGTCGAAGCATGGTTTTCGAGGTTTTTCAACCTCGTACCAAGTAAAAAAAGGTCAGATTGTCGGTGGAGTTACTTTATGCTAATATTCCCGAAGATGTATGCTCATTGGTTAATGTTTAGTGGCATGGTGAATACTACATAAACAATCTCACGCGCGTAGTCAGCCACATTGCATGGCATGCATGGAGTCATGCAATGAATGTTCTTGAAATATTACATTATTATGGAAGGAACAGAAAAGTCCAGCGATCTACAAACGCCGCTGAAACGTGTCGTTGGCATCACAACTGTGAGTGTGGATGGTGCATTATTTACTATCGACTGATTCACGAGAATGTCAACATGGTTAAATTACCGACAGTCATGACAGTGATATTACTTCTGCTATAACTGTAACTCTAAAGAGGGTATTGGTAAGCCCTGGAAAAGTTGTTCAATGTTCGTTTCAACTATTATATGGAAAAAGGGCCATCGTGATCGTACGGGCCCAACTGAGCATGCCATGCAGCTGAGTAACTCACTTAGTCACTGAATGTTGTGATGATGAACCATGGAGCTCCACAGTAAATAACTTACCGGAAGAAAATCAGTGAAAAACCGTCGATTTTCCAAATCCTGTGAGCAGGTTAACGAACACGTCATGTCCTAAAAGAAAACAATGAAGTGCTTTCCGCTGTTCTGGGTTGAAATTATCAATTTCTAGCTTGTCTGCAGCAGAATTTAAACTTCCATTCCAGGCTTCTTGAGAGTATTCGCGAGTGGAGGACGCCATCTTTTTCTCGTTGTTGATAAACACACATCAATGCGTCATAACGAGAGTTTATGATTGGACGATTATCCGCCCAGTACAGGAAATGAATATTCAATACCCGATTCCAGCATACGTAATTTGCGCCCGAATCTAGTAGAGCCTGAAGCTAAACTGTGCTGGTGCCCAGAGTCAGCAGCGGCAGCATCGAATTATGAAAACCCTTATGAAAACCACCGTGTTTAGAAATGGCACCCATACCGTTGTGATAGCATCGAATTTATTTGTTTCTTCTTGTTGATTAGCTAACCAGGGGTCGATTTCACAAAGCACTAAGATTCATCTTAAGATGAGTTATCAGTATTATCATAGTGATTTGTATTGTGACATCACTCTTTGCTAAGCAACTGCGATTGATTTGCTGTTACGATCAGTCTGAACTCTTTGTGAAATCGAGCCCAGGATTGTGAATCGTTTTGGCAATTGGGGTGTGGTCCACCCTTATCCAATGGACTTGGGGATGTCCAATACCAACAGGATAATTCCAAACTTGCAGCTTCCATGTGTTTTGAAAGGAATGCAACATCACAGTTTCATCGTCGTGTTCAAACAACCTTACGGCATTGATGGACGATGTGTGACAGTGTTGTTAATGTCGGGCTCGGATCGTCATCAGCGTTGGTTTCGGGTAGGGATTGGCCATTGTGTAACACAAAGAAGCATCGGTGACATGGCCTTTATTATGGGGTGGGACCAGTGGCGTAACCAAACATTTTCATTCAAAGGTAGTGGCATAGATTGGTGAAATACTCCAAAAATTAATGACCATAAAAAACTAAGAAGCACTGCAGCTAATGATTGTATAAAACAAACTGAGAGAAGATTCCCTTCGAGGTAATGTGGTTTTGATAGTTTAGTCACCCCAAACAAATTTGAATCTGAGAAATGATTCACGCGTGAATCCTTTTCTCAGGAATGCTGGTGCAAGAGATGCAGTTGTTACCCGCTGTCACCTCGCTATAAACGTAGATGGAATTGACATTCTCGATGAAAATACCGAGACAGTTTTTTTTCTGTTTTCTCGACACTGTCCAAGCAGCTGGAACTTTTACAGGTATACCTTTTATTGCATCTGGCCTATACTTTAGCATTACATTGACAGAAACCAATCTATGTCCATACCTTTGTTGTGTCAAACCATCATAATTTTTGTAATTTTTTCGACCTCATGGAATCTCATCCTGTGTACTATGTGTACTGTGTACTTTCATATAGGCACGGTTTCAATACAAGGAACGCCGACTCTCTCAATGTTTGTACTAGCCAAAACGTTGAATGTTTTAAACAATCCTTATGTTAGCTGATGTTATTGTTTGGAACCAAATACAAACTCTTGTACAGAATACCTCCTCTATTGGTAACTTGATAACCACGTATAAGAAGGTGTATTTTAAGCAGTTTATTCTTCTAATCACCCCCTCCCCGTCACCCCCATCTCTATCTCTTTTTGGACTGGTGTGATTATGTTTTCAGAAATACTACTGCATGTTTTGTGTTTTCCCTTGTATTATTTGCTAGTCTTTTGCTAGTTTCGGATAGTTTTAAAGGCACCTGGCAGTGGTATTTTGAAAGAAAAAAGCTTTTGTCATTAATATATGTATTTTGGTGAGTGGAATGTGAATAAACAGTTAACTAAGGTTTTTAAAAATTAGTTTTTATTTTAATTACAAATTTAAGAGTAGGCCCCCCCCTTTACCTTGACACATGGTGGCGCTGTTCATGACGTCAATCAAGGCACGATAATTGAAGGAAAAAAATGTTGTGCGTATGCGGACGTCACCCACATCACAGTATACATGTACTAGCTAGCGTATACTAGCTGGCACATCGCGCCGAAAACGCCGTCGTTAGTCTGACTTTCGCGGCCCACAACCGCTTATACTTGGGATCTGCAGGAAACAAATGCAGACTGACCCCTTCATTAGTTGTTTAGCTGCATACAGCAGCAATACACCTGGTCGGCATGGCCGGAAAATGCAAGAAAAAACCCCTTTTCGAAACGTACAAGATCACTACTGGGACCTACTTGCACGTGTGTTTACAACGTAAACGCAAGCAAATTCGAGGGGGGGGGATCGATGTTCGATCGAGGCGAAATCTGCCTCGATTGACGTCACAAAAGGGGATGGGCGGAGTCACCCCCCGAACAACTTTATCTATTTTTTTTAACATATAAATCCTCACAAACAATTACTCAAAAAGTTGTTTTATTGTTAATATACATAAACTCTTATGTTAAAAAAAATAAAAATCTATTTCCAGGCGACTTTTTAAACTTCATCTATTTTTAACAGGGTCATAATGTAAAACAGCAGAAGATCATGTGTACACTATATTATATTTCATAAAATGAATAAATACTCAACATGGGATTCTTGAGTCAGTGGAGCCAGTTTGTGTGAAGTGGGTGTGGCTTGGTGGAATTACGTCATACTTACGAGCCCAGTTCAGGCGATACATTTCACAAAGCGTCATCACACGATAAATCTTGGTTAAAATGTAAAGATTGAAATTATCCGCACGGTACTTTTTAGCCCTTCGAGAGACATGCAGGTCTATACATTATTACAGAGGGCGTTCTTTTTGTTTACCCAGACAATATTCTGCTGGTGCGGAAATGATGCCTGGGTCAGCAGTCATGGGCAGAACATGAAGTATGACTGGGCACTGTGATGTGACGCTAGTCATGTTGTGATTACTGTTATAATGATCACGCAGGGTCTATTGCTTGTCAGGAATACAACATAGGATGTGATTGCATCTATATTTCTAGCACCAGTTATCGACCACTGATTGTTTTATTCCAAATACCGACAACGACAGACAGTCGACAACATGACCAACGTGGCTAGTGGAATTGCCACCGTCAACTTCTGCCGTCCTCCGGAGACCAGTGAGACAGTTTGTCACAATGTTCCATGTGAAAAGCTCCCGCCTCTGCCGAAGCTACCGCCCTCACTTGAAGACAGGCTAGGTATAATTGTGCATGTTGTGAGTTCACTAATATTTATTGTTCATAAAAAACAATCATATATATTATGAAAAGCTGCATAGGGCAAGGTACATAATATAGTGCTATTCTTTTTCTTCTGTCTTTTACCGGTGTTCGTTCTTGTACAATATCATGTGCCCTTCATACAGAACAGACAAGGGCAGAGAACTTTCAGTTCATTTCATATTAAAAAACATGTCCAAGATGCAACCAGATTGTGAATTACTCGATGATGACACGAACCGGTATCCAGTTATATATCATTTGGAGGGGGGGGGGGGGGTCAATAGAGGACAGGATGCAAGCGGCGCGTGTGCAGTGCACTGGGCGTTGTTCAAGTTGTCAATGTCCACCAACCCATACTTAGCTAAATAAGGGCTGTTTACTATAAGACCATAGAGAGCAAGCTGGTCCTTAATCTATGGTTTGACCATGGAGCAACCCATGATTTGACATAGCAGCGTTCTAGGGCCAAATCAATGGTCATCACAAGTCCAAGTTGGTTGACACTGTAGGGGCTACACAATGTCAATTTATGACTGGTCAGATAGGGCCTTATAGCCCTGTCCCTATAACTACCCTCTGCATTATTGATTCAACAGATTTATTTAACGGTACTGACCCATGTGGCTGCGGCACGAACATTACGACAGAAGTGCCCACCATCATACCTCCAACGCCAGGGTGTCCTGAATGTGTATTGATTGTTGTACCCATTCTAATATGCCTAGTAGTAGGACTGCTCCTGCTAATTTTTTGTATCAAGAGGAAAAGGTGAGAACTACTGATGTGATCAAAGAGTTACAATCATCACTACGTAATTCATGCCATACTCAAAGAACATCACTCTAAAACCTCCCCGGTCAGAATTGACAGAGATTCAGCGTCCCGTGGGGCCTGACCCATTCTGGGTCAATATGACCCAGAATCTGTGTCAAAATTACCCCAGTTTGGCTCAAACTGACACAGAATCTGAGTCCAAATCCAATTTTGTGACCGTTTCCGGGTCAGCCTGACCGAGAAAAAGGTCTGGTTCCCTAGGCTGCGACAGGGACTTGGGGTCAATTCTGACCCGGGTTGGAGTTTTTTTGGTGTTGCAGTAATTACCATTTTAAGGCTGAAAATCACCAAATGGGAAAGAGCCGGTCATTAAGATAATTCCAGTGGCTTATGAAATGAGTGAAAGTCTGCCAAAGCTTTCAAGCAATATCAGACAGTGGAGTGAGGAGTGTATGTGACCATGTATAATCGTAATTTTTTTTATCAGAAACTATAAACTATTTTCTAAGGAAGTAAGAGAAACATTCCCGCCGTAAACACAAAATGTATGAATTATTACACATGTATGCTACGACACCCCTATACAATTTTTCTAATCATAATCTTTCTCCTCCTTCGTTATTTGCAGGTTATTCAAGTACGTTTACAGTCCCGCTAAATTGTCAAAATCTCTTGACGACTCAAGGTCTAGTAACGTTGAAGTCAGCAGAGGTGAGTCAAGGCCCAGTAGCGAAGTACGTGCAGGTCCGACTAAGGAGGTAGAATCACATGTTGAACTGCAGGCACTTTCGTCTGACGTGGAAACAGCACATAATGGGTATGAGGGTACCAGTAATGCAACACTTGAAGCCGAGCCGGAAGCTAAAGGGCAGTACCGGTGCCCAGAGTCGGCAGCGGCCGCATCGAATATGGAAACTAAAAAAGAAGATAACCGTGTAAATGAAAGTGTATAGCATCGTTTTTTCTTCATTTTCTTCAACGACTAACCAGGAACGTGAACCGTTCAGGGCTAGCACCTGATGTCTTTGTGACATGACTGTACTTAATTAATAGCTGAAACGTTAAATGTTTGAAACAATTCGTCTGTTAGCCGATGCTATTGTTTGGAACCAAATACAAACTTTTGTACAAAAAATACCTCCTCTACGGGTAAATTGAAAACCATGTATAAGAAGGTGTATTTTAAGTAGTTTATTCTTCTATTCAACCCCCTCCCCCTCCCCAAACCCTATCTCTATCTCTTTTTGGACTGGTGTGATTATGTTTTCAGAAATACCTACTGCATGTTTTGTGTTTTCCCTTGTATTAGTTGCTATAGTCTTTTGCTTGTTTCGGATAGTTTTAACTTTATCTATTTATACAGGACCACAGTGTTAAACCGCAGAAGCTGATATACAATGTATAGATATATTTCAATAAATAAATAAATAAATAAATAAATAAATACATACATAAATAGTTAAGAAAAATTAAATCGATGCAACTCCTAAAATGGGCTTCTGGAGTCAGTGGAGCCAGTTTGTGTGATGTGGGTGTGGCTTATAGATGAACTACGTCACACTTACGAACCCAGTTAAGGTGACCCAATTCACCTGAAATCAGCATACGATCAATATTATGCTATTTTTGGCGTCTGTGTGTGTAGCGTGTGTTTTGTAATTGTTCTGTTTTTTATGGACCGGGTAGTGTGTGCGCATTTTAGGCAACGAGAGCGCAATTAGACGCGCACCGCATAAATGTAGTACATGCATTTACTCCCAAAGTTCGCGTGGCCGTAGTTCACTAAAAAAAAAGAGCTTTCCGGGACAAATTGGTACAGTTGAGTTTAAAATAAATGCCTGTCTGATTTTTTTTTTTTGAAAAAAAACCCCACTTTTTTCCCCCATGTCCAATTTCCGGTTTCTGTTTTATTGCTTGGAATATGTCCTCGTCCACTGGAGGCAATCCAACTTCTAAAGCCGGTTTCAGCTCCCATTATCGGCAATTGATTTTAACCGCAGTTTACAACACATACCCCATACAAGCATGTTTCAACCGATTTGGTTTGGACACTCTCCGCCAATACGAACTTGGTTTCAAAGATACAACAAACGCATTTAAAAATTGCAAACGTGTATTCTACATGTTTCCAGCTCTCATGCTCATTTTTGCATACAAGGTGCATGTTCTAGAGCTTTCATAAAGCCAATGTATTAAAGACTTTCATCGCATCTGATGAAGTAGTTGTTTGCTACGAAAGCTCATGCGTTTTAGCCTTTAAGTGCTACCACTACCTTCCTTGTCTTAAAGATGTTCTAAAAGGTTTTTTTTTAGTAAACATTCCATTTTGTGTATATAGCGCACAGCTATACGGCAGTTTCTCTGTTTTGAATGCGTTGTGTTTGTATGATTTGTGTTGCTGGGAATTGACAGATTTATTTCACCACAATGCAAGTTGAATGACACACTCTCCACAAAATCAACAAAACGTGTTTGTTTTTTTTCTCTTGCGCAATTCTACAAAAATTTGACGCTGGTTTCCTCATGAGAGAAGACCGGGTATAGTTATTTTTACTCACTGTGATGGGCGACTATAACTTGCACTAAAAAAAACACTCTTTTGATGTTCCCAGACCCACCCTTCTAACCCTCACCGTAACCATAAACCTAATCCCTGACCCTAGCGTGTAAATCACGGGAGGTATATAGTCGCAACATGGTTGTCTGCACTTACACATAGAGGTGTCAGAACGCAGAACATTCACCGTTACAACATAAAGAGCTACAACAACTTGAACTATTATTATACATAAATCCGGTTATTCCCTTAGTCATAGAGTTTTGTTTACATAAAAAAGGTCACATACTATTTCCTGCTTCACCCTCATTATTTGTGCATGGCACAAAACAGGAAAACAGTTTCGGTTTGCGGTAACACCATGTGTATATCTACTTCCCCCTGTGTAGATTTTTGCTTTCAAATAACAAGACAAGTTGATTCTTTAAAGAACAAAAAAATCTACACGGCAAAGTAGATTATACACGTAATACCGCATACCGAATATACATTGAATACCTCACCATGCACTGTTAAAAAAATGTTCCTTAAAAAAACAGAAAAGTGCCTGCAGCAGGGTCTCCAGAACCCCTGTAATTTTACTGCACCACTCTTAACTAAATTTACAGTTCATCTGTTTTTAACAGACGATCTGTATGTGATAAATACAATTTCTCCATAAAACAAAAAAAAGTGCTTCCAGCATTCTCGAGAACTCCTGTAGTTTTACTGCATAATTATTATCACAATTTACAGTTCATCTGTTTTTTAACAGAAAATCTGCATGTGATAAATGAAATTTCTCATTAAAAAAACAGAAAAATGCCTGCACTTAAGTCTTGAGAACTCCTGTAATTTTACTGCATAATTATTATCACAATTTACAGTTCATCTTTTTTTTTAACAGAAAATCTGCATGTGATAAATAAAGTTTACCTGTAAAAACACATAAGTTCTCGAAACTCTGCTGCAGGCACCGTCTTTAAATTTACAGAAACACCAGTCTATCAAACAACTGCAACATTCTGTATTTTTAAGAGTTTATTCATCAATAATATGCAACAAACTTAATTACATCATTACTAATTCAAGACGAAACATTTACTCATGTTCTGCAAGGAATCCAGGGTCCCACATAGCATTATACCTGCATGTAGCATAAATCAACACTAAAACGCTAAAAACACCAACGTAAAAAGTATCAAACATGTCAAATAGTCAAATGGAACAGAAAATGTATAGTACTCTGGTAATGCAGTTTGTGCCAACTGGCACTTACTCTGGAATCATGTCTATCACAGGTCATCTCTGAAACAGTTTCATCACAGGTCATCTCTGAAACAGTTTCATCACAGGTCATCTCTGAAACAGTTTCATCACAGGTCATCTCTGAAACAGTTTCATCACAGGTCATCTCTGAAACAGTTTCATCACAGGTCATCTCTGAAACAGTTTCATCACAGGTCATCTCTGAAACAGTTTCATCACAGGTCATCTCTGAAAACGTTTCATCACAGGTCATCTCTGAAACAGTTTCATCTTTGAAATTTTAAACTCAACTCAGAAACCCGCACTTGGAAAGTCTGACTCTTTCCAAGACATATGTTGATGCCCAACACATAAGCTTACTCCTACACACTCAAGCACACAGCCTTCTCCATAATCGAATACCATAGCATTGCAAGGTATAACACTGGTATCAGCATTACTCACAAGGCGCAGAACATTTTTTTAAAATGTTGGCTGATTAAAAAGGAAATATCCCAAAATTAAAGGGCTTATATCTCTGCCAATAGGTTACTGATCAGGACCACATTCTGGTCAATAACATTTTCATATGCTGTCAGTGGAGTAGCAAAGTTACAAATGAATTACTGAAGGAATGTGGTATTTGTGAAAAATTTGATATCTTGCATGAAAAATGATGCCAAGCTGTAAACTACTTTTGACAAAATCTGTAAAGCATAAATTAGCTTTAACATGCATGATTAGGCGCAATAACTCTACTTAATTAGAATCATTTTGAAATACTATTGACCAATATTTGGTCCTGAAAAGTTGCCTATTTTATGAATCACCTTTACAGTAGAAATAAAACTACAAAAATACAAAATAAACTAAAAACCTAAAAAATAAACAGTTACTATATAAAAATAAATTAACTGTAAAAAATAAATTGCAGGATCCAGGGTCCCAATGTCTATGTCCTGAGCAAACAATTAGTCTTCTACCGATCTGCACGCCAGTCAGCCTCAAATTCCAGTGTTGGATACTCTGGGTACAAATGTCCTGCGCAAACAAATTGCAACAAGTCTTCTACTGATCTGTACGCCAGTCCGACTCAAATTCCATTATCCCGTGAAGGAGGGCTACAATCTTGGGAGCGACGGTAGATTTCTTATTCTTTTTGCCTCCACTCTTCGCAACTACTGGCCCCTCTGGGTTGATGCCAATCAGTTCCCTGAAAATACGAGAACAGAAAATGTATCTTGCGTTAGAATCAGCACATTTCTTAATATAGCAGAACTCAAAGGTCTAGCTGCCACAGAGGGTACGATACACCACCACAAAGTCGGGGGGGGGGGG
Organism: Pycnopodia helianthoides; assembly: GCA_032158295.1. NCBI lineage: Eukaryota > Metazoa > Echinodermata > Asteroidea > Forcipulatida > Asteriidae > Pycnopodia > Pycnopodia helianthoides. The sequence goes on from CM063251.1 coordinate 15,550,663, forward strand.
TGTTGAACAATGAGAATTCTGAAAATAAGGAATACCATAGGCAGAGATGCTTCCCTGAATACCCTACACTATATGCCCTGGTCAGCGCATAGGAACTTGTCATTTTTTTAGATACTGTCCCGGCATTAATTACCATGGCGAGACAAATTTTGACAAATCAATATGGTCACCAGAGGTGATCGTCTACAAATAAAATTAACAACAAAGGGCACTGCGATATGGAACAAATTATGATAATTTCACAAGGCCCCGACAGGCCTCATTATTTCATCACATCCTCGAGACACAATGTCACATCACTGCATCATAGCCTGGGCAGAGACCGACGTGACGTCACAAAATATGACGTCATGTCTCATCATCTGCCAGTGGCCACCCTTATAGCGTCACATCACGATGTCACCAGGGTAATGACACTGTGACGTCACTGGGAACTGGGGAATGTGTATGACATCACCGATGTCACCACTGGTCATGTTGTGCATCAGTCATCATGCTCTTTCAAGCGCGAACAAGTTTTGTAGCAATAACATTGAAACCTAAGAAAAGTTAGTAAAAAAACTCACCTTTGGATAAACTCCATTGTGACCGCCGCCTCTGGTGGATACTCCAAAGAAAGCGTGTAAAAGCATGAGAAGAGGCTTATGACAGCTTCACTGAAGGTGGCAATTCGATCATTGACAACGTCGGACCCCTCTATTACGAGGTAGAACAGGTTCCGGCCCTGCAAGATGTCTTCCCTTGATCCTGAAATAAGAGGGGAAAAAGTAGTACATGTAAGCGACTAGTTATGGGGGCCAGACAGATGACATCGGATGCAATGCTGCTGGTAAAAGCTCACCCAAGACATCCTGGTTGAGGAAGCTGAAATCTAGTCCAAGAACACAGATAGCAGCCATTTTAGTCATGGAATCACAGGCAAATTTCAGAATGTTCGCCGACTATCCTGAGAGTTTGATTCCCCAGGACGTTCCGTGGATAACCCGCGGACATCTCACATGATGTTGATGGCCACTGGACATGCGCCATCCGAAAGTCTTTCTCTCTAGATTCACTCCAGATGTCATGTAAGATGTCCATGGCCAAATGTCCGCCAGATATCAAAACCGTTGGCGTTAGGCACAAAACTCACCAATGATTGCAATGAATGGAGTATGAGGCTTCAGTTTGTCATCGTCAATCTTCTGCTTATTACCATCAACCTGTAATAATGACATTTAGAAGTTTAGAACATAACAGATTCGGATAACTGCTGAGGTTGGGAGAGGTGGGCATGACCCCTCGGTCAGAGCATATCCCCATGTCAGTGTCATCATATGGTCGACACCCTCATCACTGCAACAACAGGACAGGTGTTGTCACTACCAACACTACCTCTACCCCGGTTTTCCCACTCACTACTACCAGGACATTGTAAAAAAAACAGTAACCTATCTACAGCGGTGCATAAGTTTGTTCACCTGACTGGAGTAAAAATAGCCTTTTTGGATTACATTCCAGTAGTTTGAGCAACAAAATCCACTGAGTTCTGGAGGTTTTAAGATACTAGTTCTGCTTCCAAATAACAGAATTGGCAGCACCATACTGTATCTTCATGGACTGCTCAGTGACCAGCACAGTGGGGTGGATCGTAGCTTTCATTGGATGGGGCCTGACCATTCACTAGAAGGCCACTATCCATCAACATTAACACAACAAACACATGCCTCCAAGTCCAATGTCCCTGCCCATTTAAACCAAGGAAAACACCCATTCATGTCCCATTTAAATCCACAATAAAATGCAATACCCTTAATCCTTATTATCTGTTTAACATCATGTAGCAGCCATGCCACCACAGGGTCACACCAATACACATGCACAACAAAACTACAGTGCACAGTGTAACCATCATGGAGGTAGTGTAACGGTATGAATGACCACATGGCCGGGCCGCCCATGACACTGACACATTACCATAATTATTAATTCATACATGATTCACAAACACGTTATTCTCTACAATTTCCAAGACCAAAATCTCTCTTTGTACTTAATCAATATTCACCAAAATTACACCCATAAAAATCATGAGACATATGATGTTACTTTGAATACCTTTTAAAGTAATAAATAAATATAGAATATATCAAAATCAGAGATTTAAAAGTAAGAGTAAGAAAATGTGTGTTTACCTGTTGAAAGTTGTGCAGGCCGTTAGCGAAGGTCACCAAACCCCGGGAAACCAGTGAGCTACAACAATGAAACGTGTAGTGGATGTCGGGACACAAGCAGATCAGTATTTTAGTAAACTTTTAACATGAAGTATACGAAACATAAATGAAAACAGTGAACTCGCCGCGCATCGCACAAAAGGCGCACAATCGACAAGGGGGCAACGACCCCCGTAGTTAGTTGGTTCTGATGAGGTGAGTGATGATGCAAATCAGCAACACAATAATTGGCCCAACGTTAGACCTGCTGATACTGTTCGTGGCAGGGGTCGTGGAATCGAAAAGCTGAGGATATTCTGCAGTGGCAGAAAAAGCATAATGTGCCAAATAATATTCTTTTTAGTTTTACTAGCCTATCAATTTTGGGGGTATGACAGGATAAAAGTATTCTGTAAAAAAAACAATTTTTCGATCTTTTTCTGAATCTGTTCTGTTAAATTGCAAAAGAAAAATTACCGCCTGTAAAGAACGTTTATTAAAAAGAAAGAAGTGTCTGAAATTAATAAAATTTCACGTTAAAAACCGACAATACGGCATTTCAAGTGAAATAATTGAAACATTCTGTTGAAAACCAGCTGTTCGTTGCTTTCTGGAATTTTGCTGTAAATTTACAAATGGACTGCGGTATGAATTGACTCACCAAATCAATCTTCTAAAAATAAGATCTTTCATTAAAAATTATGAAAGATTTCTTTCTAATCTACAAAGCACTCGGTTAAATTTAGAATATCATTGTTTGGGGATGACAGGATAAATTTATTTCTGTAAAAAAACAAATTGTTCGTGCTTTCTGAATCTGTTCTGTTAAATTGCAAAAAAGAAAAATGATCACCTGTGTAAACTGTTTGAGTTAAATAGTTTCACGTTAAATAACGAAATTAGGCTTTTCAACTGATATTTAATGAAAAATGCTGTTGAAAAACCAGGTGGTTAGTTGCTTTCGGGAATTTTGCTGTATAAAAGTACTGATGGACTGCGGCTAATATAATGCTTCACAAATGCATTTTGTGTTAAAAAAACGATTTTTAATTTAAATGATACAAAGTTTTTTAAGCTACAAAGCACTCTGTTATATTACAGTAACATCAAGATTGGGGGGATGATCAGGATAAAAATATTCTGTAAAAAAACAATTTTTTCCGTTCTTTTTCTGAAATCTTGTTCTGTTATAATTGAAATGAAAAATTAGCCTGTAACGAACGTTTGTTAAAATGCCAAAAGGAACTGACTGAAATTTATAAATTTTACGTTAAATAACGAAATACTGTTGAAACCAGTTATTTCGTTGTTTCAGGAATTTTGCTGTAAAATTACAGTGGGGACTGCGGCTAAAGCTTCAAAATTTTTTGTAAAAAAACAGATTGTCATTAAAATGAAGGATTATCTAAATATTCGGAGCACTCTGTGTAAATTACAGAAAATTGATATCGGGGTTGAAAAGGGATACAAATTTTCTGTAAAAAATAACAATAACTTTTAATCACAAAATCTTTTGTTATATTGCAGTAAATTTCCAGATAAGACATTTACAGACTGATTTCTGTAATTTTTTTTCTGTAAAATTCTGTTTTTTTTAAACAGTGTGAATGCTCAAAAACCATATAGGAAAACAGATTTAAAAAAAAACTAAAATATGCAGTGTCACGTTCCAAAAAAACCTATTGAGAGTAACTATCACCACCCTACAAGTCGGGGGGGGGGGGTGTTGAACAATGAGAATTCTGAAAATAAGGAATACCATAGGCAGAGATGCTTCCCTGAATACCCTACACTATATGCCCTGGTCAGCGCATAGGAACTTGTCATTTTTTTAGATACTGTCCCGGCATTAATTACCATGGCGAGACAAATTTTGACAAATCAATATGGTCACCAGAGGTGATCGTCTACAAATAAAATTAACAACAAAGGGCACTGCGATATGGAACAAATTATGATAATTTCACAAGGCCCCGACAGGCCTCATTATTTCATCACATCCTCGAGACACAATGTCACATCACTGCATCATAGCCTGGGCAGAGACCGACGTGACGTCACAAAATATGACGTCATGTCTCATCATCTGCCAGTGGCCACCCTTATAGCGTCACATCACGATGTCACCAGGGTAATGACACTGTGACGTCACTGGGAACTGGGGAATGTGTATGACATCACCGATGTCACCACTGGTCATGTTGTGCATCAGTCATCATGCTCTTTCAAGCGCGAACAAGTTTTGTAGCAATAACATTGAAACCTAAGAAAAGTTAGTAAAAAAACTCACCTTTGGATAAACTCCATTGTGACCGCCGCCTCTGGTGGATACTCCAAAGAAAGCGTGTAAAAGCATGAGAAGAGGCTTATGACAGCTTCACTGAAGGTGGCAATTCGATCATTGACAACGTCGGACCCCTCTATTACGAGGTAGAACAGGTTCCGGCCCTGCAAGATGTCTTCCCTTGATCCTGAAATAAGAGGGGAAAAAGTAGTACATGTAAGCGACTAGTTATGGGGGCCAGACAGATGACATCGGATGCAATGCTGCTGGTAAAAGCTCACCCAAGACATCCTGGTTGAGGAAGCTGAAATCTAGTCCAAGAACACAGATAGCAGCCATTTTAGTCATGGAATCACAGGCAAATTTCAGAATGTTCGCCGACTATCCTGAGAGTTTGATTCCCCAGGACGTTCCGTGGATAACCCGCGGACATCTCACATGATGTTGATGGCCACTGGACATGCGCCATCCGAAAGTCTTTCTCTCTAGATTCACTCCAGATGTCATGTAAGATGTCCATGGCCAAATGTCCGCCAGATATCAAAACCGTTGGCGTTAGGCACAAAACTCACCAATGATTGCAATGAATGGAGTATGAGGCTTCAGTTTGTCATCGTCAATCTTCTGCTTATTACCATCAACCTGTAATAATGACATTTAGAAGTTTAGAACATAACAGATTCGGATAACTGCTGAGGTTGGGAGAGGTGGGCATGACCCCTCGGTCAGAGCATATCCCCATGTCAGTGTCATCATATGGTCGACACCCTCATCACTGCAACAACAGGACAGGTGTTGTCACTACCAACACTACCTCTACCCCGGTTTTCCCACTCACTACTACCAGGACATTGTAAAAAAAACAGTAACCTATCTACAGCGGTGCATAAGTTTGTTCACCTGACTGGAGTAAAAATAGCCTTTTTGGATTACATTCCAGTAGTTTGAGCAACAAAATCCACTGAGTTCTGGAGGTTTTAAGATACTAGTTCTGCTTCCAAATAACAGAATTGGCAGCACCATACTGTATCTTCATGGACTGCTCAGTGACCAGCACAGTGGGGTGGATCGTAGCTTTCATTGGATGGGGCCTGACCATTCACTAGAAGGCCACTATCCATCAACATTAACACAACAAACACATGCCTCCAAGTCCAATGTCCCTGCCCATTTAAACCAAGGAAAACACCCATTCATGTCCCATTTAAATCCACAATAAAATGCAATACCCTTAATCCTTATTATCTGTTTAACATCATGTAGCAGCCATGCCACCACAGGGTCACACCAATACACATGCACAACAAAACTACAGTGCACAGTGTAACCATCATGGAGGTAGTGTAACGGTATGAATGACCACATGGCCGGGCCGCCCATGACACTGACACATTACCATAATTATTAATTCATACATGATTCACAAACACGTTATTCTCTACAATTTCCAAGACCAAAATCTCTCTTTGTACTTAATCAATATTCACCAAAATTACACCCATAAAAATCATGAGACATATGATGTTACTTTGAATACCTTTTAAAGTAATAAATAAATATAGAATATATCAAAATCAGAGATTTAAAAGTAAGAGTAAGAAAATGTGTGTTTACCTGTTGAAAGTTGTGCAGGCCGTTAGCGAAGGTCACCAAACCCCGGGAAACCAGTGAGCTACAACAATGAAACGTGTAGTGGATGTCGGGACACAAGCAGATCAGTATTTTAGTAAACTTTTAACATGAAGTATACGAAACATAAATGAAAACAGTGAACTCGCCGCGCATCGCACAAAAGGCGCACAATCGACAAGGGGGCAACGACCCCCGTAGTTAGTTGGTTCTGATGAGGTGAGTGATGATGCAAATCAGCAACACAATAATTGGCCCAACGTTAGACCTGCTGATACTGTTCGTGGCAGGGGTCGTGGAATCGAAAAGCTGAGGATATTCTGCAGTGGCAGAAAAAGCATAATGTGCCAAATAATATTCTTTTTAGTTTTACTAGCCTATCAATTTTGGGGGTATGACAGGATAAAAGTATTCTGTAAAAAAAACAATTTTTCGATCTTTTTCTGAATCTGTTCTGTTAAATTGCAAAAGAAAAATTACCGCCTGTAAAGAACGTTTATTAAAAAGAAAGAAGTGTCTGAAATTAATAAAATTTCACGTTAAAAACCGACAATACGGCATTTCAAGTGAAATAATTGAAACATTCTGTTGAAAACCAGCTGTTCGTTGCTTTCAGGAATTTTGCTGTAAAATTACAAATGGACTGCGGCTGAATTGCCTCACAAATCAATCTTCTAAAAAAACAGATCTTTCATTAAAAATTATGAAGATTTCTTTAATCTACAAAGCACTCTGTTAAATTTACAGAAAATCAATGTTTGGGGCATGACAGGATAAAAATATTCTGTAAAAAAACAAATTGTTCGTTCTTTTTCTGAAATCTGTTCTGTTAAATTGCAAAAGAAAAATGATCACCTGTGTAAACTGTTTGAAGTTAACAAAGTTTCACGTTAAATAACCGAAAATACGGCATTTCAACTGAAATAATTGAAAAATTCTGTTGAAAACCAGTTGTTCGTTGCTTTCAGGAATTTTGCTGTAAAATTACAGATGGACTGCGGCTAAAATGCTTCACAAAACATTTTTGTAAAAAAAAGATTTTTCATTTAAAATGATGACAAGTTTCTTTAATCTACAAAGCACTCTGTTAAATTACAGAAAATCAATATTGGGGGGTATGACAGGATAAAAATATTCTGTAAAAAAACAATTTTTTCGTTCTTTTTCTGAAATCTGTTCTGTTAAATTGCAAAAGAAAAATTACCGCCTGTAACGAACGTTTGTTAAAATGCAAAAGAACTGTCTGAAATTTAATAAATTTTACGTTAAATAACCGAAAATACTGTTGAAAACCAGTTATTTCGTTGCTTTCAGGAATTTTGCTGTAAAATTACAGATGGACTGCGGCTAAAATGCTTCAAAAACATTTTTGTAAAAAAACAGATCTTTCATTACAAATGAAGATTACTCTAAATATACGATGCACTCTGGTAAATTACAGAAAATTGATATACGGGGTCTGAAAGCATACAAATTTTCTGTAAAAAAATAACAATAACTTTTTAATACAAATCTTTCTGTTAAATTGCAGTAAATTTCCAGATAAGACAATTTACAGAATGATTCTGTAATTTTTTTTCTGTAAAATCTTCTGTTTTTTTTAACAGTGTGCAATGCCTCAAAAACCATATAGGAAAACAGATTTAAAAAAAAAAACTAAACTACTGCTGTGTCAACGTTCAAAAAAAACATTTGAAGAGTACACTATAAACCCTACAAAGTCACTGCTGTTGAAATTACAAAGCGTGAATCGGTGTTTGCTGTTTTCACTGAAGTGTGACTAGTGATGAGCGATTTTGAAGACAGCTGTCTCAAAAACTAAAAAATTACGTAAACTTACTCTTTACCGGAAACTTGGCAGAAACCAAATTAAATGTTCTTTCTCTGTTTTGTAAAGGGTTGACAAAATAACCAATTAGTTCCATCCGTTTCGGGTGTTTTTGTTGTTGTTTGATTGTGTGTTTTTTCATATGGTTTTGCAGGGCCCCAGCTTGAACCGTAATCCAATGCGCGATTATTTGTTTACTAGAAATTGAAGGGGAATTGTACAAATACACGGAAATATGAGACTGTCTCAAGCCCAGTTTACGACTCGCTGACAGTCACATAATTATAAAGGGCGCCATTGTATTTAAAAAAAATATATTCTCACACCTTATTATGGTAAGCATAATTTTGTTGTGCTTAGCTGTTTTTTGTCGTCACGATCAAAGGAGGTCTGTAGCTGTACATGTACTTGGAATTATGAACTCCCCACCCTAATAATTTATTGCACGTGCGCGTGCGCGTGTGCTCTCCATAGATTGATAAATGGCGGGGGCGTCAGATGACTGGGTTAGAGTTCATAATTCCATTGATCGTGACGATGACAACCCCTTTTTTAAGCAGCTCTATGAAATTGGGCCCCGCCATTAATAAATAATATGACGGATTGACAATGAGTCCCTGCATACGTGGAAATAAAAAGTGACGTTGAATGACATAATCAAGCTACAAGCCAGACTGTTTTTGTTGTGGTATTGTATTTACTCTGCATTCCGTGATGCAACTCCTGACCTAGTTAACAATGGCAGCTGTTATACTACCTAAAAATAGAAGAATATTGCAGAAGGGGGCAACCCCTACTATTTTATCGGCAGTCACAGATCATAGAGATCAAGCCTATTGATATTAATGTGCATTATATCCTGCTCTTCAAGGGGGAAATCCATCGCGAGAGCACTTCTAACATTAAGGAACGGGGGCTCCGAAAAAAAGGAGTTTTGGAAGTTGCAACTTCACAAGTAGGCCTACACTTTTACAGTTTTACAGAAGGAAATCACGGGCACAATTTAATACTGCTTACAGCAAATAATGAGCATGATACCAGTCACAGATGGTTCACTTTGACAAGGTCTGTTTGGCTGGTAACCTTATTCTGGTTAGTATAATTATGTTGTTAGCTCATACTTTCTGTGCTTAAAGGAACATTACAGAATTGGTAAGAAAAAAACTTGTAAAATATACTTTTTGATCACAGATTTACATAAAACTTACACGGTCTACTGATGACGATAGTAGAAAACATCCCTTGAAATATTTCCATCTGAAATGCCATATTTGATGAGAAATAAATAAACTAATTTTCCGATTGGAGTTTATCGCTTAGTGAGCGTTTTATTCATTTGTTGAATCTATATGATTTCATGCAAATGTGTAATCGGTTTTTCACTTTTTTTCTCGTGACCCAGATGGCCGATCGATCTCAAACTTTTACAGGTTTGTCAGTTTATGTATAGGCTATATGGTGGATTACATAGTTTTGTTGGCAAAAACCAATTCTGTAATGTTCCTTTAAGCCTTAAGCAACTTTATGAATTTGGGCCCCGGAGTCATGGAATGTTGCTTGTTCATCTATTTGTATAACTTTTATCAGTAGATTACCAGAGCATTAATTTGTAGTCAGTTTAGTTCCTCAACGTATTGGTACGAAATACATCCAGAATTAAAAGGATACAAACACTCATTTTATTGTTATTATTTTTTTTTTAATAATCCTTTCTCATCAATGAAAACAATATGTAGCCCTGGGAAAAGTCACTTAGGCGTCGTTGACAAGCTGTGAATTTCTTTATATAAAAGACTTGCTGGATAATGTTGTCATTAATAATTGTACTACTAATAATAAGTGGTTTGTGTATGCTGAGAATGCTGCAGGATTGAAATAAATCTTGAAGAGCATCAAACCAATTCTCTTATTCCCTTTCCTTATTATTATATATATATATATAAATATAAAAAAGAACATTGGCTAACAAATTGTCCTATAATAGTAACAATAAAATAAAGAAGTTGAGACAACTCAATTCTTCAATCAACTTCGAAAAACAACAAATGTTTTTACAGCGTTATTAGTCAGAGTTATATAAGAGCCGTTACAGAACTTGGGGCACTGTACATTTTTCTTAAACAATTTTAAGGACTTCCCCATCCCATCCCTCATAAACCATTTTTCTGGCACGGTCTAATTTGGGCCATGTGGGTCCTCCCTGCACGCAGCAGCCAATGATAAAGAGAGTTGGCGCATTTACATGCCCACGACTCGTTCCTTCCTCCATGATTGCATAATCTATTTGTACAGGGCACATTTTGATATAGCCCTGGTGGCCTTTGTACAGCACAGAGGAAGAGTCCTATATAGGGCTAATTTTGATAGAGTTGCTCCACTGAGACTAGTGCCAATTCAAGCTTAGGTCAACTGCTCAGCAAAAGGTCAGCGTAGGGCCCAGTCACGAACATCAGGGCCAACTTTAATAGGGCTGCTTTAGCAGAAAATACTGCTTGCAAATTTCTGCTTAGCAACCATGAGCAGGATACCAGTCACAAATGGTACACGTGACATGGCATTTTAGTTGGTAACCTTATCTGGTGAGCATTTGTACTGTGATTAGCTACTTCTTGTGCTTGAGGCAGTTCTACGAAATTGGCCCCTAGGTGAAAGGTCTGAACCTGGGCTCCAAATTATTGGAGGCATGTTGAAATGGTGGCTTTTCAACCTTTTGATAACCCCGCGGGTTATAAAATATCAAGGAGCTTCTGGGAGTAGTATCTTCAGTTATGGCTAATGATTCGCTTAATGTTTTCACCGGGCAGAAATAAAACAGGACTGAAATTGAAACCTATGAATTTTTGCTCTGCAAGTTTTTTTCGGCTATGCTCTTTAAAATTATGAATTAAAACAGCTCAGCGGAAGTTAACCAAATACTGAGACATTAACCGCTTAGTCGTCACAGACACTGTAACAACACTGATGCTGCTTGGACATTGTTCGACAGATGGTTTGATGTAAGTCTTTGTGGTATTTTAGCACATTCTAGAAAAAACAAATGTTCCATTTACAGAATTCCCTAGAAAAAACAGGAAACGTGAATATTCATGGACATGGCCTACAGGAAGAAAACAAAAAACTTGTGCCCATTGGCTTCTCCTTTTTTGCCAATCTGCTAGGACTCAAAGAAAATAAACAAACGGTTTCAGACTACACTTTAAGTAATACATTTTGTAGAACACCGACTGGTAAAAAAAAAATTCCAAACATATCCATATCAGTTTTAAAAAAAAGGCCAACCCTCATTTTGTGAAAAGAATAATTCTTTAATGCAATACTAAAATGAACGTGTAAGTATAACTCTTATCTTCCTGATTTCCACCAGAACTTTTTCTCAAAATTATTTTTTTTTGTCATCACCCATTTTTTTCTCATCCCGATATCTTCGATATAATTTACTCTGTACTGTCTGTCACACACTCAGCTCAGCCGATAACATATACGCTACACGTTTTTTTCCATTCATTATCGTTATTATTTGTTTGTTTTTTTAAAGTTATATACATTAAACATAATTATTAAGAAATATACAAAATGTACCACCCAGTTCGGGTTTCATGTTGAATCTACAAAAGGTCTACCAAGACGCGAGAGAAAAACACAAAAGGAAAAAAATAACAACAATGATTTGCTTTCCGATCTATGACCAAATATTGGCCTGTGACGATAGTCATTCAGTTAATCAACAGCTCAATTCAACTACACATGTACTTATTAAAAGTTCTAACTCTAACAACTGATTACATACAATTCATATTGTGTCAACTACGAACAGAAGCTCTTCCAGTGCCGATTCTTGGTAAGTATACCATTTCCAATTCTTGGAAGTTTATCATACGTTAATTTAAACACAATAACCACACCGTTCTTTTACAGTTCGAGCAGAAAGCATCTACTACTCTTAGTAATCAAGCAGTACTTATTTTCAATCCAAATAATCAAATACCAGGCATCTTTAAAAAAAATTCCCGCACAGAAAGAAATGTTCCATCTCATCAAAGCATGGCAGAGAGTTGGCGACTGCTGTAAAAGTTAGTTATTCGACTAGTTCTAATCTAGGAGGTTTCTTAGTCTAAAGTTACTACCAATACCGTTTGCTCTAAAATGTTGCCATCTGAAAATCTGATTTTTTTTAATTTGTTTTTATCGTAGAGGAAATGATTTGCCTTTCCCTTTAAATCTTGAGAAATGAAGCATAAAAAAGCATGCAACTATCAACTGTATTTTAAAAAACCATAATTTATTTCACCAATATTTTTTCATGTTAGTTTTGATACATGCTTCTTAAAAACTGGATGATTGAATGAATGTACATTTGTATATGTACTCTCTCAAAAAACGCCTAATAATTCAGTACAATCCATTTAATATCATTATCAAGTGAATTCTTGTGGATTCTAAAATAATTGGCCCGTCAGTGTCTTAGTCAAGAACGAAAAAATGATCTGTGCTTCCACGGTGAGAGCCAGCATATTTCCAACCGGAAGAATGGGTCATACTTCATGAATGCAATGTATCAACGCTCATGACATCAACAATTGTTGCCAAAATCTGACAAGTTAAAAGTCAAACCCTCTCGAGGAAAGCATTATTTGTTCAATATCTTCAAAATGTTGCTTTGCTTCAAATGGTGGATTTTCGTTGAAACATTGGATCTAATGTCCACAATTCCCAAGTTGGTGCTATCCCAAGACCCTTCACAGTGAAAATCAATTCTCCTGAAAATAAATCCCACTGACGAGCTAATTACAAGACCAAACCCCAAAACAAACAAATTTTGACAAACTTGTCAGTGCTTCTTTGTGGTCTTCTCTCCTAAATAGAGAGCACATTTTTGGCATCATGCAAGACAAGTCAAGTGGTTAACTACTGATTTGATAGCCCAGAAAACACATCATGCAAAGAACCAAAGTTCGCCCTAGGGACCAAAGTCATAGAGCTACTGGGCGTACAAGAATGCCAAGAGCAAATCTGTCACTTTTCGGCTGCCAAAATGTCAAGTGATTTAAAGGGACATTACAGAACTGGTAAGAAAAAAACATGTAAAATATACTTTTTGATCACAGATTGACATAAAACTTACACGGTCTAATGATGATGATAGTAGAAAACATCCCTTGAAATATTTATGTCTGAAATGCCATATTTGATGAGAAATGAATAAACTAATTTTCCGATTAGAGTTTATCGCTCAGTGAGCGTTTTATTCATTTGTTGAATCTATACGATTTCATGCAATTGTGTAATCGGTTTTTCACTATTTTCTCGTGACCCAGATGGCCGATCGATCTCAAACTTCTACATGTTTGTCAGTTTATGTATATGGTGGATTACATAAGGTGTTTACACTGCCAGCAACTGTTTTGTTAGCAAAAACCAATTCTGTAATGTTCCTTTAAGTGACTTAATCACGTAAACACATAGACAATTGTAAACATGTTAAGCATCCCCATCCCTCCCACAAAAATTTGTTATTAGTTCCATGAAACTGGGCGATTGATATTGGTTTTCAGATTAAAAGAACAGGCCCCAAAAATTACAATTTGTCACAGAGAACAAAAATAGTGATTACAGTACAGAGTACAGGATTTTGTTTACATTCAACTCTTTGACAGTGGAAGTAAAGAGAGGTGACATTTCATGGAATGTTGAAAATGCTTTTAACAACAGCTGAACAAAATGTGTATAACATTTAAATGATCATAATGCAGAAAGTACCACCGAGCTATTCCAATCAGTTATCACTTGTCAAACTGTTCGACCATTTTCTTTAAAACCAAGTTGAGGTTGAGTAAGTGAGACTGGAAGGTTAACATGGTGGAAAGACAAAAACGTAAGAAATTTGCGGCGACACCATGTACATGTAGTTAGCTCTCTCTTTTGAGTAATGATGGTTCCGAAAAGAACCGGTGGACTCTGTCCTTTCTTCATCGGGAGACGTGTCTGTGCATCGTCCTGACGGCGGACAGAGTATACTGTCCGAAACGCCGAGTCCACTGGTTCTTTTTCGGAACCATAATTACCACATAAAAATACTTGAAAGATAAATTTAACTAAAATGGTGTCACCGAAAATGTCTCATGTTGTTTTTGAGTAACTGATAAGACATTACATACATAGTCAACCCTCGTTATAAAAAAGGTTCTGGGCCCAATTTCTTTTTTAGCTGCTTAAGCCGAAAATATTGCCTAACAATTGTCTGCTAAGCAGAAATGAGCAGGATACCAGTCGCAAATTGTATATGTAACATGGTATTTTGGCTGGTAACCTTATTCTGGTAAGCATAATTTTGCGGTGCTTAGCTACTTTTTGTGCTCAAGCAGCTCTTATGAAATTAGGCCCTGCTTATAAAGAGTACAGTCTGAAGTCTTGAATCTCATTCTTGCTTCGTTTAGCTCTTCTCTTATACCACATTCCTATTATAAAGAGGTTATTTGGCCAGCCTCGGTGATTTTGTCATAACGAGAGTCAACTAATACCTTTATAACAGATGGAACAATTCAGTGTCAATCCTTTGCAATTTCGATTCTGGCGTAAAAAAGGAAAGAAAACAAGACAGACCACGTTTCAACTTTTCCTCGCTTCCGTGGGAACAGTTCTGACATGATTTTAACAGTACTAGATTTGAATATCTAAAGAAAATAAATAGACAGTCTAACCATCGAGTTAATATTAATTTCAAATGGTTACATCTCAACGATACCTCCAAGTGAGAATGGCAAATACATTCGTCTCAAGTGGGTATCAAACTGCCATCTACAGATATCATCCTTGGTACAAATATACCTGTTAGACTTAAAATGTCTGCTAATTATTTCTCTTCGAAGTCTTCATATAACGTTTTATGTACAAGTGATCAGCAGTTCAAACTAAGAAACAAAGAAAAACTAAATAATAATTTTTAAAAAGAAACAACCAATTGTCTTTTTATTCTATTGAAGATTTTTCTCTTTTCTAATTAAATTTAAAATTAAATAATAAAAAACCAACACTTATTAATTTTTTAAGACATTTTTGTTGTTGTACTGTTTCCTTTTAATGAAACAGGATTTTTTCTTCTCACTGATAATTTCAAATTTCTTTATACTGCAGTGCAACATGAAAAATAACAAATATAAAATACAGTGTTTAAGGTTCTTATAAAATCCAAGATGCACAACCATGTTAAGCTTCAAACAAAGACAACATTTTTTTTTCTCAGTTTCTCTGCAACACACAAATTCTTCATGTAAATATTTTCATAGCTTCATCATTCAATCGACTTAACAATTTTTAAATACACTTTGGGATTATCATGAAACATTCATACACATTCTTGAAGATTACAAGCTTAAAGTTGAATTCACAGCTTTTGGATAATGTAATAAATGCCTTTACAGTAAAGATTAGGGTAAAAGCAAAAGAATACATAAATAAACAAAAATGATTGGTTACAAATGTTTTTTTTCGTTTTTTTTGTTAAGTCAGTCACTTCTAAAATAAGATTGTTGCTTTCAAATACCCCAACTAGAAAATGAGTCAATATATTCGCATTCTTATGCTGATTTAGTGAAGACGGAACAAAGAGTAGCTCATCTCACATAGGAGGAGGAGGGGGAGGGGGTATATCTCTCTAGGGAGGGGTGGTGGGGGAGGGGGGAGGTGGCCCATCTGATGGTGGCTGACTGTAAGGATAGAACGAGAACCCATCAGAGGACGGCAATGCCGTGACTGTTGTGAGGGGCGCGTTGGGCAACAACCCCGACGTGTTGTACGAGAACTGACCGGTGGAAGCCAAGCTGGGACTGTTGTCCTGCAGCATCACATGACTGCGTTTGTTGTTGTAGTCCATGTACCCCGGGGCAGTAGGCTGGTTCGGATCAGAGGGTGGCATGGGAAACCGCAACAGAGACTGAGCGTCAGGGAGAATGGACTGGGACTTCAAGTAGCGCTCCGCACCATGAGCTCTCTTCTTCGCTGGTGAGGAGATTGCCGGGGATTCCTCTCTACCTGAGGATACTGAATCCGAGCGGCTGTGCGATCGTTTCCTTCGATGTGGCTCACCACTATCCTCTACTCTACGTTGACTCCTGGACTTGTGGTGGTGTTTATGCTTCCGATGGTGGTGGTGATGCTGCCGGTGGCTGCTGCCTCGCTCCCTATCTGGGGTGATTTCCGTTTCAGGTGGATGGTCAGAATTTGCCTGCATCTTGGTCAGATTCAGCTTCAGGAGTAACGCTGGTGAGCCTGTTTGTCTGCGGTCTGACGGCGACTCCACTTTGGCATTATTACTGCTGCCGCTGTTCATCGAGCTGGACAGACCCTTTATCTTTAACCTGATGCCTGTCGACGTGGTAAGGATGGAGTGGGGCTGGCTATCACCAGCAGCATCAGTAGTAGGGGCTTGTTCAGCTGGGCTTGGAATGGCATCAGTGTTGGGCGTTCCTCTTCGATTATGATCTGATGATCGATGGTGTTTATGTGATGAACTCTTGGATCTGTGTTCGTCTGAATGCCGTTTTCTGTGATGGCTTTCCTTTTCTCTGTAACTCTTTGGAAGAGAGCTTTCATCACGCTCCTTTTTTTTCTCTTTGGGTTCCACTGTGTTTTCTTCAAGAAATTGGGGCTTTGGTTCCAGGAGGGAAGGTGGTTCAAAACCCTGCTTCTTTGACAATGCTGCGATATCTGCATTAATAAGTTCATCAATGTCCGTTTCTACAGATTCGCTGTCAGGTGCCTGATCTGAACCTCCTGATATTAGTACTTCAAGGGGTTTTATTGTTTCCCACACAACTTTTTTGTCAGATGTTCCTCCTGCATGGGCGACTTTTGGTGTTTCAGACACTGCTGCCTTTGATGGCTTGGAGGCTTGGCTTGATGCTCCAGGTGAGGCCCGAGATCTGGGCGTTGTGGATTTCTGAGATTTCGGAGTCAAAGGTTTGTGCTGTTTGTCTGTGTCTGCCTTCAGAGGAGTAACCGTTTCTGCCCTTTGTGAGTTGGCCTTGTCAGGAATGTACGAGTAAGATATATCCGACTGTTTAGGTGTTACTGGCTTAAGTGAGGAAGGCATGCCCATTTTCTCCAAGGGATTCTCAAGTTTTGCAGATGGCGGTGTCTGAGGCTTTCTACGTATTGCTGCTTTCGAACTGGATGCTGCTGTGTCTAATATCTCTGTCTTAATATTCAGATCAGCTTGCAGAACTGCCATTTCCAAGACTTTTAGTTTTGGCTGCGGAGACAAAGGTGACATCGGCTCCGGCGGTGGTGACTTCTCCAGCTTAACAGGTGTAGCTAGTGGGGGAATTTGTGATTTCGGTGTTGTTTGCCTGTGACTTAGTCCAGGTTCCATCTTTAGTCTTTGACGCTTTGAGGGATCTGGTTTGGGAGGTTGAGGCTGGTTAAGCTTTTGTGTTCTGGGAGCATCTGGTTTCTCTGCCTTCACCACTGGTGAGTTAACCACTGGTAAGTTAACCACAGGTGTCGGAGGAATCTGTGGTTCTTGTTTTACCATCTTACTTGGAAGTACGTTTGGCTTCAGTTTCGAGGTCATTTCTGAAGTGTCAGTTCTAAGCCGTTTGAGCAGCTCATTGTTTGGAGTAAATTGAGAATCGGTCTTTGATAACCTTAGTGTCTCCGTTTTCTGAGGTTTATGCCCAACAGATTTCTGCACTTTGGCTACTTCAGGGCCCTTCACTTTTGTAGCCTTCGGAGCCTTTAATTTTGAGGAACCAGGACTCTTCACTTTTGCAGGCTCTGTTTTGATCACTGCTCCTGTTTCAGATTTTGGAACTTTTAAGACCTCAGGCCTCTGTAGGTGCGGATCCTCCGACTTGTGTGGCTTTGTCATATTGTGTCTGTTTAATGCTGGCGTACTTGATTTCTCAACTTTCACAGTCTCTGTTTGTGGTAAGAGCACCCGTTCAGGTCTTTGTGGTTTAGGCAACTCGTGGTCAATGGGTAGAGGTGGTTCCACTTTCTGAGTTGGTAGATTACTCACTTTCTGCTCTTGCCCAACATAGCTAAGTGGGACCAGTGGCGGCACAGCTGGCTGGGACAAATGTTTCTCGATGGAAGGTGCTTTGGGAGTTTCAAATCTCTGCGGCTTGAGAGATTGCGATTTGTGCAGTTTGGCCATGTCTGGATGAGGTACTCTGTGTTTCTCTGATCTCTGAATCACCTGGTTCTCAGACCTCTGAGATCTATGGGTTTCAGATTTGACAGGCCTAAGTGTCTCTGGATTTTGCTTCACAACTGGTTCTGTAGTCTGAAGCTTCACAGAACTGTGCGCTTTTTGGGTCTCCAAATGATGGTGTTTTTGGGATCCCAACCCGTGTGATTTGGATGGTGCAACACTGCTTGGTATCTTGGGGACACCCTCCGGTGGACGCGAGTTAGCACCATGTTCTTTACTTTCAAAACCATTTCTTTTGTGTTCTTTTTCCTGCGAATTTGGACCCAACAGCTGTTTGCGATCAGAGTTATTCTTGCTGGGCTCTTGATGAGGTTTGTGATACTGGTCGGAATTCTTGGAATATCTGGATTCTGGGACAGTAGCACCACGAGCGGCGTGAACTTCCAAGTCATTGGGTCTTTGTTGAGAATGTTGTCTTTGGTCTCTTGCATGTTTGAGGTCTGGCGGTCTTCCTGGTGCCTTAGTGTGGGGATTACCCGAGGGTTCCAGGGGGGTTCCTGATTGCCTCTCTGCTTTCTTGTCATCCGGCCGGTGCTTCTGGCTTCCCTGGCTGTGGTATTTTTCCCTGCTTCTTTGAGCATCTGTATGGGGAGAGTTGACATTCCCTTTCACACCTGAGAGATTCTGAGAACTTGGTCGGGAGACAGTATGGCTCGTTCTTGGCGGAGCACCCTCTTTACTTGACCCAATCTGTTTGGCTGTCTTTATACGCTCACGCTCTTTCTGTTCCCGATACTCTTTCAGGGACACCTTGACAGGGTGGCCTTGTTGGTCACCCATTTTCCCATACTCCGAGTCAGACTGAGAGCCAGGAAGACCATGTTTGGAATCTGAACCAGGATTTACGTTATAACCTGTGCTACCCATGTATTCTGAATCTAAGGAAAACAGGGAGGATTCAACCATGGGCAAGCCCATATTGATCGCAAACAACTCTGGTCTGTCGGTCTCGGTGTCACCACCGGCTGAAGACCCTTGACCGTCCCCCTGAGATGCTGAATTGGTGTCTTGGGAGTTCATGAAGCTGTCGAAGCTGTTGCTCCCTGGTAGGCCACTGTCTACAGATGAAGTTGAAGCTGATGATGCAGCAGTTGTCTTGGCAGTGCTGGATGATTGTGACTCTGATGCACCTTCCTTGAGACGAGACCTCTTGGACTGATGTGGCATAACCTAAGGATAATCACAAATTTAATCAATGACTTAATATTCCCAGTGTTTGGCGTTTGTGTGAATTGGGAATTGTGAAAGTCATTGGTCTAACCCCTTTTTATAGTTTGGGCCCATTTTCACAAAGCTGTTAAGCAGGAACTACTTTCACAGGACTCGGGAAAGTACTGAGTATACATGTACAGTCGACTCTCGTTATTACTAGGTCCGCTGAACTAGCCCGTTTTCCTCATAATATCTGAAGCTTGTAATATCCAATTGCAGTAATATCAATGCACTATGCACAAAGTGCATGACATACTGGCCGCACGTGTACACAGATAAGGCTGCTGCAATACAGTGGATAACAGTGTGCATAGTGTGTGCATGTACCGCACAAACAAGCACAAAATTGGGCTAATAAAACTGTTTTAATTGAGTTAGTTTAGTTTTAAAATGAGATTTTAACTTGCGAAGTTTCGGTGCATAACTTTGGTCGCAGCAGTCAACAAATAGAATCTTGATTTTCATAGGTAACCACCAGTGTAATGCTAGATGATTCATTGCCAACGCGGGATACCAGGGAAAACTTGTCGTTGCATTCAATATTAATCGTGCAAATATTTCAGCTTTTCAGTTGCGGTGGGTTTGTTTTCTGCTGAAAATGCACATCAAGCACTTGTAAAACTCAATGGACCAGTATCTTTTCTGAAGATTTCATATGAATTGATGAATGCTGACTTAGCATGGAATCTGCTCCGTTGTTTGAAACATGTAAGCCTCCTAATCCCACCATTGTCCAGAGTTTGGAATTAACAACCTGCTCGCTGACTCGTGACTCCAGCTACGGATTAGCATTGCTAGCAATAGCATCCAGTTAGCCCCTCTATTGATTGTCTTACAAGCCATAAATAAAAATTTTCAGGCTGTTAAAGGTATTTCCTTTGTTGGGTATTTGATTATTCTCCTTACAAAAGGGTTCAAAAAAAATAGTTTGCTCGTAATGGGCCGACAAAATTACCTCGTTGTAACCGTGTTCTCGCCAGTACCGTGCTCGTATAATCTTTATTTAAATGCTTTGAAACACGCACGGAGCAGTTGGGGACCGGCAAAAGCCCTTGTATCAACCGGATTCTCGTTATATGTGAGCTCGTAATAACGGGAGTCGACTGTAAACAGTGTTTTACACACATCAGTGTAAGGGTATAACCAAAATAATATTCAGGAATTAATACTTTTAACAGCTGCTTTTTAAATTGTTTAACCCTTTCCTTACAATTTGCGACTTTTTTCAACTGCACTCTTCTTTACCCTTGACGACTTTAGTCAACCAAGCTTACACACAAGAAAGCACTCAAACCTGAGCACAAAAGCCCTTTGTTATTAAGTTGTAGTTTTGTCCATGTTCATCCACCATACCCAAGTTTACAGTGGTTGGAAAGTGAAAGATTGGATCTTTTCAATGATAGTAAAATAAAACAAGGTTGCTATGGTGCAAACTTTCCATATTAGAGAGGAAAGATCTGAAATCCCAAATAGCTACGGAGCGCCATATGGTTGTGTACAAAAATTGTGTTTTGAGTTTACAGATTACACTGAGGAAACAAAGACCAAGAACTTGGAACATTTATTGATCAATCTCAATGAATTTGTTTATCATATTGAAGGGAATTTAATTTTTGTATCACTCATTTTACCTTAAAACAATATCTTCAAAGAGATAGGAGAGTTTGTAAAATTGGCCTCTGAAAGGTTTTCGTTTGTTTAATAATACATGTGTGCTTTACACTTGAGTGGTCAAACAAAGCGGTCACCAGCGGTTGTTTATGCCAAAACAATTCAAAACTTTGTGCTCAGGCTTGAGTGCTTTTTTGTGTTGAAGCTCAGTCAACTAAAGTCGCCAATGGTAAGGAAGAGGGGGATGAGTGCAGTAAACCAAAGTCGTCTATGGTAAGGAAGAGAGGTAAGAGTGAAGTTAACTAAAGTCGCCAATGGTAAGGAAGAGGGGGATGAGTGCAGTAAACCAAAGTCGTCTATGGTAAGGAAGAGAGGGTAAGAGTGAAGTTGACTAAAGTCGCCTATGGTAAGGAAGAGGGGGTATGAGTGAAGTTAACTAAAGTCGCCAATGGTTTTAAGGAAGAGGGTATGAGTACAGTCGACTAAAGTCGTATCGGTAATGAGCTTTATGTAGTTTCGCCCTGGTTGGATTTTTGATGCTAAATCTAGGCAAAGAAAAAACTGATTCGCCTTACCGGTATTTTTTCATTTGAAATTCTCCGCTTCAGTCTGCTGGGGCAAGCCTCAAAGATCCGTAGAAATTCTTTAGTAAGTTCTGTAAGTAAAAAGCGTATTGATCTTAAGCACTAACGGCTCTATTGCTTTTGTATACAGTTCACTGTCAAAGCTTATCATTTCCAACATGTGGGATAATAAAATTTGAATTAAATCAAATCAAATCTAATCTAATCTAATCTAATCTAATCTAATCTAAGCCAATCTAGTGTCAGAAGATCAGCATTCAATTGGAAAACTAGGTCATAACTTAGTCATGAATGCATTCAGGTCATAACTTCAATGTGCGATAAGGTCATAACTTATTTGTGCGAAGAGGTAATGACTCATTTGTGCCAGAGGTCATATGTAAAGCAACAAGGTCGTAACTTAGGTTATAAGGTCATCACTCTATAAAGCAACAAGGTCATAATTAAATCAGATACACTAGGTGGCAGCAGACTTATCTGGTTATTTATTACTATTGAAAGTATGTTTAAGCTCAGATTGGTAGCCAAGGGATAAGTTGTAGGTAAGTTTTCCACAACCTAGAAGTCAAGCCTTCCAATCTAAAACACAATCATACTTCAATTGTGAAGAAAAGTTCATGTCTCAATTTAAAAAAATGTTTGTAACTCAATTGTGACAAAAGTTTGACTTAATTCTAGAACAAAATCACAACTAAATTGTAAAACGAGATCAAACATGTTACTCAATTGTGGAACAAGATTCTACATGTATGTTACTCAATTGTGAAACAAGATCATACACAATACTCAATTGTGAAACAAGATCATACATGTTAATAATCAATTGTGAAACAAGGTCATACATGTTACTCAATTGTGACACAAGGACATACAATATGTTACTCAATTGTAAACAAGATTATTCATACATGTTACTCAATTGTGAAACAAGATCATACACAATACTCAATTGTGAAACAAGATCATACACAATACTCAGTTGTGAAACAAGATCATACACAATACTCAATTGTGAAACAAGATCATACACAATACTCAATATTTTCAAACAGGATAAAAGCTCAAATGTAACACAAGATCATTACTGCTTTGTGTAACAAGTTTGTACATCAATTGCAAAACAGGTACACAAGTTCATACCTCATATGTAAAAGCACAATATAATGACCGCAAATGCGGCAAATTCAACTATGTATCTCAGTTGTAACAGTACAAGATCATAAACTTAACTGTGTCACAAGATCATAACTCAATTGTAACAGCACAAGACATAAAAAATTCAATTGTGTCACAAGATCATAAACTCAACTGTGTCACAAGATCATAACTCAATTGTAACAGTACAAGATCATAACAATTCAACTGTGTCACAAGATCATAAACTCAACTGTGTCACAAGATCATAACTCAATTGTAACAGCACAAGATCATAACAATTCAACTGTGTCACAAGATCATAACCTCAACTGGTCACAAGATCATAACTCAATTGTAACAGTATAAAACTCAACTGAGTCACACTCAGATCATAAACTCAACTGTCACAAGAAGATTGTGACAGCATAAGATCTTATCTCAGTTGTGCAACAAGGTTATATGAAAAATGGTGGTGTCTGGCTCAATGCAGCAATGATGTTCCTTGTGCCATTGCTTCTGTGTGTACATACATACATTCAGAAATTACAAAAGTAAATACAATTGCAACCTTGCTTAGGTTAAATTTGCAACAAGACATTCCCAATATAAGATTTCCGTCACTTTATAAGTCCATGAAGTCAAAAAATCAAGTAACTCACCATCTAACAAGTCTTTAGTTACAGTTGGGTCAACGTACTCCCACCAGTCCTTGCCATCGCTAGACTTCATGATCTGCATCGGTGTGAAAAAAACAGAAAAGCCCAGATAAAGAAGGTCTGTTAATACCAGCAGTGGAAGTCTACGTGTTCTCTTCTTTAGTCATGGGGAATTCCCTGTTTACTCAAGCTTCATCAACAAGAAACCAGAATTCTGTTTTTTTAAAATATGATTTTCACAACCTACTATGTAAAACTTTGCTGTTAAAAATGACAAATCTGCAGTTGTATCCTTCTAATAGCAGGCACAACTTTTCTACAGGTATTTGGTTCTAAAAACTATAAATATGTGAAACTAATTGAAATTCATCAATATAACATGGACATCAGAAAATAACAAATACATTTGATCTTAAGCCCAAGTTGACAAATATTGAAATAAGTCATGAGAGGAACACCTTTTAACACCAAAAGAAAAACTGTAGAAAATGTATTTTCTCTGCTTGACCTGAAAAGAAATCATAACATTTCTTTTGAAAGACAGTTATCATTCAGTAACAAACAACGTTTTTAGACAGCTGAAAAATGGAAGTGCAATTTGAGGTGCTCCTTCATCAAAGCCTAATTACATTCCAAGAGAATTTCCTGCACAATAGTTTCATTTCACTATCGGGGAAACTACAGCCTTTATCGGCAGCAGAGTTAACAGTTGTAGAATCGGTGAAAATAAGTTGAGTACTTGTCATACCTCCCACTGTGACCATTTGGCCACCAGGTAGATGCACACACATGCTACCAAGGTCGGCTTGTACTGTAGGCAGAATGTGGTCAGATGTAAACTGCAATCAAAACACAGCGAGTTCCACAGAGTCAATTTTTACATTGAGCGTCTCTCGTTCAAACAACAGTAGACCTTTGTCACACCCCTACCAACAAAAGCTGGAAATTGGCCGCCACAAAAAGTGTGTTCAGTTTCTCTAAGAACATTGAAGGCAAGGGTATACTTTTGGTAATTGTCAAAGACTAGTATCCTCACTTGGTGTATCCCAACATATGCACAAAATAACAAACCCGTGAAAATTCGGGCTCAATTGGTCATCAAATTTGCAAGAAAATAATGAAAGAAAAAACACTATATTGCATAGAATTGTGTGCTTTCAAATGCCTTCAGATTCAAATATTTTAGTGAGAAATTACCTCTTTCTCAAAAAACTACATTACTTCAGAGGGAGTCATTTCTCACAACGTTTTATACTATCAGCAGCTCTCAGGTGCTCCTTACCAAGTATGCTTTCATGGTAATGTATTTCTTGAGTAATGACCAAAAGTATCCACTGCCTTTAACAGTTATTACCCTACACCGACGTGTAATAAGCGCTGAAAACACCAAACTTGCCAGAGTCCCATGGCGGAAAAAAACACAAAAAAAAAACACAGGCATACTACTTGGGTGAGATTAGAACTCACAACCCGACCATTCTGGAGCAGATGCTTACCATTACACCATCGAGAGTGCCTGATGGCAAAAGGCCAGTTCCAATCGGGGATTCTGAGCAGTGAGTTCTGCAACAGGTATGCCTGTGGATTTTTTCTCCCCCAAAAGGAGTTGGGAAAGCTCCGAGTACACAATGCTTACCACACATCAGTGCAACGGTAAAACACAAATAATATTCCTTATCCCTGACGCAAATGTTTAATCTATTAAACACATGAGTTGTTAGCCGTGTGACAAAGGTCTCAATTTGATAAGTTATTTTCATTTCAAAGAATGGTACAACATTTTGGGGGAGAGCTGTACAATAATAACTCCGCTCATCTCTTTTAATCATGCGTCATAAATCAAAATGGTGTCCATGTTTTGTTGGTTAAACAGAAAGTACAGCTTTGCCTTCTTAGGAAGAGAAAAGGGTGTACCCAGTGTTGTACCTAGTCTTCAAAAGAAAATTCACATTTACAGAAAAAGTTTACATGAATGAAAATTTTAAGCTCAAAGATGTAAGAATTCAGTTTTGATGTGTCCGATGTTTTGCTTATCCGCACCAAAAGTGCCAGCGACGTCAGAATCAACTAGTTTACGTTCTACCACGGTACCATCGCAACGTCTGTAGTTTTGGTGAAAATGATCTCCAATGCACTGGAACGTTGACGAAGTAAGGTACAATGCAAATTTGAGTAAAACTTTAACAAGATTTGAGTATGAATATATTTAAGATCAGCTCATCATTCAGCTGCCTACGTTGCTGTACACTAAGGATGATTGTGGAATCAGTTGATGTTTTTTCTCGACGCTCCAAGTTGCGTAATTATATATTTTTTGTCTATCTGGTGAGAAGGAGGAATCGTTTGGTATTAGCAAGTAATTTCAAATGAAACACATGTTTTGTTTTCCATATATATGATGATTCACATTTTATTTCATGATCACGTCCTGATATTGGGGATACATTAAGTTTCCCTTAAGACATTGGGACGTGTAAGCATTTCTTGCACGGCTCCATTTCCATGTGAGTCTTGGCCAATGCAAGTTGACTTGAACCAACAAGTGTAACTTTTGAAAAGCAATATCTATTGACACTACAACTGTTCGTTTGAGAGAAAATAATGTGGTTTTTTAGACAAAGTTTTAGGGATAACTTGACTGACAGGAATGGCAACTTTACCTGATCTGTGCTCTGCTGATTTACCTCACATCTTGACGTTCATCTACTGTGCTAACATCATGTGTACTTATTATGTATGTACTCAAATTAAAACAGACTAAGAGTCGCTCAACAAATTCCTCCAACATAGATTCTCAAATGGGCTCAGATTTTCATTCAGGTGTTGCCGGTACATGTACACAAAGAAATCTGTCAAGCAGAGCTTTCTCTGAATTTTACCGAGACAGTTTTTAGCTTTTAAGTATTCAAAAGTCGATTTGCTGAACAAAGCTGTTGCTTAGCAAAGAGTTACACTGTCTAGTTGGAAAATTGAATCGAGATTTCAATTGCATTTTTTGGGGGGTCTCTGTTCAGATATGAGTTTCCCTGCAGAAGGATTTTGGTTTGCGACTCGTTTACAAAGAGAAAGAGGCAATCGAGGCAGCCAACCTGTTGGTCGCCATGAAATACGAGGTCTGGGCCAGGTCCTTGCTGGCTGCTCTCGTGGCCGCCCAAAGAGGGTCACAATGAGGCACCGCAACAATCCATGGCCGCAGAATGGTGGCACAGCACCCAGGCACAGAGTCAGGAAGGGGCGCCCATGGGGGGATGGAGGGGGGTCAAAAGGGGGGAAAACACATTAGCAAGGTCTGGCTCATGACAAGTAATAGACGAGTCCAAAACTGAAGCATTCATAAAGGTTATTAAAATTGTTTATCTGAGCTGGAAGTAATTGGCATTTCACATTGTTTAAAACATGAATTAAAAATAAGTAAAACTGTATACAATTGTCACCTGTATAGATGCTTGAGCTTTGCACTCGGTAATATGGGTGCCAGAATACATATCAAAAAGTTGGTTAAAATATTACATCATTCCGCAAGAAAGCATGGTTTGTTAAAAGGACCTTCAACTTAGTTTTTGTCCACACAACTTCCCTGCATATGCCCGTTTTTGTCAGGTCTAACGAGTCCAATGTCACAAAAAGAAAAAGACTTACAAGTACAGTTTGCAGTTTGATCTACACTGTGCAAAGATTTCTATAAAGCACTCATCACCACAAACAAAGAGTGTGCCCTTCCGTACTCTTTATAAAATTATTGCACAAAAACATGAACTGAACCTCCTTACATCTCAACGATCAGGGCCAAATGTCACAATGATATTGAGAAGAGAAAAATTCTTCAAGCCATAAATTTTTTATAAAAAAACAGAACTCCAACAAGTCAAATGTTTTAATCAACCATTTAACGCCGGCTGATGTGTTTAAATGTAAACTTTCCCCACAGGCATGCCAGGGAATCTAACTTTTGTATTTTCGTGTCACAATGGACTTGCCATGGAACGCTTCGCTTCACCCACATGGTAAAAATAATGCTAAAATTCTACCTCTGTGTTTTTTTTTGTGTAATCCCCAATTCCAGACCTTTGTCCTTTTGGATGTAAAAAGACGATTACCTCGCATCAAGAGTCTTCCACTGTTGCATTTCATTGTATTTCGGCTCACTGGAGGCAAGTCCGAGCAGACTGAGATTCCAGCCTTGGTTCTGGTCATGGGCCCAAATAGCGGCCGTGTCTCATGGCTGAGGTTTTGCGATTCACGGTGTGTGACTATGGTATTTCTCCAAAGAGAAACTAACAAATCCTGCTGCTTCAAACAGAATCTTTGTTCTCTTGGCTTTGTTTAGTCATGCTTTCTTTGTGCCAGCGGTACTCTCAAAGAAAAAATGATTCTGGGAGTTCCAAGAAAATATTCCCGTCAGGGTGGAAGTGACTAAATGGAAGATCCTCGGCTTTAACTGGTTAAAAAATTGCTCTTTTCGTCTCAGTTTTATAAAATCCAAAGGATATCCCTATCAAAAACATTGAGACGATCCATCATTTCAACTTACATGAAATTTACACAAAAAAGAGACCTTTAGCATGTTTGGGTCAGACTATTCAGCCCTTTCAACCTTGTTACAGTAACATTGATTTCAGAGTAAATCAAGATGGCTGCACCACGAAGAACGTCTATGAGCGGTGGTTTGTTTAACTTTCATACTCAAATATTGACAACGTTCAATTTCTCTTTAATAGCCGCCCTGTGACATTTGACCCTGATGGTAATAAGGTCAGGGGTTGAGAGAAATCACACGACAAAAAAAGTAGCAAAGGCAGAAGTGAGTGACTCGTAATAAAACTGTAATAAGGTGCTCTGTCCAGGGGGAGAAAACAAACAAGACATGTATTAACTCACGTGAGCCAAAAGCATTCTTGAACCGACCTGAAATTCCATGTTACCACAGAAAAACAAGACATTGAAGAGAGCTTTTAACATTAAGTCCGGCTTTTATAATTGAAGTACAGTATAGAGTTGGAAATGAGGGCCGTCAAAAATGAAATTGACGACATCTAAATAATATGAAGAATGTTTTGAACAAATGATGTGTTTTTTCCAACAGGTGTGCTAAACACAATTGAACAAGGCACTATTTTTCACTTAAACAGGGATTTAGTGCAGTTTTTGAATTTGTCCTGATATATATGTTTTCTTAAAGGTGCAGGATATTTTTGATTTTTTTCAAAAAAATGAGGCAAGTATCAACTTTTACATAGATGGAGGTTTTGTTGGGGAAATTTGTGCCATGCACACTAAATGGTCTTACAACAAGTGCATTCAGAATGTAACAGCTAAAACTAAACAAAAAGGTGTGTTCTTTTTCTAGGTCTACATTAGTTTACGAATAAAAATGGGGTCATCTGGGGGTCTTAGGTTTTTCAAATTATCCCTAGCAGAATGTTCTCCCGGTTTTCAAGTTGTTATCACAGAAAGCCTTAAAAATGGTTTTGTTTATATTACGGGATGTCCCTGGACAGTTCACCAAAGGACAGTTTTGTTTCAAGCCCTCGTTTCAAGAACTTCTGAAAGTTTGGTAAATTCGTCATTTCAACTTCAGGCAATGTACTTCAACACACTTTATCTTCCTGTCGTGAGAATTGAGGTCAAAACAAAGAGAAAGTACACATTACTGTAGAAAGTTTAGAATTTTTCAGCCACCTCTTCAATTTGTTCAGGTGCCGTACACCATTCAAAAGAAAAAATAATCTCTCAAGAATTTGTTTTTCTGAATTTGATCAGTGGCTTCACATTGTATGTTGAGGTAATTGCTAAAAGTTATGAAATGTTTTATTTTTTTGGACCATGAACTCAACCGGAAACAACAATTTTTCATGACATATTTTAGAATCTTTTGTACAAATGCAAAGGTAAATACATATATTACCCTTCGGTAATACATATATTAAACACACTGCAGTGTTTCTGATTGGTCCAATGCTTTATGAATAATTCATTCATGCAATTTTTTTTATTTTAGGCTCCTCCCATGGATCTGGAAACAAGAAGCTGAGGGGGTCATTAATCACTGAGACAACAAATAATTGGTTGGCACTCACCTCTTATCATTTGGGTGCACTTAACTACATGGGTATGGGGATGGTCTACAGCTACTTCAAAACCTAAATACATCAATAAAGAAACCAGTAAAATCAATTGCTAACTTTTATAGAAAAAAAGTGGCAAATCTTAATTGATAACAGTCACATTCCATTCTCAATCGACCCTCCTATACACTGGTACCACAGACTGCTACAAAGCACCATACCTTCCAGGCTAGCATTGGGTGCACGGGGTTCTTCTGTTTGTATAGCTGGTATTATGTGGAGACCCAATGGTTTGTGTACAGTGGACTTAATCTCTACAGTCTCCTGTGGTATTTTGTGGAAAGAGCCAGTTGGACAGGAGAGTGAACTGATAGTAATAGGTATAAATCTACTTCTCCTTTCTCAGGTATGTTACGTTTCTCTTTTTTTGTATGTTCACTCGTACTTTTATACTGGCCCAAGAAATCAAACATAAATAAATATATACAAAAATTACATGTTTTTAAGAATTTAAAAGATCCACATCACTGCTGTAAAGATTTACCGGAAAGGAAATGAAAACTGAAAGTGTTCATTTTATGAGTGGGGTTACCTCAACAAATCCAAAATTAGAAACCTGTATACATACAGCAGTACATGTAGCTCTATAAGGGGGACTATTGTTATGATTATATCAGGCCTGTGGTCGTACATGGAATTATGAACTCTCACCCAGTTACTGCGCTCTGGCACACACTGGCCATATCAGATCTAATGCGGCTAGCGAGCGAAAAGGCTACTGCATGGGAGAGTGCATAATTCCATGTACAGCCACAGTCAAATACAAAGTGCACCCGTCAAAGGAAGAGTTACAGGTCATAATGGTTTGTCTCTTCATCCCTTTACATGTAAACTTTGTGCATGTTGGTGTCCTGACTGGGCAATGTCCCAAATCCATCAAAACATTTTACTTTCTAGTGTAACTCAACACCCAATTGTGTAAGCTTTATAAGACTTGGGAGTACAAATCTGCCAATTTCAAGCAGAACCGAGAGGCGGATTGGGGAGTAAGTGGTTGGGTGGCTAGGATCACATGTTTAGTATGTTGTAGATTTCCTTGACTCACCTAGTGTCTGTAGAAGAATACTCTCATTGATTACTAACTCTTGCGCTTGTTGTAGATATGCCTGTGCATGAGAAATAATTCAGTAAACAAATTACAAAAGCTTAAGAGTTAATACATCTATCTGCCTCTGACCATTTCACCATAACATATGTACACAAATCTCGAATGGAAAAACTGAAGCAGTTTAAATAATGACAAATTTCAGAGAAAGTGAACAGTCAGGAATCAATCAAACAATACTTGTTGAGAGTTGCATATGTTTATTTTGCACCACAATAAAGAATATTTTTTGTTTTATTGCCCTTACACTGATGTGTATTAAAGCACTGTATACTCAGTACTTTCTGTGAAAAAAAATCCACAGGCAGCATCACTTGTGTGGAATTCAAACCCACGACCGTTACCATGCTAGAGCAGATGTCTTACCACTAGAACACCAAGCTAACCCGCTGGCAAGAGGCAGTTCGAATCCTATATGTTAGCTGCGTGTACCGCAACGATCAAATAGATGTTAATTGCCTGTGAGAACACAGTGAGATTATACAGTGCTTAATACACACCGGTGTGAGGGGGAAAACAATTAAATATTACAAAACAGACACATTAGACCACAAATTAAACAAGAAAGAATCCATATCCACCTGGAAGAAAAGCTGAAAAAGTTGAAATAATGACAAATTTCAGAGAAAGTGAAGAGCCAGGAATCAATCAAACAATACTTGTTGAGAGTGCATAATAAACAGAAATACAGAATAAACAAATACAGCAGATATATATATTAACTATAAATTAAACAAGAACACATAAAAAGCAGGTCAGGAATCTCACAAAAGCTGCGAGATAGGCATACTGCAAGATAGGCATACTGCAAGATAAAATCATGAACATTCTAAATCCACATTGTGCCACTACTCTGAGAGTTGTCAGAGCTCAAATAACCAAAGGAACCCTAAAAAAGGTAAATATTTCAAGTTGTAGACATAAAAAAGGGAAGTAATCAGGAAAAAATACAGGATGCACATGAATAACAATATATACCAATCAGTAGTCGTAGTAGCAGCAGTATTTTATCACACAGCATAAATACAAACAAGTAAAAACAAATTTTAAATAACAAATTTGGAAATCAACTCGGGCTCCCCTTTAACACTAGCCGGGCATACAATGTCAAGCCAAATCTGCTACTGGCTACTCAACTTGCCCTGTGGGTTATTTAAAACTGTGCAACCTGCTCGTTTAAAACCCTCATATTTCTTTTCAGAATGTGTGAATGTAACTTTATTTGACAATTAAAGTGGCTGTGATCACTTCCATCAATACATCAAAAAGATACATTTATGACAATGCATGTTTAAAATCTGGGCTACTAAAACTTCCTGGGGGCAAGTAAAACGGACAGTTTATTAGCCCGGTGGGCTACTTTACAAAAAGCTCAAGCACAAGGCCAGTAAACACATACAATAAACACACTTACCTCACTTTTCGTGTCCAGGACAGGACCTCCACGATGCAGACAGGCATGGTGGACTTTGATGACGTATTCTAGTTTGTGTGGTTGTTCCTCGACTTTGGCGGCGAGGAAAAGAGCGGCTGCGGCGATACTCTACACACAAAATAACAACTGAATTGTCAAACAAATGCCCTTGTGACCCCACACATAATTCTAAGAAGTTGGATGACCTGGTTTTGATTAATACTAGTACACCAGACCTGTTGAAGTTTGAACAAATATTGTTTGATGATAAAGCTTTATATAAAGCATTTCAAGTGCTGCATAGGAAAGCTCTTTCCAGTTCCGATTTTTACAGTATACCGTAAACTTCACTTTAACAAAAAGTAATTTTGTAAGAGCATGTCACCCTAAAAACCAAGAAAGTATATTTCAATTTAACCCCATCCCTTGCAAATAACACTCAAATGTGCCAAATTGTAAAATTTGTTGTATTTCATCGCATTTACATGTAGCAGACAACGTAAACCGCATACTCTGTAGCACTGTGCTGCATTTAGAAGGGTTCTAGGACCAGTAAGCATGTCATTTCACAGGTCAACCAGCTTTTTCATTGGTCTATATTTGGGATTTCCTTTGAACATTGTTATTATTGGGACTATGTAATTTGGAGCAACATGAACAAACAGTGGTTTACATGTAGCAGTAGCAAGCAACTACTTGCCTGCCGGGCTAGCTGGACTGAATTTTGACTGGTCCTTGGGTTCTTCAACTAACATTTTGCCAGCGGACCACTGGGAAAGCACTAACTGTTATAAGCTCTTCTTATCTAATACTTACATTGCGTTGAAACTTACTGAAGGAATGAAACACATAAAATCGGTGCATATATACAATGGCGGTGTTGATACATAGTTGATTTCTGTGCAGAACACAACGTTAAGGAAAACATGATCTTCGTCTTAGCGAAATTAAAGGTACTGTGAAAATCCTCCACAGCAGTTGAACATGAATGTATGACCATGCACAGCTACATGTACAAAATGTGAAAATCGAGCTTCTCAAAAAAAAAAAAAAAAAAACCTACAGATTTCATCCACAGCAGTTGTGTGAATGAGATGTGTACACCAACCAAGCAGGAACCAGTAAGAAAATGGCACATGGCTGGGTACATGTACTATGAGCATGTGTGCACAAGTCGGTATTTCTATTACATAACAGAGAGATGCTGAAGTATACACAACAAATAGAAGAATTTTCCACCATAATAGGTCGGTACTATTTCATACATAGAGCAAAAAATTAATATTTTTACACATTACAGGCCAATAATGTTGACAGGCATGCCATTACACATGCGGGTCCAATGGAGGAAAGCACTGGTTCATGAAATCCGATAATAACCTCAAACATATTTATTCATAGAAAGGGGCCGTAACGAAACCCTTAAAGGAACATTACAGAATTGGTAAGGAAAAAACTTGTAAAATATACTTTTTGATCACAGATTTACATAAAACTCACACGGTCTAATGATGATGATAGTAGAAAACATCCCTTGAAATATTTCTGTCTGAAATGCCATATTTGATGAGAAATGAATAAGCTAATTTTCCGATTGGAGTTTATCGCTCAGTGAGCGTTTTATTCATTTGTTGAATCTATATGATTTCATGCAAATGTGAAATCGGTTTTTCACTATTTTCTCGTGACCCAGATGGCCGAGCGATCTCAAACTTCTACAGGTTTGTCAGTTTATGTATATGGTAGATTACATAAAGTGCTTACACTGCCAGCAACTTTTTTGTTAGCAAAACCCAATTCTGTAATGTTCCTTTAATTTGTCAAAAATATTAAGATTGGACTCCATAGCCTCTTTATTTCCCCACAAACCATCAAAATCTAAGGCCTGTTACATTTGGACTCAGCAAGTCGCCAAATCGAAAGATTGTTTCACAATCACAACAAGGAGAGACTGTGCTACTGGTCTGGCTGTTGAATTCTAATTTAAATTGTACCATCTCTGCTAAAATGCAATGAGTCGGTCAACTTTTCCACATGCAGGCAATCCAGAGACTGGTAGAACCCTACTTATGTAGAAGTAGGAAAAGTGTTGGCAGCATTTTATTTAAACAGCAAACAGATAGACAAACTTAAATTTCTATGCTTTCAAGTGTATACAGTATACAATAGACCCCTGTACTGATGGTGTCACAGTTTGTTTAATGAAGTGCGAAAGTGCTGTAGTTTAAGTGGGTACTTCATTTCCGATTGAGAAGAGACACAATGGTTTCCCATTCTTCTGCAAAGTGGTTAACAAACTGTGAAATCATCAGTACTTTATACTACCAAAAGGTGAAGGGCCTATTATTTTCCACATTTTGTAACAGTTCATAAGGACTCCAAAGATGTATATTTTGATTAAATTCAACCTGGACCAAATTTCATAGAGCTGCTTAAGCAGAAAATATTGCTTAGCAATTGCCTGCTAAGCAGAAATGAGCAGGATACCAGTTACAAATTGTACATGTGATATGGTAGTTTGGCTGGTAACCTTATTCTGGTAAGCATAATTTTGTTCTGCTTAGCTACTTTTTGTGCTTAAGCAGCTCTATGAAATTGGGCCCTGCTTTTTAAGAATGAGCATGTTTATCAAATGATCGTTAGACGCTTCAAAAAGTATTGATCACATTCAAACACATGTAGACCTAAATTAAATCGAACAATGTTCAAAAGCACCATAACAAATTGATAAAATGTTGTACCTTTTTCACTTGTTATGACCACAACCCCCCCCCCCATCCCCTTAAAAAAAGAAGAAAAAAACGAATTTGGGTGATTAAGATACAATTTTAGGTCACTCATACGTGTGTCATAATGAGTAAAAAGGCAGCAGTGGGATTTTTTATCTTTACAAAAACTACTTAATTGTAAAAAATGCCTGCATGATTTTATTGAAATGATGTGCGGACTTTCTTTGTGCCTAAAAATGACAAGGTCAAGGGGTTTATATGGAGAGAACTTTTGGCACAAAATTTAATAAGAACAGTCAATAGCAATATTCAGGCATCCTAATTAAAGATATAACAAAAAAAGAGAGTAAAAATTGTAAGTCTGCATGATTTTGTAGACATTTACATGCAATTGCAAGCGTGGTTGTGCACGTAAAATGACAAGGTCATGACAAAGGATTAAGCGTTAAGAACTTCTGGCACACAATAAGAACAGTCAATGGCAATAATTAGGAATATTAATGAAATTGGAAAATCGTGACTGACAAACATTTGAAATTAAAATTAAGCATTTCGTCAAAACTTAGGGCAGGCACTAGGCAGAGAGTGTTCTGTTCATGCATCTGTGAAAGATAAGGGACCACAGAGTTAGTTCTTCTGTACACAATTTTAACCGAAACATGAGTACAATGAAATATTATCAAACTGCATTTGAATTTAACTTCACTGTACAAAAAGTGTCACAGCAATTTGCATGAGTGATGAAATGGAACGGCCGGCCGGGGGATACCACGACCGTCCATGTATGATGAATGATGAATGCACCACATGACATGAAAATAATGTCTCATTTGAAACCTAAACCTGTAATAAAACACATGAGATATTAGTTTAAAACATACTATAAAATCACATGTCAAAAACAGTTTCAAAATTAGTAAAGTTTATACAGTATTTAAACAAGAAATTTAACCGGTTAATTCATGGTGAATGCGGCGACATGCCGTGACGCACGTCGTACAAACATGCATGCCGCCGCCATAACTCACAGAAGGTCGTATGACTTCAAAAGTTTAAGAGAAAGGATACACTTGAAGACGTTGTCCCATGTCCTGGATAAGGTTTGCGGCATGTTGTCGGTAGGACAGTTCCCTCTCTGGCTCTATCTGACATTTTCGAGAAGGACTGTTTATGAGTTGTTCGCGAGTAAAATACCATCGGTCGGTATTACAAGCCGCCATGGAACCCGTACCGACGAACATACGAGGCTAGTGCGGCTGCGCAGAAGCTGTTTTCTCTCAAATCCACGCAAGATCTCGGCTGAAATCTCCCCTGACGGTGCATTGTGGGATTGATGTGAGAAATTTTCCGTGCATGTCGTCAGATAAATTTCGATGAAATATTGGTTCTAGTTTGCCGGTAAAACTTCATCTAGGTATGTATTTTCACAGATTCCAATGTAGATTAACTAGTAGGCTGATTGAGGCTGGTCAAAATTGTGTTAGGCGTCATTTTAGAGGGTGCATTTTCCCAAAGTGTTCCACTGCAGTTGTAAACCGCAAAAAAGGTGGATCAAGATGGCGGCAATTTTCTCGGTAGTCATGAATATTCATGAGAACATGTGCATAAAAACAGTTGGTGGTGCAATCGATGATGTTGGATCCTGTTTATAATGTCTTGAGTGTAATTTGTCACCTGTGATTCATGCATGTGTTGGAAAAGTGCATGTTTCATTGGAACCGGGTGTTATTGTGTAATGCATTAAGAAAAATACCAGGAATATTGCAAATATTTACAAAATTTTTGATAATTTACTGCCTTTTTTACTGGCATTCTGTTCAAAATATTTATCTAAAATTGAGTAAGACTAGTACAAGTAGCTATTCATTCATCGTAATATCAATTTTGAACCGGGTGTTATTGTGTAATGCATTAACTTTAAGAAAAATATCAGAAATTTTGCAAATATTTGCTAAATTTAAATTAGATAAATAAAGATAATTATTCCGAACAGAATGAACTGGCATTCTGTTCGGAATAATTATCTAAAATTTAGTAAGACTAGCTATTCATTAATCGTAGTATCAATTTTGATTGCATTTTTCTTTAATTGATAATCTAGTGGTACTTTTGTGTACTGTTTTCGATGAAGCAATAAATAAATCATAACATAATCGAATATGATGACAACTTGTAATTGATATTTACTACCCAATTTAATTATGATTAAAACCCCAACCCTTCCAAATCTTCAAAAATCATCTGATTAAGTGATTACGGAGGATTGAGGAATGTAGGTCAAAAGAACAATTGCTTATCGCTGGACCACGCTTAAAAATCAAGTGGCAAGTGGGCCTGCTAGGAAGTAAGGGTTTTAAATGTCGTTTTAAAAACGATTCACATTTTATTCCTAGGATGCATAAGAGCAAGTCGAGCCACAGCCGTCGTCATCGCAGTGACGGTCTCTTCTGCAACTATGCCCACCGTATCTGCATGCAGGATCGTGTGGACGGTTTTGAGTACTGCCTGAACCACATCTTGGAGGACAAGAATGCTCCGTACAAACACTGCACGTTTGTCTCCAACAAGGGAGGGAGGAGATGCCTTCAGCCGGCCCACAAAGCGGACAAACGAGACGGGTAAACAAAAAAGATTTTTTGGGCAAGGTTTTAGCCAGGATTTGGTAAAAAAAGGGTGCCCAAATTTGCAGGAAATTTAAAAACTGGGTGTCTGAATTGTTCACTTACAATACGTTTACATGTTGTTGTTGTTGTTGTTATTGTATGCGTTCAGCACGCTCTCTCCGCCAGCCACTCCAGGGCAGCTTCCTCGCAGTTGTGTGGGGCTTCGATTCCTCCGTCTAGTCTGGTAATGGGACAGTCATTCACTATGTGATTCATTGTTTGAATCTCTCCACAATCACGCCTTGGAGAGGCGGCGTATCCCCACTGGAACAGGCTGGCGCGACAGGGTCGAGCGATGGCGGTTGAGGAGTGACCACTGGCCTCGGGGAAGAATTGTGCCTGGCAGGGTGACCAAATTTAAAACGGGGTGTCCAAAAGACACCCAGACACCCTCTGGCTAACACTTTGCTTGTAGGTCTGCTTAGGAAAAGCCCCAAAATGCTGAATAGTTGTCCAGATGATAATTGGTATCGTTATGAAAATAAATAGAATTCAAATTTTCATACTGGAAATCATTTAGCAAATAGTTTATCTACCATACCTTGCGGGTCGGCTCATAACCCCACAAAGCCACGACTTAGTTAATGACTGATTAGTTTTTTTTAAATCAAATATTTTCATTGTTTGTATACATGTAGTCAATCCTCATATCAACTCAAACTAACAGGACAATTTTCAGTTTTCTGTGAAACTTCTCTCCTGAAGCCTCTTCAGCTGTGTTAATACTTCACTGCAATGCCTACATTTGTTTAAAAATCCCAGGGGTTTCATAAACTGAAGGGAAAAAAAACGGCTGCGTTTTGAGATGAAATATAACTTTTTCAAAGAGATTTGTATGATCGATATCTGCAGACCATCACAAGTGAAAATAACTTCCAAAAGATGTAAGAATATGTTTTTGGTTAGTGCAAACAACGTTTTCCTTTTGACTGTCCGCAACAGCTGCCCCGCAGATGAGCAGTGTAATTTGATATCATTGAGCTCGGAGGGTTAAGTGCTCTATAGTCTCCAAACCACTGTCTTCAGATTCAAGGAATTCAAAACCGGTCAGACATACTTTTCATAGGATAATGCAGACACTTGTATCATTTTGCTTTCTTCACAAAATGACAAACGTTTATTGACTGGTCTTGATGATATAATGGAGCAGTAAACTAATCAAGTAGGCAAAGGTTTAAGCTTGGTTAGGTTGCCATCCCTGAAACCCTTTGCCTTGTTCTTTATTTCCCAAAGTTACTGCCAAGAACATGCCCAGAAGGTGGCCGTGTTGAGGCACAAGGCAAGCCTGAAGCCTTTCCCACGAAACTCTCCACGGGAAATTCTGGAAGGATTGGACAGCTACCTACAGGCTCAGGAGCCAGGCCAGCCAGGGACAGAGGCCCATCCCGAGCCCCTGCCATCTGTGGCCGCTAAAATCTTAGGTAAATACTCAATTGCATTGTATTAAAAGTTTTATTTTAAACTTTAAAAAAAAAAACTAAACCGATGATACTATTGCTTGCTATTGGAGAATTGCATGTGGGTTGGCGTTTACAGTCCCTACCTGATTGCGTGGGTTTTCCATTTGGGATTTTCCACGTCTGAAACTGAGCATTTCATTAGCATCCTATTATTTGCATTTTTTCATGTGTAATGAAATAAATTATTTAAAAGAAATAAATTAATTAAAAGAAATAAATTTGTAATTACAGATTGTGCTTTCAGTCCCTACCTGATTGCAGTGGGTTTTCCCCCATGTGGGGTTTTCCTCCCACGTCTTGGACTGAACATTTCTTCTGCTTTCTTAATTACCATTCTGTTATTTGCACTTTTTCATGTGTATAAAAAATATAAAATAGATAACTAAATTTGTAATCACAGATTGTGGCAGTGAGAGTGAGAGTGATGAAGACCCGCTTCAGGTTGACCAGGCCTGGCGAGGTACCACCGACAGCGATGCGGAGAGTGTAGACAGCGA
Source organism: Pycnopodia helianthoides (assembly GCA_032158295.1). NCBI lineage: Eukaryota > Metazoa > Echinodermata > Asteroidea > Forcipulatida > Asteriidae > Pycnopodia > Pycnopodia helianthoides. The sequence goes on from CM063251.1 coordinate 15,589,999, forward strand.
GCAAGAAGACCTCCTCAAGTGAGTGCGCCTGTTCTTAGCCCTCTACTCCCCCCAGGTAGTTTAGTCGGGAACCGTCTGTCCTGGATCTAACCCAAAGTCCAAATGTTTCGTCCTGCCTCTTCATAGGTTGTATCGTAAACTTGGGTGTGATTTTAGCTATACGGCAGTTACAGGTTAACCCTCTTGCTGTCTGACCATTCAATACCATTCACTGTGGTTTTGAATGATAGCATGAGGGAATGCATGTACACAGTACACATAGTTCTGTGCACAGTTGTGCCACAGTACACAACCTTGGCAATTGAATGGTTTTTAAATGGTTGGTCAACTCACTGGAAAATGTTGCCAAGAGTCACTGACTCCTTAAGGAGGGTTAATTGGCTTCTGACTGGCTCCCCTGAACAAAGATATTGACAAAATAGGGAGACTGCCAAAATTAGTTCTGGATAGTTCAGTTGGTAGAGCCTGGCACGTTAATCGGGAGGTCGCAGGTTACAGTCCTACTCTAGTCAATTTTCTTTTTGTTCAACCAAAATTTATGATTCCTTCTTGTTTTGAAATCTTGACTGACAGGCACGCTGGAGTGTATACTCCCGAAGAGGTGGCCCTGATCACCAGGGAGAAACTAATCCGTCTCCAGTCCCTCTACATCAACCAGTTCAAACGGCTTCAGCATCTGATGAAAGAAAAACGGAGGCAGTACCTGATATCCTCCAAGCTAGAGAAAGAGACCATCGGTATGGTACCAAGGGCTAAGCACAAAAAACTCCCTCCCAAACACATTGCACAGACTCTGAGAAGTCTTTTGGAAGTTTGATAAATGAAGTAATTATTTAACAAGATGAGCACAGCTTGTACGAAGAAATGCAACTAAATAATTGCAAAAAAGGAATGAAATTGACAAGTGCCAATCGATGATTATGGATATTGATAAGAAGCAGTAGTTTCAGTGGAAAATTATGATATGTGTTCATGCATAACAGAACTGGGTGTTGGGTAGGGGGGAAGGCATATGAATTTGAACGGTAATGTCATACTTGATAATAATTGTGAATATTGTTTTACTTGACAATGACCTTTGCCAAATTCTGATCAACTGCTTTAGGTTATGTCACATTTGTTGGTGGAGATCCGATGAATTCCATGGCGGACAGATTGTCTTCGTGGTAGCGAGCGCCCTGATCAACTGACCAAATTAATTTGTAATACTCCTTTCTTTTCCCGGTAGGTTCGAGCCTCGGCAGTTTCAACAGCCCTAAGGAGAAACGCAAGATCCTCAAACTTCAGTCCATGCAGTCGTACCACCGTCGGCACGGCAGCGAGGCCTTGCTGCACCGCCGCTCCAAGAACCGGCGCATCAAGGCCACACCTAGTTACACCGGGCCCCAGAAGATCAGCATCCCGCCCCAGTGCAAGTTCAGCAGTCTCGGCAAGGCGTGTGAGAGGCCCGGGCTACCGGTCACCGGCTTCTGCTTGGAACGTATCCTTTGTCGGATTGACCCGGTCATTTTTTAGTAAATCCTGGATGGGCCAGTTAGGGTCATTGTTTTGATGCAGTTTGCGCATCACAATAAACAAGTACTTTTAAAGGTATTATACAGGATTGGTAGAGCTGACAAAACAGTCGCAAACAAAGTTCATGTTTTGTGTGATTAACCATACACATGAAATAACAAACCTGTGAAAATTTGAGCTCAATTGGTCATCGAGGTCACGAGAAAATAGTGAAAAGAGACCTTATGTGTTTTCTGTTTTTCAAACATCGAGTTTATTATCGTGCGCGATAAAAACTATTGTTTTATTCATTTCTCAGAAACGACAGCATTTTAGGCAGAAATATTTAAAGGAACCCTTTCTACCATTACTTACTTTAAGTCATGTAAGTTATGTGTGAATCTGTGAACATTTGTGTTTTTCGATCTTACCAATAGTGGACAGGGCCTTTAAGTAGTACTTGTTTGTTTAAGAAATCGACACCTGCATTCAGACTTTGTTTCTCCTATAAAGGGAAGAGTTATGAAATACAACCTCAACATTTTTTGATGACGTGGCCCTTTACTAAAAAAGAAGACCCACCTAAAGTGACCAAAACAAATTTTGTTGATATCCTAAAGATGAGTGTACAGTACGTGCAAAATTATATGTGTTATTTCTTTGATTCCAAAATTTGATATTTTCTTAGGATAATTATCACCCTCTCCCCTAACAGAAGCAGTGGGTTTCATGCCATTTTGTGTTTCGTAAATCCAACCTTAACTATGTGTACAAACAGATGTGCTTGAAGACACCCAACAAGTCTTGTACACGCCCTGCACCAAGGGTCGTACAGCATGCATTCATCCAGCAAACCCGCTGTCGCAGGAGAGCACCTGCCTATTGCACACACCCGTGGCCCCGCAGGTGTTCCAATTAGCCACTCAGCAATCGGAGGAGGAGGAGCCTGAGCAGGTGGGTTGCAGGGCTGGTACTTCACGGAGGCAACGGAGGTGATGGCCTCCGTGCCCCTGGTCGTTGCCTTGGTGTTCTTTGCATTGTCCCCAGTACAAATTTTGTATTTCCCTCATGCCCTTTGCTTAGAGAAAAAATGCTTTTCCCTTACAATATTGAAGTACCCAGCCTGGGGTGTACATTGATGTTATTTTTGTGTTTATTCATGGATTGAGAACCCATTCTGCATACTGTGGACCAAACAGTTATCCTTGCGGGATCATAGGCAGCATCCAATTTCTCTTTTAATTGTTGGTCGGGGAAGGACCACAAGCAGGTGATTTTAATTGGTAGTGTCTTGTCTTTGAATTGAGTGGCCACCTTTTCTCCCTAAAGATAACCCAATCAGTGGGCCGAGAGAAATAGAAAAAATAGTGAGGGTTGCTTTCTTCTTGCACCTTTAGTTTGATCCCTGCAGGCATTGCACAAACTGTTCCCCTGACCAGCCATCAGGGCTAGTCCAACTGTACATTTTAACAAGCCAGCATAAATTTTGACTAGTTCATGTAATTTTGCTTTGGTATTTTCATGGAAAATAAACACAAATTGCTTTTTTGATAGTAGACCGCCAGGCTACCTGAGAAGTAAGTTTGCAAGTCATACTTTGCAAGTGTTTGTACGCCAGACTCGTGACTAAATGAAGTCTTCCATAAAGTGGATTTAAAGACTTCACTCTGTTAATAAGTGATCAAAGCTTTCAGTTATATCGAAAAATGGCTTCTTCTTTTGTGCAGGACAATACTGCCACCAATGCCATGGCCGACCACGACTACCTCCAGAGACCCTCGGAGGCCATCGACGAAGGGGACCATGATGTGGATGTTTTGGGATTTTCAGGTGATCAGACAAACTTCAGCATCTGCGCCTCCGACGTACAGTACACAGACCAGCAGTCAATTCAGTTCACAAGTGAGGAAACGCAAGAGGTAAGAGTGATAGCTTGCAACGTCTTAGTTTTGTTATTTTTCTTCTTCTTGTCTTCTTTTCCTAGTGCCATAGAAACGAAGGCAGAACGTATTTCTCACACTGATTCGGAAAGAGTGACCTGCCTTTCCCTTGATATTAACCCTCTTGTTGTCTGACCATTCAATACCATTCACTGTGGTTTTGAATGACAGATAAACTATGCCATCCTGCAATATGATACCATGAGGGAATGCATGTACACAGTACACAGTTGGTTCTGTGCACAGTTGTGCCACCGTACACCACCTTGGCAGTCGAATGGTTTCAAATGGTTGGTCAACTCACTGGAAAATGTTACCAAGAGTTACTGAGAGTAGGAGTGTTAACTTGCATGTAACCTCATGATGCTAAGCAACATTTACAAAATTTTGACGGGAAAAGGGATTGCTTTCTGGGCTGGGTTTTCTTTTCAGGGGGAAGGATGCTGGTTAATTAATTTACAAACAACATTGAGATAACTGTTACATCACTGATTTTCAAACTGTTGTTCATAATATGGACACGAAAAAAAATGTGTACCCATGATTGTGGCTGTGCACAAATACATTTGGTAAAAAGTCAAGCCGAAAAGTCATTAATTATCAGCTGTCCCATTATCATGCTGTGATAGTAGAAGGTAACTTTGTGTTTCTGTTTATTTTGTGCATTGCAAACAGTTGAATTCCTTCTGTAAGCTCTACTGCTTTTTTTCGAAATTGCAAATGTTTAATTTTGAAAAATTGGGTCGACTCGTAAGTGTCGTCCCCCTAAATGCAAGTTGTGATGATTTGAATTGTTGTGTGTTTGTGTGTCTATACAGGTTAATATGGAGGGGCTGATGGAATCTCAAGTTGGAACGTGATCACCGCTACTTATGCTGCAGACCACTACATTATGATTATCTTCATTACCCCTTCATTTTGGCCGAAACGATACCTTTGATGGCCCATCGTACTACATTTGGTGCTCGATATGTGGCATAGTGTACCCCCCTCCTCTCCCCCCCCCCCATTAAGTTTTCATTATGTTCTGAGATTCTCAGGAATTCTATAGAGGATTTTAGAAGGGGGTACTTAACTTCTGTACAAGAGGAAAAGATTATGTTAAAACATGGGACCATTTGAGGGCGGCGGGGGGGGGGGGGGGGGGGGGGGGAATGGTGTATACTACCATAACCATGACGATTAAAATTGTCTGCAATGTTTACATTTACTGCAATGATTGGTATAATCTACCCAGTTACTCTTGTTTGCACTTGAGCCCTTGAAGTACTCGACCAAATTGGACATTCAAAATATTCTACTGTAAAACAGAGAACATAGATCCTCTCTACCACAACAAAATGCTACTGAAGCAGGTATCTAAAGCCGCTACGAATCGAGCTTCTTTCTAGGCCCAATTTCATAGAGCTACTTAAGTGCAAAAAGTAGCTTAGCACGACAAAATTATGCTTGCCATTAAGGTTACCAGCCAAACTAGCATCTCACTTGTGCAATTTGCAGCTGGTATCCTGCTCATTTCTGCTATGCAGAAAATTGTTAAGCTTAGGCAGCTGTATGAAATTGGGCCCAAGAATCGGTCAATGTCGAGTTCAACTTCATTGACCCTCCTACTCCATTGTTTTTTCATTCGATGTTGTTTTAGGTGTTTTCATGTTAAAGTCGTTTAATTTATGAAAGGTTTATCTAATAACCCAGAACCCATACCTGGTCACAGTCCATGATCCGAACTCATTGCTACATTACAATAAACATTCATTGAAAGAACTCATTAATGTCTTATTATGTGATATATATTTGGCCATGTACCTCACGGGATACTACTAGTAACAAGAGTTTACAGAAAGATACTAACCTAATGTTCATCTTCGGGTTTTCCCGTAGCTGGGCAAATATAAGTTAATGTCAACGTTTGTTTCACTACTTATGAGAGGGTCTGAAATTTTTAAGAAAGTTACTTTTTTTTAAAATGTGATTGAGAAGGCTGTATGTCTTGGTTCAGGACCCTCCTGTTATTTATATCTTCCTGTGATCCATCGTCACAAGAGGGCGTGCTCTCACCCTAGACTGCTATCACAGGACATTATTGTGGACACTGAGTAATTCACTCCAGGAGGTACTCATTTGGCAGTAGCTCTCTGCCTCAACTACTTGCAAATTTGAGCATTTCTGAATACATTTTTCCATTTGACTTCCAAGCTCGTTCTTGTTTTTATGACAGCAGCTGTAATGTTGATTCATAACAATTTGGAAACTGTAATTATTCCGGTTGTTTTAACAATGTTGGGATGCTGCTTCATTAAAGTATTTGTCATATATCTAAAACAGTTGTCATCTTTGTGTGTTTTTTGTGCGTCTTGATCTTCTTTACTTGAAGTTTGGTTTTTTTTCCCCCTGAAATGAATTTTGACAGATGATGCTGTTTAAAACTAAAAACATACACAAACTTTTGTGTACGCCACAGACAATGCACAAAACAGATATACATGTACCATGACTGGCATGATTGGCAGCACATTGCGCCACAGCACCTTGTAAAGCATTACTTGGTGCTATGTAAAGGAACAGGTCTAATACTTTAAAACGTAGCTCCACATTATACCTTGCAGGAAAAATACTGAGCGCTTTGAGACGCCCATCGGACGTAATAAAGCGCTATATAAGAACTGTGTATTATTATTATTATTATTATTATGACAAATTGTTTGTAAATGGCTGATGGATGTGAGATGAATTAATTTCAGTTTTTTACCACTAGTCATTGGCAGATTCTTTTGTGCATTGCCTTAAGTGAAAGCTTGTAGTTTTCTCAAATCTATTTGAACAGTTTTTATTTAAAAAATCAAATGTAAATTTTCAGGTCAAATCGGCCACAAATCAGAAATACATCTTTAATTTGTTTTCAGATTTGTCTTAAGACAAACACTTGAACCTTGAGGGAGAAATATAATTTTCTGGGGCACAATGGCTGACCTACAAATTGTACAAGCTTTGATGGCCTTCATGTGGGCGCTTCGGTTTGGTTGCACATAAATTATGTATGATGGGCCTCGATGTATATATGTACATATGATGATTTGCATTGGTACAGCGCTTATTTTTTTAAAGGGGCTGTGTCGTCATGATCAAAGCCGGCCTGTGGCTGTACATGGAATTATAAACTCTCACCCAGTTACTGCATGCCTACCCACCATAGATATGGTACGAAGGGACATGCAGTAAGTGGGTGAGAGTTCATGATTCTGTATACAGCCACAGGCCTGCTTTGATCACAATGATTGATAGTGCCCCTTTAATGAGGAAAAGAAAGTTGATTAGAAATGGCAATGCTTACAAACCAATTTAGTAGTATTACTGCAAAACATCAGATTTAAAGGTAGGGTCGTAGATTGGTTTTTGTCAACATAAATGCTGATTTACCGGTCAAAATTACCAAGAAAGATACAGAAAAAGTCACCTGTGAAAGTGTCGGCTAACAACAATGCCTTCTTGTTGAGAAAACGTGTTTTTTTAAAGCTATGGTACTTTCTTCATCTCTGGCCGCAGCATTTATAAACTGAATTTCCACAACTTGACTTGAGGGGAGTCTAGGACACTTAAAATTGTTTTATCGACTGCTAATCAACGGGGGCATTACTGATAAAATAATTCCACAGGATGCTTGCTACTGTTACAATCTTTATCCCTCCTACTGTCAGTGACTCTTGGCAACATTTTCCAGTGAGTTGACCAACCATTTGAAACCATTCGACTGCCAAGGTTGTGTACAGTGGCACAACTGTGCACAGAACTAACTGTGTACTGTGTACATGCATTCCCTCATGGTATCATATTTCAGGCTGGCATAATTTATCTATCATTCAAAACCACTTGAATGGTATTGAATGGTCAGACAGCAAGAGGGTTAAAACAAAGACGGCTTTCGGATAGAAATTAAACACAATTTTTAGGGGGGGGGGGGTCATTACCAAAGTATGACACAACCTTTTAAAAGAAATAACTACATGCCCTATAGACGGTGTGACCTCCGATGCACTCGAAAATCATAACATGATGCGTGCGCATGTCGCCGGGCAAAACCTTTGTGTACTTGACAGCCAGCTAGAAAGTACACGCAGTATTACCATGACTACACGTCTTTTTGCCCGGCGGAACATGACTTGGACAACAGACTTGTCAACAGAGGGCAGTTTGAATGTAAACAGAGGTCACATCGTCTATATGCGAACCTTATGAAATTTCACAGGCATACTTTCTGTAGAGACTGAGATTATTCTATTAAAAAATTGATTGGAAAGAATGCACTCAAACGTGACAAAAATGCAAGTTGTTTTTACTGATATTCTGTCAATTTTATTGAATCAAAATTTGTTTATAAAGAATTACAAAAGAAAATGGAATGATACATGTAGTTATAGCTTCAAAAAGGTAAGGAAATTCAAAATAGGCGTATTAAAATAAAATTTGGCAATAATCAATTTTATTTTAAATGTCATGATTACAAGGAAATGTTTTGTTAAAGTGCTCGATGTATTCATATGAAGAATTTGCATATGAATGAACTGTGAATTGCTCATGCAATGGACCAATCACAGCTGGGACTGCACATCCAGAAAAAAAAACACCTTATGTAAATAGTTGTAAAGGTCCATCTTCAAGGTTGGACATGGAGGGTTTGGGTTGAAAGATTCCAACATCTTGGACAACTTCGATATTCACACAATCGTGCAATAAAAATGAAGGGGAACAGAAGAGGGAATGTAAAGATTTGACTGCTGACCCATATCTGACTGGTCACAGTGTATAAGTACTGTTCCTGCCTCATATAGGCACTCATTGCAACAACAAACAATTACAACAGACACTCATTATTTACTGCCTTGCAAATAAACATACTCCCAACAAACTGAGTACTGTTGGAAAGAGCACTTAGTTCTCTAAAACGTGATGTAGATTTTCAGGGCTAGAATTTGGGGGGAAAACCCACAAGACCGCAGGGCTTGTAGCTAAAAATATTTACTGGACCAGAATTTTGAGTACAAGACCAGAATTGAAGTGAGAAGAAAAAAGCCTAAACAGGTTAATATTTGAACTGTTTGAATTTGAAAAAGCACTAAGAGAAGATTGATCTCTTTTGTATATTATGGGTATGTAGTCTTTGATAATCAACAGAATTGTATTTATCAGACTGAAAGTCAACATTTGAACACAAACACAAGACCGCCGGACTTGTCCGAACACGAGTTTACTGGCCCGATGCTAAAATCACTGGCCTCGGGCCTGCGGTCCAGTGTCAAATTCGAGCCCTGATTTTGCGAATTTTTTTCATCTGACACCATTAGTAACAAGAGCATAAGGAAAGACACTCCCGTAGCTGGGCAGTTACAACGTTTGCGTGTTCGACAGAAAACCCAATGTGGGTGTGGCAGATGTGGGTTAATAGGGGTGAGAGTCAATGCAAGGAAACTAGGATCCAACGTTTAGGAGAAATTCTGAAATTATAATATCTCCACATTTTGGTTTTACTTCTGGAATTTCAAGGAGCTTCTGGGAACTGTACCCCCGGTATTAGAGAAGTAGATCAAAGAGCATGATTTCTTTATATCTCAATAAAATAAACGGCTACTTTTTACCAGCGAACATTTAAAAAAGTCTGAACTCGGATAAAAGTCTGACATTTCTCATCCCTGGTGCTAAGCACAAAACTGCTTTGCAAATAACTTCCTATAAAGCAAAACATAGCAGGGCACCAGTTGCAACAATATAAACATCATGTCATTTTTGGCTGGTAACCCGTTTCTTTTTTTTAGCGAGGTTAGTAAGTGCTTCGCAATTTGTTTTGCCTAAAAACGTAACAAAATGTTGGCCTTGGTTTGGTGACGACTATCATTATGGTGATTCTATGGGGGGGTTGGGGTTCATAAAAAAAGGAAGTGCACATGTTTACAACAGTCCCCTTCAGTTCAATTTCACGCCCTGTACTAGGGTTTTCTGCGATTACCGGGATGCTTCGACACTCAGGTATGCGCAAGGCGCAAGCTTCAACTCGCGTCATGCTGACGTTTTGTATGGCTGCGTCAACATCATTGGTCGGAGGTGCCCGTGGTGCATTAATCAAAATGATGAACGCTGCGAGTATTTGGTTCCGCAAGACACCCCCTATGAATTTGACTACGATGCTGTGCTTCCTTGAAATTTGATGGTCCATTAAAAACCCACTTGTGTACAGAGCAACACTTCTGAGCAGGGCCCACTTACATAGAGCTGCTTATGCAGACGATTTGGTTGGATAATTTTCTGCTTAGCAAAATAAGCAGAAATCCAGTTGCATACAGAAACGACATGATATTTTGGCTGGTAATTCCTGTGCTTAACCCCCTCGTTACCAATTTGCTTAGCCACTAGTGACCAGATTTGTTGATTATTGCTGTTGCCCCCCCCCCTCCCCCAAATAAAAAGGGAACAAACAGTTCAGCTGTTTGCTTCTGTGTTGCGCACTTTCTGTTTTCTCCGATTCGCCCTTTGCCCGGTCAGCCATTTGCGTGTAGAGCCTCAAATAGGGGACAGCGGTGAATAGAAGCATAAATATAACTCTGTATTGTCATGGTAATGTGATGACACTTTCATCTAAACAGATACATAAATACATTACAAATAAAGCATGAAGTCAAGGCTCTACACGGACATGGCGAGTCCATGCAAGTAGCGAATAGATATTGGTCCAGCTCTAATGGTACAAAATAGTAGGACACCATTTGCACCACCACGTTTCCCAAGGATTGCAGGATTTGTACTCTTGCATTTTAACACCATAAACAATGCAACTATTTAAGAAAGCAACATTTATTACGAAAAATTGTTTTTACAATATTCAGCAAAATAAGGCACTGATGTTTGCTATCAATGATCGTCTTCTACTTAAGATTTCTCGCCAGTGATCACAAATTTTCACCATCTGTTTACTTAAGAAAAAAATATTTCGTTTTGAAAAGTGAAAGCATGGTGAAAGAGACAGTGACTGCTCTATGTTCCCAATGATCCTATGTTTCGGTAACCCCTCGTGATTTACACACTAGGGTTAGGATTAGGATTAGGATTAGGGTTAGGATTAGGGTTAGGAAAATACATTAGGGATCTGTCGGAATATAGGTGTAACCAAAGAGACAGTAAAAACAGTTAATGCCTACAGTCCAAATTTAATTAGAAAACAGTCTATTTCAAGCACAAATAATAATTTTGGGGAATGTTTTTGCGTATTTACTGAAATTAAACAAAAATTAATAATCATAAAATCTCTTTGTTTACGCATTATCTATAATTAGTCATGAGCCATGAATTTCTCCTTATAAATCTGATCCTTTTCACTTCCTGCTGGTGCTCATTCTTCTTCTTCAAGAATCACAACAAACGAGAAAGGAAGAAAGACCCGCCCCTCACCGGTGTAAAACTTGTTCTGGAATTCCACCCTACAGGCAAGAAAAGAAAAGACAAAAATGAGACTGATTAAAAAAAAACACTTGTCACATTTGTGGTAAAGATTTAGTTAAACCAATAAAATAATGTGGCCTGGATTAACAGCAGCTTTCCCCCACCCCATCCTAACGGAAACAAAAAGATCCTCAACTGAATTTTTGTGAAAGCCTACATGCCAAATGTAGGGGTAATTCAAATGTGGCTTTTTACTCACCAGTGAAGTCTCAGGGCATGCAGAAAGGCAGACAACCCTTCCATGAGGAGTAGAATACCGACGGTGAGTCCCGCAAAAGCAGCAAAGGTAGCGAAGATGACAACTGAGCCATACAGAGGTTGAATGCCGAAACCGTTCTTCAGCACCATGGTCCATAAAACCTCAGACAGCTCTGTCAAACAGAAAATCACAAACAATTTCAAATAAAATTGATGGGTTTTGAATGCTGATTAATTATCTGACAGGAATTTGTAATTTTTTCAGGTAAAATTATATGCAGAGAATATATCACCATGTTTTCAAAAAGATAGAATGATAGAACGTTTTATCTAGCCAAGGGTTGAAAATATATCACTGGAGTTTGTAACTTCTACTTCTACTTTGTTACTCGGCAGGATCCATAAGTCGGGGCATAAACACCAAGGAGCAGGAGACACAATCGGCAACTGGAGTCATGTGACTCATAGTGGGTATACAATGTAAACAAACTAAGCAAGCAACTTGTAGTGTGCGTAAAAGGCGCAAGGCTGCTCTCTGCCTTACGGCAGAAGCACTCAGAAGTAGCCATGCTTTTCCCATGCACACTGCGCGTCGCTTGCTTGGTTTGTTTACATTGTGTACCCACTGTGAGTCATGTGACGCCGGTTGCCGATTATGTGTATTATAGCTAAGTGTCTTGCTCAAGGACACAAGTGCCGGGACCGAGATTCGAACCCACATTGTGATGACTCAGCCACCACAACTTGAATTCGGTGCGCTAGACCGCTTGGCAGCGACACTCTATGTAATGTTTGACATAAGGACTATAGTTATCATAAAGTCAATGCAAATTTAAAACAATAATTACATACAAAAATACTACAAAAATACACCTAAAATCACATACAATCAATACAATAAAAGTATTTTTTTATTATTAAACTTTGTTCATACACGGTAGCCCATTCAACAAAAGCTGTTTTTTAACAGGCCGTGTTGCATAAAAACATCTCAACATTTGAAAAATGCACAGAGTAAAATAAGTAATCATGTCAAAAGATGAAACAACTTTTACAGCAAAAAACAATCACTTACAAAATGGAAAACGAAATCAAACAAGAAGATTTGCAAGTTATATTACACAATTACTGTGAAATTGAAAAGATTTACTTAAACACACAGTTCACAACAAATAAAAGTTACATTTAATAGAGCAGCGAGGAATAAATGTATTAATTACTTATTTAAAACAAAATGGAAGAGGGGCTGGTGATGGTTCGGGCTAATAAGATTAAGTGAGAACCAAAACATACCTGCGTGAGCCAGACTTAGCGCCCACAGACGCAGGTACGATGCCGTGTTGGATATACAGCCTAGACAGTACTCGATGGTATGAATGGACTGGTGAATCAACTCCTCACTAAACTCAAACTGCAAGACGGAGATCAGAAACCAGACACACTTAATACATTGTAGTCCATTTGTACGGTGGTCTGTACATCAAAAAACGCTATTTAAAAAAGTTGCACAACAATGAGAAGGGTGACTTTAACATTTCAATTTTAATCCTTCTGTATCATCTTTTCTGAAACGAAGGATTCAGAAGGACAATAGGCCCAAATAACAACTGCGTATCAATGGGTCAGGCATTCCTTTCTTATCTATCTCCAAACATGTCAGGACGGAGTGACATGGGAGAGGAGGGTATTAAAGAAATCAAGGTCTTCTGTGACAAGTGGGCCTGGGGAGTAAAGGGTTAAAAAAAAAAAAAAAAAGCAATTACAAAAACAAAATTAAAAATGCATGACAGTAAAATAGCCGACTTTTTTACATTTTAAAAATAACAAATGATACATCATGCAATCCATCCGATACGCTGTAAATGGTTTATGTCTTTAAGACCAGTCACACTGACCTTTTCCTCCCCCTGGAGCCCATCCTTTCTCAAATCCTCCTCCATGTCACCTCCACGCTGTTCCCTCCCTGGCTGGAGCTCTCACTCTGGTACTGGCTGTTGAGCGAGTCGTGAGACACTATCTGTAGGCTGTCCTCGTGGCCGGTCACACGCTGCATTAGAATCGTCGGAAACCGCATTTTGGGCTGATGAATGGGTGTTGTTGTTGGGGGGGGGGACAGTCGGGGGGAGAGTATCAAAGCCCAAGGACGAGGGTGTCCAGATGAGCGAAAAAACAGAAAACCCCCAAAAGTGGACGGACAGACAAGGGAAGAACAGAACGAGAAAAAAAAAAAAAAAATGCCAACTTGCGATGCTTTTGTTTGTGTTTAAAAAGAATTAAAAAGCAATCATGCAGATCATGCAATAGTAGTGCTTAATACACGTTTGCTGTCATGGCAACCTGCACAAAAGTATCATGGGATGTATGAAAAATGGCGGTTCAAATTTGATGAAGTTTTTCAAATTTGATAATTTTTTTTCAAATTTGATGAAGTTTTTCAAATTGGATGAAGTTTTTCAAATTGGATGAAGTTTTTCAAATTGGATGAAGTTTTTCGAATTTGATGAAGTTTTTTCAAATTTGGAAGGACTTGGGTGATTTTGTGTCACTTTGATTTACAAATGAAAACTCAAAATCAGCTCATATCTAACTTAGAGCAACAATACAGTGACAATAGTTTTCGGGGCATACATGTTTGTAAATAGCACTCCGCACTACCGACGCACCTTTTGCTCAAAATACCCGCATGTCAGTCAAACATTCCACCGCCTAGCTCTCACGCAATCACCGCACTGGCGCAGTAGTACCGTAGTGCAGACTGCACACTGTAGTTACAGTAGTACAGATCGCAGTAGTACAGTCAGTACAGGCGAGCAAACATAAAGCTTGGGATTTTGACACGTTGTCTGAGATCCAGGTACTGAGCTTCTTGTTTTCAGTATTAGGGCGGAGTACTATTGATGATACTACACTTGAAATTATGTAAGAATGTATTGCAACTGAAGTGAAATAGTGATTAGACTTCCACCAGTACCTCCTTATTTTGACCCTCACCAATAGAGTAATCTATCCCAGGTTTCTTTATTCTCACCTCCAATTATGAACAAATCCCGTTTGTTTTTAAAGCCACCCTGCTCAACAGTGTCCAAGTTCATGGCTGTGCTTACCGCGGAAATTCTGCGCTAACGGCGCCCTGTAAAGCACGCAAGTCTTTGGACCATGAGCGCAGAATTCCGCGGGTATGCAGAGCCATAAACTTGGAGCCCGATTCTTCAGTTCACCATTATGGATGCTATGCAGTGATAGTGGATTGCATTTGATGTGGAAGTGCTTGACTGATCAAGAAATCTTGTGCAGAGGCAATGAATGGTTTACTTAAGGTACGGGTTCAAAAGTTCTTGCTTTATTTTGTTGGCGCTCGCTGCTGACCAACTTGCTTGGCGCTGGCAGGGCACTAAACGGCAGCCGATAGTTTTCCGATTTTTGGAAATGAAACATGGCACGGGGATGATGAAAGTAGCAGGGGGAGATATTTGAAAGTACAACAGCGACAGAAGCAATTTGAAATTACAACAGCGACAGAAGGACCCCTTGCAATTGGCATCATGATGGATGATTACAGTTTCCATCTCACAGTTTTTACTTATTGGGCATTCGTGCGTGACTTTGGGGGACACTAGGTGGCAGCAGACTGACCAGATAAAACTCATTTGCACAGGACTCCTCCTGTTTGAAACTGTAAGAGAGTGTCCACTGCTAGCAATATATGGTAATGAAACTAAGGAACCATCAAAAGAGCTTAGCACTGTAACACAAAGGCCTCAGGATACCTTTGAGGAGAAGATGCTGAAGAAATCTCAGTTTGAGATTTGGGGTGTGAGTGGGTGGGGGGGGGAATGAAAACCCAATCCATGTGCAAGGGTCCGGTCTGAGGCTGGATTCAAACTAAAGTCCGAAGAGGTGAAAGGCAGGGAAAGAGACACCTAAGCCAACCTGAATTCCCACACCATCGGGCAAGAGATATTTCACAGAGGGTAGCTAAACAAAATAATGCATTTGCAATAAGGGGACCCACTGCCCATAGAGCTAGACAGTATGAGCTTTGAAGTTACATTGAGAATGTTTTCTGATGGGATACATGTTATGCTTGGATGTAACAGAGCTGGTTCTGAACCTGACAACGTTTGACATTTAAAAAAAAAGGGGAAATGGAGAAATTATTGAGATTTCTCAAATTCCGTCAGACTTTTGTGAAGGCTACCATGAAGCTCATGCAAAGATATTCCAAACCAAATTTACAAACAAATTAAGTCGAAGGGCGTGTACACAATTTGGTAAAAATCCCGAAGGGTAAAACGAGAGATTTAATTGAACTCTTTGTTAACTCGCAGAAAAAATAAAAACTGGCCGATATAGCTTCTTGCCATTTTGACGGGGAAAAAAAGAAATGCACTTAGAAATTGTCATCCACTGACGATATCTTATTGCTGTATGACATGGAGTATGAATACTCAAATTTATTTGGCTAAATTTCTGAAAACACAAAATTTGTTGCAGTATCGAAAGGTTTATTTCTTCGAGGATCTGTCGATTCGTTTACAGGATTGGTGCACCTTTTCTATTTTTTCTGGAAGACTGCAGAAGACTCTGCTGGAGTCAGAAGATGAGGCAATTTAACACCCTTTGCATTTACACCGCAGGTCATTTTAGTTAGTATGCCATTTGCTGTTTTTTTGTTCTTGTTTCTTTCAACAACAACAAAACTGAAGTTCTTTCTATCAAAACAAGTGCCAACACTTTTTGTTAAAAGAGAGCAGAGACGTTTTGGCGTGTTGCCTGCAGGCATTTGGAAAAAAGTATTACGCTCAATCACTTTGCATTTTTTTCCATTGTGAGTTTCCAGCCATGCAGTTCGGCACTTTAAGGGCTTCCTACCGAGAGTGTACACCACCTTCAAACCCAAGAACTCACCGCACCCGAAGAAGTGTTTACTAAGTGCTTGCTGTATCAGCTAAAAGACTAACTAAAAATTAGTTTCTTTCCAACTCAAGCAAAACAAAATCGTTCATTCTGCAAGTAATGTGGGTTTAGAAAAGACACGGAAGTATCTAGATCTACTAAAACTTGGCATTCCGACAGTCTATAAGACTACAAGTTGGTGGGGGGGGGTGTGATGAAGTTCAAGTAATGACCAAAACAAAACATGCACATTGACCTTGGGATTGCAGATAAAAGAAAGATGACCCATCACAGCTAAACAGAACCATCAGTCCCCTCCCCCACAAAAAAAATGGATTTGGGTAAAACTTCGAAAGGACAACTTTGTTTTCGGGGAAAAGGACACCTGTTCCAATCACCTCTTTCTCCCCAAAATGTACAAAATAAATCATGTTTTCTTTTGGACAAAAAACTGATGAAACAAAAGCTCATATTTAAAAAGAAAATTGTGTGGGCCCATCGATCTTCTTTAATATAATGTTTACATCTGTTGACCTCATCCACCTAACGTCATCATCACAACTACTGTGCCATTTTGGGAGTCAATGTCCCAGTGATGTCATCCAGTGTGGTGTGCCTTTTAGGCGATGCAGCATTTACACGCTCACCATAATTTGTACGTGCAATTCCACTCCCAAAATGGCAAACGTGGCAGACAGTCGCCGTGTGTGGCGGTGGTGCAAGGGTTCAATTGCTTCAGTTGGCACTAGAAATACTTGCTTTTTGACTACATTCTCTCACAGACGACAAGAAGGTAACATTTTCTCAGGCCTTGATTTTCCAAGACTTTCAAGTTTCTTTTGTTTTAAACCAGTACAATTTTGACTCATACTTAACAACAAAAATCGCTCACATAACACCATGGACTCTTCACTCCTTTAGCTTTTCTTCTAGTCTAACATCCAAGTGATCATCTCTTCAATGGCGTCGGTCAAACAAAACTGAACACTCAAATTGGTTCAAGCACTTGACAGAAATAGTTCTTACCTGGTATGAGTTTGTGCTCCGACGATGCTTAAAAAGTCCATACAGAGGCTTGCCAAGTAGTAGCACTGGGACGCAGAGCACTGCAGTGGCAACCAACCCCATTTGGACATAGTACTGAATAAAATAATAGAAAGAAAAAAAAAAAAAAATTATCAGTGATTTTGAAACCAATTTCACATCGGTATTAAGTAAGAACTTGCTTAGTACTGAAGCACTGATTAAGCAGATATCACCAGCCAAAATGCCACGTAGTGTGTATTGTTTGTAGCTTGGTTCCCGCTAATTTATGCCCAGTGGAAAATTCTTCAAGGATTATTTTCTAATACAAAGTTGCAGCAACTGGGCACTCCAACTGTGCTGCCCGTATGGACTATTTTTATATTTAGGTGTCATGGAGCACTTGAAGAATTGTGTTTTGTAAGTACATTATGTCGTTGTGAAGGCCACATTTAGTGCATGAGGCAAATACTTTTTTAATAGTCAAGGTGGCAGGGTTAACCGGGTAGTTGAAAAGCGTCAGTCCCGACTACACATATCAATCAATAGTCGTGACTCTGACACTAGTCGCCCGGGCCTAATGATAAGTTGCACAGATTATCTCAGTTACATAATCTTGGATTTGTTTTATGTTAAGTATTCACCACATTCTGACTGCACCAAAAGCTTGTAACCAGGGTCGGATTATCCAATAGGCACAATGTAGGGCCTAAAAACAAATTGAAAGCCTAAAAACAAAATCGAAAGTCTATGGAAAATATGAAAGTCTATAAAATTCTAACATTGCCTCTATGGTTTCTGGTACTTTAAGTAAAAAGCTCACCTCAGTAACTGTAATACAATCTCCTATGGAACACTAGCGCAAGGGCCTATTGAACACTGGTGCCTAGGGCCTACTGAACACTGGCATCTAGTGCCTACACAAACACTGGTGCTGAAGGCCTACGGGGCATTTGGGCCTAGGGCCTGCGAAGCATTAGCACCTAGGGCCTACAGAACACTGGTGCCTACAGCCCATGGAACACTGGAGCCTAGTGTATAGAGAACACTGGTGCCTAGGGCCTGCTGAACACCGATGCCTAGAGCCTATGAAACACTGGCTGCTATAAATGGTCGGCTATGAAATTACTGAATTGGGCCTAAGGCCTATGAAATACCACTGATTGCCTAGGGCCTATGAAACACTTCGATGGCCTAGGGCCTATGAAACACTGGTGCCTAGAGCCTATGAAACACTGGTGCCTAGGCCTATGAAACACTGATGCCTATGGGGCACTATGAAACACTGGTGCTGCTAAGGCAGGCCTATGAAATACTGGTGCCTAGGGCCTATGAAACACTGAGGCTTAGTGCCATAGAGGACACTGACACTTTGTACCTACTGAACACTGGTGCCTAAGGCCTGCGGAGCATTAGCGCCTAGGGCCTATGGACCACTGGTGCCTAGGACCTACAGAACAATGGTTCCTAGGGCCTATGGACCACTGGTGCTAGGACCTACAGAACAATGGTGCCTAGGGCCTATGGACCACTGGCTTAGGACCTACAGAACACTGGTGCCTAGGGCCTAAGAACCACTGGTGCCTAGGACCTACAGAACACTGGTGCCTCAGCCATGGACCACTGGTGCTAGGACCTACAGAACACTGGTGCCTAGGCCTATGGACACTGGTGCCTAGTGCATAGAGAACACTGGTGCCTAGGGCCTATGGACCACTGGTGCCTAGGACCTACAGAACACGGGTGCGTGCCTTCGGGCCATGGAACACTGGTGCCTAGGACCTACAGAACACTGGCCTAGGCCTATGGACCACTGGTGCCTAGTGCATAGAGAACACTGGTGCCTAGGGCCTATGGGACACTTGATCCTGCGCTACTACCGTCCATCACCCCTGCCCCCCCCCCCCCCCACTTTTCATACCTGATTGGGATACATATACAGCTCGGGCTTGTTGGTGAACAGGAACATAAAGATGAACATGTTGATGATGCTGGGGGCAGTCTCGGAGGTTAAGCCGTCTACTGAGAGCCACTTGATGACGATGAGCGCCACGAGATAGCCGAAGATTAGTACAAGGAAGAGGAGCTGAGGGATAAACTCCAGGAAGATGCTGCTGTAATGGCCCCTGTGTCTGAGGGCAGGAAAAATCATTAAGAAGGAAACAAAAGAAGGAAAGGTCCTTAAACTTCACATTCTGTACCCCCGATGAAATTCAGTTAAAATACAATGGGTTTGATTTTTGGACTTTAATCTAACTGTTAAAGAAAACAAAACATAAATCGATACAAAGACATTACATACTTAAATCTACATAGAGCATGACAAACCTTACAATACAATTTACAGGTAAAATGTAGGATTCATGAGCAAAAAGAAACGTCGCCCCCCCCCCCCCCCTACTGCCGTAAACGCTACGGGACAGCAGGAAGGATACGGTAAAAGCTGAGAAAAATGCTGGGGTTAACGGCTACCAAAGTGATGAAAACTTACATATGATTGAGAAGACCAAGGTGAACCCCGAACAGCATATGGAAGACACCGAAGATGATGGACAGCCTCATCTTGAAAGGGTTGAGGAAGTTCAACTTGTTCTTGGAGAACTGCCAAACCTGCAGAGAAGTAATGGCCCATATCACAATGAATTTTGAGCCCTCCAAAATACTTCCATATATCCTTATTTTTTTTAAATGCAAGTTTGCCCTAAACAAGGCTTAAAGCCACTCTTGGTAAGGGGCTACAAGGAGAAAACATTTAAGATGAAAATAACTCAGGGGAGCTGAGGATAGGATTTGATATTTCTTCTTAAAACAGTCGGAGACTGTAGGATGGAGGAAATCGTGCACCAGGCAAGGAGTTCCAAAGAGATGCAGTACGTGGATAAAAGCTGTTGAAATGGCTCTTTGTTCTACATCTCTTTGTCGAAATAAGGATTTCGAAGGACTGACGTCTGCCCCCTTTTCTTCATTTCAAATCTTGGTAAAAAATAATACCCTGCACTCTACATGATATGCAAGATCAAATGCTTCTTTCCATTGAGCGGTGTACAAAATGAAATCTAGGCTCTGGCCTTCGTGGCCTATGTGTAATTCCAGGCCTGTCATGACCGGGAGACCCAAACCCGAATGCTGGTGACTTTAGTCACTGGAACTCGTGCACTACACCACTCGGCGATGACACCTGATGGCATGGGTAGAACGGTCTCTCAAGGTTGTACACATAGTCCACCTGAACACAAATTCAGGATAAGCTCCCTGGATTAACTGGATTAACTAGATTAAATGTGACCTACCGGATCTAGTCCATAGGGATAAGGGGTTCCACGATAAGCATAGACAGGATCAAGCTGCAGGTCCAAGTTCTCATTCAGCAGCGACTCACTAAAACAAAAACAAACAACACAAAAGGACATTAGTTTTAAATACTCATTGTGAAAAATAAAGATCCCCTGACACATATCGAAAGGTACTCTGGAAACCCGGCTGGTTTGACCACAAGAGGTT
This sequence comes from Pycnopodia helianthoides, assembly GCA_032158295.1. Classification (NCBI taxonomy): domain Eukaryota; kingdom Metazoa; phylum Echinodermata; class Asteroidea; order Forcipulatida; family Asteriidae; genus Pycnopodia; species Pycnopodia helianthoides. Next base: position 15,610,536 of record CM063251.1, read on the forward strand.
GGAAACACAAAAGGACAAAATCAAAGGTGGGAAGAGGGAGAACAATTAATTAATTACTGAATGAGACGGATTAATAAGAGGGATACAAAATTTGACGGATGAATCTTCAGTTCGGAGTGAAGTCGGGGGCTTGGTTTGGCACGTACGTGAAGTTTGTCATCTTGTGGACCTCCCAGCTGGATCCAAACACATTGACGGACTTGGAGAAGAAATCATTGTACATGATGCCACAGTACACGGAGAACAGTCCCATCAGGAGAATGATGTAACGACCGCCGAATACCACATTCCATATCTAGGAGAAAACAATTATTAGAATTACTACAACTAATTCAGGAATTAATGGGAGATTTTTGACCCTGGACCCCTCCCCCCAAAAAAAAAAATTTAAATAAAAAATAACAATAACAAATTTTAAAAGTTAAAAAAATAAAATAATAATAATAATTTAAACAAAATAATGACTAAAAAATAAATAAATATAAATAAATAAATAAATAAATTTAAAAAAAATTAAATTTAAAAAATATTTAAAAAAAATTCTAGCACTACATCTCCCAAGACAAACTTTAAAAAGTTTTAGCTAAAGTTGCTTGTTGTTAGTTTCTTTAACAACCAGCAAAACAACTAGATAATAGCTCATGGAGTTTGTATCTTATACACATTCTGTAGGAATGCCTTGTTCAGTCTCAGATTCCAAGTCGTGTCTTACCTCGTTGTCAGTCTTGTTGGCCTGGAGTTTGGTCTCCCTGATCACCATCCAAGCGCCGAACAGCGCCATCAACGTGCCATGGCCGGCATCGCCAAACATCACCGCAAACAGGAACGGGAAGGTGATGATGGTATAGGGAGCTGTCGGACGAGAAGAGAAAGGGAACTTTTTAATTCTTAACCGCTGTTCTTTGAATCCGATTGATTGAATTGGAGAATGATTGATGGTACCTATCCCTGCCTTTTTGCCTCCACCAGTGGTACCAGTGTATAGTAATAATATAATATTCTGATTTGTATAGCGCCTACTGCAGGCCAGCCTCTAAGCGCTTAACATTCAGTATTTTCATGCAAGGTATTGTAGCGCTACGTTTTGAAGTATTAGACCTATTCATTTATACAGCACCATGTAATGGTTTACAAGTCGCTGTGGCGCAATATGCAGCCAATCAAACCAGGAACACCGAGCCAAACCCCTTCTCTTTACGATAAGTAAACTGGTTCTTTTACGTTCATTACACAACACACGGGACCAACGGCAGCAATAATAATTAAGTGTCTTGCTTAAGGACACAAGTGTCACGACCGGGACTCGAACCCACACTCTGCTGAACAGAAACACCGGAGCTTGAGTCCGGTACTCTTATCTGCTCGGCCACGACACGCCTCTAGTAGACAACATAGTTTTAATTTATGTAAATAAATTTGCATTTGGATAAATTAAAATTTGCATTTGGATAAAGAATATCATTTGTGTTTTACCCATACACCGTATACGGTGTACACATGTATGTGTTAAGTACTGTATACTCGGTACCTTTCCTCCACCACATGTCTTACCACTAGACCACAGAGATCGCTCTAGTGGTTGTTCGAATCCTATATTTTAGCATTGGGTACCACAACAGTTTAAACTGATGTCAACGGTTTGAAGAAATCTATGTTCCTAAGTTCACTTTCCGCCTGTCCAGTGAGTAATTTGACTCAACGCCACGACAATGTTTAATCTTCGGAATTCCTTAGTAAATCAAACCAACAATAAATTTTATAAACTGACCGACTCACAGAACATGGTTTACCCTGACCTAAAGTCACCCTGAATTAAACCATCAAACTGACTAGGGTTGACCTTTACTAGGCATGACATCTGACCCTCAGAAAACAGTAGGACAATTTTATTGAGGGCATCAAGGGCCGACCTACATGTATATATGGTACAGGCTTTTATAGGCTATGTAAAAACAATTTCACTGATTTTTTTCTGACAGCAAAAACAAATCGAAATTCAGACTTAAGTAAGAAGAATATCATGCCTGCAGTTTACTAAACACAGTTTAACCTTGCTAACCAGCATTACTACTATTAACCTAACCAGGCCTACAGGCCTTCCCTAACTTTACCTGGATTGACCTCTCTGTAGTTAGCCACCCCGTACGCATCCACGATCCCCTGGAAGGCACTGGTGAATTTATTGGTTTTGTTGTACGTCGGCGGTTCCTGATTCGTCTCCACAATGTTGAGAATGGACGGCACGGTGGATCCACTTTTCTCCTGTGTGTCAAATAAAGACGAACAAGTTTGACAGCAATCCATCTACAGAGGTGTTTTAATTAGAATAGACCTAAAAATTCCTACAATCAGGCAAAAATCTTGACACATCACAAGCCCTCAACGATCGACAGACTCACGTTTCCAAGTTGCAGGGCCATGCGGATACGCCCCAGGTCACTCTCGGGGCACCAGCACTCGGCGATCAGGCACTTGTGCGTCACGTCCACATTGCACATGTTCAGCATGTGGTAGATGGCCTTCAGCTTGCGCACCTTGACGAACCAGACCCACAGGGTGACGGCTGCCGACGCCAGCACACGCTGCCTGTGGTCCACCGTCTGCACCAGAACCTGGAAGGGTGGTATGTAGAGGGTGGCAGTTTGTGAGCAAGGGATGACAGTTGATGGAGGGCTACAACAACTTTATGAGAAATATTCAAACTTAACCCCATCCACTTTCTGGATGCTATCATGAAATCTAAATATTATGTTATTTTTTCAGGGTCTTTCTAATATATGTAATGATTGCATCGATTGCATTGATTTTCTCATCCACTTGATTAGAAAATAAACACAGCTCTGAGTTCTGGCACCAAGTGAAATGTTGGGCACAAAACGTGCTTTATCTATGTATCTCAGTTTCGTACAAATATTATATTATTGCAAAGAAATAGAATTACCCTTTTCAGATCTTCAAGTCGCTTGGCGACCCCTGTGCACATTTCACTTCTCTCCATGGCATTCTCTGGGCAAGGATACAGTGTGGCGTGAAATCTAATGGCGGGAAAAGACCCAACAGTTACAAATTAATTGATGTCATTATTGTTTCAGGAATATTTTAAATATGCTTTTGGTTTTAACCCTTACATGTGCAGAAATACAACATTCTTGCATGGAAATTCTTTTATGTGGGGTACAAGTTTATAAAATGGAGATGCAGAGATTTTGCACGATTTCTGAAGTCATGAATAAAACAGTAACAAGGTTTTTAGAAACAGTACACGGCGAATGTTGAGCTCAATTGTCATCCGTGTCTGCTGGACACGCCCTCTATGTCAGCTATGGACATAGAGTATCAATACCATGTGATATGTCTTTATGGCATATCGACCAATGGGAAAGCTGATACACACAGCATTCTCATATTTAAACTTATTGTGGTTTAACCCAAATCTAAAATTAAAGTTCAAATTCAATTCAAAAGATTTATTGTCATGATAAAAAATTTGTCTTCCGTGTGTATAAGGAGAGTCAATACAAGTTAAAGGCATAATATTCTATAATATAAAAATTGCAGCTGTAATGATTATGAAATACAGTTATATAACACCAAATCCATACAAGCATACACATGAACATTGAAAAATACATTGAGAAAAGCATCAACGCTATAATACATGTAATTACAAATTAGATGAACAATTATTCTGAATCATATTCAATGCAACACAACAATTTAAACATGGAAAATAAATACACATGTAAACTTAGAAATATGCAATGCCAACAAAATGTAATGTTAAAAAATCAAGTAAATGGATATGCAAGAGAGATACAAATATAAAAAGCCAGTAACCGATAAAATACAGCCACATGAAGGTAAAAATAGAACCACTAAAAAGAAAAAAGAAAAAAAGGGTAGAAAAGACCTGTGGAAAAAAGAACAAACTAAATCAATGTAGCAAAATATAAAAGTCAAGTAATAAACCACAAGGAAAACTGACGGGTAAATTTAAAATAGTTTTGGGTTGAACAAAGAAATATTGACTAGAGTTTTGGGTTGAACAAAGAAATATTGACTAGCGCGGGGTTTGAACCAACGACCTCCGGATTAACGTTCAAATCCCCGAACAATGAAAACACTGAAGAAGCAGACAATTAATCCAGACTATCTGGGCAAAGTTTCATAGAGCTGCTTAAGCACAAAACTTAACAAAGCACAGAATAATTCTGCTTACCAGGAGAATGCTACCAGCCTTTTGGGGGGTTATTTTTTATTCTGCTTATTTTTTGCCCAGCAGAAATTTTGTAAGCACTTTTGTCCGCTCTAGCAACTCCATGAACGCCTCTCTGCCTTAATGCCCCTTGAAAATATTTTTCAAGTTTCAAACAAAAGTGACTATTCTTCATGAAATACAGCATATCCACTTAAAAACTCAATTCTGGGCGAAGAGCAAAAGAATCTCGCTGAGTTTTCTTACCCTTCGCAAACCTTCTTGACACGCCCTCCTAGCTGCTCCCCTTGGAAGAATGCTATAAAGACATGCTTGAAGACCTCATCTCCCTGTACAGACAAATAATTTACATCAATGAATTTGCAAAAGGAATTAAAAATAAAACAAGGGGAGACAGGCACAGAATTGCAGTATCCAAAAGTTTTCTTTGGTTCTTGAACCCACAACATTCCCAAATCCTCCAGAGAAGCTGTCTGACTTTTTGTGTGGGAATGGTACTGCAGGCCCTAATAACCATTGCTTATCATTGGAACTGGTGAATAAAAACCTATCCAAGTCCAAACATTTAGGTGTTGATTGTTAAGGTAACATAGAGTGGAGTATTTTGGAGGATATGGGAGGGTCTCTAGCCGAGACACTGGGGGGGTAAGGGTTAAAGAAAGGTTTCTGCTTTGATGTAGCAATTTTAGTTTCATCTTAAAATCCAAAACTAATTCGAGGCTGGAAGGCCAAATAGTCTGGTCCATCATTGGTACAGCATTTACAGGGATGTGACAAAGATGGCTGCAGCATAGGAACCAATCCATCACGTACCGTACTTGGATCTTCTAGCTGCTCCTCAATTGGAGAGTGACGCAGGAAAACGTTACCGTGACACACTCGCCACAGCGTCTTCTCAAACGCTGGTACCCTCTCACGGCCGAGCACCCCAGCAACAAACCTGCAGTTAAATGGAACCAGTCAAGAGAAATTTTGCAGGGAATACATACAAATAATGCATCAAGATATAACACAATTTTAGTTATGTCCAGAAAAGGCAATTACATGGATAGCAGAAATTTCCAAAGAATCAGTCGCATTACAAAAGTTCAATAAATACACTGAAACAATCGTTACCATTATAATTTCAAACCGTGTCACTTCGAAATTATATATTGACAGTGTGTAATAAAGAGTGACTCCAACTGAATTTAAAGTCAACTTCATACAATTATGAAAACTGTGATTTCGACCCCCATTAAAAGGACTGCAGCTTGGGGGGGGGGGGTCCCTGGAAGATGAGTACGTACTTACCCAAATTTGACCGAAGAGTGAGTCTGGCGGACACCCTCTTCGATACCAAAACGTTGATATGCAGTGGATCGAGCCCCTTCCTCCTCCTGGTCATGTTGGAATAACTCCGCCTATCAAAGGGGGGGGGTACAACACCATGGTTTGTCAGAAATGTTGAAGCTCTGTGAATTTTAACTCTCTATGCCTGCAGAAGTTGGTAAATCCTTGGAGGTTTCACAACTGATATCCGAATCTCATAACCCAAAAGACGGACAGAATTTAGGGGAAATTTTTCATCATTTAAAATAGATACTCTAGACAAGGTTTAATTGCCAAGGATTTTGTGAAGTTCTGCTGTAGTTATTTTGTAAACAGTGATATTTTATAGATTTTTGAGGTTGAGTACATGATACTAGTGTGCCTTCCACGTACATGTACATCTCGTGACAATTTCAGGATGGTAAACCTTTGTTCAGCTATGTATGGTTGTTCTAGGCCCAACAACCCATTTACAATGACTTGACTGGTCACAAATGAACGGTCAAATTGGCTTCCCCCAGGCTAAGTGTTGCTAAGTGTATGTCACATGGTTCGGGCAAGTTTTTATTTTACTTATTTTATTTTATTACACTTTTTCACTGGCAAAACTATACAAAAGGAAAACAAAGAAATAAAAATAAACGAACAACAAAATTACAAATAAGTGCTTAAAAAAGCACAGGGTCCAGTTTCATAGCAGCCCTGTTCTTTTATAAGTAATTTTCTTCTTTGCTTAGCGACTTCCGGCACAGGTGGAAAGATTCAGGGCCATAATCGACAGTACAGGACTTTCTTTGTGTAACATCTTTACCTCTGCAAAGAAGTCGGTGGTGTTTCTCAGTACATGCCGATGCTCCGTCAGCTCCAGGTAGTTCCGCTGCAGAGTCTCATGATTGCTGTTGACCTCCTTCAAGTCCACCTCGATCTTCTCAAAGGTCGCCTGGATATACATAGATCAGGATTAATAACGGATCAAGAGGGGGCAAGGATTAAGGACAGTGGACTAGGTCTCCAGTCTCCTGTGGATTGTTGCGGCAAGAGCCAGTTGGGCAGGAGAGTATACTGGTAGTAACAGGGTGAACTCTTTCATTCCTAGGCTTTTTAACAACTTGGAAGCTTCCTGAATCAATCAGAGTCCATAACACAATGACCAACTTCATGCCTGGTGTGCCTAGTCTTATGCCAAGCGCGCTCAGTTTTGTGTTGCAGTACTAAGTCCACTCAAATTAAGAATAAGCAGACATCTGACTTTAGTGAACTTGGAGTTATCAGAGTTTATCATACCCAACTGAATGGTTTTGCACAATTTCAATCCAGCTACGAATCACGGGGAACATGTCCACAATGAAGATAAAGTAAATTTTGAATGAACAAAACATTTCTAGATTTTTATTTATTTAATGTATTTTTTTCCAGGTCTAATACTGGTTGGCTTTAAAAAATAACAAATCAACTGCTTCTTGACATCCTCCTCTCCTATGTCACTTCACAGTCCTTCTAAATCATTCAGTTGGGCAAAGAGGTTGTAGAAGGATCAGGGAGGGTTAGGGTTCGTTCTTTTCTTGCCCACAATTGAAGGCAAATTGTCTCCCTTCACCATTACCATTGCCTTGTTGTTCAGACTGTGATGACCGCATCGGGAATCATCCCCACAAGAAGAAAAAAAGCGCATGAACAATTCAACATCAACAATCTGTTTTTTGAACACCAAAATTTCCAATCTCATAATCTGATTTCTCCTCCCCCACCTGATATTGGCTCGAGTATTGACATGACACGCATGGTACAGCAGTTTAGCCCAGAAATAAACAACCAGTCTTGACGTTCATTAAGTTCCTCAATAGCATGCTTTTCTTAAGTATGTGACGTCACGTAGTTTGCGTGGGCGCCGCCATCTTTGAGGCTCGAGTATTGACATGACGCGCATGGTACAGCAGTTTAGCCCAGAAATAAACCAGTCTTGACGTTCATTAAGTTCCTCTATTCTTTAGTAGTGGTAGTCTATTACATTATTGTTTTACCTCCAAGTCTATCATCTCCCTTGGAGGTGGGGCAGCTACCTCTGTGTCTGGTATTGCAATTTCAACCTTTGCACCTTTGATCTCCTTCTCTACATATCCTGAAAAATGAGCAGAAATATTTGGGGTTATTGACCAGCCATAGTATGAAGAGCTGGACGAGGCATCCATACTCTGCATTATTGGCAAGGGCTTTGGCTTTGGCTACGGCTTTGGCAATAGGCTGCAATGGCAACATTGACTGATGGCCAGGTGCAATGATCTAGATGTAGCCATTTCTGGAGCCAGTGTTTCAGATACCATTAAGTGGAAGGTTAAGGCAGACACCATTGGTGGCTGTTGCAGCAGTATAGAAGAATGGGCCCAAAGCCATCAATGTGGACATTGCCTTTTTTAGTCACAAGCTCAATTATGTGTCTACCAGCCCCACAAGAAAATACTCTCTGATTGCAAAAGACTAAAGGCCTTATCACACAGGGCAATTTTTACTGCCAATTTGGAGGCAACCAACTGCACTGCACGCAAAAACTCCAGAAGAAAAGTATTTGGAAATTGAAATGTAAATGCCCTTTCTTCTAAGAGATTGCCTGGAACAAGTTGCCAGTAAAATTGCCTCATGTGACATGGCCATGGACAACACTTTTTTAGTCTTCTTTTTCCATACATTTAATAAACAAAAAGCTGTGGCTGTTCAATCGAGCCTTAAAACCCTTTGTGAGTTCCAAACAAATTAGAAATCTGCCGTTACTCACGTAGTTTGCGTTCCATCTCATCACATCGTCTGACCTCATTTACATATTTACGCTGGAAAGCGTTCATATGTGGACTTAACTGAAAGAGAACGGAATATCACCACGATATTAGATGTTAGCTAGGTCACTGCCTTTAATTTATTTTTAATGATCAATCAGGTTTGCTGGAAGATGTTTTAAAGGGGTTGGGCTGCCATAGGGCGAGTGGTTGCCTGACTTTCTCAGGATTCTAGCTACGGAATTACTGAGTGAAACAAGTTTTGGACGATTTATCTCATTTTTAATTTTTTAATTTAGAGAGTACTCTGATCCACGTAGGAGGTCTGCGGGTCTAGAGGGCCAAGAGCCCCAAGACTGGGGATTGGCATTTGTTCAAGTTGGCGGGGGAGGCATTGATGTATGGGATTCTAGAAGGCTAGGTGGGTGAAGCAAAGTGAAGACAAAATTACCGTACAATACATGTGGGAGATCTTACTAAGAACCAACCAGCGTTCCGGGTTGACTTTAAAAAAACAAAAACAAACTTTGACTTGAAAGATACAAATCCTTTATCTGCTTGGGTGTAGCCTCTTGTCTGAAGTACAGCATTCACCACATAAACCTGGGCTAAATTTTATAAAGCTGCCAGCAGTAAAGATTTTGCTTATAAAATTTGTCCGTTATGAAAAAAAACATTGCAGGAAACCAGCCACTAACAAAATATATAGGCCTACATTACACATTATTTTGGCTGGTAATCTACTTTAGAAGTAAAGTCACATTTTCAGAGACGATGTTTGGCCCTTGGAAAAAATAGCAGAAATATTTTATTGAGCAGAAGGGCTGACAACCAATATGTACAATATAGGCTTTTATAGTCTTTTCAGGCTAAAATTAGAAAACAGACTTAACTAGGAAGAATATCATGCTTGCATTTTGTCCTAGAATTTTATGGACAAAGGTTTAAACTCTCTCTGACTTACATCTTTAAACTGGACAAGGCCAAGCTCTCCCAGTTCAGCGACGCAGTTGTATGCCGACTCAGTCTGAAGAAAAACCTGAGTCAGGCACATCTTCTCACTGCGAAAGAGCGACCCCATCTTGCCACTCTGTCAAGTAGCTAGGAGAAAATAACAAAGACAACTTGGAAGTCAACATTTCAAGACGCGATTCATTTTTGGGTCACGTGTGATCAGCTTTGGAGTACAGTCTGGACACAAAAATAAATAAACAAAGCCCAACAGTTTGATTTTTATTGGTTTGGGATTATCATTTGTTAGCATCGTCTTCTCAGAAACACATCTTGCATTGATGACACTTATTCTTTGGGGTGAAAGTAAAAAATGTAATAATAAAAGTTTTAACAAAACAACTACTTTGTTGATTTGGTGGATTTTATGTCATTGGACAAAAATTGTTAAACTATTTTGGACACACACGGGTATGATGTTGAAGACTCGGTAATGAAATAAATACCGAAGTAACAAAATTCAACTGTTTTAATTGTTTAACTCTACATTTCTTGAAAACATTCTCCAAACCATTGTGTATTGTCAACTTTATCAGAGCATATTTTGACGGAAATTTACTGCACGACTAATCACTAGGTTTTGTTCCAATCCTGTACTTTAAGTGCCCCAGCAAATAGCTGCGATAATCATAGCTCCCTTTGGATTAAGACCGTTGGGGAACCATGTGTTTTAATTTTGCAAATTGTTTTAATGGATTTTTTTTCCCTCAATATTTTTTTAATTTACCCAATGAGTACACTAAAAGTGTTGAAAAAAGAGGGTACAAAACATTTGCAAAATTTTATGGTTTGCTGTAACCCTGCCGTTGCCAAATATTCAGTCTAAGATCAATGACATTTCACTAGTTTTTATTAATTAGCAATAAAACAAGTTAATAAAAAGCTGGTCGCCCTTTTAATTGTCAGACGATATATTTTTTAATGTAATCGTTGGTCATTGGTGGAGGATCTCTTTATAATTATATTTATTGAGGGCGACTTTGCTTGGGGGCGACATTGCCTGGGATGAGATTTTATCTACCCAGTGGCTACTCCTAGAATTAGCGGATCGAACCTCATAATTCTAGGAGTAGCCAGTGGCATGCTTGCTTGGGGTAACTTTGTTGGGGTGACTTTGTTGGGGTAACTTTGTTGGGGTAACTTTGTTGGGGTAACTTTGTTGGGGTAACTTTGTTGGGGTAACTTTGTTGGGGTAACTTTGTTGGGTAACTTTGTTGGGGTAACTTTGTTGGGGTAACTTTGTTGGGGTAACTTTGTTGGGGTAACTTTGTTGGGGTAACTTTGTTGGGGTAACTTTGTTGGGGTAACTTTGTTGGGGTAACTTTGTTGGGGTAACTTTGTTGGGGTAACTTTGTTGCCAGGATGAGCTTGCTTGAGGACATGATGACAGGCATCACAATTCCAAAGTTGATCGGATAAAGTTAAGTATTTATAATTGATTTATCAATACAATGATATCAACAATTAATATTGAATGATAATATTAATAATCTACAAAGTACAATTGTTTAAAAACAATTGACTAATTGATAAATTAATACAAAAATATTTGTTTTCAAGTTGATGTTACTTGTTAGTTGTTAGTGATGTTACATTAGAATCTATAGTCACTGTTACCAAAAAAGCAATAACTCATTAGAGTAAATAGTAATAAAAATATATCATTGAGCAACCAATATTATTTACTCAAATGAGATAAGGCCGAGTAAAATATGTTTAGAGTCCCCGCCCGCCTCCTTTTTGGCCGCCGCCTCCTTTTTTTTTACTTTTTACTATTTTATAACAAAAAAAAGGAAAAGAAAAAAAGAGAAAAAAAAGAGGAAAGTTTGACTTAAAAGATACAAATCATTTGTTTTGGTCATACATTGCATGAGTACCCTAAAATAGCACAAAATCTGTAAGTAAATATACCTTGGCCAGCCATATTTAGCATGGCGGCCATCTTGGAAAAAATAGCAAAAAATTTGAAAAATAGTAAAACAGTAGCGCCCTGTCTCCTCTTTTTGAAAAAGTCCGGACATATTCAATGTCTTGTCCAACATGTTTCTTTTATTGTGTGTTTGAACAGTAGAAAAAACAATGGATATTTGAAATTTTAAAAAGAATGGCGGCCATCTTGAAATAAAAAATAAAAAAATAAAAAGACCCTCCTCCTTTCTTTTTTTAGAAACCCGGACGCTACACATGTTTCTTTTTTTACTCGGCCTAATGCTTTTTGGGTAACAATGAGTGAAGAAGGGGCAGTCCAATACACGGACATTTTTCACTAATGTAACATCAACTTTAAACAAAACTATTTTAATAAAATAGATACTGTTTTATTTCGTAATAATAATTTAAATAAATGAAAAAGGTTGCAGTCGGATACGGAAACTTTACCCTTATCTAGTTCAGTTATAATCTAATCTAGATAATAAAAAACTAAACTTTATATTTTGTAAATTTTGTAATAATTAAGTATCAATCATTCAATGAATCATAGTTTCGTAGTTCACTTCAAGTTGGTCCTTTAAAAAATGCAAATAAATGATGGTCCCCCAAAAAATAGATTATGGATGATTTCTACTTCCACTCCATGATGAGAGATAGAAATAACAGTAGGGACCGAAACGGACCCCCGCGAATCCCTTTTGCGCATGCCGTGATACGCTGTACAAAATTTGGTTCAGCTCAACCATTTTTCATGCTAGCCAAAAAAACTTTGTACCGCAAAGAATTGTGGGTAAAAGTGGGTGCCCAAGCGATCCATGTGAAGCAGCAAAGCCAAGCAGACCATCGACGAAAACTCCGATCGAAATCTTCAATTTTTTCTTTTGTTTTGTTGAGTCTACAAATTGGTGAGTATTTTTTTCTTGAAATTGAAATGTTTATACATGACCAAAGTGAAACTAAGTCTGAAAATTGATTATTTTAAGGTTCAAACTGTCCATCAAACTTGTTACTTTATGTGTGCTTACGAGCACACTCGCCCACAAGCGGTCAGAAGGTAGCGAAGCGGTCCGTGTAACTCACCGCCGTCACACTGCGTGAAGCCCCGGTAGGGTTTCCGCAAGCACACGCTGTGTGTGCAACAATTTTAGCGGTAATTTTGTTGGGCTTTAAAACGTTTCTAATTGAAAAAGAAGGGGACTACATTGTTCCTTTTTAATGTTTCAACTAATTCTAAGTATAATTTACAGGGGATGACTAATGTTAATTGTTATTAAAAAAATTAAAATCTTTTAATTTAAAAATTTTTATTTTTTTTTAAATTAAGTTTTGGATTTGCTAGATAGCTAAATTTGTCTATTGAGGTTGATATATGTTGCTCTGTTCCATGTTAAATTTTGTTTTTCTTTCTTTTTCTAAAGGCTGACCTGATTAAGCTTACTTTTAATGATGTTAATTTATGAAAGTTTTTTTTTTTAACGGTTTTATCTACAAAAATAGTTTATTAATTATGGCCTAATGTTTCAAGCATCTTTTTTGAAGGCTAAAAAATGACAACAAAAGACACATAAAAAGAGATACATCAAATGGAAAGGAGAGAGAGAGGGGCAGAAAACACACAGAAAAAGCAAAAGATGAACAATTTTAATATTTATTTATTTACTGTAGTTTCAAATATCAACAGACTGTTTGCTGATTATTTTGCCCTTTTTTAAATTTTCTTTCATATTCAGAATGCCTGTTTCAGTTAAAATAGCCGCTGAGAGTAGGTCTTTTCAAAGTGCCTCCATCCAATCATCAAGGGAAAGCTGGCAAGTTATACCAGTGGCAGTTTATGTGTCAGGACCATCAGTCGGTGTGATGATTTGCCTCCTTATGGGAATGGTGGCCTGTGGAAGAGTTAATTTAGTCCATCATCCATATGCACCAGACATGACTAGAAATGAGCTTGAACTAAACGAGCATTCGGTCGTCCCTTATTTGCAACTGACTCTTCTTCTGGCTGGTGATCTGGATGAAAATGCTGTGCCATCTCCGCTTCCTAGTGAAGCTAACTTACCTTCTAAGAACAGGGGAAGAGCTGAATGTTAATTAATTGTGATAGAAGATATAATACTCTGCTATAAATAGCACTTCAGTTTAAAAAAAAATCAAGTCTGCACTGTATTGGAATGCAAAGTTATGGACGTTTCAAATTGTTTACTGCTTCGTTTCTTAACAAGTGATTTGCCGATTTTTGGTAAACAAATTAAAACTTGAATAACTAATCAACTTGATACAATTTTTAAAAACTGTTTTCAAAATTGTGTACTGTTAGATGTGCTGTAACATAAATTACTTTGTTTGATCTTAATTAATCATACTTGATGGTTGAAGGGCATTAACACATTTTTGAATATTATCTTTGTTTCCATGACAACGTAATTTAATCTAATTAGCGTCGGTTAATTATCAAACTCTGCCGTTGAAAAGTTATGTGTCATTACTATCCAAAGTGAAAAAAATTGGAAAGTAATTAACTTCCAATGCAAAGTTAAGCCCAAAACAATTTGTTTACTACTTTGTTTACTTTCTTTGTGAAGCATAAACGGTGCGTTTTGACTACAGGGTTTTACCATAAATCCAATTGAGAAATGTAACGGACAAAATGAATATCGTCCAAACTTACTGGACCATAACTCTGGAACCCCTGGACCGATTTCATCCATTCAAGTGGCAAATGACTCAGAATTGTCCAACTGTTTGAAATACATCAATCAAAGATGCTTGCAAGCAGTTTGAAATTTCCCATTTCTGTCCCTAATAACAGTTGTTACTTGTTTCCTTCCTCCACAGTGTTTATGACTATATAATATAGTGCGCACACTGTGTACTGACACCTGACAGTGTTTTTCTATCCAGGCGGGCATTGGTTCAGTCATGGCCTCCATGGTTCAGTTAACAAATGAGCTGAGAAACACTACTTATTTCAAATAGTCATACGGTATGTATATTAAGTTAATATTTTCGGAAGTGACGAATATATTCACAGTTTAGAAACTACTCACCTACCACCAAGGCTTGTTGGTAAGATCTCAAATCTTGTTTCATAAAATCTTTCCACTGGTGAACTTCCGTAAACTTCCAGTGTCACTATTTAAATAAAAAAGAGTAGATGGAATCTTCTCACTAGTCAAACTAAATGATACGAATTAGGTAGACATCAAGTGTACGTTGTAATTAACTTTGTACGACACGGTGCACGTGATGATAAAACTAGTCCCCACTGTTATGTAGAAGGTTACAGAATACATTGGAATGTTGACTACCAGACTATCATGTGATCTGTCGGTAAAATGACGTCATGTAATTTATTTAGGAAAAATTGATCGGCCTAGGCGATATTATTCCGGAGACTGGTGAGTGCTGAATGATTGTTTTTTCATGAATTAGTGGGTAACTTTTATTTCATTTTCATCAATTTTGTTGCGATTGTAAACTGCTTTATTTGATAAAGAGTTGCTCAATTTATACAACTGCCGATGCTTTAAAACTGGGTGGCTGTTCAAAAATAAGGCAGGACTTCAATTTCAATTTAGTTTTGTCAGTGTAATGTCAAAAATTAATGATCAAGACTCACTGACTTCAGCTGCTGTTCAGACTGTGTATTTTAATTTTAATAATATGAAATCGGGCCAGCCGCTTTACTTTAGGTTTTATTCGATATAAAATTTAGGGGAAAATTTCCGTATCCTGCCACCACTTTTTCATTCGTTATGAAATAAAATAGTAATAGTAACTAATAGTATCTAATTCACTCAAAATTTGAGTACCTCATTTGAGTCAAATGAGGTACCGGCTACTCTTTTGGTAAAGAGTGGAAAAGTGGTGGATGGCCATGATAGCACTAGCAGGATGCGGATAATTTTCCCTATGTCTATGATCATATTAAATCATAATCATAGCATGTGGAGTTAGTTAGCCCTGGTTGGTAGGACGTCAGTATCCGTTGCACTGCAACGGAGGAGTCCAACCTTGGCTAAGCATGGAGTTAGGGTCTCTGTTAGTGTTATCTATCTATGCTGGTACTGTACTCGTCAACGCCTTTATAAGCAACTAAACGAGGGCCTCATTCAAAATTATTTGTCTTTATTTAAGTTCTTGTGGCCACCTTGTCCACTAAGTACATGTAAATGGCATCATGCATGTGGTACCGATATGCCACATCCACAGTCACAGAGAACACACAAGACTCCAGAGGGCGATCGAGCTCTGCATTCCCCGTGCTGGTTCCATTCCTACGGAACTTGCAAAGTTTGTCTTGCAATTTCTACAAAAGTCTAGGTGAAACCGTAAAACAGAAGCATAGACTGCACAAATGACCCTAATATTGTGATACATAAAGCTTCATGGTCATCCTTCATCTCTCTAGTTTTGATTTGACGTTGACTTCCTGCCCTTGATAGGAAATGATTGATACACATGTATATTGTCCATTTTGTTATTGGTTTCTATCTCTATTGTAATTCCTGAGTGATACGTGTATGAGGCATCGACATTAGCGCTGAGCATTGGGTTAGGTAAAGGGTTTTATCTTTAGTCAGTGGAGAGGACTTGGTTGGACTTTAGTCTGTTAATCATTTGTGCATGCAGATGTGATCAGCGACATCACAAGACTTCTGGTTGTACATGCACAAGGGAATTGTACTCTGTACATGTATATGTTCATCAGAATAAGTTGTTTCCATCAACGCTGTCGGTTCTCAGTGAGTGCTGCTGTAGCTATCGACATTTGTAAGTTGGTCATATCATAGAGCAAGGACAGCTTGTTCTATGGTCATCATATACATGAATAACTGGAAGAACTCAAGTACATTTTCCAAATTCTTGGTGTTGAACTCCCTTGTTACAAAGCCTCCAAACCTGACAAACGATAGTCTGAAGCTTTGTTTTTAAGTTTAAGAATTGGAAGAACTTAAGTTTACTGCCCTCTTTTTACAGTTTGCCAGTTTTACAGACTAATGCATCTTGGAATTTATCATTGGTCTTCGCTAAATTTTGTCTGTTTTTGTTTTCCTTTTCATGCAGGTGAGTCCATAAAAGGATTGTGTTTTTAGAGGGCATCAGCATTATAGACAACAGCCATGGGGACGCTATTTCGCAGCGAGGAGATGTGCCTCGCGCAGGTGTTCCTCCAATCAGAAGCTGCGTACAACTGTGTGGCTGAGCTGGGAGAGCTTGGATTGGTCCAATTCAGGGATGTGAGTATAGACTGTACCACTCAGTTACAGTTTGATAAATTAACTGTGGTAGTATGATATTACCAGTCAAGGTTTTAGCCAGGATTTGGTAAAAGGGTGTCCAAATTTGCTTGAAATTTAAAAACTGGGTGTCCAAATTGTTAACTTACAATACATTGACGTGTAAATGACAGAAAAAGCAGGGTGTCCAAATTTAAAACAGTGTCCAAAAGACACCCAGACACCCATCTGGCTGTTCACTGTGTTACCAGTCAACTATTGTTATTAAACTTTACAACTTTATTGCAAAGATAATGTTTTGTTCGAGAATGAAAATAATATAAGTCAAGAGGAAAATATGATGACTTTTGGAATAAAAGGTTAGTCGGAGATTGGTCAAGGATGAAGTAAAGAGCTAGACGCTAGCTTGTGCATGGGGAGAACCCTCCCGATGAACCCCTTACACTTTGCATGCAGAATGGGGCAGTCAGGTTGGCGTAGTGGTATCTTGCCTTGCCTTCCACCTCTAGGGACCTCGGTTCAAATCACGCCAGGGCACTACGTGGATTGGGTTTTTCGGTCCCTGCCTGATTGTGTGATGTTTCTCTGGGGTTTTCCTCCCACACCTAAAACGGAAACTTCCTTCATTGCCTTCTCTCCACTGGGTTCTTGGCTAGTATAGTGATTAAGGTCGCTTTCTGAGAGTCCTTGGCTTCACAACCAGAATTAATAACTAAATGTAATGAAATAAAATAAAGTATTTCTATCCCCTCGTACGAGAGACAACTCTACACAACAATAGCCACTTTCCAATTGTCTGACTGCCTTTTTTACAGATCTAGTTAAATCTTTTATTGACTCGTTATCGAAATAACATAATATAATGGAATGAAATTGTCTTTTTCCATCCATGGCTGCAGCTTAACCCCGATGTTAACGCCTTCCAAAGGAAGTTTGTGAATGAAGTCAGACGATGTGATGAAATGGAGAGGAAACTACGTAAGTGTTCATTTTTTTCAAAAGTTAGGCAGCCTATGCATGTTGCGGTTAAAAAAAAAGTATCAATGGGACAGTGGTTTTCTGTATTTTCCATTACTCATGATACCACCTACATTGTATATTTGTGAAACCTTAAGGACTTGTCACACGGGGCAATTTTTACAGGCAACTTGGAGGCAACCAACTGCACTGCTTGCACAAGGAACACTTTGGCAGCACAAATGACATTTCTCTGACCGTTAAACTTACTATCATAAGGAAAATAATGAGAGAACTGAAATGTGAATGAGTTTTCTTATTGGAGGATTGCCTGGTGCTGGTTGCTTGCCTGTAAATTGCTTTGTGTGACATGGCCTTTATTAAGAAAGCCTTCAAGAAAGACTCTGCTGGGGTTGAAAACGTCAGCCCAGTATCCATTGATTGCATGTATTCATTTGGTCCTTTGGTCCTTTTTGCAACAGCTAATTCTATTTTTTCATCTTGAGAAGTTGAGTGCTTCGGTACACATAAATGACCGTTTACCGTTGCTATGTCCTTAATTTTTGAAACTGCATTTTTTAAGGCTTGGTAACATTTGTTAAGAGTAGGTTAAAAAAATGAATGGAAAAATTTGGTAATTGATATTTATAATGCTTGCATCTTCCAGGGTTCTTGGAGACGGAAATCCACAAGGCTGACATTCCTCTGCTGGACACAGGGGAGAACCCTGAGGCACCCGCTCCAAGAGAGATGATCGACCTGGAGGTACATGAATAGATTATTTGTATGGACCGTTAAGGCCATCTTGTTTATCCTAATATACACACACACGCACACACTGGACCAAAATGAGGCTGAGGCTGATTTGGTATGGTCGTCTTTTATGTATTTGTACTATATTCATGACTGCACAGACAGGGTACCTGACAAACATGGGATTCAGTTGAGTCAAAAGCCAGAAGTGAAAAAAAAATTGTCCACCATTCTCAAAAAGGGTAATGGGACCGGGGGCCGAATTTCACAAAGAGATAAGACTAGTCTTATCTGAAGTTAGGACCAGTAACTGGTCTTAACTTAAGACTAGTCCTATCTCTTAGCATCGCCTAGGACTAGTCCTAAGTTAGGAAGAGTTTTGTGAAATCGACCCCAGGGCCCAATTTCATAGAGTTGCTTTTAAGCAACTCTATGAAATTGGCAAACTTATCTGCTTAAAAGCAGAAAAGTTTGCTTAAAATGTTCTGCTAAGCAAAAGTATGCAGGATATCAGTCACAGACTGTACATGTGACATGATATTTTGGCTGGTAACCCTATTCTGGTAAGCATAATTTTGTTGTGCTCGACTACTTTTCGTGTTCGAGCAGCTCTGTAAAATTTAAAATGTAACGTTGTCTTGTTTTCAATGTGAATTCTCAGGCTTGCTTTGAGAAGCTAGAGGTGGAAATGAAGGAGGTGAACACCAACCAGGAGGCGCTCAAGAGGAACTTCCTGGAACTGACGGAGCTGAAACACATCCTCCGTAAAACACAGACCTTCTTTGACGAGGTAACGTTTCGCAGACGAGGACAGAAGTTTTCCGAGTCTGTTTGCATGAGCAGCTACATAACTGAAAAGTAGTTCACATCTTGCCATTTCTAAAAAACAAAATGTTCATGTGGCTGTTTTGGATTGCGAATACTTGCTCACCATCATGAATTCTTGGCCGACATTTTAGCTAGAGGCTGAAGGCTTTTCACAAAATGATTCCAGGTAGCCACTGGGTTTGTTGTTGTTGAGATTCTCGTCGCATTCCGGGCTATGTGAATTATGAATCTGACCTTAATCTCATATGAATCCCCTCCCATCTCACAAAAACAGTGATCCTGAGTTTCTTCTAATGCCAAATGAATACGAATCGATGCACCTTTTTTTATCAAAAGGAAAACAAAAAACTTATAGGGTGCACCAAGGCGGCAACTGATGTCAAATTAATCACTTTGACTTTGAGTTGACCAAAGTTTTTCTGTTTGAAACAATCAGAAGAGAAAAAAAAAACTGCTTTTTACAGGACAAAAAAAAAAACCCACCATAATCCTCCTGCATGTGGCCCAAGATACCACCACCATTAGATTCTCGTAGACGGCTTTTCTTAATCTCTTGATCTCACCGTTGTTGCCCTTTTATTGTTTTTTTTTCGATGGTTTTCAATGTGTCAATCGATGTTGCCACTACATCTGCGTTTGTCTCTGTGTTTCACACTGTAAGTTGCCTGTTCTTATGGGCCATCCATATATAACATACCCCCCATGACATTTTGAGTCATATTTTTTATTAACAGTCACCCCCACACCACCTGTATATATATATAAATACATGTATATATAATGTGCATGTGTGTTTAAAGATATCAGCCCCCCTCCTTGAACCCAACTCCGCCCCTTCCATACCTGAAGCCCTTCCCGTCTGTGCTCTTGATTCTTTTTTGGTGCATTAGATCTGCATAGCATATTATAACAAAGTGGGGGCTAGGGTGTCACAACATGGTGTGCCATGGGGTTTAGATGCAGTGATCATACTCTTTCACTGTAGTGAAACTAACAAACTGGTGATTTCAAGATTGGCCATCATTAACACTTCATTTTAACATGACACAAAAGACATGAAGGCCATGTTGTAGAACTAGATTAAGAGCTTTCTCTCTCTTCAAATGTTCTCCCTATTTTTGCTCTTTTTTTTTTGGTTAGCCTCCACCTAGAGTGTGCCTTTGGCCTGGTGTGGGCCTTTGGCCTGTGTGGGGCAATTTTTTAATTAAAAAAAAGGTGTTCAAAAACTATTTGTAGAATGTCCACGAATAGTTAAAATTATCTTGTTTTGCTATTCATCATGCACCAGGGTGAAAGCTTTTTACATTTCAAAAATCTAGCTACAGTCTGGCCGAACCTTGAGAAAATAAAAATTAAGCACTTCACCTACGACAAAATGTACAAGTCCTACACTAATCTATCACATCACACGATGATCAGAGTCCATTAGTTTGAAAGTACAGTATGCCAATGAAGTTTGACTTTCTAAGGTTCTGCACATAGGCAAGGTTATCCCAGATGTAACAGACTAATATTTGGTGTTAAGAGCTGGTACACCGAAAAAACCAAAGAAGGACGTCACTTTCTCACCATTATACCCACTACTCTCCTGCCCAACTGGCTCTTTCCATTAAATACCACAGGAGACTGTGGAGACTTAAGTCCACAGCACACAAGCCATGGGGTTTCCACTTGACACCAGCTGTACAAACGGAAGAAGCTCCAATGTGGCGCTAGGGAGGATTTTGCTACTTTACGTGTATCACACATGCATGGGTGAAAATATCATTTAAGCAAAAGTACATCTGCACTAACCGATTTTGCACCAACCAAAAGAAAATATTTTAAAAAACCAGTTTTGATGATTTGTGTTAATCATCTCTGTGTATGTTATGTATGGATGGCATCATTTCTGTTTTCGTGTTGCTCGTATGCTAATGAGATGCTTGTGCATTCCACTTTGGTAGGTGAAGATAGTTTGAACAAGATCTGGGTTGACATTAGGATAAGGAAGGTAAAACAAAACCGGACATCTGCGGTTTGCAGATAAAGTTCTCATGGGAATGGGTCTTAATTTCCTAGTTTTCTGAAAGTGCTCGTTCACTTTACATAATTATTTGGCAAACCTACATGCAGTATGAGTGATTATTGGTTGAACAGATAAAGCGATAGCTGAAAACCGTCTTTTTCATTACTCCTAAATTGTTTCGAATGATTTTCCGCATCGGACGTATGCCAACAGATGTTCTGTGAATTCAGAACTGTAAGATTTTTGCCATTTTTTTCTTTCTTTTTTCTTGTTAACACAATATGAGAGATGCCGAAACTTGCACACATTGGTTTTTACGCCATTATTTCTTGATTCTTGTACGGACCAAATTTACCTGACAAAGTCAGGTGCATTTTAGGAGTCAGATCCCCACCATGTGCAACTGATGAGCAGTGTACTTCTCAGGGGACGAGCGCGGGGTTAGACACACACCCTGTCTTTACCTGCAATTTTGGCTCCAAAATGGAAGACCTTAGTCGGACAGTAGCCGGTGTGTGACGTTGGTGCAGGGAGTCAATATGAAGGAAAGTGCAATTTTGGGCTCTCAGATATTTTTTACTGCGTGCATAAAAAAAAATTGCAGAGATTGTTTTTGCTATAAAATGTTGCCATTAAAAACTGTCCTTATGTGCCCCCTTTTTTTCAAGAGAAGATTTCTCCCATTCAAATCTGTCTCTTTCTGTCTCGGCATGAAGGAATGATAATCTCGTTAATCTTACAACTACATCAGTTTCTCTCACATTCTACCAATAATCTCTATTTCACTTCTTGGAATGCATTAGCATGTTTCTCAACACCTACAAAAAAAACCATTACGTGTGTGCACCCTGTTGCGGCACATTTCCGATAGTTTCTTTACTTGCTTTTGTTTCTACGTCTGAATAATTTCTAACAGATGATTGATTATTTAGTTTACTGTATTAATGTAGTACTGATCAGATTCACACTTTACTGTGCATGATGAGGTGAACAGAACCCATTTTCACAGTTGATTATTATCTGAAAGTTTAAAATACGGGGCAAACACACCTGAAACACAACTCGGGCAGTGAATTCACATCATGCTATCAATGGATTTTTTTTTTTTTACTGAAGCCATTTGTGAGTTGGATTTGAATTAAGTCTTGTGCACTGACCTGCCAAGTCACAAGGTCTACCTAAATTTAAAATTCCCGAGACTAGTGACAGTTGCTTTGTCACGTGGTTCGGGGCAAGCTTTTGCATACATATGTAGTTTGTAAGAAACTGCGAACACCCATACACAAGCCGCCATCTTGAGGTAAAACTATGACGAAAACAATGGAAAACGGCGCAGCTCTTTACCGCGGCGCACAGGGTCAGCCAAAGGGATATCTTCTTTTGATCGCTAGCCGAGGGCGCCCAACTCAAATGACTTCATGTGCATAAGGTCTATTCTGTGTGGCACCATGGTGCCAAAGGCTTGCCCCGAACCATTTGACATGGCAACTGTCTCTATAGTCTGAGGAACTCAAATCTAGGTAGTAACTTGTGACTTGGCAAGTCATTGTACCAGACTGTATTCAAATCTAACTCACTTTATTCATGTTTAGTCGAAATTGGCAGAGCTGACATCATGAATTATTCATGAGCACAACGTTCCATTGTGTGTATATAATTTGTAGAATGTGTGGAGTGTTATTTGATGTTCATTGTACCTGTCGGGTAACTTCATTGTCAAAACATGGATTGAGGAAATATTCGTCAAGCCCATGCAAGTACGATCCTTTCACTTTTTAAATCTCGCGTTACACATAGGAGCAAAAGAAAAAAGGCTTTTTGCCAAGCATTGTTTATAATGCTCATTGCATGTGTTCAAGTACATGTACATGTGTTGGGGTTTTTTTTCATTTTGTTTTCTTCACTATGTTGATAAAGGCAAGCAACCATCAGAATTTGTATTCTTTCTTTTTTTATTAAAATTATCATCATAAAGAATCCATTTTAAAAAGCAAATTTCAATTTCAATAAAGTGTAATGTCTAATGCAGTATATGTATAGAGACAGCTTGTATAACTCATGCAATAATCCATGGATTTTTTTTTAAACTGACCGGGCCTGTTGCAGGGTAATAATTTTGCCTTTTTATTTTTGGAAGAGCACATTGGAATGATTTTACCCAAGGGTACATGTACATTAATAGTAGAGATGTTACAGTAGATGTGTAGTGCACTAACACCCCCTCCGTGTACCTAAATCATTATGGCTTTCCTCACTTGGTGGCAGACTAGTATGGCACCCAGTAGCTGGTAGCTTCTCACACAAGATGAAACAATAGTATCATCACGGAGCCTGACTATTTGGTTTGTCGTTGAGTAGCAGGTGGGGTTGAAAAGTCTAAAAACTGGTCAGAACTGAGTTTGGGTTCTTACTGAGCACTTTTGAATCAGGATTTCAGCCTGGATTTACTTAGAGGCAACAGTGGTGGCCTCTGTGGCCCGGGTCTTTGGCCTTGGTGCCCCCCTTCAAAAGTTTTCCATAGACTTAAAGACTTTCCAATGGAAGTGCCCTTTGAAAAATTTAAAAAATGGCCTTGCCCTCTCTAAGATGAAAATCTAGGTTTGCAATTTTATTAAATTTTCAGTTTTTCTTTTTTTTCACGATGCAAAATTTGAAATCCATCCAATCCAAAATCCCTGATTCTGTAAGAATTTGAGGTCATGTGTGCACATTTTGATGCTCTGGACAAGGCTTGGGAAAACCTTCCCTAAGCCTCTTACTTTGATCCTTAGGAGACGAGGGAAATCATCTCTTTTTTGCAGGGGGGGTGGGGAACAGGTGGCCAAAATATATATCTGACCTTGAATTAGTCTGGAAATTGCAGTGGTTGCCTCTGCCTTTGCTTTGTTCCACATGTTGCGGGAAAATTGCAACTTGCCTCTTAGCTTAAAGTGCAAGACCTGGAAACAATGCAATCGCCGCCAAACATGTCCCGTTCAAACGGATGGAAGGACAGAAAATGGTCGAGATTTCTTGTCTTGTCCTTGGGCTCAATAAAAACCAAACTCAGTACTCTAAAGACCAATCTCAGAATGTACTTGCCACTCAGTGAGAAAAGCATTACGTGTCGACAATGTGCATCACTATTTTTGATTTTGTTTTGTTTTATTTTTTGTTGACGGGCATTGTGCGTAACGTTGTACCTGCCTTGTATGCATGGGCCTTGATGGCGTCTTGTGTTTCAACTTGTGCTACCCCTCCTCTCCTCTCCTCCCTTCATTCCATCTCCTCCCCCCACTCCCCTCTTTCCCCCAATGGTCTGGACCCCCGTCTTCCCCCCAACCATCATATAAACAGGCTGAATTGCATCACCAGCAGATGCACGATGCGGATAAGGAGGAGGAGGCCCACACCTTGCTGGGAGACGAAGGACCACGTACCGGGATGCCGATGAGGCTGGGGTAGGTACTATTTATAACGCCAAGGGGGGACTGGGTGTCTTAATGTCCTAGAAACCCTGGTGTGGAATTTCTAAGATCCAGTGCAAGGGGATTCAGACATTATTTAAAACCTTTGGTTCCCAAGTGCATTACTAATGGAAACAAAGATGGTGTGATCTAAGGAAGGCCCAACACTCAAATACGCTGAAGGTTTTAACAGTCTATGGGCTGGATTGCGTTTGTCTTGGCCTTGGTGCCCATGTTTATAATACTTGGCTCTATATAAGGTCCAACTGAACCCAATTCACCTAACATCATCATCACCGACAAGAAACCTTTGTTGCGCCACTTTGGGAGTCGGACTCCCAACAGAATAGAATTTTTATTTGCAACCTCAATATAAAAACTGTTGGATTGAAACACACTCGATAACAGTAAAAAATACTTTGAAACCTACATCACAAAAAAATACAAATTTGCGAAGGGTATGATTAAAAATAATAATAACTGTGTCGTTTCCCTGTGTTTTACTGTGCAGTGTGCAATTTAGACCATGTCCGCGTGGTGTGACTAGCACCATTATTATCTTTACATGCTATCTGATTTCCAAAGTGGCCAACCCTGGGCAGACAGCAGCCGGGATGTGACATCAGTGAAATGGTTCCATACATTGGGATTAGTATCAAAAAATTAACAACTGCTTGTAAAACAGTTTTGATGAATTTGTTGGAACCCGGAACAAAGATATTGACAAAATAGGGAGACTGCCAATATAGGGCTAGATAGCTCAGTTGGTAGAGCTCCAGCACTTTAATAAAGAGGTAGTTGGTTCAAATCCCGCTCTAGTCGATTTTTCTTTGTTCAACCCCCAAATCTTTTTTAATGAACTTTTCTAACATTTTTGCGAAAGGATGTATAATACAAAAAATTCAGTCTGTTTGAGTTGATATACTTTCATTGTTGATTCTGTGCATAGATTTGTTGCTGGTGTGATTCAGCGTGAACGCATCCCAGCCTTCGAGCAGATGTTATGGCGAGTTTGCCGCGGCAACGTCTTCCTACGACAGGCCGAGATGGACAACCCCTTGGAAGACCCAACCACTGTGAGAACAAACACATTTTTGTCGTAAAGTTTAAAGATTGAATGAAGCGAGCCAATCAGTCAATCTGTCCTAAATGTTGTAGTCTTCCTAGTCTTTCTGATTTCAAATTGTTTTTTGTCCATTAGAAAATCTGCAAGTTAAATTTTTTTATTTATTTTTTTTATTTGATTGTTGGGGTGATTGTTTGTTTTTATGCTTTGCAATGTACAAACTGTTATATGTTTTCTCTTTAATTGATGAGGTTATTTCAATGTATATACACCAAGGCCCATCAAACATACAATGTACCAAGGTCTATACCCTAATATGTCGGTCGACCCTCATAGTCCATATAATTATATTATTGTAAGGTTCAAATTATTGTAAGGCTGATCCATCCGCAGTTTAGTACATGAGAATGTTAAATTAATCCATATGTCCACTCTGCGTTGTCCGATTCAACAGCCTCTATATATTTTGAACTTTGCTGCCCCAGTTCCTTAAAAAAGATTTAGAACATGTCGAATGTGGGAACAAAAATTACATTTTTATTCAAATAATTGTGTGTATTTAAAGGCCCTGTACACTATTGGTAAGATCGAAAAACACAATGTTCACAGATTCACACATAACTTACATGATTTAAAGTAGAAAGGGTTCCTTAAAATATTTCTGCCTAAAATGCTATCGTTTCTGAGAAACGAGTAAAACAATAGTAATTATCGCGCGCGATAATTTGAAAAAACAGAAAACACATAAGATCTCTTTTCACTATTTTCTCGTGACCTCGATGACCAATTGAGCTCAAACTTTCACAGGTTTGTTTGGTCATGCATATGTTTAATCACACAAAATGTGGACACTGATTTTGAGCTGTTACCAAAAGTGTACAATACCTTTAAGCAACCGTTGACTTTGTTTTTGTGTTGCAGGGAGACCAGGTACACAAGTCTGTCTTCATCATCTTCTTCCAAGGTGATCAGCTGAAGAATCGAGTCAAGAAAATTTGCGAAGGGTACGTTAAACAATAATAATAACTACTATGTGGATCATTACGCATGAGCAGGATGACCAAGGTCGTTAAGTCTGTTGTTTCATACCGAGACCTGCTCAGCTCCCTCGGGAGTAGGCTGCGTGTGCAGCAAAACATGGTAGCACAACAAGCTAAATCAATCACGAGAACCGTCTCCGTACTCACAGGTACCCATTTCACTCCTGGGTGGAGAGAAGGAACCATGGTTCAGAGTCATGATCGGGATTTGAACCCACACTCTGATGATGCAACAGAACAAGCCAGAAGAACTTTAGTCTGAAATACTAGACTGCTCAGCGAAGACAAGCCATAAGATTTATCCCAGTCATTGCTGTTCTATTAGTAAGGGAACATGAATAAAGCTAGTCTTAGGCCAAGTCTGAATTGGCGGCTAGGGCTGTCCTTTTAGTTAAGGGACATGAATAAAGCTAGCCTTAAAGTGAGCTTATTACCTTACAGCGAGTCGTTACACCACCGATTTTTTTCAGAACCACCACAACTCATTGAGTGTTATTTCATGTACAAGGTGTTACCCAAAACTTTACTAGATGGAAAGCCTTGCATTAAGGTCTCCCCTAACTCCAGTCAAAGAAGTAAAGGGCATTTTATGACACAAGTTGTAATTTTTTTCTGCCATTTAATTATCTCAATTTTTTGTTTTCAATTCCAAAGGTTCCGTGCCACTCTGTACCCGTGCCCGGAGACCCAGCCAGAGCGTCGCGAGATGAGCATCGGCGTCATGACGCGGATAGAGGACCTCCAGGCCGTCCTGAGCCAGACGGAGGAGCACCGCCAGCGCGTCCTGTCCTCGGCGGCCAAGAACGTACGGGTGTGGTTCATCAAGGTGCGCAAGCTGAAGGCGGTCTACCACACCCTGAATCTCTTCAACCTGGACGTGACGCAGAAGTGTCTGATCGCCGAGTGCTGGTGCCCCGTGGCCGACCTGGATAAGATCCAGATGGGACTGCGGCGGGGAACGGTGAGTTCACGGTGTTGTTTTTTTTGCATCCACATTTTGTTGGAGATCACCTGCAATGGGTTTAAGATGACACATCCCTGTACTGGCTCTGTACTTTGACCTCGTCGACTCAGTGCTGTATCGTCCTTAATTGCAATTTCATATCCGTAGTGATCGAAAAGGTTGTTGAAGAAAAATGTGTATAAATCTGAAAAAAGTAAGTCAAAATCCACAAATAAATGTCTTTCTTGAAAACGATTGTTTCTTTTTGCCGGCCAGTTACTTTGGAGACCACTCTTAAACAAAATAAACTCCGTTTACAAGGAGCTCCAAAATATTCAAAACCCATTTTATGAAATCCATACAAACTGCACTAATGACCTTAAAGTCCTCAGCAAACGGCTTGTAGGTAACAGTACTGTGTAGAACTATTTCCATGACTCAAAATAATGAGATCGACAATAAAAAACATGTCCTGAGAAATCATTCTGCAAACCCTGAATCCTGCAGTCGGTGTAATGTGAGTGACCATAGAATGCTTGATATCTCACTTGTTTTCCTTCTTCTACCGTTCTGACCTCAGGAGCGTAGTGGCTCAACGGTGCCGTCCATCCTGAACCGAATGGACACTCACGAGAACCCACCCACCTTCAACAAGACCAACAAGTTCACCGAGGTGTTCCAGGGCATCGTGGACTCCTACGGGGTGGCCGACTATCGGGAGGTCAACCCTGGTATGAAAGATTCCTCCCTAGACTAGAATCTTATCAGTATTATTTAGTTTTACCCTTTCATTGATGTGTGTAATGCACTGTATACTCGGTACTTCCCCCGAGTTCTGTGAAGAAAACAAATCCACAGGCATATTACTTGGGTGGGATTCGAACCCACGACCTTGTCAGAATCTTATCCTTACAAAGATGAGAAACAGTGCATACACTTTGGTTGGTTGTCTGCTAGCTCCCCCTTTGAAATTGGGATTCTAATCTCAAATGTACATCAGAAGATGTGGTTAGACAAAGGCAAACTTGAACTGTACATGAGTTACTTTTTCAGGCTTGAACTGTACATGAGTTACTTTTTCAGGCTTGAACTGTAAATGAGTTACTTTTTCAGGCTTGAACTGTACATGAGTTACTTTTTCAGGTTTCAGCGTATTTCACTTACGAGACCATGCTTTTCTGTAGAATCCTCAACATAGGTCCAGATATGACTAAATTCAAACCGTAGTCTTTCAGTTGAAAATTTCTGGATCAAAGCATCTCCAAAAACCAGAAACACTGGTGTTAACCCCTACTCTTCTCTTACGTGCACTACCAATCCTAATACACAGGGCTTATGGCTTAATGTTCCATCCGAAGGACAAAGCAAATCATGGTAAGGTATCTTGCTCAAGGACACAAGTGCCACGACCTGGACTCGAACCCACACTCTGCTGATTTAGAAACACAAGAGCTTTAGTCAGGCGCCCTTGACCGCTCGGCCAGCACACGCCACTGGACACGGTTTGACACTGTGGCCATTGGCAGTGGTTACGGGTGTACACCATTGCATCCATCGGGCAGTGTAGATGAAACAATTCATGTGTAGCCTATGATTGAGTAGGGCTCCAACTACAAAAGTTGAATTTACAGGAATACACTTTCTGCGTATCGTATATAAATTAAATCTTCTCACTTTCAAAGCTCTTCATGGCCTATCTCCTGACTATGTTTCTGATCTTCTCCGTAAATACATTCCTGTTCGTCCTCTTGGATCTGCTGGCCAATCCCTACTGACGCAAACTACTTTTTCCACTCAATTTTATGGTCAAAGAGCCTTCAACTTCATTGCACCTTCGTTATGGAATGACTTACCACTTCATATTCGCCAAGCTGGCTCTCTTCAGATTTTCAAGGGACTTTTAAAAACTCATTTGTTTGAATCTTTATTTGTGTAACTTGCTTTTATACTCATTTCATTGTTTTATGTTTTGTGTTGCGCATAGAGGCTTCTGCATTATGCGCTATACAAATATCTTGTAGTTTCTCTTATTTTATTTGTTTTCTTCTCCCACAGCACCCTATGCCATCATCACATTCCCCTTCCTGTTCTCCGTGATGTTTGGAGACACCGGCCACGGCTTTATCATGTTCCTCTTTGCCCTCTGGATGGTCCTGAGTGAGAAGAAGCTGGCTGCCAGCATGGGTGACAACGAGGTAAGATTTGACAACTTTGAGGTATACCTCGAAACTGTGGCGCAATATCCAGGGCCCAATTTCATAGAGCTGCTTATAAGCACAAAAATGAGCTAAGCACAATAAAATTATGCTTACCAGATAAAAGGTTACCAGCTAGATTACCATTGCACATGTAGCATCTGTGACTGGTACCCTACTTATTGTTGCTTAGCAGAATGTTTTTAAGCAATATTTTCTGCTTGAGCAGCTCTATGAAATTGGGCCCTGGTCTTGCTCTGGTTATTAGCTGAGTGCCAAGTCCGCAGTTATACTGATGACTAATTATTTGATTTTGCAGATATTTGGGATGTTCTTTGGTGGTCGTTACATCATTTTGCTGATGGGTCTCTTCTCCATGTATGCGGGCTTCGTCTACAACGATGCCTTCTCCAAATCGTTCAACATATTCGGCTCTTCGTGGAAGGTGTCCGGCATGACCAACTTCACGTGAGTGAAATTTTCCATCCACATGCCAGAGATTTTCAATCCATGTCACTTCTCTGTGGCAGACACTGTTCATAAAGAGCCATTCCAACAGCTATTTTACGTACTGCATCTCTTTGGAACTCCTTGCCTGGTGCATGTTTCCTCTTCATCCTACAATCTGGACTGTGTTAAGAGGAATGTCAATTCCTACCTTCATCTCCCCTGAGTTATTTTCATCTTAAACATTTTCCTCTTGTAGCTCCTTACTAATAGGGGCTTTTAGCCTGGTTTTGGGCGAACTTGCATTAAAAAACGAGACATACACAGAGTTTTTGTTTCACCTGTCTTCATTTATATTGGATAATTCATTTCTTGGGGCGTTGATTTTGTCTTTTTCATCTACAGTAAAAGATTGTTGGAGGAAGAAGGAGATTACCAACTGGACCCTGGGCAGTCTTTTACAGGACCCTACCCTTACGGCTTAGATCCAGTAAGTCAGTCGCCGTCTGCACCTTTAAAATGATATCATTACCGATCCACATTGTGCTGTTCCGTGAAGTGAAGAAGATATTTGAGTCTGGAAAGTTGAACTCAGTTGTGTCGTTTACAACCCTCCTACTGTCTGACCATTCAACACCGTTCAAATGATTTTAGAATGGCGATGTACTGTGCTAGCCTGTACAATGATATCATGTGGTGAATGCATCTACACAGTACACAGATGGGAGCTCTGTGCACAGTTGTTCTTCAATTCACAAACCCATGCAGTTGAACGGTTCCCGAATATATGATCAATTCACCGGCAGATACTACAAAAAAAGTACAAGAATTAGACACAAGTAACAATAACGCTTATAAAGCACCTTACATCCATGACGGGAGCCCAAGGCACTGTACAAATAAATAGATGACGATAACCGTTGCAGATAATCAAATTGAATACAAAGTACAACTTTACCGGCAGATACTACAGAAAGTACAAGAACTTGACACAAATAACAATAATAATAACAAAACACGCTTATAAAGAACCTTACATCCATGACGGGAGCCCAAGGCGCTGTACAAACATACAGATGACGATAACCGTTGCAGATAATCAAATTGAATACAAAGCACAACTTCTTTTTAACAACTGAATCTTAAGAATCCAAATCCCAAAATTTTCAAATTAATTCCCTTGGAACTACTTCTGTATGAGGTCTCTTGTAAACGAACCAAGAACCTCAGATTCCTTTGTCTATTTTGAAATATTGAGTCCTACCTACTTTTCTCTCTTCCCGCTAACCCTCTAGATCTGGCAGCTGTCGACCAACAAGCTTTCCTTCCTGAACTCCTTCAAGATGAAGATGTCTGTCATCTTTGGTATCTCTCAGATGTCATTTGGTGTGGTCCTCAGTGCTTTTAACCACAGGTGCGTTACTCATTCTAATGTGGGAGGTAGTCCATAAATGGTAACTGGTAGTTGCGACCTCAGTTGTCCTCATCAATAAGGATCTCTATAGAGTTGCAGACTAGGTCGAGTAAGGACGCGGCAACTGGTTGCCTTTTAAATGTTATCATTATATGGCATTCGGGGGTCCAACTGGGAGGGGGTTTGTTAACATTGCTTGACCTCAGTGGTATTCAAACCAGGAGCTGTCCCAACTCTATCAAACATTTTACACTCCAATATTTGAGATCTCACAAGATTGAGATGCCTGGCCTCAATGCCTAGGGAATGTGAGACTCCCTTTTGCCAGCCGCAGCTTCTGTCAGAAGGTCACTCCTGTGGCCTGCGTCGTCCTGTTGCTCCCCATTCCATGGACTGCCTGGATTAGGAAGGTGGGAGGGAAAAAACCTAGCGTAGACCATGGCCTAGACCGACGAGTTGATAGTGTCCTTAGAGGATCCAAGTGTCCGGCATGAATTTATCTTCTATGATCCAGACCCTGAAGGAAGATGTCAACTCGGGCAATGTGTCCACCTTTTAATAACACATCGTTCATTCCTCTAACGGCTTTTGCAGAACTGCAAACCCATCGTTACTAGCATCAATATCAGGATTCAATACAGCTAAGTGTTTTTAACAAGACAGCTTTCGCTCTACAAACACTATGCTCCTCAACATCCCTCGTTCTAAACACACTTGGGAGGGGGGGGAGATCGTTCTCTTTCACATGCTGGACCATCTCTTTGGAATGCCCTTCCACTGAAACCTCAGACTAGTAGACACTCTCTCCGGCTCAAAACTAACTTGAAAACTCACTTGTTCAGTCTTGGCTTTAAGTACCGTCTTTTTTCTATGCGCCAGGAGTGTCCTTCTGACAGACACGGCGCACTACAAATATCCGTTATTATTTTTATTGTCGTTATCATCAAATCGTTATCTTTGCCGCCCACTCTAAGGTATTTCAAGAAGCCGATCAACATGTGGTGCGAGTTCGTCCCCCAGATGATCTTCCTGCAGTTTATCTTCGGCTACCTGGTGGTCATGATCTTCCTCAAGTGGTTCCTCTTCAATGCAGAGAACTCCAAGGATGCCCCGAGCCTCATCATCTCCCTCATCAACATGTTCCTCTTCACCGCTCCGCTGTCTGACCTCTACAGTGGACAGGTATAAGGCAAAATAATATATAAAATTATGTTTAGTGTCCTGCCTTTTTTGAAAAAAGGAAGGAGGTTTTTTTTTTTTTTTTTTTTTTTTTTTTCAAAATTGGCCGCCGGACACATTTTTTAAGACAGCCAGTCGGTCTATTTTTCAAGATGGTTGCCAGCTTTTTTGCTTAGCATTCTTCTGCTTAGCAAAACTAAGCAGGATACCGGTTACATTCATTTCATGTAAAATGGTGTTTTTGCTGGTAACCTTATTCTGGTAAGCATGATTTTGTTGTGCTTAGCATAAGCAGCTCTTTGAAATCGAGCCCTAGTAGTAATAATAAAAAAGAAGAAGTGGATTTACGTAGCTTTAGTAATGTAGAATAATGGTAACATGTAAATTGATTGTCTGTATGTGTGTGTGTGTGTTTTGTTCTGGTTCAGTTTGCTACCCAGGCATTGTTGGTGATTCTGGCAGTCGTCTGTATTCCATGGATGCTGTTGGCCAAACCTCTCCTCATGAAACTGCAGCACAACAAGAACCTCAGTAAGGTGAGCGAAACTCCTTCTCTTTCACCACAATTGGTGAACTCATTGTTGTTTTTGATGGGATGGGCTTTGATGGAGAATAAACAGCGTATGATTCCCCTCTTATTATTTGACATTTGTTTCTCCCGTTGATAGTAACTTCAGATTTGATTCTTTTCAGGCGATCCGTTACCGCGATGTTCGTATGTTGAAGAACGGCAGTGTGGGAGAGGAGACAGCCGAGGTGGTTCACCATGATGCCATGGAGGCAGCGGCTTCTGACTCCGGTAGCTCAGACGAACCAGAGCACGGTGACCAGGTAAAGAGCGGTCTCTTTTAGGGTTGTTAACAGAAAGTACCTGATTACTTTATAGAGAAGTGTTTTCGATTTTAATCTACTCCCTCTGGAAAAAAGTCGGGCACTTTCGATCTCAGGCTGTGCATCAGGGTCATATGAAATTGATGTTGCTGGCTGCTAAAGCCCCCTTACATGCCTGTCCGCTCGACCACACTGTAGCCACGTCCTTCGCAATTTAGCTTCTCAGCTGCAAGTGAGAGTACCTGATAACTCAATAGAGAATTGTCTTCGATTTGATCTATATTCAAGACTTGTGTTGTAGAGTTGTCTAACTGCAATTTACTTTTTGATCAGAATGTTTATCTACAAGTTGCAAAGACACTTGAAACCAAATCACTTCACCAGCTTAAAGTGTCCTAGCTGTAAGACTGATTGTATCAAAAGGTTACAAGAAGGAACTGCGTTATTTTGGCGATTTCAATGATTTACCCTTAAGAACCACAGCAACTGGGAGAGGTATTTTTTTTCCCCCACTCGTCCGAGGGGCGGGTTTAATTTTCAATCAATCCATGTTGTATTGTGTATTTGTCCCCACAGTTTGACTTTGGTGAAGTCTTGATACACCAATCTATTCACACCATTGAGTTCTGTCTTGGATGTATCTCCCACACTGCCTCCTACCTCCGACTCTGGGCCTTGTCTCTAGCCCATGCTGGTAAGACTTTTTTTTTTAAGTAATACATATAATAATAATAATATAATATAATGTAACTATTTGTATAGCACCTACTGCAGGCCAGCCTCTAATGCTTAACATTCAGTATTTTCATGCAAGGTATTTGGAGCTACGTTTTTGAAGTATTAGACCTATTCATTTATACAGCACCATGTAATGGTTTACAAGGTGCTGTGGCGCAATATGCAGCCAATCAAACCAGGAACACCAGGGTGAACCCCTTCTCTTTTCGATAAGTGCACTGGATCTTTACATGCATTACACAACACTAGGGTCCAACGGCTTTATTCCCATCCGAGGACACAGCAATAATGGTTAAGTGTCTTGCTTAAGGACACAAGTCATGATCCCACACTCTGCTGAACAGAAACACCAAAGCTTGAGTTCGGTGCTCTTATCTCTCGCCACAACAGCCAATAAGTACAAGAAATGGCAACAATTGGAAGCATACCCACATGAAGCGGTAGGTCGAGAAACACTTCTAATGTAACTCCATTTTTTGTTAAATACAACTTTTATTGCACTGTGGAATGAGACCTTTTGTTGCAGTATGGTAGATTTCATTTTATTTGTTGTCAACTCAAGTTGATGCTATTTTGGTTTAACTTATTTTTGTTTGTAAAGTCGATTTAATTCACTGTACTTCCAGTGAACTTGGAATTCACTAAAATAAAAATAATAAGGTAGACGTTATTGAGTGCTTCCTTCTCCAAGTCACGTTAAAAAGAAATTAAAATTCATAAACCTGGGCCGAAATCCGTAAAAGTGTTAAGCACAAAGAATTGCTAAGCACAGTTAAAGGTACCAGCCCACATATTGTATAGGCAAATTGCTTGTGACTATTTTTTTGCTTAGCAAACAAAAATGTTAAGCATCATTTTCTGCTGACTGGCTTTATGAAGTCGAGCCGTGGATAGAAGAGGAAGGTTCTCAACCCAATTTTGTTGTTCTCCTTGATCAGAATTGTCGGAGGTACTGTGGAGCATGTTATTCAGCATTGGTTTAAAGATGGAATCGTTGGCTGGCTTTGTGGTGATCTGGGCGGTGTTCAGCGCCTGGGCTGTCTTGACCATCGCCATCTTGCTCCTGATGGAAGGGCTGTCTGCGTTCCTACACACCCTACGTCTGCACTGGTAAGTCTCCTTGAAACTGTGTTTTTACTCTCTCCCCCTGCCCCCAGTTCAATTTTGTTTTTCCTAAATTTTTACCGTACCACCTATGGTGTTAAGGGAAATACAAAATGAATAATAAAAATAGTAACGCCAGAGTCTTATATAGCGCACGTATCGACCAATAAGGTACTCGAGGCGCTTGATCAAAGAGAAACATTTCTAAGACAGGTTTTTGAAAAGTTGTATTGTGAGACTGACTTATGTAGCTGATAAGGTTTACAAGGTGCTGCGGGCGCAGCCACTACCAGAAACACCTTCTCTTGGCGATATTAAGTGTAACCGGATCTTTACATGCATCACACAAGACACAGGAAACAAGGTGGAAATGTCATCATTTAAACATGCCGTCTAAAATTTGGGAGCACGGTTTTAGACATTTTAGTCAGCGATGACTCTCACCGCTGATTTTGAACGTGACAATATATTTTTGGGTCTGCTCTTCTCTTCTCTCACAGGGTTGAGTTCCAGAGTAAATTCTACAAGGGCGAGGGACACGCCTTCAAGCCGTTTTCCTTTGAAGCAATGCTGGAGGCCAAGGATGAATAAATGTTGTATTACCATGCAAAACAAATCAAGTTTATTAGAAAGCCAATCTCGGTAACTGGAACATTCTTTCCGATAGCTGTAACCATTGACGATGTAGATGTGCGCATACTTAATAGGCTTTTTTATCAGGCTGTTTGGGTTTTGTCTTCTTCTCCCACGATATGAAATACAGAAATAGACTGGCCCCCTTTGTAGGATGATTATGTGTTGTAATGTAGTTAGCATACAGGGAACCCAACAAAGATGGCGGCAGCATAAGAAAGTTTGATAGACCTTTTCCATTGTTGATAAACAAACCGCGCTGGTTGGCATGGACGGCCGAATGTTAGCAAAACATTCAATCGTGTTAACAGACAATATGACCAAATTCAACACTCCTGCAAACTTTTACTCAAAGCAAATACATCCCATGGTTAGTTGCTTTGTTTCCAACAAATTCAACAGTATTTTTGAATATTTTTTGTAACATTGTTACAAAATGTGCCTATCTGTTTTTGCTTTGCATTTATGGCTTCCAATAGTTTTCCAACCTCGGTTGGCAAAAACTCGGACTGTGATGTTGCAAAAGAAAGCTCTATAGCCGCGTCCGAATAAAGCGACTTTGGCTATGGCTGTTGTCATTAGCCATAGCCATTACCGAAGTCATCATTTCGGACACGGCCTATGATTCTTTCGTCAGTGAGCTGGAGAAGAATCTACGTTTAAATTTCCAGGCAAATTTTCCCCCACTAAAAGAAAGTACTTTCAAGTTTTCCCAACAAGCAGCTAGATATGAATGTTTACCCTTCTTTGTGCAATCTATACCGAGGTTATGCTGCCAAGTTAGATGATTTACTTGGAAAGATGAAGCGCAAATTTTAATAAGTTATACCCACCAATTTCCACGTGTATAGTTATTGATGGAAGTTTTCAGATGAAGGTCTCTGTATAGAGAGGCCATATTGGATTGTTATCCTTTCACACGGCATTCAGAATGAGGCTAGTGTCCATTATAGACTGGTGCCACTTTCATCCGATTTTCACAAAACTCAAAATGAGGCTAGTGTATAGCAAGACAAAAGCTCAGGGGAAGACAAAAGCTCAGCTCTAGAGATGTAGGTGCCAGGAACATTTGGGGTGCTCCCAACTAATCTTACTAACTTAAAGGAACATTACAGAATTGGTTTTTGCTAACAAAACAGTTGCTGGCAGTGTTAAGCACTTTATGTAATCCATCATATACATAAACTGACAAACCTGTAGAAGTTTGAGATCGATCGGCCATCTGGGTCACGAGAAAATAGTGAAAAACCGATTACACATTCGCATGAAATCATATAGATTCAACAAGTGAATAAAACGCTCACTGAGCGATAAACTCCAATCG
This sequence comes from Pycnopodia helianthoides, assembly GCA_032158295.1. Taxonomy (NCBI): domain Eukaryota; kingdom Metazoa; phylum Echinodermata; class Asteroidea; order Forcipulatida; family Asteriidae; genus Pycnopodia; species Pycnopodia helianthoides. Next base: position 15,647,917 of record CM063251.1, read on the forward strand.
GAAAATTAGTTTATTCATTTCTGATCAAACATGGCATTTCAGACAGAAATATTTCTAGGGATGTTTTCTACCATCATCATCATTAGACCGTGTAAGTTTTATGTAAATCTGTGATCAAAAAGTATATTTTACAAGTTTTTTTCTAACCAATTCTGTAATGTTCCTTTAATGAGGGATAGACAAGAAGAGGCAAGTCTCAACATGATTCCGACCTTGGTCGACTAGAGAGAGAGAGAGAGAGAGAGAGATAGCAGAGAGGGGACTGACACTGGGATCTGTGGTGGTGCAGACAGCCAACAACTACTACCGCTGGCGAAACATTTTGTTGTAGGAACGTACGAGTCAGACTTTGTGGTATTTTTAGTTCACTCTTTCACGTTAATATATTCATGGTTGTTTCAATGCTATAACCCAAAAAAGACTGTGCAGTAATACTGAGAAGTGTAATTGTGTCAAGTGTAATATGTAATAGAAGAATATATACACTTAAGTGTCGGGAGTCACAATTCCAAAAATAGCTGATATGTTTGTATTTTATCATCTGTGTTTAAGGTAAATAATTAAGAAGTATTATGTTTTGGGAATTTACAGATTTATAGTTTTAGGAAAGATTTATAAACATCGGACATCATCCCCCCCCCCTCAAAAAAAATAAATAAATACACAAATTATTCTTTTACAAGATATATATTAAAAAGTATTATGAGAAACTAAAGGGTTTATGTACTTACCAGTACTCGACTTCACAATGAGCTAAGATTAATCTCAACTGTAAATCAGTCTTTATTGCTAAGCAAAGCTTGATGTCACAATACAAATCACCATTGCAATACTGACAACTCATCTTAAGATGAATGTTGGTGCCTTGTGGAATCGGCCCCAGGCCTGATACTTTACAGAGGCCATCGCCTCAATGCACCCGGTAATTGCCTTGAAATGTTCCAGTAGAAATTTTAAATTTCCCTCACAGAGGTGCTCTCTACAGAAAAATTAAAAACTGCTTCGCCCTAACAAGAATGAAGCGTCAGGCCTGAATGACCCCTTCAAAAAGAGACTTTGGAACACTAGGTGGCAGCACACAGACACCCGGTAAATTGTAATTGTTGGTGTAGTTCTGAGCATGCTCACATTCCCCCCGAGAACAATGGATTTAACTTGGTGAGTCTGCTGCCACCTAGCATCACAACAAGTTTCGCATTGCTTCTGGTCAAATCAAGTATAAGACACTAACATGTAAAACGGTGGACATTTAATTGGATGTATTATATTATATATGTACATTTGTAATGTGGGGGCCCTTATCGATTTTCTGTACAAATTGGCTTGGCTTTTCGGGGGCTGAGGGTGTGTCTGAATTACGAGACTTTGGATGCAGCTATGGCCACCGGCTGCAACTCTCGCTGCCAGCTGCAATGACACTGTTGGGGAATAGGATTTTTCCCGACGTTTCGGTCGTAGCCACTGCCACAGCCATCAATTCAGACACAGCCTAATGGTTTGGGTTTAGAGGTCCGTGGTAAACTAAAATGTATATTTAGTGATTGTTGTCGCACTGGTGCTTAATCTTGTGGTATATAGGTGTACTAAATTATTTGTGTACAAATAAAACATTGGACAGATACATCTATCGGTTGTTTTTTGTTTATTTGTGAAGTCGAGGAAAGTATGCAGTTTGGAACAAAGACCGTGATGGTTAAGATGAGGGGAATGTTCAGTAGAGATTTTGGCATAATAGGCTGTCATCACTTTGCTGCCATCTTGATTGTTGATTGGCCAATACAACCCCATGTGATCCAAACTGAGAAATGAGGGGGGGAGAGGTGTCGGTCTCGATCTTGGACATTAAGTCTCGGTCTCGGGGGTTTCAGTGTGCACATGTTAACATAAGATGGCTCGGACTACTGCACATGTGTCGGCATTGATATTACAAGTCGTAGCATAGACGCTGAATTTGGACGTAATTCTAATGCTTTTTTACAAAAGAAAAACAGTTCTGGTGTAATTGGCAAAACTTGTTTTACTTGGTCTGGATAGTAACTGATTTACTTGTGGGCATGTAACTGAAGGTGTGCAAGTACAATTTGGCAAAACGACTTTCGTCCATTTGTACTTGATTTATTTTTCGTGTCAGAAATTCAATCCTAGATGGGGAACATGTACATGAAAGTGATAAGACACATTGCATAAAAAAGAACAACGCAATTATTTGGTAACAAAAGACATTTTATTAGTGAAATATACAGAAACAATAGCCGTCTCAAAAAGTACCAAAAAATGACCGAGAATATCTACATAGAGCGTCCTCCTCCAGTATCTAATACTGGCACATGACGGTACACATGGAAGAAACACCACCACAACTTATCAAATATGACAAGATGTAACATCCCGGATATCTCAGACCAACGATGCCCGTTGATTTTGCTTTTTTTTCCTCAATCTGTCGCAGTTGGTCGCAGTTGCCCATACATGATGCAACTGCATCAGGCATGAACACAACTTGACAATAACCAGTACATCGTGTGCATGTCCATAGACATTGACGAGAATAGGGAGCCCGCCAACATCAGGGCTACGTAGCTCAGTTGGCAGAGCGCCGGCAAGTTAATCCGGTGGTTGCAGGTTCAAATCCCTCTCCTGTCAATTCTTCTTTGTTTAATCCAGAAATATGCAAGATTTACAGTGGACAACAAACGGGCCAAGTTCTGTCACATAAATTGCCATGCCGTAAGCTTACATGGTAAAAAATAAAAACTGGAACCCACTGAAATTATTGCATGGAAAAAATGTGACACAATATCAGATCTGAATGGTATAGCAATTCATCAGCTCTACATCAACATTGTGGGTCTTTAATAACAAAACTCAAAAAACCTTGCAGGACCTATGAATGTCCCCCAATACTTTTTCGGCAAAAACATAACCTTTGACCCTCAAAGTGCTTGTTAATTGAAGAACATCTCGGATGTAATTATAGAAAATCGATCACAAAACGTCGTACTTAAACAGCTTTGTACAATTACATTGTTAAAAAATATCACAACCACAAAGCTATCAAAATATATAGTACAAGTATTTTTAAAGACGCTATAAAAATTCTAGCCAATTATATACAGCCACTACGATAGTACTCAGTTTTTAAAATCTAGGAATGTGCAAGCTTTGGGAAAATAACACAGACAAATTTAACTAAAAATTACGAAAGGCTAACACTACGATCACGGTCAGTAATGTTAGAACGACGACAGGAAGTACCACCTTGGAGACTCGCATCTCAAGTTATCTCCACTAGACCAAAAGGACTTGTACCTCAAAACGTTCACTGTCCCAAACATATTTTTACAAGACTTGATGAGGTACTTTTCATAGTTGTTACTTGCTGGACTTTTTGGGGGGGAGAGAGATTTTGACTTGAAAACCTACGAGTGAGTACGTTTGCCGTGAATACGAACTTGTTGGGAAAATGTTTTAGAACATCAGGCTTTGGTCGTGAGCTTACTGGCCCAATGCTGAAATTGCTTGGTCCAGTGGCTAATTTTAGCCAAACTCTTCGTTCCATCTGCAAAATTGGTACATCAATTGTAAAGGGGGGGTGTAGAGAATACATCATTTGAATACAAATATTCCAACTAAGTCTGACTGTGATTGTGTGCCATTTAGGAATACTACTGCCGCTAGCTGTGTGAATTATTTTTTTTTAAAGGCTTCTACGCTTTCTCTTTTTTGTAGAAATTTACAGCATGCGTGTGTAAGTTATACAGCATCAGAAGTCAGTCATCTCATACCAAATGCAACCGGCCTGCTATGAACCAGGGCCAAGTGACAGGGCTAGCGCTGAATTTCGACGCTAGCTGTGTACCGTTTTGTAACCTAAAGTAAGCACATGCACAAGCACAAAGTAGTGCTTGCTAACCCGTAGAACATATGTTGACCCTGGAATTTCCTGCTACTGTAAGCGTGAATTTTCTGCTTACTGATTTATCTGCTCACAGTAATTCCAATTGCATTCCAGCACAAAAAGAGTGTCCTGTCAATTTTAGTGTTCCCTCTGTGAGGCTTTCCTCAAGTTGAGAACCTAAAAGGGCCTTGACTCATTCAACATGGCATGCTTCAACGTTCCAGAACACTTCAATGTTCCAGAATGCTTCAATGTTCCGCAGAATGCGTCAACGTTCCAGAACACTTCAACGTTTCAACGTTCCAGAACTTAGTCCTTCCCAACTGTGGTTGACACACCTCGGTGCAATTTATCCTTGATCTTACGGCACAGATTACATAAAAAACGGTACATTTAAGACAAGGGACTTCTGATTGCATGAACTCATTCCGGCCAACAAGCATTGCACAGAGGTCATGTGGCTCTAAGAACAAAGAAAATAAATATATCAAAAAGTATTTAATTGAAGCCCCCCCGACACCACTCTGACACACCCCTTCCACACCTCGTTTGGTATTTGTCAGATATATTTTTACAGTAAAGAAGAAAAATAAAAAGCACACTGAATATAAATGTCTATCAAATATCTGATGTAGATTATTAAGTATTCACAACCTGGTGGGATTCTAAACGACAACTTCCATTACCATCTCCATTCTAAAACTTTCAATTCAGGACTTGAAAGAACTTGACAAGTAACTCGGTACCGAACAAGTAACTAGGTACCGAACAAGTAACTCGGTATCGAACAAGTAACTAGGTACCAAACTAGGTACCCTTACTCCTTTTAAAGTACTTGGGTGACCTTTCTGCGTATACTTATCATAAAAGCTTGGAAATTCAATACCTTTCCACATGCCACTGGTTTCCATAGAGTAAGTAACTCGGTACCGAACAAGTAACTAGGTACCGAACAAGTAACTCGGTATCGAACAAGTAACTAGGTACCAAACTAGGTACCCTTACTCCTTTTAAAGTACTTGGGTGACCTTTCTGCTTATACTTATCATAAAGGCTTGGAAATTCAATACCTTTCCACATGCCACTGGTTTCCATAGAGCAGCAGAGCACACAGCCTACTTTCAAAAAAGCTGGTAAGCAAACAAAATATTGCTAAGCACGGAGAAATGTTTTGAGCACTAGTTTCTGCTCAAATTCTACTGGTTAGAAACGAGTTACCATACAAAATAGTGTACATTGTGACTGGTTCCCTGCCGATTTTTGCTTACAGCAGGTGCAATTGATAAGCACAATTTTCTTCTGCAAGGCAGCTAGATGATATCGGGTACCAGACAAATAGTCAGGGCCCTGCATACGACGCTCCAATTACATAAATAAGTAGGATACCAGACTGTCAGCCATGACAAAAAGGCTACGGCTGAAAAAGAGCAACTTTGGCTGGCTACGGCTCTGGCCAAAGATGGTGGAATTAGGCCAAGTCAGAATGAAGCAGCTACGGCTATGGCAATGACTGTTTCAAAACGATTGAAAAAAAGGCCTTACAGCGATCACAACCACACAGCCGAAGCTGTCAATCTGGACACGGCCTCAGTCACAAGTTAAGTCCTGAATCTCTGCATAATTCATTCCACTTGAATGAATTTATACATCTGCTTTAATAATACAATTAAATTGTTTGTTTAAAAAAAATCCAACAATGAAATATTGGAGAGGAAAAAACAAATTACGAATGAAAAAAAATAAAATGGTTAAACCCTGAACAGCTATCTGCAAGTTGACAATTAAAAAGTTTAAATTGAAAACATAATTGAGATGCAATAATCTGCTCAAGTTTCCATAATAATGCTGTTTTAAAATATCTGACAAGCCTCAATTAAAATTGCGGATAAAAATAGTTAGTTCTAAACATGCTGAAATTCCTTGACTTTTTACATGTTGCGTTCTCATTCGAATATCAAATTTTAATCCCGCAAAATTTTCATTAAGTATCTGAAAAAATTTGTTTATAGCGCTGGGAATAAAAAAAATGTTAAATAATAAAATGACCCAAAAGGTTTGTTCTGGTCTTGTTCGTTCAAATTCAATAAAAAAATATGATCTCAGTTCCAACAACACTTCTCAGAAAGAACAAAGAAATCAAAGTTTTTGTAACAGTTAGAGTGGAATAAATAACAGACCTTCAAAAGTTGCTGAAGGTTTGTTAAATGTTTTCAACATTTTCAAGGTAGTAGAACTTTTGAAGATCCCTTCCACCCCCCCCCCTTCAAATAGTAGTATTTTTTTGTATTGATATTTCCTTGTTTTCCCCACTTTGTATGGCTTCAGTCATGGGTTCACGATCACAACAAAGATGTCTTTATCCTGAGAGCCCAAATTCCTTATATTTCCCTGTTTTCCCCACTTTGTATGGCTTCAGTCATGGGTTCACGATCACAACAAAGATGTCTTTATCCTGAGATCCCAAATTCCTTATATTTCCCTGTTTTCCCCACTTTGTATGGCTTCAGTCATGGGTTCACGACCACAACAAAGATGTCTTTATCCTGAGATCCCAAATTCCTTATATTTCCTTGTTTTCCCCACTTTGAATGGCTTCAGTCATGGGTTCACGATCAAAACAAAGATGTCTTTATCCTGAGATCCCAAATTCCTTATATTTCCTTGTTTTCCCCACTTTGTATGGCTTCAGTCATGGGTTCACGATCAAAACAAAGATGTCTTTATCCTGAGATCCCAAATTCCTTATATTTCCTTGTTTTCCCCACTTTGAATGGCTTCAGTCATGGGTTCACGACCACAACAAAGATGTCTTTATCCTGAGATCCCAAATTCCTTATATTTCCTTGTTTTCCCCACTTTGAATGGCTTCAGTCATGGGTTCACGATCAAAACAAAGATGTCTTTATCCTGAGATCCCAAATTCCTTATATTTCCTTGTTTTCCCCACTTTGAATGGCTTCAGTCATGGGTTCACGATCAAAACAAAGATGTCTTTATCCTGAGATCCCAAATTCCTTATATTTCCCTGTTTTCCCCACTTTGTATGGCTTCAGTCATGGGTTCACGATCACAACAAAGATGTCTTTATCCTGAGATCCCCAATTCCTTATATTTCCTTGTTTTCCCCACTTTGAATGGCTTCAGTCATGGGTTCACGATCAAAACAAAGATGTCTTTATCCTGAGATCCCAAATTCCTTATATTTCCTTGTTTTCCCCACTTTGTATGGCTTCAGTCATGGGTTCACGATCAAAACAAAGATGTCTTTATCCTGAGATCCCAAATTCCTTATATTTCCTTGTTTTCCCCACTTTGAATGGCTTCAGTCATGGGTTCACGACCACAACAAAGATGTCTTTATCCTGAGATCCCAAATTCCTTATATTTCCTTGTTTTCCCCACTTTGAATGGCTTCAGTCATGGGTTCACGATCAAAACAAAGATGTCTTTATCCTGAGATCCCAAATTCCTTATATTTCCTTGTTTTCCCCACTTTGAATGGCTTCAGTCATGGGTTCACGATCAAAACAAAGATGTCTTTATCCTGAGATCCCAAATTCCTTATATTTCCCTGTTTTTCCCACTATGTATGGCTACAGTCATGAGTCCACTTTTATGCAGCAGCTGCTTTTCACTTTTTTTTAATAAAGATGCACAAAACCAGAATACTACAAAACGTTTGTTTGCGTTTTTAAATTCTTTGATATGTGAATACATTGATTTGCTGATTATCAGAAAAAAAGAAAAACACTTTCTTTTTTTTTAATTGAAAAGAGTTCTTTGGATTGTAGGAAAGATTCTTATTCACAAAATTTACTTCAAAACCACTCAACAAAGTCACTGTTTGTCCAGAAATTTGTGTACCTACACAAAGTGTACAACAGAAAAATGACCATGGACCAAGTTACTGCCAACCTGGTTTAGAAGTGAAAAACTTGAAACTTAATACAACCAGGAAAAAGTACAGACAACCGAAATAAATATACAAAATTAAAGTGTTACACGAATAGGCTTATTCTCACCGTGCCCCTCCATTCACAAACCAGTACTGAAATCAAACCTCAACCAGCTCTGACTGGTCCAAACCAGTCGGAACTAGTCTCATCGTGTCTCTCAGTTCACAATCCAGTACTGAAATCAAACCTCAACCAGCTCTGACTGGTCCAAACCAGTCGGAACTAGTCTCATCGTGTCCCTCAGTTCACAATCCAGAACTGAAATCAAACATGAACCAGTTCTGACTGGTCCAGACCAGTCAGAACTAGTCTCATCGTGTCCCTCCTTTCACAATCCAGTATTGAAACCAAACCTGAACCAGTTACGACAGGTCCAATCCAGTCAGAACTAGTTTGCTCTTTTAAAAACAAAAATTGCCTCTTATCAAGTATTCAATTATCTAGAACCAACAACGAAAAGATACTTTGAATAAGAAAACAGACTTTTTTAGGGGTATGTGAGCGACCCTAAAAGCCTTCTCATTCTCGCACACGCTCACTCTGGCTCTATTTCTCTTTCTCTGACACACAGCAAAAACACAGACCCTGAAATTTATCAAAAATAAGGCCACTTCGGACCACTGAACCAGTATCCATCCAAAACCAAATCGAATACAAAGCTCTCTACCATTACCGCAACAATTAATCCACTTTTCTGAATGGAAACAACTGATCCCCCTCCCCTAGCATGATCTGGTAATATACACCACTTGCATAAGTTGCACAAGAGATCGGATAAAATCCGTACAAAGTAAGACAGCCTGACTTTCAGTCTTACTGCGAGGATTTCCGGCAGAACACACGAACGATGTCAACACCAAAACCCATCGGTGTCTTTCACAAGTATATACCACATTAAAGAGAGTGACGAACTCTTCCCAACAGTGTTGTGTACATAGTTTGCTGGGAGTGTGTATCATTTGCAAGGCAGTAAATAACAATAGTTTATTGTAATGTAGCAATTAGTTCTACATTGGCTTCGGCAGGAGCAGTATTTTTATGTCATGTGACCTGTCAGGGGGATATGGGTTAATAGTTCATTTGAAATTGTCTATTTTAGGCATTAATCATTCGACGTTCCAGTTAGTTGTACAAATTTAATGTACGTACACGTACATGTGCCTGGTACGCTTATCTGGCTCCAATTTCACAATGCTGCTCAGCACAGAGTTGCTTAGCAGAGAATGTTCATGCTTAGCAGAAATAGGTTACCAGCCATAACACTATGTAATGTTTATTGCTCACAAGTGGCTCTCAAATTTTTGCTAAGAACCATTTTATGAAATTGGGCCCTGCCCTCACATCCCAACACCTTTTTTAAAAATTGCTATTTAATATGCCTGTTCAATGGGAGAATTCCGGAAGCTCAATTATTCAAAAACTGCTTAGCAGGGGGGAATAAATGCTTGAATGAAATGTATGTATCACCCTGGTTGCCGTGTATCAACCTTTTTTTTACCACTACTCACTAAATAAAATACACTGTGGGTGTTTTTGTGCAGGAACAACTCTTTAAAAATAGATTAAGAAGCAAATCCAAACAGGAATATTTGGAGAGATTTGAAGGCAGTGAGCCCCTCTAAGGCAAAACTTTCAACTTTACAGCTTGATGAAGTTGGGCCGAGCAGAGTCAATCTAACCTAGCATTACCACTTAGCCAACACTCTCTGCCCAACAGCTCTGAGACTATATTAAGCCCTGCACATTATGTCCTGCAACTTCTTGCCAGAAATACTACTATCTTACCAATCCTAGAGAAAGACTTGTGTGTTTTAAGAATTGCTTTAATCTTTGTCCCCCATTCTAAAAAAATTAAAACAGTCAAACGGTTTTAAGTTGTATAAATCAGTCTCGGATTAAAAACATACAAAATTCACGTCGGAAAAAAAGGATACAAGAAAAATACTTGGTGAATCTTGAACGAATTCAGAAGAATAAATTACTACGTTTTTTTTTTTCAAAAAAAAATCGGGGAGTGTTAAATGTACCACTCCTTCTTCTTGTCTGGCTTTAGTTGCTTGGCACCAGTCATCATGACCGCCGTGTCGGCATCGCCAGCACCGTCCGAACCCTTAGCCTCGTTGGTGTGGTACATGCCTTTGTGTTGGTGCAGGTGACGGACTACCAGGACCACCAGGATGATCAGTGCGATGAGCAGAACGATGATCACAACTGCATCAAATGGGAAATATAAGGTCAAAGGTCAGAGAGAGTAAAGCCACGCTCTCTGGACTTTTAAAAGTAACCGACAATGCGAACAGAGATTGTATATAGACCATGTTACATTTGTTTACAGAGTGGTGACATCATACATTATAATGCTATTCCTGACGGGCAAGATGCTACACAGGCTCAATGGGAAAATTTATAATTTTCACATAAATTCAAAATTTAAAAAGCCACAGCTGTACAACTTTTGAGATGTCCCCCCTTTCTTCATATCAAAAGTTGAGGAAAATCAGACAGTGCGATCTCCATAAAACATAAGATTTGTTGTATTCTTCCATTGAGCTGTGTACAAAAGTGACCGTCGAAAGTCCAGGCTCTGTGGCTCTTTTGTAAACATGTGATGGCACAGGTCACTTTGTCTATACACTCGACTCTCGTTACAACAAGGACAATGGGACTAGCCAAATGACTTCTTTATAACAGGAACATTGTTATAAGAGAACAGCAAAACACAGAAACACAAAGCAGAAATGAGATTTGGGACTTCAGAATGTACTCTTTATAAGCAGAACCTCTTTGTAACGGTGCTCTTTAAAACGAGGGTCGACTGTACCGACATTCTCACACAGTGCACACAAAAAATACTCACAGGCTATGGCTGCCTGGTCCCCGGGGGCAAGGGCTCGCTTAGCTGGCGGTAAGGGGTTAGGATCCCCGGTGACCGGGGCTTGGGTTGTTGGTACAGGTATCTCTGGGACGGCGGCGTTGGGGATTTCTTCCCGCACCCTGCAGCGGGACTTCTGCATGCTCCCCTCGCTGGTCACATAATCCGGGGGCGAATCGGAGTAGTAACGCTTCAGGGGATAAACGTTGTTGAAATTCACCCGTGAGATGCATCCCTCAAATGACTCCGAGCTCTCTGTGGGACGAGAGAAGCAGATTTGGAAAATAAAAAAGCTGGTAGAAAAATGAAATTTCTCTACTATCGATGCTATTTATACCACCAAAATATGGGTGGTGTGGTGGTGTGTGGGTTGGTGGGTTGTGGTGGGTTGGTGGGTGTGGTGGGTGGTGGGTGTGGTGGGGTGGTGGGTTGGTGGGTGGTGGGTTGGTGGGTGGTGGGTGGTGGGTGGTGGGTTGGTGGGTGGTGGGTTGGTGGTGGTGGTGGTGGGTGGGGTTGGTGGGTGGTGGGTTGGTGGGTGGTGGGTTGGTGGGTGGTGGGTTGGTGGGTGGTGGGTTGGTGGGTGGTGGGTTGGTGGGTTGGTGGGTGGTGGGTTGGTGGGTGGTGGGGTGGGTTGGGTGGGTGGTGGTGGGTTGGTGGGTGGTGGGTTGGTGGGTGGTGGTTGGTGGGTGGGTGGGGTTGGTGGGTGGGTGGATTGGTGGGTGGTGGGTTGGTGGGATCCTCTCCATACCAAGACATCCACCGCCCACAGAAGGACCCTGTTTCGTACCTTGGCCGCCGATGTAGAGTTTGACCGCTTGGAAGGTAGTGTCTACCCCTGTGGTCGTCTTGCTGATTGGCTCGTAATCGTCCACCTGTCAGGGGAAAGAAACATGGTGCATTAGAATCTTTATGGAATTTGCGTCCCAGAAATTAATTTGGGTAGATCGTTACACATTAGGCCTTTTTTATTACACATGATCTTCTACACTGCAAATAAATGTTTAAATATGTAATTCATTATCAGTACCAATCTCAAATCTCATAGTAAAGACATGTTTTTGAGTGAACAGAAGATGGGAACTTAATAGTTCAATATTAGTAAAATATGAATTATATGAATATGTATTACTTTTTTTTCTTCAGTCATTCATGTTTTTTTTGTGTTTTAAATTTTAGGAGACACACACTGAGATTTTAAAGATATTTAACATTTTTAACAAATGGCTTTTGAGAATAATATCAACTAAAAGGACTACATATAAGTTTCACTATTTCATGTGATTAATTTATGGGAATGAAGGATAATATTGTTATATTTTTAATGTCAACACAATTAAATCAAAGTATGTTTATGAAGGTTTTAAAAAGCATTGAATTGTGAAAAGGGGAGTGGGACCCCACTGGTATACATTGAAATATATATAAACAGTAAGAGCAATGTTGAAATAGAGACAACAATACAAATCAATTCACAATCAATTAAAGGTATTGTACACTTTTGGTAACAGCCCAAAATCAGTGTCCACATTTTGTGTGATTAAACATATGCATGAACAAACAAACCTGTGAAAGTTTGAGCTCAATTGGTCATCGAGGTCACGAGAAAATAGTGTTTTTTTCAAATTATCGCGCGCGATAATTACTATTGTTTTCCTCGTTTCTCAGAAACGATAGCATTTTAGGCAGAAATATTTTAAGAAACCCTTTCTACCATTACTTACTTTAAATCATGTTAGTTATGTGCGAATCTGTGAACATTGTGTTTTTCGATCTTACCAATAGTGTACAGGGCCTTTAAATCAATTCACAAAGCACAGGTAAAACATATACTTTGAAAATGTACATAAAGTCAAAACAATTTACGACAAATAATGCATTATGAAAATATGATGTTCACAAGAATATGGCAAAAAAGTAATACAATCACAACAAAGAGTTAAGTACAGAAGGGAGACTTTCAGGACACTAGGTGGCAGCAGACTTACCAGGTACACCCATTGTTCTTGCAAATGTACGCATGCTCAGAACCACAAAGACAATGTACTACCTGGTAAGTCTGCTGCCACCTAGTGTCCCACAGTCTCCATTTTGTCACCATGCAAGTACCACCAGCGCGTCGGAAAACTTTCCAACTAGATAGGTGGTGCTCTACAAATGCTATTATTATTAATATTATTATTATTAAGAGGCAGAGTGAATCAAGAGTCCCATTGAGATGCAGTTATACAACTTTGTCTTTGCACCAAAAAAAAGACTGCAAAAGCAAACACCTTTTTGTACATCCATTCTATTTTGTACATTCCTGTGGAGACAACTTTTGTTCTTTCCTTCGTCCCTGTAGTTAACATCCTATCACAGACTTTGTACACAACATTCCTTGTGGAGCAACCCGGTCTTTACCCTACATGGAGACCTTTTGGGTTCCCTATTTTGTTTTGTTCTCCGTCTCCATAAGATAGTGAATATCAAAGCAGTATTTTTTTCAGAATTTATTGGCACTAAATTAAGACAAAAGAGGAATTCAACCGCTCAACCAAAACGCTGAATGCCGGAATGTACTACAGAGGGCAGAGCTTATAGTTAATGGATCACACTACTAAATCACAAAAAATTTGAAACTTGCCATTAAGGTTGCCTCATTGCCGTTGCGTTTGACCATCACATAATGGTGTCTGCCATCGGCGTAGTTATGCTCGCTCGTCAAGATCTCTGGGTCGCCCGCACCAAGCTTGTAGGTAAACGTCAAAAAACCTGGACAACGCAAAATGTTATAAACCTGTTAAATTTAGTTACTTTTTTTTCCACCAATTAGCCTGTGGTACTCATCATTGTTGCATTTCTTTATCAATTATAATTGTCAAAGTAAATGACTGGTAAAAATTTGAAGGGGAAAAAAAAGATTGATAATTGTAAATCTGGAAGCTCAATGATTGATTATCACGTCCAGACTAGTTCAGACTCCACAGAGAAATAGTCCTGTTTGAAGAACTTTCAAAGTGGACCAAATAGTACCTGAAACCCCTCCAAAAATTCACTGACGCTTATTCCGATTGCCACAACAGGTGTATGAAGTCCAAAAAATTACATAAATCGTTTACCGTTGTCTTTACTGAAATGGACCCTCTACTACGATTACAATCTAGGACTTACCCTGTGGATTTTGAAGAGCAAGCTCTTGATATAAGCCGTTAGTGCTGCTCTCTACTCTGAGCAGCCTCCCTCTGGCAGCATCGGTGGTGAAAGCCAGCGTGATGTCGTCCATCTCGGAGTCTAGAACATCAACGTCTGGAATGTCATAAGTGACCCGACTCTGCCCCTCCATTAGACTGCCAATTTCTGGTGGAATGAGGGAGGGGGGGCGTATAATGTTAAGTATGGTTATTTTTTTTACGATTAATTATCAATTTCATTTGTTAATTCTGGTTGTGAAGCCAAGGACTCTCAGAAAAAGAGAACTTAATCACTATCTAGCCAAGAACCCCCGTGAAGAGAAGAACAATGAAGGAGAGGACTGAAAACCAAATCCGTGTAGTGACCCTGGTGGGATTCAAACCAAAGTCATAGAGGTGGGAGGCGAGGAAAGATACTACTGCGCCAACTCGAGCATCATCATTGGAAAAAAAAATAGTTAAACAGCACCAATGCATATGTGGCATAGAACAAAAATTTGATGCAAGAAAACTGTCTGGTACCATAGTAAGAATTGCACACCATTGCACACCTGGTAAATTTGGTGTGATCTCTGGCTATTACGGCAGTTAGAGGGTTGTATGGATTCTGACCGGCAAACCCAAACAAAGATATTGACAACATAGGGAGACCGCCAACATTAGGGCTAGACAGCTCAGTTGGTGGAGCGCCGGCACGTTAATCCGGAGGTCGCAGGTTCAAGTTCTGCTCTGGTCTGGAATTTTCTTTGCTCAACCCAAACCAATAATATTTCACTCACCTTTAGAGCAATACTGCCCCTCGTACGCCGTCATGTCACACTGGCACGTGATCTCGTCATACGTCTCAATGCATTTACCGACATTCAGGCATGGCATGTCGTCGCACTTGCCCGAGCACCCGGCGACGACCTGCTGCGCAGTTTTACTCGCCGACACCATGTCGATGAAACGGCCGTTGACAATAAGGCTACGCATGCAGCCAAGGAAGCCATCGGACGTGAGTGTAGAGGCACCTGCAGGAATGCAAACGGTGTTAGACCCTGACCAATTTAAAATTTAAACTATGTCAAATATGAGTGGGTAAATGGTATTGCAAGGAATGCAAGTGCACCCTCAGTGTTACTTTGGCCTAATGCAACTTTCTTCAAGTTTGTGTCCACAACTTTTGGGCCTTCTGGATATACATTAAGAAGTTTAAAACTCTCCTTTACCGATATAGAAGGAGCCGGTGAGCCGGAGTCTCAGCTTGCCCATGTTGTACTGAACGGTCTCCGTGGCTCCCCCGTCAATGGCCAACGTCGCCTCCTTGGTATCCAAGGTAACCATCACATGATGCCATTGGTCGTCGTTGACTTCCGTGGACAAGTTGTAGTCAACCTGCAAGAGACCAAAGACAAAGATTTTTAAAACTTATGTAGCAACATGGGGATTCGCCCCCGGTGTTCCTGGTTTGATTGGCAGCATATTGCCCCACAGCACCTTGTAAACCATTACAATGTACATGGTACTATATAAAGAAAACAGGTCTCATACTTCAAAACGTAGCTCCACAATACCTTGCAGGAAAATACTGAATGTTGAAGCGCCTTGAGCGTCACTGAGTGACGGATAAGAGCACTACATAAGAAGCCATTATTATTATTACTATTATTATTATTATTATTATTATTATATAAAAAGGTTCATAAATAAAGGCATTTAGGCGAAGCTTTAAAAAAACAAAAACCAGCTGAGTTCCCCTACCTGTTTGGCTCCAGCGCCGAAATCCAGTGTGAAGCGAATCGTCTTCGGCTGGCTCATCTCCAGCTTGACGAATGTTTCATCCCGGCCGTCGGCAGCAGCCAGGACGGCAGAGTCCTGGGTGGTCTTGAACTCTAGTGACACCACCATGGCCTTGGCATCCAGGGAGGCGACGGGGAACAGGAGGTGGGCCTCGCGGGTACGGAACGTCACCGTGTTTAATTTGTAAGCTGAATTCAGAAATAAAATTTCAAACTTCAATACCACATCCGTTTCAATGTTCAAGTAGTAAACCAGTCCACAAGGGAAACTGACTGGGTACATTTTCAATAACTTGGAATTGAACAAAGACAACAAATTTGTTAAATGTTGTTAGAAAATTAAATTACAAAAATGAGTTAGTGGCCTGACATTTCGACCCTAGCAGAGTCTTTTTCTCGAAGGCTACGTCAAAATTAAGTTACAGAACATGCATGCAGAGACAATCAAGAGGCAGTCAAAATATAATTATAAATATGGATCAAGCTAATAATTACGGGAGGACATTGAGGAAGAGGGTATTTTCAGAAGACAAAACAGGCTTGTAGACAAATAGTGTGAAACAAAATGTTGTGCAAAACTCTCAAACGCATTTTTTTTTTCTTGAATCTCTTGTTTAAACTATTATCCTGTCTTTCAATGAGAACACAAATAACCGAACAGAGTCTGAAGCCGTTTCGTGGATATGAGAAATCCGACCGGAACATGACATCGTGAAAAGGCAGCTTTTCACAATTGCAGTCTCAGAGAAACTCTTGTTTGTCAAACATATTTAAACAGGCTTGTACAAAGACCAAACATGTCAAGAATAGCAACATCAATCAGATAAATTATTTACATCAATGCAAGATTTATACGGTGCACAAATAAATTGAAAAATGCGCTCTCAGGCACTTAACACAAAATTTTAAAGAAACGTTACAGAATTGGTAAGAAAAAAACTTGTAAAATATACTTTTTGATCACAGATTTACACAAAACTTACACAGTCTAATGATGATGATGGTAGAAAACATATCCCTTGAAATATTTCTGTCTGAAATGCCATATTTAATGAGAAATGAATAAACTAATTTTCCGATTGGAGTTTATCGCTCAGTGAGCGTTTTACTCATTTGTTGAATCTATATGATTTCATGCAAATGTGTAATCGGTTTTTCACTATTTTCTCGTGACCCAGATGGCCGATCAATCTCAAACTTCTACAGGTTTGTCAGTTTATGTATATGGTGGATAATATAAAGTGCTCACACTGCCAGCAACTGTTTTGTTAGCAAAACCAATTCTGTAAAGTTCCTTTAAAACACAATAACAAAAATATCACGGAAATAAACTACAAGAATACAAGCACAAATTTTATAGTTGTTGGTAATATTGTGTTAAAACTCATCAAATATTAAAAAAACAAGAAATGCAAAAGCCACCTACTGTCTGACCCTTCAATATCATCCACATTGTTTTGAATGATATATACGCCAGACTGCCATTTGATACCACAAGGTGAAATAATCCACACAATAGTCAACCCTCTTACTGTTTGACCATTCAATATCATCCGTACTACTTTGAATAATAGATCTACACTATGCTAGAATGCCGAATTAATGGTATGTGGTGAATGTATAGATACATGTGGTGAATGTACATGTGTGGTAAATGCATACTACACAATACACAGATAATTTCATGCACAATATTTAAAAACAAAAAATGTAATGGCACATGTAGATTACATGATGTGGAAAGTGTGAAGGCTGCACAAGTTATAACACTTTAAAAAAAGGTTACCATCATAAGGGCCATGACACACAAGCCAATTTACAGGCAACCAGTTCCAGGCAACCATTTCCAGGCAATCTCCAAGAAGGAAAGTCATTCACATTTCAGTTTTTCTCATTAGTTTCCCAGGGATAGTGAGTATACAGCTAGAAGAACGTCTCTTGTGCTGCCGAAGTGTTCCTTGTGCACGCTGTGCAGGGGGGTTGCCTCAAGGTTGCCTGAAAAGTTTGCCCTGTGCGACAAGGCCTTAAGACTATTGATAAATATGGTTTTTGAGGCAATTCGGGAGACTTCTCAGTTCTGAAAAGAACTGTCCTGCTTATTAACTACTACCCAGGCGAGAGGTAGGAAATCAGCCTGGACTACTACTTTAGCTTTGTGGATCGGGGGGACTTCTCGTTAATTGATAACTGACCATTTCCTCTGCATTTGAGCGGTCCCAGCGTGTACCCAGCCGAGGCACCGCTGTTATCCACATCGCCAAACCGCAGCTGCTTGACGGGCAGGAACTCCTTGTGTCGCAGCAGACCCTCGTCCACCTTGTTCGGGGCGTTGTCGGCGTCGCAGTTACACCATTTCTTCTGGTCGAAGCAGTTTCCGTACAGTCCACATTCACACTGGAAATGAAAAAAGAGTGTTTGTCAATGATAACAACCGCAGAGAATGCCATATTTGCTACATATTTGCTAAATGTTAAATTTGCACCGGGGGTAAAGAATAATATTTGGTTTTACCCTTTCACCGATGTGTGTAAAGCACTGTTTACTCAGTACTTCCACGAGTTCTGTGAAAAAAATCAACGAGCATATTTACCCGGGTGGGATTCGAACCCCTGACCTTTGCCATTCTAGAGCAGATGTCTTACCAACTGTACCACCGAGATTGCCCGATAGCTAGAGGCAGTTCAAATCCTATATTCTAGCAGCGGGTACCACTCTTAGACAGGGATGAGATCTTACGAAAGTGAACATTCCACCTGGGGTCCCCCTTTATTTTAGACCCAGAACCTCCCATCCAGGTGTTGGAGGGGAAATTGTTTCAATTGTGTTTGAATAGAAGATAAGTAGGATTTGAAGCTTTCAAATAGAAGACGCTGAATAGAAGATGCTGCATCTCTACCTTTCCTGTACCGGGAGCAGCTCCACCCCAGTATGTCATCTTCTGGTTATTGTGGCTCACCCACCATCCATACGGGTCACCATCTGCGGATAGAAGAAACAAGAATAAGGTTCAAGGTTCAAGGGTTCAAGGTTCATTTATTTCCACAGTATCAACAAGCAAAAGGCAATATACATCAAAAGCAATCATTACAAAATGCTAGGTAAATATTTCACAACATAGCTTTAAAGAACAAAAGGTAAAAACATATGTGATACTGCAGAGGGATAGGTGGTGTCCCCCCCCCCCTCCCTCCCCAGCACGTGGCAGCATTTAGGTGAGCACAAAATGCACACGTCTATACTATCTGCATTACAATGGCAGGCTTCTGGTTAACAAATCACTTGCTTCATTAAGCAAGTTTACGCACGCACACACACACACAACGATAATAAATTATCACATCAGAACAAGAAAATGAAAGCGAAAGTAGAGAGAAAATGTACTTGAGCTCAATACCAAACACCTAAACAGCTGTCAAGCCAGTGAAAATGAAAGTAAGTCCAATTTTATATATCAGTAACATAGAACCCCTTATCAGGGAAACTGTATGCAAAAGCTTCATGCACCACAGACACATGGTGTCCGACCTAAAGCCCTCAAAGTACAACTGTCCCGCATGACACCAACCAAAGGGGCAAAGGTGCATCAAAAAGAATCTAAGCAAAAACCGGACAGGCATTCGGTTACAGAGTGATTGATGTTAAAGTCACAGCAGCGATTTTCACAAATAATGTACTTACTCGGTGAATTGAGCAGTTTAGCGTTATTGCATTCGTATTTAATGTGCTGCTCACAGTACTCGGCCATGCTGACGATGGCGTTTATCTGGTCGAGAGTTGCTTCGTACGCGATATCTTTGGAGTAAGAGCCGGGCGCGGTGCTTCCCGCAGGGACGTCGCCTCTCTCTTCGGAATCGTGGTGGATGACAGTGAAGATCTCATCGTCTGCAAGAGATTATTTTATAGAAATAAGGTAACCCCCAAAAAAGTTTTTAGTGGCCTTGAATTTCAACCCTAACAGAGTTGTTGAAACTATTTTCTACTGAACAGCTTTCTGAAATTGGGCGCTAATTTTTACGGGAACAGGGCCCAACGTTGTGACTCTGCTTACAGCGGAATTCTACACTTGAAGGTCACCATTCTCCCTTCACAAGGTTAACACCAAATATCTGCACTAGCTGTGTAAGTGAAGAACGCTTAGTAACAAGAAGTATGTGCTTCCCCTGGCAAAAAGTTCCATACTAACCTGTAAAATACGTTTAAAGTGCTGATGTTTTCAGTTACAATTTCGTGAAGCTTGTAAGCAGAAAATACTGCATACTAAAATTTCCCTTTTAAGCTGAAAATTGAGTAGGGAACCAGTCGCAACAATGTAAACTTTATTGCATTTTGGGCTGGTACCCCATTTCTGCTAAGCATATTTTGTCCACGCTCATCAAATTTGGGTGCTTCCAGGCTTGATCAAATTGGGCCCAGGTTTAATGTTATATCTTGAAAATTGGGAATTGAAATCATACTTCAGAGATGCAGTGTTACTCACCCTGTTTTTCACACTCTACCATGACTGGAGGAAGTGGTCCGCTACCGTCTGGGTCAATGTGCATAGATCCTTCATACAGACAGGAGCTCCCATGCTGAGCTGTGGGTTATATACAGTAATAACAATCAATAGTGAGACAATGATAACACTCTTAAACACTTCCTGTGGGTATTGAAACGTCTTTACCTTGCCTCTGAGCAGTGTTATTTTTCTGAACTCTTCAGAACATTCAAGGTAATTTTTGTATTTTTTAGGGTGTTGAAAATATTATTGTCACAATGAAACCCTAACTAAAAGAAAACAATCATTCTTGTAATTATAAAATGCGCAGGGATTTTTTGTTCTCTTTCAAGAGATTATGGAAGGTCTTACCGTAAATAGGCCCAAACCTTGGGCGCAAGCTACAGCCGATTATTGACCCTGGCATGCTTGAATCTCGGATTTGCCTCCCATATGCCAGATACAATGAAAAAACAATGGTGGCAGCCTATTGATCTCTCGTAATCCTCGTTTGTAAAACTAAGATATATTTGCTATACCGATGTATGCTACAGTAGTACTCCCGGATTATACAGCACTTTATCATCAGTTTATCAAGGATTCTACACCCCCAGCGCAAGAATAGATCTTATGCATTGACGACTTCCCACCGCCATCTTAGAAAATAAAGCTTCATCTTAATGGAAACGCACAGCTACATACGCGCAGCGCACAGGTTGGGCCGATGAGCAACCTTCTTTTGACCTCTGTGCGAGGGCTCCCCACTCCACCGACATCTATAATCATCATTAAAAATTTGGATCGACATTGACTACTTACAGATTGAGCATGTGGTGCCTGTGTAGCCAGTGCCAGCACATTTACACGTAAACATATCCCAGTCAGTCTCACACGTGCCACCGTTAGCACAGGGGCTGGGCGAGCACCTGTTGAATTGGAGGACAACAAAATCTATTACAAAACATCCATCAAAGACAACTTCCAATTCTCAAAAACTGATCACTGGCTCAATGAAAACTAAAAATACACATTACACAGAAGTGTTGATTCTATAGAGCAGGCATGATATAGAAGATTGTATTCTGGCATCCACTAGGAGGGCGTTTTGTACTGCTGTGTATAAGTGCACAGCAACAGTCATGGGTACACATTTTTTGTTGTCCATGTTATGAACAACACTTTGAAAACCAGTGATGTAACAGTTATTTCAATGTTTTTTGTAAATTGATTCACCAGCGGTGTGTGAATGAAGAGTAGAAAGTACTTGAGTTTGTCGAAAACAAGATCTGCAAAGAGTTACTCAATATTTATGTGTCGTTCAAGTTGGTGTCTTTGTAACAAAAAGTGTACCCATGATTGTGGGTGTGCACATAACACCTGGTGTTGTCTAGCGTGCAATAGCAAAAAAAAGGATGTAGACAAGGCACGGTGAATAGTATTAAAATGCATGTTTTATGACACAGGCCCTGTAACAATTTGACTTATGAATGCAGCTTGATCTACAATCCTCCAATCAATTGACAAAGATCTATTAAACTCCCCTGAAGACGAGCAGAGTATACTGTTCAAAGCGTTGAGACCACACGGTTCTTCTCAGAGCCAACACTTCTCCCAAAAGAGTCTTAGGCCGTATCCGAAATGACGGCTACGGCTAGGGTTACGACTGTTGCTATGGGTGTTGCTAAGGACGTCCTATACTTCAACGCATGATGACGCAGAAATCTAGCCGTAGCCGTAGCTGTAGCCGCTAATTTGGACACGGCCTTATACATGGTTGTACCCGCAAGTTCACTAACTACAGTGTTTCTTATCATCAACCTATGTACTACAAAACTCACCAGTCTACCAGACTACACGTGTCAATGTCCACCCCTTCATTGACTGCGCCGGATGGCATGGTGCCTGTCAGTACAGACATAAAGTCAACCTTGGTGTTGCCTAGGTACACGTCTTTCATGCAACCACGGAAACCTGGCATGTCTCCCATCTGTGAACTGTCGCCTTGATGAAGAGGGGAAAAAAAAACAAGAGGTAACAACGACTGTGCAAAAATGGAGAGTTCAAATTCATAGACTTTGACAAAGCAGTTACACCTATTCAGCATGTGAATTATTGCACAACCAATAGATGGAAATGTACATTCCCACAAAATCTCCCACTTGAAATTGTTGATGTCTGAAGAAAAACACCAGCACATTTGTGCCTTAACATGCTAAATCTTAACATAAAGACATGTACCAATCCCCCTTGGCACAGTAATTGACAAGTTTATTTCAGCGCATATTATTAGCGCTATAATGAGAGCATCAGGGAATCAGGCAACATGGCCGCGGCTGGATGAAGGCCACAGGAAACAGACCAGAGAGACAAACGAGTCAAATCAATGCCTGTGTACGATCTCTACACCTATGAACGTGGACAACATTTACCAAGAGACATGCCTGATTGTCAACATTTGACAGATCAAATAATGCAAGAGCTGAAATTCTCTGCGCAGCTGAAAAAATGACCGCGTGTGTTTACAAAATAGCTGCCTCCCAGTGGACTTGTGCAAATATTGACAAACCACAGCTTTTCTAGGTTCTAAAAATCAAAAACAGTGGAAGGGAGGGAGATATTTAATCTCACAAAAACTTATCATCCTATTCTGAGAGCATGAGTTTGAAAGGTCAGGAATCACAGACCTGGGCAATTCTTATGAGTCAAGACTATTCCCTCCCTGACAAAAAAAATAAATAAATAAATAAATACAAATAATAAAAAATAAATAAAAAATAAAAAAAATAAACAAATAAATTAAAAAAATTAATAATGATACATGATACATTAATAAATTTTAAAATAAATAAATAAATAAAAGAAGTAAAAAGTTAATTTAAAAAATAAATTTAAAAAAATAATAAACAAATAAACACATAAATAATAAATTAACAAAGTAATAATGACTTGTTATTAAACGAAAATTATGAATCCATAAAGTTATTGAGATTTTCTATCATATTCTAAAAGATACATTCGACATGATACATTAGACAGCAGTTGTCGGTAGATTAGATTTCAGCATATATTAATTACACTTACTGGATCCACCAATGAAGTAGTTTTCACCAGGGCGCAGGGAGAAGTCCCGCTGTAT
Source organism: Pycnopodia helianthoides (assembly GCA_032158295.1). Lineage (NCBI taxonomy): Eukaryota > Metazoa > Echinodermata > Asteroidea > Forcipulatida > Asteriidae > Pycnopodia > Pycnopodia helianthoides. The sequence continues at coordinate 15,671,207 of CM063251.1, forward strand.
GATTCCCGTCTCTCCGTCCACAGTCCACTTGTAGATGTTGCTTGCCATCTCCAACCGGACACTGTGCCACTTTCCGTCATTCAGATCCGAACCCTCTGGGAATTTAAAGGAAAATCAAATGAAAAAGACGTGGTGGCCCAAAATTTGAAATTGCTTCAGAAAATTCATTCGCGGAAGCAAAACAACATAACAGGGAAAAACAAGTTACTTTTCCTAGAATGTATCAAACAGAGTAGCCATCATTTGCATCATGGAGATTTTGGACAACAATTAGGGAGACATTTAGAATTACATTCAACATAACAGGGGGAGATCTTCCTCAATCGAGGAGATTTTCAAATCTGTTCATCAGAACATAATAAGATTAGTTTATTTTCAGGGAACTTTCTGGAGAATCAGAGAGAGAGTTGGCAGCTCTGCATCATATCTTTCAAGATTAAAGCTGTTTATCGCACTCTGACTGAGTGGGCTGGGATTTCGGTATCCCCCGAGGCTGGATTCTCGTTCTGATTAGAACCCTGAACTGCATTCTGACGGACCATTGAGGTTCTTATCACAGCTCGTGTTCTACTTAGACCCAATTCCACTCAAAGAAAGTGTGATGCTGAAATCACAATCTAACTCAGCGACAGTTTCAAGAGACCAAAAACACCGAGGGTCGTCAGTCGTTTTTTTTGTTGTTTTTTTTAGTTTTGTCAGAGGATAGCAATTCAGGGCCTCATCTCGCTGTGAAAGACACTGCAAATATGTCGCTCGCCATCTTTAAAACGCTGCGCTACGTACGGCTCCGTTTAATGTTGGAAACAACGTCAAAATGTACACTGTTCCAAAATTGATGACGGCGCCCAAGCCAAGGTTTTGAAAAGTCCCCAGGTCTTGGTGACCACTCTAGGGCCCACTTTCATAAAGCTCCTTCAGCAGAAAAATCTGCTTAACAATTTTCTGTTAAACGAATGGGAGCAGGATACCAGTCACAGATGGTAAATAGGAAAATGGTGTTTTGGCTGGTAACCTGATTCTGGTAAGCATAATTCTGTTGTGCTTAGCTACTTTTTGTGTACAAACAGCTCTACAAAAAATAGGGCCCCCTGAGTTGTGGAATGATCTTCTCTATAATGCCTTAAAAAAGAAACACCCACCTCCTGGTAGTGATGTTGCCGAGTTGGACCCCGTCTTCATGACGACAAACGGTGTTCCATCAATTAGACCCACGTTGATGTACCCTCCACTCACAGACTCTTGGGGGTTGCTGATGAACAGACCGTTCGCACCAAACGTACGGAAGTTGAAGGAGACACTGTTGGACAGTGGGAACGATAACAGGATCCAAGTTATGCTTCATTATTCCACCGAAAAATTGGGAACACTAGGTGGCAGCAGACATACCAGGTAAATTTCCATTGTTTACGTAGTTCCTTTATTTTATTTAATTCAACATCCAACAACGCAAGCGCCAATTAAAGGATGGGTAAAGGTTTTATAAAAATTGAAACACTTAAAAATTGTACACACTAAAATAAAAAATTAATTAAACACACACAATGGTACAAGGCAAGAAGACAAGCATTTCGATAATTAACATGACAGGTACGCTCGGGTGTAGTTTTGGATATTGTTGGAGCCGATTCACTCCAAATGTGACCCGCTCTACGAAAATGAGTCTGATGTCGCCCAATGCATTATTGTTTAATGGACGTTTTAATGTGGAAAGTATTTATTTATTTTTTTTTTTTTTTAAATATATATATATTTTTTACTTGTTTAAGATCTATTTATGCATGGTAAACTTTCAGAACACTCAATTTTAGTCAATAAAGCTATGAAAACAACAATTTTGTGATCATACTTTAGTCTAATTTGTGTCCTTTTGCTTATATGTAGAGCGAAATGGTCATTTTAAACATCAATTCACTTGTAATTCGTTTTCAACAAAAAATGATACATTGGCTAATTTCAAACGGGAGTAACTCACCAACGCGATTCACCCCAGAGCTTAGACATATACCAAATTACTGCTGTTGGTATGTTCTTTCCAGCCATGTATATAATCCAATTCTTTAAATTGTCAACATCAGACTCATTTTCACAGAGCGGGTCACAAATAGGTGTCCATGGTGGGGGAAAGTAGCTGCTGTAAAACCAAAGCTGAAGACATTTTGAGATGCTAGTCTACAAACAACTTAGGAGGTCTTTATGCTGTCTGCAAAAGTTTAAGGGGATGCAATCTTGCACGAATTAGACCATTGACACAAGCATGCAACTGTAACTTCACCAAAAAAGAGGAAATTGCAAAATTTCAATGATTTTGTACAGTATTTTTCAATTTTGAGTGGTAAAACTGAGATTAAAATAGAGGAAATCAGCTGATCCGAGGAAAAGTTGCATGCCTGAACAGATAAGACTCACGTGTAGTTTGTGATATCATTAGGGCCGATCCACTTTAAGTAAGAGCTCTTGGTCGGGAATGTAGCTGGTACAATCATGTCCCCACTGCAAGAATACTCCAGATTTCCCTCCACACTGATGGTCGACTTCGTCTTGTCCCTGGCGCTCATGATAAAGTTGAGGGCGGTGCCTAGACTCGACGGAGCACACTGTTGCTGAGTAGGGCGTGCTGCATACACCCCCTGAAAGACTGTTTGACAACGAGGCCTTTGTGCTGCATGGGAGCTCCACCCACGGTTACCTAATCCGAGGAAAGTGTGGGTCTTTGTCAGAATTGATTTTTCAAATACACACTATACTGAAAAATGTAAGTTTTTCTCTACTAGTTCTTTGGTTAAGTGCTTCTGGCCATTCTCGTGACTGCGCCAGGCTGGGGTAGAGTGAATGTGATAACCAAGACAAAGTGGCTGAAATATCCAGCTAAATCCCCCCCCCCAGTTCTAGATTGCTTCACAATTGCGCGCCTATGAAATTTAACGAGTTTGTCTAAGATTTCGGTACTTAGCTTCTATATTTAGCATTAGAGCGGAGTGCTGTTAAAGTCTATGAATGACAATAGAGACTGACAATAAAAACAAAAAATAGCTATGTTGAAATGCATTGGTTGAGATGGAAAGAGTATGAACAGAAAATGCAAAAATTTTTCCTATTATCAAAGGTTCAAAAGAAGTGCAATAAAAACTGTGCAGCATGTTCATTCAAAGTTATCAGTGTACTCTTCTTTTTCTATCTGCAAGTTAAAAAAAAAAAACAGGAAATGCACTCATGTTTGACTCGCACTCTCCTACCATTTTGTCCAGGTCTAGTCGAGAGAAGAGCCCGTTGGTTCTGGTGGCTACGGCCACCCCGTCAATGATGAGTTCCACAGTCTGCCGTTGGCGTTTGTACTCAATGAGATGCCACTGGTTGTCATCCAGCAGACTGCCACCCTCTAAGACCGTCGTGCCCGAGTCCGGCATATTGGGACTGTCCCCTGAAGAACAAAGCACAAGTGATTCCTTTTTTTGAATACATACTGAATGCCACTGACCCGAATTCACCCGACGTCGTCACCCGCGATAAATCTCTGTTGGGCCAATTATTATTATTATTTTTTTTTTAGTCAGATTCCCTGTGTGTAACTGTGCAGCAGTTGATTTCGCAAAACTTGACGCACTTGTGCAAAATTTCTTGTGTTAGTGGTGCACAATGTACGCAATCAATGTTGCGCAAATGGACTTACGCGGTTGCGTAAAGTTTGGTGAAATCGGCCGCAGTGCACATTTCAGTTAATGCGCGCACTGAGCGATGCGCACGATACCTTTACATGCAAATTTACTCCTTTGTGATATTGTGATTCCATAAAAGTTTTAATTTCAAAATCTCTTAGCCCGTACCCTCCTATCTATCCTTTACCCATACCCAACCCTTTTCACCCCCTTCCTTGCTCCACCCCCTCTTCCTTCCCCAGCCTCCTCCTACATCTCCCATTTCCTCTCCCTCCTCACCCCTTCACCTGCCCCTACTTAGCGCAACATTGCTAGGTTTTCTCTTTTGGATTTTTTGTCTTCAGCCCAATCTTGTTGTCTTTTACATGGATTTCATTTCTGTATCTGTTAAAATCTGTATGATGTAATTTTGTAAACTGATCATCTCGGGGCACTTCCTGCCGATCAGTGTTGTGTTTTTAAAGTGAATAAAACAATTTTTTAAAGGCAGATAATGGGCAGACTGTAGCCGCGGTTGACATCGAGGGAGGCAAGGTGTCAATCAAAAGAAGTTTTGCATCTACTCAACCGTCAGCTTATTTCTACGTGTTATTGATATTCCATACTTGATTTCATTGGTAGAATTTAAGATCTATTCTTCAAAGGAGGAAAGCATCTTGCTCCTGGACAAAAGTCTTTTGCTAGGGTTTCAACGCCCTTTCGTTAATTTTGTTATAAATGAAATCCCTGAAATTGTGGCATCGATGCAAGTAATTTAATTTGTAACTTTTGCATACATGTTGGGAATACAATCTAGTGAGGTTTGCGGAGACTCCCTGTACACAAAACTCTCTCAATGAGATGTGGTGGTTCTGAAAAGGAATTTGATTTGTGGTGCAGCGCCGCATATCCTGCTAAATATCATTTCTTATATAAAAATTGGCGTTGGTACACCGGGGGAAAATTACAATTAATTTCATGTTCAATTTAAATCAAATTTTTGGACAGGAAACAAAAATTACAGTGCTCAAAAGAAAAAGATATATATACACAAAAGATATCACATAATTGAACGTTTAAAAACTTTAAACAAAAAAATTGAACAATACATGTACATTATGTGAGTACATGTTAAAAGTAAGTACAACTGTAAATATTTGTAAGGCATATGTATAGAATATTAACACATGTACTTATTTGCTTAAAAACCTTTAATCCTTTCCAAGAGTAAACAACCAGTCTGTGTAACCATCAGCTTATCTCAGCTGAAGGTCACACAACTGGTAAGGCATTATGTTCATAATTCATGTAAATAATCATAATGGACCTTTCCCATGAAATATTTTAATTACATTCAGGCACGCGTACAGACACTCTTGGTTGGCAATCGCCATAGAGTTGTGCACTAGGCAGAGCGTCAAGCCAACATCAGCCCCAAAAATTCAGTTTGTATTCAAAATGATAGAAGAACAAAAATTAACACGCTATAAAAAAGAATTATAAAAAAAATGCCCAGCTGGCCCAGATCGTCGTCTATGTGCCAACTTCATTTCTGATTAAACTACAAAGTTGTTGCTCGAGCCAGGAAAAGCCATTGAAAACCACTGATGTTGGAGACCTTTAATCTAAAATATCAGTGTCATTTGAGGTATTACTTTTTTCTTCAGTGTATAAGATATATTAAGTCATTCAATATTTTAACAATCAAAATTTTGGGTGGGTGGGTTGATCAAAACAATTTCTAAATCATTTTTTTTTTAACATTGACCAAATTTTCCGTATGGCCCCTTAAAGGTATTGTACACTTTTGGTAACAACTCAAAATCAGTGTCCACATTTTGTGTGATTAAACATATGCATGAACAAACAAACCTGTGAAAGTTTGAGCTCAATTGGTCATCGAGGTCACGAGAAAATAGTGAAAAGAGATCTTATGTGTTTTCTGTTTTTTTTCAAATTATCGCGCGCGATAATTACTACCGTTTTACTCGTTTCTCAGAAACGATAGCATTTTAGGCAGAAATATTTTAAGGAACCCTTTCTACCATGACTTACTTTAAATCATGTAAGTTATGTGTGAATCTGTGAACATTGTGTTTTTTTCGATCTTACCAAGAGTGTACAGGGCCTTTAAGGGCACCCCAATGAGGCAAATTTGTATTTCCACTGGACCATTTTAAAGGGCACCAAGGCAAAAAAGACCAGCGGGGCATGGAGGAGGATTGCCTCCATGAAGAATCGGTCCGGCTGGGTACAGTAAAAGGTCACTCTGTTGGTTCACAGTGTGAAACCTCAATCAACCACGACAAGGTATGTCGGAATTTGATTAACAAGTATTCCCGAGCAACCAATGATGTATTTATGTCAGCTGTACAGTGATGTCTCTTCACCAAGCCCTGGGGTCCTTTCACTTTTGTATAACTGCTAGAGTGATGTCCTGGGTATGAGGGTCCAGTTCTAGGTCTTGTAATTCAAATATTACCCGTAAGAAGCTGATAGTTGACATTCCGGGCTGCATTCGGTTTTTGTGGCGGTCGGTCTGCCTGCCATGCGGAAATAAACTAGCGCACTTGGCGCAGGACGGTCGCGTGACAATTTGAACTGAGCGCGTACTGTGGTATGCATTATCGGCATCCACACAAACACGTTAAATCGAGGACTTCTCTTTGTTCTCCCAAAGTTTGGACTTAAAAATTTTTTTTAGTGACGTCCCCATTGGTTCTGTACACAAAAGCGAAGCGAGGGTGTCCTCGCTCGTCAAAACACCCGGATCCCTTTTGTTAAAGTCTTCTGTTTTAACGGGTAGACAAGTTCACACAGCTCAGTGTTGCATACACTCTGTGAACATTCCATTGTGCTGTGCACTTAACAAAAAAACATATTCTTCAACACTGTAAAAATAAACACTGTGTGGGCGTAATTAAATCCAAAGAAATGTTAACACTGAGAGCTGAATTATTTCACATGTTTAAAGAATCTTGTAAATTGAGGACTTCTCCCATATTTTGGACTCAGGTTTTTTTTTGTACACGAAAAAACGACTTATAGGAATATCTGACATCCACAACCCACCGGCAACAAATGACTTGGACATCACTCAACCAACCACTCAGTTATTTTTTTGTTACTCCTCTCTCCGACCAAAATCGAGCCGCCGTACTATAAAGACATAACTCGGATCCAAACAGACAAGATACCAGTACACCCTGCAACGGCATCAAGGTTGTTGGCGCTAACCTCCTGCCGGCATCATTAACCAGCCCCGCATGAACAAACCGTGAAATGCAATTTTGTCACTTAACTGCCACACGCTCCGGTGACCATGGAGGAGGAAATAAAAAATGTTTTTTTTTTTTTTTTTTTTTATTCCCTCTTCTTCATCACATCTCATGATGTCATGTGTGTGTGTGTGTGTGGGGGGGTGTTTAAGAGTGAGAAATGGTTAAATTGTTGATACATAATTGATGATGAGACCAACGTGCTTCAAAGAGGGATTTGCAAAGGTTTTTTTTGGGGGGGGGGTTTTGGAATGTTTTTTTTTTTTTTTTTTTTTGAGCTCCCTGAATCTCCCACATTTTGTCAGGATATAATGAAAAGTCAGATGGTGGCCACATCAGAAATTCATGAGCATAATTGGAACCATACCCTGTGCAAATACAACACTGATGGCAGCTATTTATAGAGTGGAAGGTGTACGGTCTCATTTTGTATCGCTGATTTTTTTTCTCTTGCAATTGTATATTTTTGATCATATTTTTATTTCTTAATCCCCAATGTATTTGTCTAAGTATCGTTTAGGTTTTTTTATTTATTTATTTTTAATATTTTTTTGCAATCTTAATTCTGTGATGAACTTTGCTGTACATTGAACACATTAATACAGCCTTTGAAAAGAAAAAAACAACAATACATAAACAGATTTGTTTAGTCTGGTAAAAGGGCTGTGATTATTTACACAGATGTAAATTTCTTGGACACAGTGTAACTCTTGTGCGCACTGCACACCAAACTTCTTACGATGCACGTAATGCAGACTGGGTGGATTTTAATAATAAATAATTTGATTTTTTTTGTTTTAAAAAAGACAGACATAACTAGAAGTGTTTATTTTTTTAAATCAAAAGTGAGAAAATAAATGAAACTGAAGAGTTTCAATGTCACATTACCGCAAAAGCAACTTTCCTATTTAGTCCTAAATGTAGTTTCAAGATAAGTTACCTTGTATATCATACTGGTAGTACATGTAGGGTTGTCTCCATGCACAAGCTAGCCTGTCAGGCAGATACACCCAAAGTGCGGCCAATGCGCAAAACAAAATAATTTCTTCTTTTTTTCTCCCTTTTTTTTTAGGACTTCAGAGAAAATTAACAAAAATCAAACAGATCAATCCAATAAGAATGCCCCAAATGGCAAAATAAAAAAAATAAAAAAATTGTTAAGGACTTCAGATAAAATTCAAAAAATCATACAGATCAATCCATTGGGCTTTTTAAAACCAAAGATAAACACCAAGTCAAAACCATTCCGAGGATCTCGTTTAGATTCAGCGTGCTTAGGCCGATCTTCAATAACTTGTGTCCAGATTGCCCCCCAGTTTTGACAAATCCTGTGGAGACCACAGACATGCAATTTGCCTTGACTAATGACCTGTGCGTGTCAAATAAAAAATGCTCACTATCTGTTAAAAACTGTGTTTCCTCCCCCCCCCCCAATGTCTAACACAGATGTTGATGATAGTTCCCACTAGTCATAAATTCCTCAGACTGTGATGACAGCTTCCAGACCGTGTTTTTACATTTCATATATAACTCCTAGAATGATTCCTATTTTTTCCGCAACGACAAATTTTCCAATTTAATGACACACATGTCCCCTCCCCACGCATCATTACATTCGATGACTGTCTGGAATATTTGTTGCCAATGTCTTTTCCTCCAACACGGGCTTTGAATGTCACTTAAGGGAATAGACTGATCATGTCTCGCAACTAATTTGAACATCGGGACCCGTTAAAGAGCGCGATTATGTTTCCTTCACGCGTACATGGGACCCAAAATGTTCGAAAACGCGCAAACTTGCACGGTCTACACACAGGGGTGAGAGTCGTTCCTGATCAAAAAGTCTGAAACTAGGTTCCAAATAGATTTGAAGAATTGTTCTTGAGAACTTGTCTTGCCTATTTACTCTACTGCCGCAGAGTAGACCTTTTTGAATTCGGGAGACTACTTTCTAGTTCTGAAAAGAACTGTCCCGCTTATAAAGTACTACATTGGGAGGTAGGACATCGACCAGGACTACACTGTCACGGAGTGAGTTGTTAATCGGTCTCAAAGTTTTGACTAGCCTGCTCTAGTCATCGTCAGGAGACTGAAGAGTGTTTGAGATGCTGGGGTCTTTATAGGGATTCAGAGGGTTTCAGTGTAGAGTCAGCACTGCTCCGATTGGCTCTTCTAAAAAGGAGAACTGTGGTTGGTGGGCTCAGGGGTATTCAGTGGGCTGCCCATTGTGTGTGAGTGCCTGGTGTATTGGAGCATGTCAGCTACTTATTTCACAACCCAGGGGTGCGTTTTCGCGGCGGTCGTAACCAATAACTGTTCCGGTTGACTTGGCCATTGGTTAATCACTAGGCAATGACCGAAATAAGCTTGGGCGATGCCACGATATTATCGAATATCGCGATACTAGTTCTGAAACGATTACGATATCGGGTCACGTTTTTTTTAATCGTGATATCGGTAAATCGCGATATCGTTAAGTATCGCGATGTATTTCCTAGCCGAGACGATCTTGCAACAATAAATCTCCTTGTTGAGACGATATTTCAACAATAAATCTCCTTGTCGAGACGATTTGCTGCAACAAAGAGTTGCAAGTCACAGACCGCAACCGCAAGATTCCCAAACAGATCTGATCCGACGGGGTTTAGTCCTCGGAAAAAACCAACATCAAAGCCTTAGCGGTCAGGCGGTCTCACACAGACGGGTGTTATCACGTGCAATATCACGTGCGTGTTGCGGACGTGCGAGTAGCGTGATCTAATTAGCTATGCACACATAAAGAACAGTCTGTCATGCGCAGTTAACACATTAAATGTGTGTAAGTAATAGGCCCAGGTTTTCAAACCATAGGTTTAGAGTAAAACCCGAAGAATAGGTGATTGGAACAACGTTATAAATGATAGGTCAATCGTAGCCACAACTCACACCGTGAGATTTGTAGTAGATTGACGTCATAAAAAAATAATCACGATTATATCGAATATCGCGATATATTCTCGACGATATATCGTGGCTGAGAAAAAGCGATATCGCCCAAGCTTAGACCGAAACAGTTATTGGTTAAAGCCGCGAAAACGCACCCCAACTCAAAAAAACCACAGCCATGATCACTGGCTAAACAACAAAAAGAAGAAAAAATCCTGCAGTGTACTAACCGAGATTAATGCCCAGTAAGATCTTGCCTCCCTTCATCTGGAGGAAGAGATAGTCGGACTGTTTGCTGACACCCGCCAGGAGGACTCCGTCCGGCTGCGTCGTCCTGATGCGCGCTTGGAACAACCCCTCGTAGGATTGGATGTGATTGGACGGGCTACTGACGTCATACTTGATGTAGGTATTCCCATCAAAGGAGGCCGAGTCTGTATATTGAAAATCGATACGGGAAATGAAATAAGTGAGGCAAAATAATTTTTTAAACATGTTTAGCATCCTGCCTTTTTGAAAAAAGAAAAGAGGAGGGCTTTCTTTATTTTCAAGACAACCGGCTGGGCTTTTTATGAAGCTTTTTTCTGTGTATTTTTTCAGTGTGCCTTAGTCTAAAAAATACAGTCTTATTTATTTTATTTTTTTAAATTTTCATGAGATCGCTAAAAAAAAAATTTTTTTTTTTTTCGTTATAAAAATAAATTGAAATTTTAAAAGAATTTTTAAAGGGATGCAGCCGCTAAAAAGGAAGCGGGCGGGACGCTTAACATGTTTTTGTTTTTATTTGGCCTTATCATAGTGCTGTGGTCAAGGTTATACTGAAAGTGTGACATAATAACTTTGACATAATGCAACCATAATTCTTACACACACACACACACACACGATTCAGTTTGGAAAGTGCAAATGGTTCAAATTGGCCGCACATTTTAGATCAGCTATCAATGAAGTACGAGGGTTCAAATTGCTACTTGGGGAACGCAAACTATTCAAGTTCATCGACATGTGAAAGTAAAACAAAAAGACTATTGCTTCAAAATATTAGTTGCTCTATTGTGCATAGAGGATATTAATTGCTTTTTATAGACACTTTCTATCACAACTGCCCTTTTTTGTTATCATTTCTATTGTATATTTCTGGTAATGAAACCAAGGATGCCTCATACATGTACATGTAAGTTAGCTCGCAAGCCTGAGGAAACCTGCTATCCTTTATCTGTATATTTATTTTGTTTTACTATCGTGCCCACTGCATTTCGAAAGCATTTCAGGGTATAACAAAACTGTGTCACTTTCGGTATTAGGGTCCATAGTTAAAGCACAATAAACTTTATGAACTGAGCAAACATACCACTTTGAATTTGAGGGAGTCCTATCTGGGCTCAATTTCATAGAGCTGCTTAAGCAGAAAATATTGCTTAACAATTTTCTGCTCAGCAGAAATGAGCAGGACACCAGTCACAAATTGTACAAGTGACATGGTAGTTTGGCTGGTAACCTTATTTTGGGGTAAGCATAATTTTGTTGTGCTCAGCTACTCTTTGTGCTTTTAAAGCAGCTCTATGAAATTGGGCCCTGCTAGAAATGTAAAAACATGTATGTCTTATTTGTACGCACCCTTGAGACACCCATAAATCTCCACACGCATTGCGGGCGCTCCCATGAACAAGGTCGGGTTGAAGCGGACATACCGGGCCTCGACGCTTCTGGTAAACTCGTTCTTCTTGGCAAGGTTGCCGTCTGTGTTGCCTTGAAACGTCTATCGGGGAGAGGTGAAATGAAAGTTACAACAACGATGGAACAAGCAGGAAGACTGCTTGATTTAACACAAAAAAAACCATAAATAAAAACCTGAAAACAATTTCTAGCGAGCATAACATTTAACCATGGCATGGCAATGTTTCTAAATTTCCTACGCTTTTAAATAAGCATTATAGACGATGCACATGACATCTCTGCAGTACGGCGCCCTCAAGTAGACGGTCAAAAAAAAGTTGCTCATTGGACCATCCTGTGCGCCGTGCGTACTTAGCTTCGCATTTCGGTTGTTTCAACAGCTAAGATGGTGGCAGAATGACGTCATGGTCATTATGGGTCATTTGACGGGCCTGGTATTACACGGAGGCCTTGGCCTCTGTTGCCCTGGTCTTGGCCTTGGTGCCCTCTTCAGAAGTCTCCCCTAGACTTTGAGTTTCCAATTAAAGTGCTCTGTAAACAGCCTTGCCCTCACAAAGATGAAATTCCAGATTGATTTCACAAATTATATGAACTTCATCACAGTCCTCCCAGAATACCTGGGCCTGATCTCAAAAAAAGGTAAGATTCATCTTGAGATACGTGATCACAATCGTCATTGTATATTGGCCTGTGACATCACACTCTGCTTTAAAACTCATTCATTGTTTCGAGCATCTTACACAGAGTCCTAGCACTTCGTAAAATCAGACCCTGCATCCATGTGCACTGTAGGCTTAGAATTAACCTGTTCAGCTAACGAAACAGATACAGTGTATTGTAAGAAGATCAGGATGCTGGCTCAGTGGTTTTATTCCCTGCTATTCACCTCTGTGGACCCCTGGGTTCGAATCCCGTCTCAGACATCTAAAATTGAACATTTCTTCTCGTTTATAAACCTGATGCTTCATGGAGGCAATTGTCGACCTGGCCATCACCTTGATGCCTCTTCATTACATTCCAACAAAAAATTTACAAAATCCTCAGTCATAGAGGTGCCCTTTACGAAGGAGAAAATGCCTTGGTGCCCTTGCCCTTTCAAAAACTAAGCATCAGGCCTGCCTTTTCTACTCATCCTGTCAATGGCGCAGTTGGATGTGTAATGAAATCAATCAAATGATTAAATCATTACATATGTTTTCAATACGTCCCCGGTGCATGCATGTTGGATGTATTTTTTAATCACAAAGCTGTAAATTTGCACATGTAACGCATCGATACAGCAAGTTCAACGACCGAGAGGTCACTTCACTCCCCCTAAGGGAGTACATGTTCAGCGTCCTATTAACATTTAACGTCAGGCATACAGACAGACAGACTGAACCACCTGATGGATTAAATGAAAAGGAAAACATCGGTCAATTACTAATAACACGCTCCTAATAGGTGCATTAATCAGTCTGATGAATACACACCGGCAAAAACACCCTGGCAGGCATTGGTCGCAAGCCGCTTCCATGCAAATGAGTTCATGAATATTCATCAAGCGCTTCAGAGGGAAATGGCTGCTACATGTACATGTAACGCCTTGGCAGTGTATGAAACTGAATCTTGCAGCTAGATTCGCAGTCACGTTCATGAATCATGTGCAGAGGTATATAATGCACAGAATAAATTAACAATGTACCTGAGCAATTTACATTGAAACATGTTCATGAAGCACTGGAGGCATACACTGTAATGGTTTTTCGTTTAAGAAGAAGAACAAAAATTCGACCTTCCTTTTTTTTGAAGATGTTAGCCCCAGATGCTATCCAGGGAGAATGATTGACATTCCTTTTGTCGATGGAACCGTCTTACCCTAATCCCCTACCATTTGTGACACATTATTTTCAATCCCCTACAATTTGTATGCAGTTTGCTTTGTACGCCTCCACATACATGGTTTTGTGTCTGTGACAACTGGGTACTGGGGTCGATTTCACAAAACTCTTCCTAACTTAGGACTAGTCCTAGGCAATGCTAAGAGATAGGACTAGTCCTAAGTTAGGACCAGTACTTAGAACTAGTCCTATCTCTTAGCATTGCCTAGGACTAGTCCTAAGTTAGGAAGAGTTTTGTGAAATCGACCCCTGTACATGTATGTGGGTTGATTGATTTCGGTAGAAACTGTCAGATGGTTAACTGGAGCTCACAAGTTTCGTATTAACGTTTAGGAAAATACACGCAGATGCACAACCCTATTAAATATTCAACTGAAACTTTCACAGGTGACTTTTGTTGTATAAGTCTTGACAATTCTTCCCATAAATCCGCACTACGCTGATAAAAAACAAAGCGATGACCCTACCTTTAAATCTAAAATTAATATTTTTATTTTGTTGGTGTATCGCCTCCAATACGCTAGCGTAGCTTCTTTGTACGCAAGTCCTAAATTAAATGCAAATTACACGTACACGTATAGTCTACAAATCAAAGTAGTCCGCCCTCTCTTCAATGGAATATTTACCAGTGGATAAGAAACCTTTCATCCTGCAGTTTATTGACCTGATGCGCAGCGCGCATACTCCTGGCATTTTCACTGGGATCCTTCCCCTCGAATTTATAATGTACAATGTAACAGGATTCTATACAGCATATGGTACGTGTACTAGGAGTAACTCAACACCAAATCCTCAGGGCTCAATTTTATAGAGCTGCTTAAAACACACCGAGAAAAATCAACGGCGCACAAGAGATATTTTTTTGCTAACCCAGAGTACCGGCCAAAATGCGGAGTCGTACAGTTGCATTGTTTGTGACTGGCACCGGTTTACTTTTTTTTTTCTTAGCAGAATTGTTGCGGTTCTGCTTTAAAAAGCAACTCTATCAAATTGAGACCTGGTCCCAATTTCATAGAGCTTCTTAAGCATAAAATATTGCTTTGACAATGTTCAGCTTAGATAAAATGAGCAGGATACCAGTCACAAAGTGCACATGGTAGTTAGGTTGGTAACCTTATTCTTGTAAGCAAAAAATTGTTGTGTTTAGCTGCTCTTTGAGCTTATGCAGCCTTTGAGCTTATGCAGCCCAGGGCCCAATTTCATAAAGCTGCTTATTAAAAGCACTAAATAATTTTGCTTACGAGAACAAGTTTATCAGCCACCATCTGTACACATACACCATCTGTATGAATGTTGTCCTGATCATTTTTGCTCAGCAGAAAATTGTCAGGCAATATTTTATTCTGAAGAAGCTCTGTAAAATTGGACCCACCGCACAATTTTATAGAGCCGCTTGAGCAGAAATATTTGCTCAAAAATGTCCTGCTAAGCAAAACTAAGCAGGAAACCAGTCACAGGCAGTACGTGTAATATTGTATTTTGGCTGGTAACCTTATTGTGATAAGAATAAATAGGTTGTGCTTAGCTACTTGTGCTTTTATACGGGGATTATACGTTGATTTCGGCCCTAAAAGAAATTCCTGTGGCTTATACCACGGGCGGCTTGAAGGACAGCGTATTACATATAATATTAAAGAACAAAAACCATCGCACATTTATAGAAATGGTCACGGTAATTGTTCAATACCGCGAGCTGTTTTAGAAATACCGAAATACTGTCATGCTCGGTTTTCAATTTCAATACCGCGATATAAACAAAACCATGAACGCATGTGATGTAGCCTCCATGTCATGCAAATTTTAACCAGGTGTTTAAACACTTAGTATATCTTGTTGACAATGTAGGAGTTTACCTTATCAGCTACTTGGTCATCACTGTACGTTGTCCAATCGCTGCCGTCAGTACTCAACATCACCTTGTATTCCTGAACATAGTCGTTCGTGTCGTAACGACCCTGCGTGGCCACCCCGGTAACCTCTGCAACGTTCCCTAGGTCGATGGTAAGATACTGCTCGAGGTCACGGGTGCCCGCCGTCCACCCTCCGCGGCCTGCAGACAAACAAATTCACACCATTTTTAATGAGTACACAATTTCTTCACTACCATTCTCTACATCCAGGTGAGACAGATAGGACGTTGACGACCGCACCCGGATTGTTTTAAAACGTCAACCTTATCCTAAGATTTAGAAGTTAATAGTTTTATTTCAATGTCATTTGATCCAAAAACATCCGAAACAAGATAACTGGAGTACAGCAAACAAAGTTTACTTATGTTTTTCATTAACACATCCGACAGCGCAATAAGCGCCAATAACAGGATGAGTAGGAAACGAGAAGAAATGTTCAGTTTTAGATGTGGGAGGAAAACCCCAATGGGGAAAAAACCCACGCAGTCAAGTAGGTACACGGCTGGATTTCACAAAGCACTAAGAAGATTCATCCCAAGTTGCGCTGCCTCATTCCACACTATTCATCCCGAGTGTCCATCCCCATCCACCAAACTTACCGTCTCTGTTATGTAGTCTGGCGTACCTCGGGCCCTCAAGAACGTGAACCCATGACGTGGCAGAAATCTGTCCGTCAAGAATGGCTCCTGACTCCATACCCAGGGGTAGCCGGCAGTTAGGGTCTGATAAAACAGAAAAAGAAGAAGAAAAATAGGTCTCAAAATAAATGAATGTTTCAACATGACACTTGATATTGATAAAATTGAAGGCTTACATTTAAAATCTCATCCTCCCAAATCCTTCTATATCCTCTTTGCCAAATGAAGGATTCAGAAGGACCAGGGGCTTGTAAGCCCAAGTAACAACTGCTTATCACTGGGTCAGGCATTCCAATCTTATCCGAGTCCAGACATGTTGGTATGAAGTGAAAAAGGAGAGGAAGATATTGGAGGATTGAGGTCGTCTGTTTGCAAGTGTGCCTAACGAGGCAGGGTAAGTACCCAACAGGGCCCAATGTCACGGCTCTGCTTACCGCCGAATTTCTTTGCTTACGATGAGCAGAGCCATGAAATTGTGCCCAGATTTTGCCTTTCTTGGCATACATCTTCAGAAATGAACACTACAGTTTGTCCTAAATTTGGTGGAATCTCTGTGTCTTGCGATACTCAAAACCTACATGTACAGATGCGATCACTCGTGACATTTTGGGACCGAAGACATGTGTAAATCATACATGTGCTTTACACGTTGACTTAGTCTTTCAAAAGCAGGTCATGCACTACATCACACTTACACACATTTCACTCTTAATCAACTGTGAAAAGGCGTTGTAAAGTCCGAAGTAAAATTCAAGTCCGAAGTAAAGTACATTTTGGGCAACACCAAAATAATTGGCAACTACATGGACTGAAGCAAAAATGTCACTTTTAACAATTCCAACCAGAGGAAATTGAATACTTGTAGTTGAATTCCAAGACATTTGTTTGGTTGACCACAGAGCAAGAGTTTGTTTTGTTTTAATACAACACACTGTGTACCATGTATGCTCCCCAGGGATTCGAGAAAGTTTGAGGAAAAGTACCTGTATTCCTTATAGCCTGCCCGATATGGGGTAGAGGGTCCCCCCCCCCCAATGTTCCCATACTATAACACACTATTTTCCTCTTGTATAGAACTCCCCCCCTAAAATCCCCAAAAGAATTCCTGAGATTCCAAGCACACAATGAAGACACAATAGTAGGGGGGTACCCTCTGCCCCATATCGAGCACCAATTGGTATTCCTGATGAACAGGCATCAAATAATGTTGAAAACTACCTTGATCTAATACTATTGTTGTATATTTCTGGTAATGAAACCAAGGATGTCTCATAAGTGAACTTAATTACTGTAGCTTGCAAGAACGAGAGACCTGTAAGCAAGGGTGCTTGCTATGCGAACCAGAAACACTGGGGTTAACCCCTACTCTTCCATGATAAGTGTTCTTTTACGTGCACTACCAATCCTAGTACACGGGACCGACGGCTGAATGTCCCATCCAAAGACAAAAGCAATTATAGTAAGTATCTTGCTCAAGGAAACAAGCGCCACGACCGGGACTCGAACCCACACTCTGCTGATCAGAAACACCAGAGCTCAAGTACGATGCTCTGCTAAACCGCTCGGCCCGCGACACGCCATCATCTACATATTATTATGTTTATAAATGTAGAATCCAGTGCACCTATGTATTAAAAGAAAATACACAATGAGAACCTACATTATAGTGCACGGTGCTGGATTCCCAGAACCAAAGAATATTTTATTCATGTTCAACTGTCCTTGTCTGGACCGTAATGTGAGATCAATAAAGAAGAAGCACCGCAACACATCATCGGCCCCTTCTACATTTTATCTTCATCTCGCCATCCCCTCAGTTCTACAGTCCTCAACAAAAAATCCACTGTAGATTCAGGAATCTTGTGTGCATCTTCACTTGATGAGACAACACTCATGGACAATGTCACTGTGCCGAGCCAGCATCGAGTGTCTACCTACTGACAGCCTAACGAGAATACCAGACTAGATTTGACACTGAGACAAGGAGTCGTGTAGACGGCGGCGGCGGTTCCTTGTTATTACATTTGATGAGCTGCATCTACTCATGTTACATCTATTTTTAAAAAAGACAGCACCTGGGGATTTTCTCAACAGTTTGCTTCGTACTAACGTTTATACGGCAATGGTGTGTTACACATTTTCAGAAAGTTAAAACGTAGACGACTTTGAGACAATTACGAAAAATCCATTTCAAAAAGCACACAACCTGTCTTGTGGCTCACGCAAAAACTTGCAGAGCGCACAACCATGAAGCCGTTACTGGAAACTTGTTTTAAATTCTAAAAATTCTTGGTACCCACCACGAAGACATTTAAACAGGTTGTTTTGAAATGTTATCAACATTTTAATTCAAGAGGACTTGAAATCAGTGTAATGTGTTGCACTCTTCCGTACCAAACTTCATTTTTTGTTTATGGCAAGTACTGTACATGCCTGCCAATATTTCAAATCTGGGGAAAAGGACGCATAGCAGAGCCACAGGTGTGAGCAAATTGTCCATTAAGGGTCCAGGGTCAAGCTGCCCATCAAGGCCCCATGGAAGGGTCCAGGAATTGGGCTAATTTAGACCTACAGCAGCTGGCTACAACCCCAGCCTTGTGGAGAAGCGTCCTCATGGTATTAATGTAGCACGCTCTACTACTTTTAGATGGTGTCTAAAGCAGACAGCCGTTTTTGTTGGATTTTTGATTAAAGATTTTGGTTTTGTTTTCTTTTCTCATGAAAGTCATGACGTTCGGGTTTGAAATGTTCTAAAACTCGGATATCGGGACAGTCCCAGGGGAAATGGGAAAGTTGGCAGGTGTGCAAGTAACAATCTAAACAGTCTACAACAACAACTTTCATGCTCGCATTGCTCGGTATGTGTACTGGGGCTATTCACATTCAGAGACGACTGTTTAGGGCATACAATTCTAACCCAATATTTTTCTAAGCGGCCCTTTGAGACTATGTATGTGAACAATACCAGCAGACAGACACCTGGCCACAGTGAATGGTCGACTCTCACACAGCAGACCCAAAGGATCGTTTGACCTACTTAAAGATACATATATATAATAATGCAGTCACTAAACAATTAAATTAAAAACCATGGGTCGGAGTCATTGCTGACAAAAAAAGGTCTGAAATTAGGATTCAAAATTTAAGTAAGATTGATGAAATGATGGCACTTTCTTCCTACCCTAGAGTTCATGATAGTGTAGGTATTTCAAGGTGCTAGCGGGAGCAGTATCCTCCGCACTAGAGAAGTAGCTCGAAGAGAAGGAATGCTTTTTTTTTAAATAACAGCTACCTTTTCAACACCAGACACACGTAAAAAAAGTAGGGTTGCTGAATTGGTGGCATTTTCTCCTTTTGATAGATATTTCAAGGAGCTAGCGGGAGCAGTATCCTCCGCACTAGAGAAGTAGCTCAAAGAGAAGGAATGCTTTTTAAAAAAAATAACAGCTACCTTTTCAACACCAGACACACGTAAAAAAAAGTAGGGTTGCTGAAATGGTGGCATTTTCTCCTTTTTGGTAACCCCTAGAGTTTATGATAGATATTTCAAGGAGCTAGCGGGAGCAGTATCCTCTGCACTAGGGAAGTAGGTCAGAGAGAAGGAATGCTTTAAAAAAAAAAATAACAGCTACCTTTTCAACACCAGACACACGTAACAAAGAATCTGAATTCAGACCAAGGCAGGGCTCGAACTTGGTGGTGGTGGAGGGGGGCTACCAAAAGACCGCAGGGCTTGTAGCTCAGAATGTTTACGGGACCCAATATTTTTTCCACAAGACCAGAATCAAAATGGGAAAAGAAAATTTTAAAAAACAAAAAATCTAAATGAAAATGCAATTTTAACAATTAAACCAATTTTTATTTGTCAAGAGACAACTGATCCCATTTGTCCTTTAAATGGTAAGTAAACTTTGAAACTCAACAGAATTGATTAAATCAGACTCAAAGTCAACACAAAGAACACCAATTTTGTTTTTTTAAATAAAGATATCGAATTGAAAAGAGCAATCTTGACAAGAAAAATACTGTAGGTTTCTCTTTTAGACCATGTAAACCTGTGACATCACCACCAGAGAGCCTGAACCTCCTTCCTGCATGCAGATGTGCACAGCCACAATCATGGGTACACATTTGTTTTCCCATGTTATGAACAACAGGTTTGAAAACCAGTTATCTCAATGTTGTTTGTAAACTAATTAACCAGCGCTGTGTGAATGAAGAGTAGAAAGTACTTGAGTTTGTCGAATACCAGATCTGAAAAGAGTTACTCAATATTTATGTGTTGTTCATTTGGTGTCTTTGTAATAAAAAAGTGTACCCATGATTGTGGCTGTGCACATATACGATTTGTACACGGCCACAGACATTATGAAAGAAAAATCTCACTTTTTTAGAGAGATTCCACTATATGACTTTTATCAACTTCTGATAAGAAAGGGGGCACATCTCAAAAACTTGTTCAGCTGTTGTTTTTATGTGGAAATTATGACACAAAGGGTAAAATTTTCCCCCATATGCACCAGCACAGTAACTTGCCTGCCAGAAATCTCCTAGAATGTACAAGGTCACTCTTTTTGTAAACAAAATGTTATGTATGGTCTAGACCAGAGCATTGACAAACACTCCACAGATTCTCCACAAGGTTCTTCACATTCATTAGAATGAACACGGAGGTAGGAATGAACAACAGGGCCCAATTTCATAAAGCTGTTTAGCAGAAAATAGTGCTTAACACATTTCTTTGCTAAGCAAAAAAATGAGTGGGGGTACCAGTCGCAGCAATGTAAACTTTACGGAATGTAGGCTGGTAGCCAGTTTCTGGTAAGCAATATTGTTCTGTGCTTAGCATTTTTTTTTGTGCTTACAGGCTTTATGAAATTGGGCCCTGTTGTGATGGAACATATAAAAAGCAAATTTGCTAGCAACTGTTTAAGACTGTTCAGCCATTTTAAATGATCAGACAGGGGGAAGCCATCAACATGGCTTTAACAATTACAACAAAAGGTATGACCTTCCCCAGCAAGTATTGTGTAGTCTGCTGCAGTAGTGTGAGGCACATTGGTGGGTGACGTAATCACTGACAATACATCCAACTATTCATTAAATCACAACAGTCAACAGCTGCCTATTCATTATACCACCAAGGACTACAGACATGGTTCTTCTTTCTTTCTTCTAGAATGTAAATACCAAATAAACTTGTTTCTCGTGCCTGCGCCCTTCATTTTTTCCTAGCTGCCTAATATATTTTTTACAATTTCACATCAAATTTAGCGACGCACATATACACAATCCGAAGAAGACGATTACTTTGGATTAAAAAAATGCTGTCTTGGACACAAACATTTTCTCACAAAGGGCTTCCTCCTTCCTTTTTAAATTAAACCTAGTCAAGAAACTTAATTTGTTTTTTACCGGGCCACAGCCCATGGTCACTTCATTTCCTTCAAAACATGAAGAGATTTTCATGGTTTTTTTGATAAATCTCTTTTGTTCTTGCTCAAAATTAATGCAATTATACCGAGGATGAAAACAGCCTACCCTCTTCAAGCTTTTTAAAAATTAACTTTCTTAGAAGTCTTGGTACAATACACTAAATTCGACTGCATATACAGCAGTTCATTCGATGAAATGACAAAAGCCCTAAATACACGTGTACGTATTAAAATGTACAAGTATAATGATGTAGACTGTCACATGGTGGCTCATAACATCTTAATACAGACAATTCTTGGGTTAGTCTTCAAACTTCGAAGAAAAAAAAAGAAAAAAAAAACATCTCATTTGATATGGATGGGATGCAGAAGTGCTGTACTTTTCTACATGTATTTATTCACCGGCTTGTGTGATACACTTGTAATTAATATTGCACAGCCTCTATACCATGTCTGACTAGAAATAGTCCTAATTCTCAAATCTTAAAAGTCAACAAACAGAAAAACCTTCAGTGTAGACTCACTAATATTTACATTAAAGAAAAAACTAAATTGCCTGTTCATGCAATGATACGTACACCAGCACACCACACCATAGACACATTTGATGATTTACATGTTATTATTATTATTATTTTATTTGCCATAACAGTACAAAACAAAATACAAGACAATATACCCCAAGATGGGCAAGGGACAACAAATGTAGTTTGGGGTTGAACACAGAAATTGACTAGAGCAGAATTTGAACCCACCCACGACCTCCGGATTAACGTGTCGGAGGTCGTTGGTTCATATCCGGCTCTAGTGAATTTTTCTTTGTTCAAAAACCCAAATTATTAAAAATTTACCCAGTCAGTTTCCCTTGTAGTTTATTACTTGATATTTAATGGTTTACACGATGTGCACAAGTAGCTTCGACTTTAAAAACATCTCAGTAAATCAAATTTAAAAACAACATTGTGTCCACACACAGCTGTGTATACTCACAGAAAAATGCATCACATACATTGTACACTCCGCCTACAAATAACCAAAAGACATGACCCCCCCCCCCTCCCCAAATGCCATCTAAAAGATTAATTGGTCACTTGCAAACCATCTTTCATACTCATTTGTCTGATCTCATCCCAACATCTGTGCTCTTAAATCTTACTTCAGCTGATGACAGTTTCAATTGAGCAAATACATGTACCTCCCTTACCCACCATCCCATTAGTAGAATCCATTAGGCCCCAAAAAAAAGGGTTGTGTTTCCGGTTCCCCGACCGACCCTAGTTTTTACGCCGCGACCCTAAACTTTTTATTCGGCCTTTAAAAAAACGGGGGGAAAACGGGGAAAAAACGAAAAAGTAAAAACAAAAATCTATTTTACCTTGAAGAAAATGTCTGACTTTTACCAATGTTTTAGGCAACATTTGAATTAAAAACCAAAACATATCAAGAATAATTTATAGATATCTCCGTGATTTGAGCCTGTGATGTCCAAGGACTCGACTACGAGCGAAAAATACCCACAATGCAATGCGCATCGAGCACGTGTGTACACGGCGCTGTGTGTAGCGCATTCTACGGGCTTGCGCAATTTGCAGATTGCGCACATTTTTGCAAAATTGGTCGCTTGAACTGCCGATCTAAAGAGCGCAAACCGAAGATTGCTCACAATTTGCAAGGTCGGGCAGATTAACTGCCAAAATCTGCAGAGCGCAAACTGCAGTTTGTGCGCAATTTTGCCTTATTCGTTGTGCAAATCCGTTGATTGCGCTCAACACATGAACGTTCGTGGGTGTATCGTCAATCGTATCGGAATAATAAAAAAAACGCAAAATAAAAAAACTTTCCGACCTACCGACCCTATTTTCAAATGACATGTAATCGGAAACAGAGACCTTTTTTTTGTTTGGCCTTATCAGTGATGAAGGCTTCCAATTTACTTCAAACAATAAATGATTACCTGGTTCAATCAAGCAACTGCCTCTTGGCATCAAAACTTACGCATTGGTAATATTAACGATTATAATGCATATATTCTTTGGGTCAATAGACTGAAATTTTAATCATCTAGAATTCATGCCAGTACCAATTCTCCAGAGAAATATTTCCGTCCGACTTACTCTGGTGAGTGAAAATAGAATTTGAAGACCCCCCCCCCACAATGGCCATCACATGTTCAATCAAAATAACCCCAACATGAATGTCCACAGAGCTACTGCTCGGTATTTTGGTTGTTTTCACTTAACGCGATCATTTCGTTTGATGAAGTTTCATAGGTTGTGTGAATGGTATGTTAAATTGAAAACTAGAGGCTAAAAAATTATTCGTACTCTTCCCAAAACAATGACGTCCAGTACTTTCCCTAGGCAAAGCATACCTTTGGTTTTTGGAACCATTAGGTTGTTTTAATGTGCATGTAGATATATACAATAAAACTAACCAGTGAAAATTTCATTTCAAAAGGTGGTAGCCTGTTTGAGATATAGCTGAAAAACTGGAGCGGTTTTTTGTCCATGCAGGAAGAATAATCCATAATTGGAATGTACACAATCGCAGAAACGTTTCATGCAGAAACATTTCATGCAGAAACGTTTCATGCAGAAACGTTTCATGCAGAAACATTTCATGCAGAGAACATTTCTCAGATTAAAATGTTTTTGAATCCCTCTTTCTCTAAAACCACATTGCTTTGAAGGGAATCGTCTCTCAAAATGTTATACATTATCAACAGCTGCAGTGCTTCTTACCAAGTAAGTTTTTATGGTCATTAATTTTTGGAGCAATTACCAAAGGTATACCCTCCCAGTCCCTTTAAGGCAGACCATTCTCAGTGCATTCGTAATGCACATCTGGTAATTCACAATATTATATATTCATCATAGATGTTTACACAATACCCCTGACAGTCTGACACTGGTGACTGCCATAAAGTGGGTCAGACATTTATAACCACTTTAAATGTGCATGTCAAATATGTAAATAAATCCATTGTGTGCATACGTAACTGCACAGTTGTACAAGAAAAAAGCAATCAGATAAACTTATGAAAAGCCATACATACATTGTTTTTAGTGTAGGTAAAAACATTTTTGCATTTATAATGGATCTTACCAATAATTGGCTTATTTCTTTTTTAATGGGTTTTGAGGCATTGCATGTTGATGTATCAATGTACATTATATTCAGTTTGCGGTAACACAATACGTATTCTACTTTGCAGTGTAGATTTGTTCTTGAGAACTTAACTTGTTATTTCTTGTAATTCTCACAGCAGTAGAATACATGAACTACACAGCAAAGTAGTATACAAATGGTGTTCAAACTGAAAACTTAATATTTTGATTTTTTTTTTCTTTCTTTTTTTCTTCGTTCAACCCACAATTATTTAAAATCTACCCCCTCAGTTTCCCTTGTGGTCTTGTGGTTTACTGCTTGATTTTTTAAATGAGGAAATCTCAGGTTAACTTGCATGGCGTCCTCAATGCGATAAAATCTCCACCCCAAAATTCAACAAATCTTGTAAAAAATATTCCAAGTCCAGTGAAAGTGCAATGGTCCACTCAAGATTTCCTTTAAATTCAAGACTTGAACTACACAATGTATGTACAGTATGTGTTCTTTAATGATCACAGAATACGATGCCTTCATCATTCTATCAAAATCTAACACCATTAACTTAAGTAACTCAACACCTAAACTGATGGACTGGATGACATGACCTAGAGCATTGATATCACTTGTTTACAAAAATACCACCTGCTGCTAAAAATGCGATGGGCAAAAAGCAGGGCTTGGAATACCCACTGGACCATGGGCCCCCAAGTCCAGCCGTTTTTACACTGGGCCAGTAACCTACAGATGTTAGTTTTTGGTTACTCTTGAACAAGTCTGGCAGTCTGGTGTTTTCTCCCAATATACAGTGGACAGTATGTATTGATATTAGATTGAATAATTAGCAGTACTTTTCAAGTCAAATCTTTTAAATGTAGAGATAAATTAATTCTTAAAGGTCTTGTGGTCTTTGGTGTTTTTTTTAATTTTATTTGAACCCAGAAAAAGTTATCAACAGCAGACACAATACAAATCTTAATAACAAAGGTTTCTGCAAATTTTTTTCAGAGCATGATCAATGCGAACGGTATGATCCATCGCTGTGGAATGTACACAATTGCTGATTGACAAAGAAGCTAAAACTATGCCGATTTACCTGGTAGTAAATGTATGCACAATTCATGCCAGCATGTCAATAGAAAAAGCATCATACATCATTGTACATGTACATGTTAGGTCGTGTCAAAATTGACGGCTTCGGCAAGAAATAGGAAACAAGAAGAAAACATTTCAGTTTTAGATGTGGGAGGGGGAAAACCCCAATGATGGGGGAAAACCCCTGCAATCAGGTAGGGACTGAAAACACAATCCACATTCATGTGTACATGAGCTCCGGTATAAGGTGGGATTCGAACCAGGGTACACAGAGGTGAAAGGCAGGGAAAGAAACCACCGAGTCAACCTGATCCGCCAAACAGCGAGGCCTGTTCCTTGCTCATGATTGTTATTCAGATTTAATCAAGTCATACAGTAACCTTGATGTATACATGTAGACCACATGTAGACATAAACACATGTTACCTCTTTTTTACATATTATTTTTTTTTAAGCATTGTACTGCTCTCATTCCAAATATGTAAATATTCTTGCAATATGTAAATAGAACCTTGCTATACAATGTTAGTTTTATAATCCATTTCGCCAGTCAAAAAACAAAATAGTGATAAATTGTTCTTCCATTACAAACTTCGATTTTTTTTTTTTTTAAATGATTGTATAGTTTTAACACACATATAGTTAAGCCCACAAACAGTGTGGAACCTCAGTGTTTTGTATGAAACTGCAGTTCTTGTTGTCTGAGCCTACTGCCATGAAACGAAGGCCACGTGCATGTACTACATTTGTTCAATCAATGTTATCACAGTTAATTTATTCTTTTCTGCCTTTTCAAGTTATCTCATTCTCTTTTTCTACGCGCATAGGGACCTCACGGTGATATGCGCTATATAAGAACCCTCTATTATTATTATTTATGTAAATTTCTTTCACTGTCATAAAAAAATATGTTTGTGAACGCAAGGTTTAACGGCCTCATTAAATTTGTTAATTATGATTATTCCTTTGTAAAATTCCTGTAGTGGTTTATGTTGTCGTCAGGTTAGGTACAATCGCTATCGGATACAAGTTCTGTGTTTGAAAGGAACCCATAGACCAAATTTAGTCAGGAATTTTTTGTTTTGGTCACGTTGGAAAAACTAGTTGCTCCAGTCAGCAATTGTCAATATGATTTGTTTTTGAAACACTATTAACACACTGGACTATATAAGAAAGGTAATGTATTTTTTTAAGGCCAAACACTCTGAAAAATCACCTTTTATCCCTTTTTTGATGCACTGTATCCTGTTGGTAAGTCATTGCATCAAACACATGCATTTACTACTGCATGCCCCAATTTGCGCTACTTCGTTGGGCTCCACAGCTGGCATAGGTTTGTGCGCATTTTTGTTATTTTTTTAAACACACATTACATCGTTCCATAGCATTTCTTGTGACAAAAACATTTTTAATTCTGATAAGACCTTCAGTCTTTGATGAGAGTGTTTTTTGTAGAAAGCCATCAAGTCCAATTATTAAAGTTTTCTCGAAGAATATCTTCAAAGAAAAATGATCCCAACACAACTGCTACGGGCTTCTGGTAACCGCTGAAGCCAGTTTGTGTGAAATGGACGTGTCTTACAGAGGAACTACACTTACAAACAGGATGGAAAATTAATTTTGAACATTTCCCGTTTTGAACTTAATTTTCAATGTACATGTAGTGGCACAGTAGTGGCACTATGCTACAAAAACATGTACATGTACTATAAATGTACATGACATCTTGCTTTCCCTATTCACCATGTTCACCCCCCCCCCCCCCCACCAAGCCTCTCTTACATTATTATCTCATCCTGTAAATGATTAAAATAGGTGTCGGTGGGCAATACACGCTAGCCGCATCCAGGTTCCACACAGAAGAGAGACTCGTGCATTGCCTGGCGCAAACCTGACGCAAGTGCACTCCGCCGACGTACAAATTGATTTATCCTGGTCACTGTGCTTTAACTCCCACCCGTGCCCTCCTCACGTTTCGCATCCCCGCAAATGTCATCAAACACAGGTTTGCCCTAACCGCACGACGACGACGACACCAGAAACGCTTTGTCTCTAGACTCGAGGACAGTCGGGGATCCCACACACCGGGAAAAAAAAAACACACCTCGACTGGAACACTTAGAAATCTAAAGACTATTTTGATACATAGTATGATAACGGGAAAGGGAAATTCAATTCAGGAAACTATCGGGACGTAACTGGGTACTGGCGCTGTGAGGAAAATTGCTTTCCATGTACAGGAAATTAGCTTCCCTGGAGCAGCTTCGGGTGATACGGTATGGCATGTAACATGGTTTGACGTGATTGGACTCATTATGAAAATTAACAACAAAGGGGGAAGGTTGCAGACTTTTCATATAGTGTAAGTGGTTGTTGAAAAGCAAGGTTTCATTAAAGAGGGTGATCCAATGCAATACTGAGTGAAAGAGAACTGCCTCGCATTTGTGTGTGTAAGGTTTTGTTGTTACAGAATACATTCTTCAGGGCCACATTTTTTTAAAGTACATAATTGGTTACCAGACGACAATAACAATATCCAGAGTGAAGGTTCACATACAATGTATCATAAACATTGGCACCTCCACTCCAGATACAGAGGTCGTTCACACACCGTACTAAAGTTGGTCTAACTCAACTTAGACCGGTTCTGGTTAAACTTTTTTGGCGTCTGAACGCAAAAAAAGTTAGACCGGATCAGGTCTAAACCCCAAAACTTAGACCGTCCAGCGGGACGGTCTAAGTCTAAACCGGTTCGGGTTTATCTTTTAACACAGCGTGTGGACAGAATGACATCCGGTTTAAGTCCTCCGCGGTGACTGTTGACCTGAAAAAGACGCCTTCGTACGCCTCAACGAACACGTGTCGGAATGAGAGAAAAAATATCTCTATTTTCTGCTTGTTGGTACCAATTGACTGCTCCCCAGTATCCTATTTTACTTTGTCATGTTTTATTTAAAGTTGCTGACAGTGTAAGCACTTTATGTAATCCACCATATACATAAACTGACAAACCTGTAGAAGTTTGAGATCGGTCGGCCTCTGGGTCACGAGAAAATAGTGAAAAACCGATTACACATTTGCATGAAATCATATAGGTTCAACAAATGAATAAAACGCTCACTGAGCGATAAACTCCAATCGGAGAATTAGTTTGTTCATTTCTCATCAACTATGGCATTTCAGACAGTAATATGTCAAGGGATGTTTTCTACTATCACCATCATTAGACCATGTAAGTTTTATGTAAATCTGTGATCAAAAGTATATTTTACAATTACCAATTCTGTAATGTTCCTTTAAAAAAGGACCAAAAGGTCATATTAAGCAATTATAAATACCAGTCGGTTCTGATTCAATGAATACCTAAAATTATACTGTGACCAACTGAATCAATTGATCTGCTTCCCGTTCAAAACATGATCCATTTTTATGCGTCACTCTTGAGTTTGCTACCTGACACATTGTCAGAATAACATGAATCCACCCTGCATGCATAGTACATGTAGACCCTATACACAAGGTATCAGCCTGGATTTGTTAAAAGGGTGTCCAATTTGCTGGAAATTAAAAAAAAAAACTTACAATACATTTACATGTTAATGACAGATAAAACAGGGTGTCCAAATTTAGAACAGGGTGTCCAAAAGATATCCAGACACCCCCTCTGGCTAACACTATGCCTGTACATGATGTACAATTACACCAGACAGCCTGTCAATGTGTTACATCAACAAGACAATTGCCTCCGTGCCCCTGGTTTATTGCCTCGGTGCCCCCTTGAAATGTTCCAGTTGGTAATTTAGCTTTCCCCCCAAAGAGGTGCCCTCCCCAAAGGGATAAACTGCCCCGTGGGCCCATACAGGAATGAAGTATCAAGCCCTAGAGAGGCATGAAATGTCTACTGCCGTGCACATTGAAAAATATCAAACTACAATGTGTGCACTTGAATCAATCTTTGTGTACAAAGCTTGTGTTCAAATAGAGGAACAAACACGTTTTTTTTTTCGTGCAGTTTTAAATTTATGTAATTTCTATGGTGAGCTATACACACATCTATAGGTAGTAGTACTCTATTATACTATATTGATACCTTTTGAAGTGCCTTCACTTTCGATTCGTTTTCTACAATTTAAAAGCACATTTTTTTTGTTTTATGGGTGGGGGGTTGTTATAAGAATCCACTGGTGTTTGAATATTCATTGCCTTTGTTGTATTTATTCTTGGTATTTCTTACATGTAAAGGAGGAAATGATTGTTTTTGAAATAGTCAAACAAGTATCCACAGTTTCATGTTCATGTACCCGGTTCGACTTACTACTAGTAAAAACATCCAGGAACCAAATGTAGAAGTTGAAGTCATTCCTGAAACAATTTTTTGTTTGTCTAATATTGTGTTTGCATCCCATTTATACGCCATACATGTACATGTACATCATACATGCAGGCCTGGAATTTCATCTTAGAGAGGGCAAGGCCATTTTAATTTTTCAAAGGGCACTTCCATGGGAAAATCTTAAATAAAGTCTATGGGAAACTTTTGACAGGGGCACCAAGGCCAAGACCAGGGGCAACAGAGGCCATCCTCCGTGTAATTCCAGGCCTGTACATGTACTGCCAACCTTTCAATAAGGAAACAGATTGTCGAAATAGCGATAACACTCTTTTGACATCCCAAAATAACTCTGCTTTAGATAATAGGAGAAAAATAGTACAACCATTGATAAACAAGACTGATCAGTTACATTACTTCACAATCTGAATGCATCATGATAATCCCATCCCACCCCCACCACCACCCCAGCCCCAACAACAACAAAATACTGAAAGTTGTTTTCATTTCCTATTCCTCTCATGTTTGTGAAGTAAAATCACAATATTATGTTATAGTGACTTGCCCCGTCACTTTAACTACAGATCCAAACACTTTGAAAGCGAGAAACTGTAAGATAATAATAAGTGTGTAAAAAAGGTGCATGTGAGTAAAACCACTGAGGAATAAAACACTGTGTACAGAAGTAAAAACAGTGACAGCTGAAGCCAAGATCCCCTCACTAATGCAGTTGAGGGTTCGTTAGTGTTAAAGGAATTATTTATAACAGGATTGGTTATCGAGCCGACAAAAGAGTCGTAGACAATGTTCATGTTTTGTGTGATCAACCAAACACATGGAATAACAAACCTGTGGAAATTTTGGCTTAATCCGTTGTGTGAGTCAGGAGAAAGTAGTGAAAAACCATGCACAATTTTCAGCATGTAAACACATTGTCTCATTAATTTTGGTTGTAACAACCAAATTTAGCTGTTGTGTGTGTTCTTTTAGTTTTCAAATACAAACTTCTTGAATATGGCTATTTTAGAGGGAAATAGGCCACAGAAAAAATGGTTCTAGTATGAACTTCATAATCAGTAAGCTTCCAGACTAAAATTAAACAATGTTTTTTATCCTTACCAATCCTGTATAATACCTTTAAATGCTACATGTACATGTACATGTAGCTGACCGAGAGCAAATTTGATAGTGACAATAGAATAGATCCATTAAGCAACTGTCCATCAATGGAGCCCAAGTGGGCAAAGGACATTAAGACATGCATCTTGTTCTACCCCCGTGCCACAAACAAAAGACGCAACCCGGCAAGCCATATGGCGGAAACTTGTTTACACTTTCATGGTTTGCTGTTAACTGTTTCAGTGACTGGCCAGCAGGACCAGTTAGTACATGTACATGTATGTTGTTTTTGCTGGTCCGCCAGCTTTTTCACTGGTCCATATTTTGGGGGTTTCCTGTCAACATTGTTTTTAATCTTAGCATGGGATCACATGTAATTTGCAGTAATATGAACAATCGGTGGTTTACAAGTTAGCAGTTGGAAGCAATAGGCCTATAAAGTAGCCAGCCGGACTGGTTGGACAGAATTCTGACTGGTCCTTGGGTGTTTTAACTGCCATTTTTTCCAGCAGACCACCGTTGAGGGAGAACGCTGTCTTTGAAATGTGTTTTTTTTTCTTCTTGTGTAAGTCTTGATTAAATTCATAAGTTATTTCCATTCTCTTTCAGACCTGATACTTCACAGAGGCAACAAAGGGAATTGCCTCCGTTGCCCCCGGTCATTGCCTTGGTGTCCCCTTAAAACGCTCCAATATAATAATTTAAAAATCATAGAGGCGCCCTTTATGAAGGCGGAAACGCCTTGGTGTCCTTGCGCTTTCAAGAACGAAGCATCAGGTCTGTGCTTTATTAATTAATTTTTCCTTCTTTTCCTGCTCTCTCTCTCTCTCTCTTCTACTCTCTCGAAGTAAATCAATTAGCCATCCCACCCAAAATAAACTGATAATATAGACAATGTTTGTAAATGTCAGCCTGAATCTTAACTGACAGTTTTAAAAGAGCTTCACTGGGAGTCTCAACTTCTCTTGGGGCAACTATCTTCTCCGTTTACAATAACAAGTGCGAATTCTCCCCCGTCCGCACAGAATCAATATTCAGCCAACACCAAGTACAACGCCAAACAGCAGTTTACTTATATGTGTACGTAACCTTGACAGTGAGTCTGCGATCAGTACTATTCAGTTGAGAGAGAGACAGAGAGAGAGAGAGAGAGAGAGAGAGATAGCGGCTGAAAACCGACTGCCAAAATGATCCACCATTTGATTTGATTAAGATCGGTGTGAATTGTTAAATCGCTCGTGCCAGGATTTGCTTCTCGACCGTGGCGGAAAGTCACCCGTTTATCTGATCAAGTTCCTTTTGCCGAGAACGAAAAGCAGGTGACTTCGAGAGAATGTGAAGAAAAATTGACATAAACATGATGCAAGAGAAGATGCAAGAAGATATGATGCAAGAGAAGATGCAAGCAGATATGATGCAAGAGAAGATGCAAGCGGATACAAGAAGATGCCTCACTCAGAGGAAGAGGGGGGGATTCAATTTGGTTGTTTTTCAAATGTTCTTTTCTCCCTTTCCAAGGTATCCTTAGCATGTGATTCTTGATCAGGTTGGAAAAAAAATAATTAGTAATTAATATTTCAAATACAACAGCCCTATTTCAGCTCTGAGCGTTAACTGTTAATTCAGAAGTTTATCTACCACTGTTCCTTGTCTTGTTAACACTCTTTTAATGTTCATTATGTACATAATTTACATTAATATGAGAACAGCGAACGTATTGCTGAATTAATGTTGTTTGAATAAATTGTAAAGTAAACATACATGTAAAAACTTCAATTTCAGTTTATAAGCGTCTGCAATATGTAAACTAGAAAAGTGAGTTATTATAACCATGCCAATGTTGGTAAGGCGTGTCAGGTTGACAAACAAGCGCACATGTGACACACGTTTACGTTGTTATTCAATTAAATTTCTAGTCGTTTCAAATGTCATTTCAGAAGTTTCATGTACACATGTACTCTGTCATTTTTTTTCTCTCTGCTTTTTTTGTGATTAATGTTACATCCAATTTTTGTTAACACCTGTCGGTGCACACGGGTAATTTGAGCTACACATGTATTCACATTAATTTACAGCGACATTATCATCACTAATGTCATGGCAACCAACTGATGTGCCAGACACACTTTCAACTAAAGATTACCGCAAGTTCACTGAGTGTTTTTGTTTTCATGAAAACATTTGCTGAGCAAAAAAAGCTCAATAAAAAATGGCGGAGTACTATATGTCAAAGTTTTTACACAGTATTTTGGCTAGTAAAATGCATCCTGGTTCTGCTAAATAGCAAGATTCTTCTTTGCTTAGGGACCAGGGCCCAATTTCATAGAGCTGCTTAAGCACCAAAAGTAGCTAAGCACAACAAAACTATGCTTACCAGAATAAGTTAACCAGCCAAACTACCATGTCACATGTACAATTTGTAACTGGTAACCTGCTCGTTTCTGCTTAGCAGACAATTGTTAAGCAGTATTTTCTGCTTAAGCAGCTCTATGAAATTGGGCCCTGGTGGTCTGCAGTTATTTTTTACAATCAATTAGCTGTTTCACGTCAAGCCAAGAATTTCACAAGGCCTCTGTTGCCTTGGACTCAAAATACCTCTCAAAATATTCCCTTCCAGAAAGTGTCCTTAGTAAAATGGTCTAGCCCCTTCATCAGAGGGATACAAATTCTGGGCTCGTTTTGATAATTTACAAAGTTTATTTCGTTTTTGTACCTAAGCATTAGGCCTACACATCCAACAGGGCAAACGCTAATAATAGTGAAGAAGAGCAGACGATGAACAAGATTTTGCAGATTAAGGTGTGGGAGGAAAACCCTAAACTGGGAAAACCCACATAAATCAGGTAGTGACTGAAAATCCAATCCACATGCAAGTCTCTGATCAAAGGCTGGATTCCAAGGGGGGTCCACAATATTGCTTAATGATTGTCTGCTAAGCAGAAATGAGCAGGATACAGTCACAAATTGTTCATTGTGACATGTTAGTTTGGCTGGTAAACTTACTCTGGTAAACATAATTTTCTTGTGCTTAGCTACTTTTTGTGCTTAAAAGCAGCTCTATGAAATTGGACCCTGATCTCTAAATGGGAGTTCTAAGTATATGGAGTGATATGTAAATATGCTACATGTGTGAGATCAATTTGACCAATTAGTGTACAATTATTATCATAGCTGTGTGGCAGCCTGTGGAACAAACACATGTAGAGACTTCAGAATACCATTGAATTAAAAATGTGCAAAGAGCCATCCGGTTAATTCGGTAGTTTGGCTTGCCTGCCAAAGGACATCATGGGGAGAAGCACTCAATGGCCACGTGCCATGACGAGAAGCAAACGTGAGGCAAATTACATGAGCAAGCTGGAGCCCAGAGTTTACACTTCCAATGTTGTGTCTAAGATGGTTTTAAAGGTAACCCGTGATGTGTAGTACATGTGGTGTGTTAACTCAGTGACAAAAATAGAAGAAGCTCTTGAACATGCCCAGTTTGCAGAGCTTCAGTCAACAATCTGTCTTCATTCAATTTCAATCAATTTCAATTTCAATTTCTTTCAATTTCAAGCACTGTCTTAAGTCTTAATTTATTAAGACCTGTCATTTAATGTACAGTAGAATTCATCAGAATCCAACAGCATGTATGTACATGAACATCTGCACAATGTAAGCGTACACATCGTACCGTGGTGCATGTTAACATTTACACTAAGAAGACTGGTACATGTACAATTGCACATATACATGGTTTATAACCCTAAGTACAATTGGTACAGTTGGGAAGTACAGTGTACTTTTAACCGTGACAGTTTTGTTTGCACCACCAATCGTGTACAACCGCGATGGTCGGACATAATCAGTTTTGCCGAATTTTTAGTGGTATAATGACATCCATTTGCAACCGAATTGTCCAATTAGAACACGTACTGCATCACATTACTTTCGCATACTGGGCTCAAACTAAGCGTATGTTATCCAATTACTTCTAGTGTGTCCGTGGTACAGTTCTTCAAGCTCCTCTCATTTAAAAAAAAAAAAAGAGGCTATTTTCGCATACGTCTTGTAACACTCGGAAAGGAATTACAACCCTGAGGAGGGATCCCAGGTGGCAGGGGCCTCCCTTGGATCACTGACCCTCCATGCTCCTGTATAAATACACACACTATGTGAAGAGAGAATGGCTGAGGTTCAGATACATACTCATTGTGCCAAAAATAGCACGCACTTGAGGAGGCATTATACACCAAGACTTGATGTAGTGCATACTTTACCTCAGCATTGCTTCTGAAATACAGCATAATTTGTAGGCGCACTTTCCTACTGGACTATTCCAATTACAATGACAAATGACAATCGTACATGTACAAGGTAATAAATAGCATGGCAGACAGGTGATGAAGTTGTGCCTACTTTGATGACAAAAGCATGGAATTTGGCACACAGTCAGAGTATGTCACGAGAAAGAATAAAATTTTGCTATTTTTTGAAACATGTAGAATAACAAGCAATTTTCAAATTTTTCAAAATGGCTGCCATTGCTTGTTATACTACATCGTGTACACATACATTGTTTCAAAGGAAAAATCTACAATGGCTCTAGCTCAATATCTTTCTCATGACATACTCTGAATGTATGCCAAATTCCATGTTTATCATCAAAGGCATTAAATTCCCCCAAATATTTCCCTTATCTGCCCCACTATAAATTAACGACAAAGTGTTCTGTCAAAGTGTCCTCTTCATCTACAAAGTGGTGTACTGCAGGGCTTGAATTTTACCCTGGACCGCAGGCCCGAGATTTAAGCATCGAGCCAGTAAACTCAAGACTGAACAAGTCCAAATGTCTTGTGATGTTCGGTTGAATAATAAATAGGCCTACCTCACTGTGTAATATCTTTATAAAGAAAGGATGTTCGAATGTTGACTTTGAGTTTGAGTTTGGTAAAACCTTTCAATTTGGTTGAGTATCAAGGTGCACTTACCCATAAGACAAATGAGATTAATCTTCTCTCAGCGAACGTTCAAATGAAAACAGTTTTGTATGTTAAACTTTGTAGAAAATTCTTTCTCGTTTAGACTCTGGTCTTGTCAAAATAAATTCTGGTCCGGTAAAAATGTTGAGATACAAGCCCTGCGGTCGGTCGTGTGGAATTTCGCCCAAAATTTGAGCCCTGTACTGTATGTATTTCCCTAATTCCTACATGACTTTTTGTTTTATTTTATTAAATATTTTTGTTATGCAAGTTTGCCCCAAACAAGGCTAAAAGCCACTACAAAAATACCTTTTACATCTACGGTTTTGTAAGTCATCTACAGTACACTATGTACACATGTACTTTTTGCACACTAATCTCCATCAGCTAATATTACTCTTTCAGCACCAATCCAGATTTAAGGTCACAGGTGTTCTGTTGACAATCACTAATGAGCATCTGCTGATAGGGTGAGAGGGGAGAAAAAAAAGGCCAAGGGGCCTCAACACTAGCAGCTTACCGCTACTCCCAACATCAATTAATTTTTAAATTATTTATTAGCACCTTGTGACTTGTGAGCATCAAAAGCACTTAAACTACACACTGTGAATGAAGTGTAGAAAATACATGGTGTAGTAAGCTGCTGTTTTAGATACTTGTTTTATAAATGTACATGTGCCCATAATAAATAAATAAACAATGGGTCTGTGTCTCACCATAGAGCAAGGGTCTCACAATGGAACAGACTTAATGCCCATTTCACAATTTAGCAAGGGTCCCTTGCTTAAGTTTTTAGCATGGTTGCAAAGTTTTACAAAATACA
The DNA here is from genome assembly GCA_032158295.1 of Pycnopodia helianthoides. Lineage (NCBI taxonomy): Eukaryota > Metazoa > Echinodermata > Asteroidea > Forcipulatida > Asteriidae > Pycnopodia > Pycnopodia helianthoides. Next base: position 15,708,018 of record CM063251.1, read on the forward strand.
CCTCGTGTGAAAGTGAAAGGACAACAATGTTTATACAGTCCATCATAAAGGACAAACAATTTGAGATTTCACTAGGGTCCTTGGAGACTTCATGGATGAATTTGATTACGTTTGTCCCACATCTCCCATCTTCAAAAAAAATTAAGAAATAAAAAAACCTGAAAGATGTAGGCCTATGCATCAACTACAGGTACATTCATGTAGTGTACATGCTGGCTAACCTTTTTTTTTCTTCTTTCCACTCCCTCCCCACCCCCACCCCTATCTCCAATCCCTTGCCTTTCTAGTCGAAGAACGATCTATAATAAGTACAAAAATTCTACATTGCTGCGCTGGCTGTTCACTGGAATAATCGCGGCTTCGGATCTGCAGACAAGAATCTCAGAGTGGAAACTTTACTGGGTTTGGGGGGATTTTACACGGTGTATAGCTCGTTTTGTCGTAACAGCTGCAACACACCCGGGGGGGGGGGGGGGCTTGCACTTCTTGTTATCCTGTTCAATTTTAACACAACCCAATTGATAACGCCGGGGAATGAAACATACATGCCAGGTGAGACTTTGGAAAAACATGAATTACCATGCACATGAACAGATTATACACAACTTGTCATCGTATCATCATCGATCGACTACAATGTGCGTTTTGAGTCGGGGCAAAAAGTGTACCGTAGTGAAACATTTTTACACTTTTATTATTTGCAGATCATACTTTACATTTTGTCATACTTTATGTCACATGTTTTTAGTTTAAAATTCTCACAAGGCTGGGCAAGGCCACCTCTCCGAAGTAAACGAAAACTGATACATTTCATTCAATTCAAAATCATCAACAAGCAAAACAAAATTGGAAAATCAGGATACAGTCGAGTGTATAAAAGGCAAGACATTTCTTATGGGGAGACAAAGCCAGGAATGGCGAAGGCCAGCAGGACAAAGGCTGAATGTGTTATGGCCTTTGTACAATCATTACGAAACTGACATGCCTGATGCCCTGTATACAATGTGTACTGCGTAAGCTCTTGTCCACTATCGAATCCATGAAGATCGCCCCTTCAAAAAAAGACAACTTTATAAAACTACGACACACAAAGACGCAGCGCATATACAAATTCACAAAAGGAAGAAACACAAGAGATTGAATAAATGATTAATGCATATTATTGTTTCGTCTTTTAAAGCAATCAAGTGTAGTGCGGGACCTAATAATATAAAGATCAAACAATGACAAAACCAAGAGCACAAAGATAAGGACAAATTACATGCCTGACCTTAATCCAGATTATGGACAAATTAATTAGTCTAAATTGAAATAGACTGAAAAAGCAAACAGATTACTAAAGACCCTTCCTTTCTTTTTTTTTCTTAGGGGGGGAGGGTGGGGTTGGAGGGTAAATCTACCCGAGGGAGCATAAATGCATTTCCAGATATTTCTCAATGCATGCAGTATCCAGCCAGCACCCTGCTTCGGGTAAGATTAACATTCCCGTAGTCAAGGGGATGAAAAGTTGCTCCTGGAAATGAAATCTTAAGGGAAACAGGAGCACCCCAGTGAGAGGAAAAGGAATGCGAATTAACGTCAATGATGGATGAACGTGATGACTGCGTGGCCATAAACGTGCATTTCTTGACGGACACAAAAGAAGTCATCTTAGCATTTTTTTCAGATAGAAAAATAACTCATTTATAGACGACACCATGATGCATTTCCCAATGTGATGTTTTCACATAATATTTGTTTCTATACTTTTATTCCATTTGTTTCCTTTAGCACCCAAACTTGCTCTATTCTGCTTGGAAGCCTTGGTACATGAAGTAGGTAGTGTGCCCGATTCCATGGCACTACTTACCACAGAATTCTGCACTTCATAAAGTGCATAAATCTATGATCCATATTAGTACAGCGCCATGAATTTGGGCCACACATGTAGTCCTAAGTTTGACTGTAAAAACTTAAATTCTGTCTGAAAGATTGTCTGAAATTATGTCCAAATATATGCTCTTCAGGGGAGAACTGCGTTCAATTTAAAATTTCATATTTTCTTGCAGTAGAGAATTTATGTCATGTGGTCATTAGACATTGCATTTTTAATGAAAACTTACGTGTAATCATACGTTCCAAAAAATTGTTAACAGGTTTTTGGGTACATGTGTTCCTTCTAAAAAACAAAAACAATGGTGTGCGATCCCTTTAATTGACAATTAAGTACACTGTGGAAACTGTATCCAGTGTACACACACAGCAGGGAAAAAAAATCAATTGTGGTAATATCAGTCTGAGATAAAGACAGTCGCACTGAGAAACTGTAATTTTCTTCTGTACTCACTGCACGCACCATTAGATACGTCCCCCATCTATAACATTCTTTAATGTAACAATCAACACTGATGAACGGGCAGGGCGCTGATATTAATAAAACGTCGGCCGATATTAAAAGCCTACATTAAGCCGGCTCTACAGAGATGATTACTAATGTTCACTGGGTATACAGCCTCTGTAACTTATTAATACAGACACAATGTGAGCGTGTGCTTCTAGAGCCCTTATACAAGCTGCAAGCCGGTGTAGTACAGTCTACAGTGAAGCTGCATTTCTATATGACTTTTTTTTCATGAATTTGAAACATTTAATAGTCCCCCCTCCTCCCCCCCTCCTTATTTTATCAATAAATTTGAATAATTTTTCAAATTGGTGTTATCAGGATCCTTTCAAAAAAATTCTAGATACAAATTTAATAGGGTATACAGAATCACAAGAAGAAACTCAAGTTTTTCTTTATCATTTCATTATCCATCGATATATTTACCCAACCAGCAGATGTAATCAAAGTAGCAAACATTCTGCACATATTTGTCAGGGTAATCACTACAAAAAAACTGGTTGGCTTTTACAATGCAAAATCAAAGAAACTGGGTGGGTCCAATTTTGTTAAAGCTGATGGGCAGTGCGGTCACAATAAGTCCGTTAGGAACAGACAGACCTTGTTCAGCAGAAAATTTTATGTTTATAGTTATGTTAAGTTTGGTTTAATATTTTTTATAAGTGTCTGGAGCATTTTGACGTTCGACAATTAACGTTACAGTTAAACCTAAAGGTTTATGATTTTTCATAACAAGGGAATAACTTATAAAAGAGGGGTGACCAGTTCTTAAATTAGGCCATGACTTTTCCTTCGCGTAATCGTCTGATAGCGCCCTCTTTGGCTAAAAAAGGTCAGGTAATGTTGAAACACAGCTAATCGTGTTTACTCTACGTTTAAACATGGCCAGGTGATCTCCTCTCAGCCAATCAGAATGGATAAACTGTCCCAGGTCGCACCAGGTATTTATGAATAATTTATTAACTGCGTTAAAAAAATTTACATGTTTAAATTACACTTTTTAGTTTTAGGTTTGTTTTTGTTTATGTCAGTTATTTTTCTTCCAAATTAGACATTTCTCCCAGTTACAGCAAAAATTACCATGACTACCGCCACAAAGATCATTGAAACCCACACAAATGCCGACTCAATGGCGCTGAGACACGGCGCCACCAGTGGCCTTCGGTGCTTGCTTGCTTTTTGGTGTCCCCACCGGCCAGGTCGTGGGAAGCTGTGGAAGAATTCCAGGCATCACTTCGCGGCGAGATGGACGAGCTTCTCTCTCTGTCCGTTTGAAATCAAGAAGTCAAGCTACGACCTCAAACATTAATAAACGTGTCTCTCAACAAACATACATTAACAAGGTACAAGAGTGCGTCTTACCTATATCTGCAGTGCATAATGACACCGAAATTGTCAAAATCCAGGCAAAAACGAGTGGTGTTTGGGAGCCCATTTTGCCACACACGCCGTGCACAATCTCCACTCAATTTATTTGTAAAGTAGTCTGGTTGCGAATTGGTATGGTATTGTATTCTCTAATGAGAACGACACGGTGGTGCGAGGCGGTTATCAGTCAATTATTTGTCACGTGACACTTAGAGGTGCAACCTACCCATCTGCAATCAATAAATTAATGGTCTTCATTTCACTTTAACGCGCAACTCGTTATGGGGGCGCCTACTTTTATTACAATATTTTTTATAATTCAATTGTGTTTGGGTTTTTGTTTATTTTTTGCGATGAAAAACTGCATGTAATTAAAGCAATGTCTCCTATTTCAGTTCTATTCTATTTTTTTCACAGGCCACAGGGTACAACTGAGTGGAAAATGATAAAGAAAACACTGCAGGGGGGATTTAACACCAAACATTAAAGTTGCATGTAATTAAAGCAAAACTTAAGTTTCATTTTCATTTTATTTTACTTATTCATTCACAGGCCAGAATAACAAAAGTACAGTGGAAAATGATAAAGAAAACAGAAAATAGTTAAATAGTTATAAACGGTGACACCCATGTGTAATATAAGAATAAATAATAATTATAAGAAAATAAATAAAACATAAATAAATACAAATGCCTCAATTACTCCCAGGTTGATCTCTCATGATGCTACAATTTAAGAAACAGACAAACATGCATAGAAAGTCATACACATTTGACAGTTTAACAAAATAATATTCAATTACAATTCAGAAAGCATTCCCAAAATTCCCATTCTGTGAAAGCTTTTCGAATTCAAAGTTCATGATGTCTCTCTTATGATGATTTAATGTTTGAGCAAATTATAACAGTTGTTGTCAAATACAATATTTTTCGTTCTACTTCTCTCACTCTATCACCTGCCAGAGCAATCCAATCCTCCAAAAAAAATTCTCCCTAAAATAAAGTTGAGGAAATAGCATTCGAAGACCACTTAGAGGCGAAGTACACGTTTGGTAATTGGAGCCTACTGATTGTGTTAATCCTATATAAATGTAGGTACATATTTGAATAAAACTAACCTGTGAAAATTTCACTTCAAAGGGTGTTGCGTTTTTGAGATAACACCGAAAAACCGGAGCGAATATTTCCACGCAGGAAGTATACCAGATTCAAATTTTGGGGAATAAAAAGTGACATATTTTCCATAACCGTAGGTACTTCGAAGTTAAAAGTTTCTCAAAATTCATTTTACTACCCAAAGCTGCAGCTGTACTTCTTACCAAGTAAGTTTTGATTGCCATTAATTTCCAGAGTCAGTACCAAACGTGTACTGTGCCTTTAATTAAATCATTGCCTATTTTGATGGATACCATTTTGATTGCAGCAATCAAAATAAGCCAATGAAATTTGCACCAAATCCCTGACGAAACATACACCACCCTTTTATGTATCACTATAATACCAACTTTGGTTAACTAATTTTCACACCGAGGTTGGAAGTTGTAATCGTGTTTATCAAAAACTATAGAGGGGTTGTCTTAAAGGCACTGGACACTATTGGTAATTATTCAAAATAATTGTTAGCATCAAAACTTACTTGGTAACGAGCAATGGAGAGCTGTTGATAATATAAAACATTATGAAGTAACATAGTTTTTGAGAAAGAGGTAATTTCTTACTCAAATAATAAAATACTTCAGTTGAAGCCTTTTATTATGCACCAGAAAGCACACAAAGTAATGCAACAAGGGTGTTTTTTTTTTCTTTCATTATTCTCTTGCAAATTCGATGACTCAATTTGAGCACAAATTTTCACAGGTTTTACGGTTATTTTATGCATATATTGGGATACACCAAGTGAGAATACTGGTCTTTGACAATTACCAAACGTGTCCAGTGCCTTGAAATTATTAATAAAACTACGTTGTAAGGGACTTCCTGTAATGTGCGTTGAACTACTTCAGTAAATAGCATGGTAAAATCGACCAAAATTCATAAAACATGTGCATGTATAATTATTAAAATCATCTTCATTAAATATTTTAGAGTATCCAGGGGACGAAAGTACAGTGCAGTATCATTTCTCCCTTTGCGCGCCGTCAGCCATTTGCGTGTAGAGCCTCGAATTGGGGACTGCAGTAAATAGAAACATTTATATAACTCTGTATTGTCACGGTAATGTAATGACACTTTCATCCTAACATAATTGAACTTATGAAGCATGAAGTCGCGGCACTACACACTCCGTGTGTAGCGAATTGGGCATCCCATCAACAACCCTGCCGCTTGAGCAACATACCGCCACCTTGCGTATGGATTTTGAATCTTTTATTTCGTCGTTTTTTAAAGGAATGTCGGTAAGCGCCCTCTTTTGACGGCTCTTCACGTTTAAAAAGGAATTTGTAACAAGTAGATGGTGACAATTAAGAACAAAACCATCTCGGAAGAAACACAATCATTTGCTTCAAAGACACATCGAAACACTGTAAACCTCATGTTGTTTGATTAAAATAGTAAGTTAAATAACTAAAGTTAAAACTTATTTTGGCAGACTGGAACTGTTTAACATCAGTGTATTTTTACTCCAAATGTATTTCAAAGCTCTTCTTCTCATGCACATAAATAAACATGCAGAGTCAAACATAATAGATGTGTACAATAATAGAAATTAAACAACAAAAACAACTACACAACAAACAAGAAAACCCAACATTATTACTCTTGCAAATATAATATAAAACAATGAAAACATATGATGTAATAATGTTTGTAATCATTCAACTGCTAATGTGATGACATGTGACACTAACTACACGGCCGTTCGGATACATTTCCCTAAACAATATGCACACTACTACTACTAGAGATAGTAAGTAGTGTGTGTACACAAAACGTGCTAGCCGAAGGTATGCCAATTTGAGGACACTTTAAACGTCTCTAAAATCCTTATTTCTCGTAAATGGAATGACACAATAGATACGCGTTGTTTGAATGGTCAAACGGACATGGAGAGAAATCCAGGAGAAAACAGGACAGACATTTCGGAGAAATTCTGCGGTGATAACACCGACTCGAGCAGCGGTTCGGACCGAGGATCTGTCGGGAGCAGTTGTTCCGGATCGTCTGCCGGGGATCACACGCACTGTGACTCCAACAGCACGAGCGAGGAAGGTAGATTGCGAAGACTTTTCCAGACGTGCGATAGCGACGGAGATGGATTTATAGATGGGTATGTAATTTACAGGCATGTTATGGAATTGTTAAGGATTAAACGAAAAACTTCAGCTATTTGATGTAGGCAGGCAGAGTCGACAGTCGTAAAAACGTAGATTTATTTTTTAGAGGGGGACTCCATCCTTCAAGTTCCATCCACATAAAATTTATAATATAGGCCCTTCAACTGACATTAACTCAGTTATCATAAATCAAAAGAAGTGACTCGGGGAAACGCTTGTTTTTTACACAATTATTAACTGTTAAAACAAGCATTTCCCCCATTTTTTCACCGTCCAAGTGAATGCCAATTGTAAATGGCAATGCCGTTCCGTTAACTACCACTACCAGGTTATCTAAAAAGAGAAACATATTGTACGTCACAGCAAAAGACAAGTGTTACTAGTGTAAAGCAATCAAAATAAGTTTCCCAATGCAATGCAGGCCTGGTGCTTCGTTTTTGAAAGGGCAAGGGCACCAAGTTTTTTTTTCTCCTTGGTAAAGAGCGCCTCTAAATGATGAGGAAAATTATAAATTTCTAAGGGGCACCAAGGCAATTACCAGGGGGGGGGGCAATGAAGGCAATTTTCCTCCATTGCCTCTTTGAAGTATCAGGCCTGTCTATTGATTTAAAACAAATCCTAAGCCCCCTCAGTTGCGATAATCGTAACCCACCATCCTTCTGACTGTTGCAGGACCGTCAGGAGGATGGAGGGTTACGATTATCTCAACTAAAAGCCCCCTAAGTTTTTATTCACAATGGCGGAAATTTATTTCCCCTGGGTATTTTGACAATTAAAGGTGAAACTAATTTAAGTAAAGTGTTTAACATGCACAGACATCGGGGAAAAAAAACGTCCGTCCCTAATTGTTTGTTGTAATTTGGGAACAAAAGTAAACCTTGCTGCAATTTCTAAAATGATCAGAGAAATGTCTTTAGTTTCGTCTTGTACACCCGTATCCATAATCCCATTTTAAAATAATATTAATAGATATTTTCATACATATGGCACATCTAACCAAGGGGGCTCTATGCGCCACTTACAGGTACGGTAGGCCCCCTACACAATACAATTAATTAGGCTACCACTTTACAAAGCGTCATGATGTTACATTTAGTACAGTAAAGTGTATGTTGCACAAAGAATGTGAAATGATAACACTAACACAGTAACACCATGGGAATGAATACAGTTAAAGTATAGCTTACAATCATTGTAGGTACATGAACATCAGGTGTGGTTTAGTTCAGTTTATTATATAATTATAAGGCCATAAAGAAAAAAAAGTTGTTGGGAACCTTTTTTTTTTGTTTCATAAAAAAAACTATTAACACTTGAATTAGAAACTCAAGAATACTTGGCACTGCTTCATAGACGTATAATTATGACTGTTAACACGCCATCCTCATGGACCGCAGTTGTTATGGTGATAATCGAAAATAGCCCGACCAGGACTCAAGACTATCAAGTAGCATGGTGTTCATGGCTGCCAGATGGTCTGCACAGGATACCCATTTCTTTTTATTGTTGTAGGCTGGGTGCCAGCCTGTTTTCCTCTACGCTACATGCATGGCGAGTGCATAGTGAGTGCACAATGTGTTTGATGGTGAATGATCACAGTGCAAGATATTCAGGGATGTGAATTATTCACTAAAAATGTAGACCAATTATCCATTGCCAATAATCTACGTAACTGCCATTACTGGGACGTATGCTAAGCATTAATTTTGATCTAGGCATAACAGGCCAAAGATGTTGAAAGATGCAAACTGTATCTGCTGGTATGATGTGCATTAAAGCCTGTGCTCTACATACCCCGATCATATGCATCCTACTAAAGACAGAAGTGCAGGATGTAATATGACATTGACCTCAACAAAAATGGATTGGTCCCCATGGTCTAAGATTATCCAATTGGATGGTATCTATTTTGGACTAGACCGCTGGTATTAGTCGAATTGCCTTTAGCTGTAAAACATGGGCCATGGGCAAATTATGTAAATGAGACGGGTCTACAGGAAAATGAACACTGAAAGAAACAGGTTTACAATGTACAACTGATTTTATCAATCACTGAAATATTTGTTTTGTGTACATTTTCGACAAATAGAAAATGAACAGTTCGGCCAAATCTCCATGCAGGCTTTGACAAGAAAGTAGCATTTAGTTTGTTTGCTTTCTTCTATTTTTGATGATCCACATAACTGAAGTTATGATTTGTCCCCTCCTGAGTATTTCTTTACTCCAACACTGGTCTTTTCTCTGTGGATGCTGCAAGTCTGTGGTACATTATCTCACTTCCGAACCGAAACCAGTTTGCAAAAGATGTCATATTAACCCTCTTGCTGTCTGACCATTCAATACCATTCACTGTGGTTTTGAATGATAGATAAACTATGCCAGCCTGAAATATGATACCATGAGGAAATGCATGTACACAGTACACAGTTAGTTCTGTGCACAGTTGTGCCACTGTACACAACCTTGGCAGTCGAATGGTTTCAAATGGTTGGTCAACTCTCTGGAAAATGTGCCAAGAGTCACTGACAGTAGGAGGGTTAAATAAGGATGCCTTTCTACACTGAACTAGCCAGCCGGACCCACTTGGAGTGAACTTCGACTGGTCCTTAGGTGTTTTAACTAGCATTTTGTCAGCAGACCACTGAGTATTAGCTTGTCATTTCACTAGTCCGGCAGCTTTTTCACTAGTCCATACTGCACTGAGCTACATGTAGCTAGCAGGACCACTTGGAGTGAATTTTGACTGGTCCTTAGGTGTTTTAACTAGCATTTTGCCAGCAGACCACTGCTAAGGGAAAACGCTGCATGTATGTGGTGTGAGTATTCGCCAGTTGATCAGATTTGCACCGCATTGACCAGACTCAAAAAAGAGAAGCACTATAAACGCTATCACTCCAAGGCTAAGCCTAACTCTGTACTTTTTTTTCATTGACTGGATCTACCCCCAGACAGTCACTCCTTTATTTAGATTAATCCTCTTGTTAATCCCACATCGTCCCAGACACAGAGAGATGTTATTGGGTGTTTTCATTGTGAGGTGACGATGTGAATGCACGCAGTGCATTCTTAAAAATGACTTCGAACGACGTTGTGTAGGATTACTTGAGTGTGATTTCATCGTAAGGAATATTTTGCAAGGGTGTTTTGAAAAATTATACTGATTTGTAAAATCAACTTGGGTTTGGATATCATTAAGACGTTGTTGTATAGAATTTTCCAATGCACACAAAATTCATTGTTTATCACCAAAAAGCTATTCACATAAGGTAGGCCTACACATTTATAATAAGTTTTATTGAAAGTGTGCGAAATAGACACGACCCAAAAACTAATTTGCTTAAAAAATTAGTTCAGATTAGTGTCTTTAGTAACCCTGTCATTACTAAAAATTTGTATGTTATGGTCAGAGGTGAACAGTAATTGCGCACACATAATTAATCCTCTTTGAAATAAACAATAACAAATCAGTTATTTCTGTGTGAAACAAAATCACAAAGTTCTGTGGAATTGTACTGTAACATCAACCCCCAAAATTGATAACTGAAATCCCAAGTCACAGTGCATTATCGAAAGTTGAGAAGACTTTGTCCACAATCTTCGTAGCCCTCGGCCAGTTGTGTATTCATGATCGATGTGTACGCCCACCCCAGAAATTACTAACAAAACGAATCCCTTGTAGTTATAACAGCCCCGCCAACGCACACCATTATTTGCTGGGCACCGGTCGAAAAGAAATAGTATGGCGCTGGAGGCAGAGCTGGGGAAAATTACACTTGGCCCGTTATGATGACTAAAGAAATCAGAGCCACAAAAGTTTCTTAGGTCTTAGACAGTGTTACTGAAATTGGATATGATGATTACAGTCGCTTGGGGGTTGAGGGGGGGGGGGGAGGGGACTCTGGCTGGCTGGGGAGCTGGCTGTATGACTGGTACATTACATTAGATGCTCATCATAAAAATATAGGTTGAAACTTCAAGGATGCAAAGGTAGATTATTGTGCCCCCAAACAATGTGCGTATTGGGAAAATGTGTCTTTTCATGGAAGACGGTAATCAAATTCAAAGTGAACGTTCAGCAATGCATTGTATGTAAATGTGAATAAAATTAATATGCAATACCTGGCACATGTATACTGTACCTTGGTGCTTTTCATTGACTGTAAACATTTGATATTTTTACTACATGTAATACCTCTGATACGATAGAAAATATTTGCTCAGGATGTGGATTATAAATTTACATACATTTATCCTCTTGTCTCAGGAAAAAATCATGAAAAAAAGGAGAAAAAAAAATACATGCCAACCAAATACAAGAATATATTTATCTCTTTGTTTCAATTAAACAGTCAACTCTCATTACAAAGAGGTTCTGCTTACAACATTCTGAAGTCTTGAATCTCGTTTCTGCTTTGTGTATCTTCGTTTTACAGTCCTCTTATATAAATGCTCCTGTTATTAAAGGGGTAATTTTGCCAGTCCCAGCGACCCCAGTGTTATAACGAGAGTCAACTGTATTGTGTTATAACAAAATAAGCACGATTTGAAGCTTTGTGTGGTTGTCACTAATAAACAACGTTACTCCTGTACATAAATTACAAAATGTTGGAATGAATCACAGAGGCACATCTGAGCCATTACCTGCTGTTTTCCCCTGCTCTTCGCGTGATGCCCTTGGAAATGTTCCCAAAGAACCCTGAATTTGTTAATGGAACTCAGCGCCCTTTTGTTATTACAGACATCGGCCTTGAAATGTCATGAATGAAATTCCAGGTGCTGATTAGTGATTACCCATCAGTGACTCATATTTTATACACAATTATTGTCACATTATGTACAAAGTGACAAATGTTGTCTGGCAGAATAACATTCACCAAGGCTAAACTGTTCTAATACACTGTTTGTACGTAATCCCTGGCTCTCCTAGCATGATCCGCACACCAGCTTTTAAAATGGGCAAATATTAAAAAACAATGAGTGATGCTCCCCCAGTGCTGCATATTGTGTGACTAACAACTCTACACATGTACATTTAAAAAGACAAATTTTGTTTATTACTGGGCACTCTTATTGGGTCAATTTTGGGAGAAGGGAACAGGTTTGTTTTTGCCATGTTTTTTGTTGTTGTCATAAATTGGAAATTTTGAAATGCATGAAATTAATTGTTATTTCGCGTTTTGCGCTCCAGCTGAGGTTAACAACACTAGGGGGGGGGGGCATTGGACGGGGAGGGTATGTTTATTGTCACATGTCCCAAGTATTTTGGCCAGGATTGTAGGTGGTGTACTATAGGGTAAGCAGTTTAATACTAGATCATGCATAACACATGCATACCTATCCACCAAATCAGGCTAGGCCCAATTTCATAGAGCTGCTATAACTTTAAGCCGACAATTTTGCCTAATATTTTTGTGCCATCAGCAAAACTTAGCAGGATACCAGTCAAGAATGGTTCATGTGACATTGTGCTTTGGATGGTATTCTGGTAAGCATAATTTTTGTTGTGCTTAGCTGCTTTTTTATGCTTGTGGCTCTATATTAGCAGTCTCCAATTTGTAGCGTTTCAGGTTGCCATGTTTCATCCATAAGGTGCCTGGTATACCCCAAGCAAGCTAATTGTAAACCCACTTAAAATCAGCAGGGGAATCACTTCCACCAGGTGAAAAGGAGATATTGAGTGATGCTTGTGATGCAAGCATGTCCCAGCGAGGGGGTCAAGCTCAATCCGGTTTGCTGGGCATGGATCCCCAGTGGGGCGGAAAATTAATGTCATGCTGTGCAGTGTGCACAGGTAATTTATCAGCTGAATTGATAATCTGTCTGTCATAGATTGATTTGGAAGATTGGTGAGCCCGGTTGAGAAATGGACCTAGAAGATGACATGACTTCTTGTTCTTTCCAGAGGTGGTGGAGTGCAGTGGCACATATAATGTACAGTTCAAGCTCAAGTTACATAGTTTAATTTGGAACGATATAAATGTGGTAATCATGAATAGGCTCATGCCATCAGTTAACCAATCTTTAGACCAGATGCAATTTGCATATTGTCCCAAAAGAAGTGTAGAAGACGCAGTGCTTACTCTATTAAATGCTGCTTACGAACATTTAAAAAAAGGTGGTACCTATGTTAGAGCCCTCTTTGTTGATTTTTCCAGTGCGTTCAATACAATCGGCCTCACCTCATGATTAAAAAGCTCCTTGATCTTAATGTAGATTCTAATATTGTTACACTCCACTATTTCACCATTTCTTAGTACAAATACAGGTGCCCCACAAGGTTGTGTCCTGTCCCCGGTTTTGTATACAATTTATACCAACGACTGCAGAGCAATAGACACTGATAACTTGATCATCAAATATGCAGATGATACTTCAATTGTTGGTCGTATGTCTTCCACAGAGGACTCACTGAAACACTACAACAGCGAAATTAACCATTTTGTTAACTGGTGTACAGAAAATTACCTTGAAATTAATGTGAACAAAACAAAGGAAGAGAGGCACGCCCATACCTGAGGTTACTATAAATGGACTGCCAATTGAAAGAGTATCGGAGTACAAGTACCTTGGAACTGTTATAGACGATAAATTGAAGTTTGATAAAAACACTTAATGTACAACTAGTAAACTATGTCAGCGTTTGTACTTTCTTAGAAAGCTGAACTCCTTTGGGGTAGATAATACCATTTTAGAACTGTTTTACCGCACTATTTTACAAAGTGTATTATCTTTTAGCCTTATTTGTGTTTATGGAAATATGCTACCTCGGGACAAACATTCTTTCTTAAGAGTAGTTAAGCAAGCTAGTGAGAATAACCAGAACCGAACTACAAAGCCCAGAGACACTTTACTATAACCAAGTAAGTACTAAAGTGAACATGATCCTGTCTGACCCATCCCATCCCAATTGCACACAATTGCTAGAGGAAATCATTTCCTGCGAACAGGGAATAGTGTGTGCTGTGGCTTCTAGCATGCTTCTAGTGACAACTGACTGACTGCTGTCATTAAACTTGACCCAATCCAGCTAGGCAAGATATTCTAATCAGAAATAAACAATCTGAAGTGGACCAAGACAAACTGCCTGCCCAACAACCAACCAACCAACCAACCAACAACACACAGTTGAAAACTGCACAGCATTAAACTCCACGGGACACGATCCGGTGATGAGTTTACCCATAAAAGTCAAAAGAAAGCCACAAAGGCCCCAGATGAAGCTGCCTTTAAAATGTGGTCTTTTGTGCTAATTGGAGGTGATCAGTCTTGATAGGATATCACCCAGGCAAGGCTAGTGTCAATTGATAAAGCCTATGCGGAGTAATTGAAAATCTGGGCTTCTGGTGGAAATCAAACGAGCCCCGGCAATTTCTCTGTTGACAGAGACATTTTGGGAGTCAAGTGATTTAATATCCATTCGTAGTCAGTTTCAATTTTTCACTCGATATTACATGCAGTGGGTTTTGTGGTGATCTCTTCTTTCTGCAGTCACTTGTTCAGTAGATTTTTTTTGATGGAGCATTTACAGGTACTTACTCTCAAACTCAATTGTTTGACCTAAATGCATAGTTTGTTCTCCGGGAGAGCAAGGACTCCCTGTGGTGTTAAGAGATTCAGCTTGGGCTGGTTTAGATGTGTGGTGAAGTAACAGTGTACACAACGGACCACTGGCCTGAGTCATATGGTCTAAAGCCCCCTTTCACACGACAGCAATTTAGCAGGGGTCCCTTGCTTCATTTTAAGCGCGGTTGTACAATGTTGCTAGTTGCACTTCGTGTGAAAGAACAACAATGTTTGGGACTGTCCAAGGTCCCTAGTGAAATCTTCTCAAACATCGCTAAATTTTTTGCTGTGTGAAAGCTCGCTAAATTAATGACAAAAAATTATCATTCAGTGCTCATAAAATTTGAAGCAAGGGATATCGGTTAAATTTCGTATGAAAAGGGCTTTAGCATTGGGCCAGTGACCTCACATCTAAGAAAGTCCAGTGGCTCTTTTCTCCTCCCAGTGTAAAAAACACTTAGTGCTTTTTTAAGGTTGGTTAGGTTTTCAACTCTAACCTCACCCCCCCCCCCCATTAGAGCGTGTGCACAACATTGGTTAAGAGGAGTGAGAAGTACAAGTCGTACCTCCCGCACATAATTAGATGTTCTGCTAGAACTGCATAAATTTTGCAAATGAAACAGCCAGGTTAATTGGCATGACTCAAGTCACTCTGCAATCAAGCTGTTTACCTGTGACTTTCACTTTTGTACTGTTGTGGAATGTTGCTATACTATTATTTTCGTGTGTGTGTTTTGTTCCGCACCATGAGTGTCAAGACTTGACTGATACCAGCGCATTATAAGTGTTTTTATTATTACTATTTCATCTTCCTTTCCTTTCTGTTGTGAAAATAAAGAAGAAGAAGAAAACAAGATAAAGAAAGAATGCGGACATGTTAACAAATATTTGTTAGTACTACATTCTGCAAAGTTGATGCATTTTAATTATGGATACTGGTTTCAGTTTAAGCTAATGTTAGGGTGCTATGGTTAATCACAGTGGGCCATAATCATACATAACCACTTTGTGTAATTGATTTTATGTTAAATTTGTTTATTTTCCTTGTCTTCCTGGGAATATTTTCCAAATTATTTATAAACCGTCAGAATTCAGAAAATAAAACAATCCTAGCTGTAAGACTTTTTCTCACTATCCTGCAATCATCTTCGTCATGTTCCCCGGACATGACATGCGTAACGCCAACCTTCTCATTAAAAATGCAAACAATGGGCCCGACTGTTTCCCTCTCGAGCCCAAGTTTGGTTTCTTAGATTTGAGAATTTGGAGAACAACCATGACGAAATATTGAAAACTAATAAAGACGGAGCTCGTCATCAATCGGGGCGTCGAATTGCACATTCTTCATCAATGGGGGATTTGCCTCCCTTTTTTCTAATTAAAGGTACCTGTCAACCATCATGCTAGGCGTTCTTAAAGGGTAAAGCCGATTGCCGTGCACAGTTTGGTTGTTGATCAAGCGTTGGCGAACTCGGGTTTCACCCGTGTCTGGCTGATCATTTCCTGGAGGCATGCGCTCCCAATTTAGCGGAGGTTAAATCCAGGCCTGGGGTGTGGTGTAGCTTGATTGATACAGGTGTGATGCTGGAATTAGACACTTTTCTGATATTAAAGTACTTACGGGGTGCATTTGGTTTACTTGGAGTGGCCTGACTTAGTGGTTTTAAAGTGTGCCGTGCTCAATTGTGATGGCTGAGTCATCAGGGTGTGGGTTCGAATCCTGTAGAGTGCCTGCCGACAATGTGTGTCTGTTATTGAAGGGATGTTTTTGTTGACTTGATTGAGGAAAAACCCTCCATGCTGGCTGGCTGCTACATGTACATCGCACACTCCAGGGTTTTAAAGAAAAAACTGGAATCTGACCCTAGTCTTTGCAATTTTGATGAAGTGTTCTGTTATTGTTTTTTTTTGTAATGAGATGTGCCTTGTTGGACTGGATTGTTTGAAGTTAAAGCCCTTTTCACATAACAACAATTTAGCAGGGGTCCCTGGCTTTATTTTAGCTTGGTTGTGAAATTTTACAAATTGTTCTTTGTGTGAAAGGATGACAATGTTTGGACTGTCCAAGGTCCCTAGTGAAATCTTCTCATTCACTGCTAAGTTTTTGTTGGGAGGTCTGGACCTACGTCTGTGAGTAGAAGTTTTGACTGAAGACATGAGCAAGATTATCGTGTGACTGAAACCTAAGATTTCTGTTTGGAATCTGTGTCAAATTGGATGTGTCAATTAAGCTTGGGCGATACCACGATATTATCGAATATCGCGATACTAGTTCTGAAATGATTACGATATCGGGTCACGTTTTTTTTAATCGTGATATTGGTAAATCGCGATATCGTTAAGTATCGTGATGTATTTCCTAGCCGAGACGATCTTGCAACAATAAATCTCCTTGTCGAGACGATAATTGCAACAATAAATCTCCTAGTTGAGACGATTTGCTGCAACAAAGAGTTGCAAGTCACAGACTGCAACCGCAAGATTCCCAAACAGATCGTTTAGTCTTCGAAAAAACCAACATCAAAGCCTTAGCGGTCAGGCGGTCTCACACAGACGGGTGTCATCACGTGCGTTACCACGTGCGTGTTGCGGACGTGCGAGTAGCGCGATCTAATTAGTTATGCACACATAAAGAACAGTCTGTCATGCGCAGTTAACACATTAAATGTGTGTAAGTAATAGGCCCAGGTTTTCATACCATAGGTTTAGAGTAAAACCCAAAGAATACATGATTGGAACGACAGAATAAGTGATAAGTCATTCACAGCCACAACTCACACCGTTAGAATTGTTGAAGAATGACATCATCAAAAACTGATCGCGATAATATCGAATATCGCGATATATTCTCGACGATATATCGTGGCTGGGAAAAAGGGATATCGCCCAAGCTTAGTGTCAATTTCTTGATGAATTCTAACCTAATTAACTAGGATTGTAAATGGCACAGTGCAGTAAAATGTAATGTACATAGGAGTACGTTGTTTAAAATCTAGGTTAATCTTAAAGGTTGGGTCATGTTTGGTTTGGGCAACGTCAGGCTTATTTATAGAAAAAATTATAAAGAAAGATGCAATAACAGTCACCTGTGAAAGTTTCAGTTGAATGCGGTGTCTACTTGCTGAGAAAACTGTCACATTATTTTCACACAAACGTTGAATCCATCCACGTTTAGCGAGCTAACAGCGTTTACCAACCCCATCTATCTGAGAAACAATTTATGCATTCTCGTTTCTCAGATTCAAAGTTTTTATTGATTTTTTTATTGACAGGGGCATTTCAGAGGAAATAATTTGTGCTGACCATTTGTGCTGATGGTGCTGACCATCTTTATAACTTTCCGATAGAAATTACCAAAAAAAACAACTCTTTGTTTGTTCGTGGGTCATGACCAAACGATGACGCTACCTTTAATTATAGGTTTGCAATGATTTTGTGGGAGGAAATTTGGGTACATGTACTTTCTTAATAAAAAAGCTAATTTTCTTCCTCCATGATCAAATCAAGCCAATTTAATCAAACACAGTTGTGACTAGCAGCAGGACATAATGTTTAAAGTGCAGTACAAATTACATTTAGTCCTCACTGAAGATTTTTTTGGGTTCCACCGTGTCTGTTGAATGTCTGTCTGCATTGTACTTAGTAAGTGTAGTAATTCATACTGAAGAACACATTACACATGTGTCTTGTATAATACAAGTAATAGGAATGATGCAGTGGCAATATTGTGCGTGGGGAATTTTTCTTGAGTGCCCTGAAAAGTGCAGCCGAAAGAAATCGGATATGAAAAATAAACAGATCTCAGGGTCCCCCAATAGTTTCTTGTAACACAAGATGGAATCTCTTGCCTCCGGCATTGTCTCCGGCTCTCCCCCCTCTTCCCCGAACAAGATGTCTGTCCAAGATCCGTTTCGTCTGTATGGGGACCCACGGAAGTGCATCTCGCTGATTTGGCATAACTCTGCTGCCTCGGTATTGATTGGACAGCTTTAAGACGGACTCTCTTTGTCATTGTGAATGTTAGAAGAGACGGAGACGGACGAGACGTTGGCTCAACATTGATCGGCCTGTCGCTTTGGATTGTCATTAGGCTGCTTTAATAGGCTTATTATGGGTTGGGGGGGGGGTGGGGGGTCTTTGTTGTTTGGAACATGTGTTCACAAGATGTGATAACATCACAGTGTTTGTGTTTTGGCGAACAAACTTCCAAGTCAAGAAAGCTGTGCGCATGTATATGTAGTAATGCTGTTTATAACCATGTACATTCATGTTATTGCTGTAGTGCTGTACAGATCAGTAAGGTTCTCCCCAAGCACAAAGCTAGTGTATCGGGCTGATACGTGCGAATTACGGCTGATACACACAAACTAACGAATAGTTTTATTTTATTGTGTTGGACTTCAGATCAAATTCACTAAAATCATCTAGATAAAACCATTTAGAATGTTCCAGATTGTACAATCTTAGGGCTTTTAAAACCAAAGATAAACACCAAGTAGAAAACATTCCGAGGACCTTGTTTCAATTCAGCCTGCTCTGGCCAAACTTCCAAGGCTTGGATCCAGAAAGCCCCCACAGTTTTGAAAAAAAATCCTGGGGAGAACCCTGATTCAGGTTGTGTCTGTAAATCTCATGAGTGTGCATGCCCTTGCACCATTTAGTAGAATTATTTTTTCCCTAACCATGCTCTCAGGCATGTTTACTCTACAGTACATCAACATGTACCAGTATCTAACAACACTGATAAAATGATAATACACCGAAAGCCAGACATAGGTGAGATGTTCATGCTCTGAATGAACCCCCTGATCAATAATTATATTCAGTACTCCAGGCCTGGAGTTACATGTACGAGGCCGTTGTTGCCATTGGTGTTAGCTTTGGTTCCTCTTCAAAATGTCACCCTAGACTTAAAAGATGTTCCAACAGAAAGTCCTCGTTTCTAAGTGAAAATTACATTTCCCCTTTCTTCAATTATGAAGTTCGAGGCCTCGTATTTATGCTTGGACCCTTCAGCATGTTTTCCTCTGTTGACCATGCTTTGTCATGCGTGTATAGTTCTAATAAGATGGCAACCCAAATATTCCAGCAGGATTTGCGACCACCACGAACCCCTCTGCTTATTAATTAGTCTTGGGGCAAGACGTTATTATCGGATCTTTGCTACATGATCACCGCACTCATATTATTATACACAACCAACTAGTCCCTGCTAGCAGGCGCTTCTGAGGGGCGGTTCCCACACCGGGCTAAGTCGGGTTTCGTGGAGCATACACGGCTTGTGCTCGCTATTGTTGTGTTGAATAACAACGTGCTGGCATGCGTGTAGACTGTTAGGTACGATTAACTAAACAAGTATGAAACGTCTTGCACCAAGACTACTTTATTAAGAAACCCTCTAGTACTTGAGTAGAAGATTGATTCCTCTAGCTTCTGAGACATGTTGGAATGCTGATTGGTGAGAACACAGTGTGGTCCTGCAATTATTTATACACAGATTGATTGACAGCTGGTCTCAATTTCACTGAGCTGCTACTACTAACTGAGTGCATGATTTTGCTTAGCTCAGGAAATTATCGCAAAGCTAATTTAGACGAGTACATGTGTGTGCCATAGAGCAAGTGGTGTAACCAACCAAAACACCCTGTGATATGTAAGTGACTGGTTCCCTGCTAATTTCTGCTATGTGAAGTAATTTTGAAGCAGCATTTTATTGTTAAGCAGCTTTAGCCCTAAAGTGAAGCCTAGTACATGTATAAAACTGAAAGCAAAAGTAGTCCACTTCGATTTGAGAAATGCTTTTTCAGCTGAAATTGCACGATTTTATTTGTGACTTGTTCTCTGTTGATTGTTTTCTGAGCAAAGTAAATGTGTTTGGTAATGTTTCTTGGCAAAAGTTCTTTCAGCTGTTTAGTATCTCTGTTTATTGGGGGGGGGTGGTCCCTGAAGAATGTTCTTTTTCATAGTATATGATGCTGTTAGCAAGTTACATCATATGAGAGGTTTAATGCTGACAAAATTTGAGTGACATTACGATATGAATGCATG
The DNA here is from genome assembly GCA_032158295.1 of Pycnopodia helianthoides. Taxonomy (NCBI): domain Eukaryota; kingdom Metazoa; phylum Echinodermata; class Asteroidea; order Forcipulatida; family Asteriidae; genus Pycnopodia; species Pycnopodia helianthoides. Next base: position 15,728,651 of record CM063251.1, read on the forward strand.
CTGAAGGCCTGTTGCAGAAATCGTCCTTTCGGTTTGTTAAAAATTTTGCACATTCCGACTGTATTTTTAACAGTGTTACGAGATAAGGCTCTGCTTATCCATGAAACTGGGCGCAATGCACACAGTTTCTCAACACTTTGACCTTAATAATAATGGTGTCTATCTAGGTCAATGCCAGACCAATTCAGACTGTGGTCACTGTCAATATTGATTCTAGGTTCAATAGAATTTTCTCTCTTCAGTACTGGTTTCTCTCCGCTTATTATTAAATCTACTCCATTTTTTTCTTATTTTATAGAGTTCCACTCTCCCAATGCGTAGACTCCCCGGCTCCTTTAAAAGGCAGGATATACTTTTGGTAATTGTCAAAGACTAATATCTACACTTGGTGTATCCCAACATAAGCATAAAATAACAAACCTATGAAAATTTTGGCCTTAATTGGTCATCGAAGTTGCAAGAAAAATAATGAAAGAAAAAACACCCTTGTTGCCAGGGAATCGTTTCTCAACTTGTTATACATTTTCAACAGCTGCAGTGCTTCTTACCAAGTAAGTTTTTAATGGCCATTCATTTTTGGAGGAATTACCAAAGGTATACACTCCCTTTAAGTGCCCTGATTTTTCCTTTGAGTTCAGACAAACAACTCAGATTCAAACAACTCGGATGCTGGTTCGTCAACAGTTCTCCCATATCAGCTCATCCAAAATTACAATAATAATAATAGAGGATTTTTAGAGGGCCTTATGTAAGCCTCGAGGCCCTTTACAGTATAAACAATATGTAAGAAGGAAAACAAAAAAATGCAATAACATCAAATGTTCAACATCAAATTCTCCGCCTCCTCCAGTGTCCTCCCACAAACACAAAGATCATAGATGATTAAAAAAAATCCCACAGAGAAAGGTGAATCCAATTCTTTAACACAGTAACTGGATTAAGGGTTAATTTCTAAAGACCCCCCCCCTCGACAGAAATTTGCATTAATCAGCGGGGATAGACCTAAATCCTCCCAAGTGAGAAAATAATAATTACGCAGAATGATGCCTCGTGGATCGAGTGCAATCACTGCTGAGGCTTAATATTAGCCGCAGGGCTGGAAAACAATTGAAACGTACCCCCGGAACCCTATGAATGTGCGAGCACGAATCCCTTGTAAAAGGCTCTTAACCCCCCCCCCCCTCTCTCTCTCTCTCTCTCTCTCTCTTCCTTCTTTGCATGACTCGTCGAGACATTTCTCATATAATTTAAAATCAATAACGATCATGAACATCGGAGGAGATTGAAGAACGGGGGGGAAACGATAACCACAAGAGATGCGAACCATTGTGTAGTTAATGCACCCAGACCCTGAGATCACCTCTTGTTAGAGTGAAATCAAGTTGAAAGAAACAAAAAACGTCTTGAGAAAATCTACACAGGGGGGAAGAGAGGATGGGTGTAGTCTGATCCGGTGTGTGCAGCAGTGATTGGATGCAGTGCAAGAAGATAAGGGAGCACTAGCAGCATCTTGCCAGCGTCTTACTTCGTCCATCAATTCATCTGGAGATGCTCAGTGCGGAGTGTTTTCACTGAAAACAGAGCCCTTTCGTCTGCTCTTTGTTTTTTCTCTCTCTCTCTCACTCTCTTCTTGAATCCAAGGAGCTCTGCTTTTTGATGTTCATGTGATCACGTACTGTTGACTGCTCTTGACCGTGAGAGTTTAGTTCGGCTGAATCTGTGCAGCGGTGATTTATGGTGTTATTTTGGTTGATGACGTGGGGATTATTCAGCTGAAGGTTCACCATATGGATTCCTGACTTTGGCTTCTTAAAGATAAGGTACACTGTTTGTAATGTTTAAAAGCTGGAATTGTAAAAAAAACAAAATCTGAATTTGAATTTGATTATTAGCTCAGTGTTGTAAGATCTTTACTGCATGCTGGTAGCTCAGCGCATTGCTGAAGATGTTTATTTGAACTTTCATATGAATCAAAATGACCTTTTGAGTTTAAAATGGGCTGTAAATCTTGAACAAAATCACCAACTATCTTTTCCCAACAAAATGTGTGCTCTTTGCATTTGGAAAAAAGACACACAGTATGATTTTTAAGCAGTTTTACAATTAAGGAATAATCTTCATGTTTTTTATACAAGATGTTATGAGGAGCTTGTAGGATGATCAACTGGTATCCTTGATTTGGGGTTTCTCAGCTGTGGCATTAAAATTGAAAAACACAGTCTTGCTGTGCCAGGCACGTTCCTCTTTTTTTTTTTTTTTTTTAAACTGCAGTTGCATGGCGGTAGTGCTAAAACAATGTTTGCACAGAATGTAAATTGTGCTTATTCTGTAAAATTGTTTTGTAGTCTATTACAATAATATCTCCCTGGAAGATCTGTGTAGTTTTTGCTCTGATAAGCATGGCTCGATACTTAGTTCTTATTTTAGGGCAAGGCCTTTTTTTCTTTTTAAAAGGGCACCAGTTTTAAAAGGGCACCAGTTAGTCCAAAAAAAAGGGATTAATTACAACGATTTCTCACGAAATTTGTTTTTGTTTTTAGAATAGATAAGATCGTATTTTTAGACTAATTAAGCACACCGAAAAAACACACAGATTTCGTTGTCTACTTGTCTACTGGAACTTTTTAAATGTCACCAAGGCATGGATGAAATTACCTCTGTTGCCTCCCTGAAGTGTCAGGCCTGTTTCAGTTTGATTTTAGGGTGAAAACGTCCCTTTTTTTCTGAAGACAAATATTTGACATCCCATGTATCTGGCTGTAGCCAGAAGTTGGAAATTGTCTCGTCAACATCAACAACAAAATAGTTTATGTGTTAAAATTGTCTTGTCATTTTGATTCGGGTCTTTTCATGTCTTTTCTCATTTTTAATCTGGTCATGTGTGAAAAAAAGTCTGGTCCAGTAAAAATTTCGAGCTACAAGCCATATGGTCTTGTGGAGTTTTTCCTCCAAATTCGAGTCCTGGCCACCCCCCCCCCATTTTTTTTTAGGCTGACAATAAGTCTCAAGAAAACTCATTGCTTGTGAAGTAATAAAATCAGGTGCTTGAATGAACTCATTAAGAATTGTAAAAGAACAAGCGAAGCAATTAATCTTCAGGGGGAAAAATAAGAATAAATTCCATATTATGCAAATAATGTTATTCCAACTGAGTGATTTACTTGATTTCCAGTGAATGCTCTCTCAGCATCTTTATCTAGTAAATCTGCTGATGAAATTTACCAGTCTTTCTGTAACTGCCATATACTGTAAAAACCAACCATTAAGCTTGAAACAGATAGTATCACCGAGTGCAGGACAGGGGAGAGGGGAGGGAGAGAGATTGCAGCTCAGCAGCAACAATTAGTAAATGACTCAGCCACCCCCTGGGGTTTAAATTTAGAAAGGGATTTTACCAACTGGCTCAGTTTTTTGTTTTATTATATATGTACATAGAAATGATGACTACCTAAAAAAAAAAAAAAAAATGAAAATTTGATAAGACCAGTGATTCATAATGCCGCCTGGTCTGGTTGTCCTGCGAGATGCACTAAAAGCAAGCCCCTTCATTTTTATTGGAAAGCCCTGGAGAGGTTTTTCGTGTGGCGAAGAAAAGGATCTCCTGCAAATATTGAGGCGGGAAAAGAAACCCAATTACTGGTTGTTTTTTGTTTTTTTTGTCTGCATGGCAATTGAAAGCGTTACAGTTCTTTTGTCACGATTGGTTTTAACTTAATAACCTGCAAAAGAATTATAGGCAATGTATTTGTTTTTTCGCTCCTCGATTTTGTGGAACCCCCTTCTTTATTGAATAGTGTTACTTTTGGACCCCGCAGAGATTCTGGAATTGGGTAAATGTTCACCGAGGGAGGTCTGTTTGCCTATAAATTTTCTTTTCATGGGTGAATGGGAGATTTTAGAGACTGAAATTGAGTAGTGGTATCGGATTTTGTATTGGGAGATTCTATTATTAAAACATTCAAGGCAGTATGAATCGAGAGAAATATATGTACAGTCATGACAGTACGTAACCTTTCCCTGTGGGAAGAATATTTTCTTTAAAGCACATGTACAACATTGGTAATTTTCAAAGACTAGTATCTGTACTTTTTGTGACCCAACATATACATGAAATAACAAACCTGTGAAATGTTAAGCTCAATCGGTCTTTGGAGTCGAGAGAAAACAGTGAAAACCCCCATTATATGTTTTCACCGTTTTCAAACATCGGGTTTGGACACGCGAGATAAAAACTAATTGTTTTACTCATTTCCTAAAAACTATAGCATTTCAAGCAAAACTATTTCAAGGGAAGTTTACCACCATGACCATCTTTATAACATGTAAGTTATGTGAAAATCTGTGAACATTTATATTTTCAATCTTACCAATGTTGTACGCACCCTTTAAATGGAAGAAGTTCGGATTTTCGTTTGTGTTTTGCGATTGTCACATTAGTGCAGAGGATGTACTCGACACCCAGAAGCTTCTTGTGTGAAGGGAATTGGTGACTGTTTTGAAGGAGAGGATTCCGAATTGTGTAAATGTCTTGTCAGGGTCACAAACACTCCCGGAGCATTTAGAGACATGAAAGGAGCGGGTTTGCCTCGTACATGAATCCTAGTGTTTGTGTTTACAGTCTAGCCTCGTTATAAAGAGCACTGTTATAAAGAAGTTCTGCTTAATATAAAGAGTACATTCTGAAGTCCCAAATCTCATTTCTACTTGGTGTTTCTTTGCTTTTCTGTCCTCTTATAACAAGGTTTCTGTTATAAAGAGGAGATTTTGGCCAGTCCCAGGGATCTTGTTATAACAAGAGTTGACTGTACTGTATGCATATTTTTATCCATACACTGACTGTAGTAGTAAGATGTGGCTAGTACATGCTGACATGTGTATACGTTTGTATTATATGTAAATGAGATCTATACGTTGTATTGAGTAACTGTATAGTGTACATTAATTAGACCCTTTCAATCAATCAATTAATCAATTAGTCGTGATTATGTTCAAATTTACAGCTCATTAAATAGAGGTCTTTAACACATGTTTCATTATTATGCCCACGTGCAGCGTGCATGGTCATCTATATCTCGTGTTCTGCCCGGTCCTTGCTCTATGGCACAACCAAAGATTGTAGAGCGCCGAGGGCACAAGATGAGGAACTCCGGGCTGAAATGTTAAATTTGAATTGTTCACTGGACGCCATTTCAGCAAGCAACTCTTTTGATACAACAATATATCAGTGTAGACAATGACCATTGCTGTCAATGACATAACAAGACATTTTTTGCTCAAAAGGCTCCCTTGCATATTTCACGTTCCGACAGCAGATAGAGCTCCAGTTCACCTTCAATGCTCTATAATCTTTGGGCACAACTGACAGGTTTAGACTTGACAAAGTCCCGTACCCTTTGTGCGAAAGTAAACTGAGGATATTGTGTCTCATTCCGTCAAACCAGTACCGTTGATGTCATTACAGCGTAGAGTGTGTTTCATGTTTCCCCCTTAACTTAATTTTAACACCATCCACTAATGAAACTGTCACAAATCCTTGGGGTTTGTAACCTTGGAGTCTCTTTGAAATAGGATTAGTATACATCTCCATCGCTCTATCCTTCACTCTCTAAACTTATTGCTGGATCGAGGGGGGGCTTGTTTGATCCTGCCGTCACGGCTAAGCACACGGATGATTTAACCTAAAGACCAAACATTGCAGCAAACATTTGCGAGACGAGACTTCAGAGAGTGCCGACTAATTTTGGGGGGGAAATCTGGACCTGTGGAATTTGTTCATCCTATTCGTGCGCTATGAACCACCACAACAACAAAAAATTGTTTTCTTTCTCTGTGATGCTGGAGCAGCTTTTTTTTTTTATAGTCGCGTTTGGGTTTCGAATTTGCATGAAGCAACATTCCTCTCATGATTTCATGTGGTAAACATGATTGATTCGTAACATTTGGATCATGTGGCTTTAATTTCTTGGGACGTCATGCGTGGACTGTCGACTCTAGCTCGGGGAGAAGGGTTATTTTAGGTCAATCCCCGGCAGGGCTCTCTTCAAATCCAGAAAATGTGCAAAATCCATCGGTTGGGATGTTTGCATTTAAGGGGCCATCGGAAATAGTCCCCTTTTAGGTAATACAAGTAGACTCACTAATTCAGAAAAGGGTGGTGTTTGTAAACAGATGAACAAGGGTTCTCCCTATTCTAGGCTCTCTTGAGAACTCAAGCCTTTGAAGTAGTCCACCAAGCTAGTTAAAGGCCCTGTACACTATTGGTAAGATCGGAAAAAACACAATGTTCACAGATTCACACATAACTTACATGATTTAAAGTAAGTAATGGTAGAAAGGGTTCCTTAAAGTAATTCTGCCTAAAATGCTATCGTTTCTGAGAAACGAGTAAAACAATAGTAATTATCGCGCGCGATAATTTGAAAAAACAGAAAACACATAAGATCTCTTTTCACTATTTTCTCGTGACCTCGATGACCGATTGAGCTCAAATTTTCACAGGTTTGTTTGTTCATGCATATGTTTAATCACACAAAATGTGGACACTGATTTTGAGCTGTTACCAAAAGTGTACAATACCTTTAAATGTGCTTTTTACTTGCCACCAGGAAGTTTTAATAGCCCATATTTTAGGCATCATTAATGTATCTTTCTGATGTATTGATGGACATGGAAGCGATCGCAACCAGTTTTATTGTCAAATGAAGTTGCATTCACACGCTCCAATATAAATTAACTAATTAAAACAGTTTGTTATTTACATCTGAAAATAATTAGGTTACGTAGTTTTTAGTAGCCCAAAGGGCAAGTTGAGAAGTGGTGTTTACTGGCCCATAGCAGTTTTTACTTGAGGGGTGAGCCCTGGAACTGTAAGGCATGTGAGACACAATTTTTCAGTTTTAGCCAAAGTGAACTTCAACAAAAAGAAATATTTTGGAGAGCACGTTTGCAGTTCAGAACTTCTAATGGACCATCACTGTTTTAACACGGCATATTTCTTTTAAAAACATCTGTCACTCGCTATAAATCATTTGAGATAGTTAATTCTCAAAAAACTAAACAGCAAATCGCCATGGTTTTCTAACATTACGAAATTAACCACAAGGGAAACTGACTCGGTAAGTTTTCATTAATTTTGGGTTGAACAAAGAAAAATTGATTAGAGTGGGATTTGTACGTTTGTGACATGCGGATTACGTGCAGGCGCTCTACCAACTGAGCTATCTAGCCCTGATGTTGGCGGTCTCCCTATATGTTGAGCTGTCTAGCCCTAATGTTTGTGGTCACCCTATATGTTGGCGTTCGCCTGGTCTCCCTATTAAATTAATTGATTTTTTTGTTAAGTGGGGAACTGTCATTTTTTCGAGGGGATGGTTGGGGGAGGCAACATTAAGGTAATTTTTACTGGCAGCAAACGCTCTGCATGCAAAAGGAATGATTCAATAGCACTAGAGACATTTTTTCTGTACTTTTCCTAGATACTTTCCCACGAGAAAGTGATGTGGAAACTGAAATCTGAATGTTTTTCTCTTCTTGGAGATTGCCTCGAACTGGTTGCCTGTAAATTGTCTCGTGTGACACGGTCTGGACTGCTGGCCCCTCTGGCCAGTGGGTTCATTGGGTAATTCAAGCTCTGCTTTTTTAAATGATGCACAAATACATCATATAAGCATTGAGGAATTGTTCAGGCAAGGCTGTTTGTATTTTCATTGGGTGTTTTTTTGTATTAATTTAAATGATCTGAGCCCAATTTCATGGCTCTGCTTACGGCGGAATTCAGCGCTTACAGCCCATAGGGCACCGTAAGCGCTGAATTATGCGGTAAGCAGAGCCATGAAATACGGCTTATTAGGGCCAGGGGTTAGAAGAAGATGGGGTTTGGCAACTACAAAATGACAAAGCAAAACTTATCAAGTACATAATTTGTTTAAATTTGATAATGTTTAATTCAATTTAACTCTAACTCTATTTTGAATCCTGTTCTTGTAAGCCTGCGGTCAAGGTTATTTTTCTTGTGAATGAAAATGTTTTTACTTCGAAGGAGAACATCTGAAAGGGCCTCAAATTCTTAGACCTCGGTTGTGGAGGCCAAAGCCTCTCTGCTCTCCATTTTCTGCAAGCTTTCCCTTGTTTTCCTTTTTTTTCTCCCCTCTCGAGCTGATGCCGTGTTCCCAGGAAAAAGCGAAGTGTTAGGTTGCCTCTAAACATAACATCTGAAAGGGCCACAAATTCTTAGACCTCGGTTGTGGAGGCCAAAGCCTCTCTGCTCTCCATTTTCTGCAAGCTTTCCCTTGTTTTCCTTTTTTTTCTCCCCTCTCGAGCTGATGCCGTGTTCCCAGGAAAAAGCGAAGTGTTAGGTTGCCTCTAAACATAACATCTGAAAGGGCCACAAATTCTTAGACCTCGGTTGTGGAGGCCAAAGCCTCTCTGCTCTCCATTTTCTGCAAGCTTTCCCTTGTTTTCCTTTTTTTTCTCCCCTCTCGAGCTGATGCCGTGTTCCCAGGAAAAACTCAGACTTAGCGAAGTGTTAGGTTGCCTCTAAACATAACATCTGAAAGGGCCACAAATTCTTAGACCTCGGTTGTGGAGGCCAAAGCCTCTCTGCTCTCCATTTTCTGCAAGCTTTCCCTTGTTTTCCTTTTTTTTCTCCCCTCTCGAGCTGATGCCGTGTTCCCAGGAAAAACTCAGACTTAGCGAAGTGTTGGGTTGCCTCTAAACATAACATTGGTCACGAATGCGTCGTGGATGCGATGTCAGAGGCCTCCTTTGTGTGGGATGTCTGAGGGAGGGCAGGGAGGGGGAGAGAGGGTCGAGAGACAAGGCGCTAGAGCAATGATTGGGGTCGGCAGCTGCTCTTTTACCCACTGCATTGTCAAAGGTGGGAAGTGGGAACTGTTGAAATTACGTTGCTGGCTGCTGACATGGCTATTGAATTTAGTCTAAAGGCAAAATGCATTAGCAAATCATTATAATTTGTACAAAGCATATTTTCTCAAATAAAATAAAAAAATGTATAAAAACAGCCTGTTTTTCATGGGGTGGGAGTTTGACCAGTGCATTCATTCAACTTGTTTAGAAATATATATTTCTCTTAACAATAAAACCAGGAGCCGACTTTTGTAGAGCTGCTTAAGCAGAACATTATAGCTAAACACATTTCTGTTTAAGCAAAAATGAGCAGGAAACCAGTCACCAATGGTACACTATCATGTGTGGTGGCATTTAGGCTGGTAACCTTATTTTAATTTTTTGAGTGCTTAGCGACTTTTGTTGTGCTTGGCAGGGCCCATTTTCATGGCACTGCTTACCACAGAAGTCTGAGCTCTGTAAAGCGTGTGATTCTACGGACTGTAAGTGCAGAATTCCAAAGTTGGCAATGCCATTTCATACAGCTGTTTTTTTTCATAAGCAGACACTAGTACTTAAACAAATTTTGTTAAGAAAAAACGAGTAGGATACCAGTCACAGACGTGACGTGTTATTTTGGCGGGTGACATTGTTCTGCGAAGCATAATTTTGTTGTGTTTAGCTACTGTTTGTGCTTTTAAAAGCAGCTCTATGAAATTTGGCACAATTTCATAGAGCTGCTGATTTACAAAAAGTAGCTAAACACACAAAATTTGTGCTCACCAGAATAAGGTTACCAGCCAAAATACAATTCCACATGTACCATTAATGACTGGTTTCCTGCAAATGTTTGCTTTAAGCACAAATTTGTAAATCAACATTTTCTGCTTAAGTAGCTTTAAATGAAATTGGACCCTGATCTGAAATAATTGAACATGATTTGAAGGGTGGGGAAGAGGGGGGGGGGGTGTGGGGTTGCAGGTCCTCCATGCTGCAACCATTGACAGATGGCCCCCACAATGACATGATGGCCCAGTGTGCATGTAGACCAGACAACCAGCTATTCCAGGCAATCAAGCCCCTTTACCACTGTAGTCTTTTGTCAACCCAACCTCTGTGTCACCAGAGAGCCAGAGTGCTGTGGCCCAGTTTAATTGAGTCAATATATACAACATTGCTATGCTGGGGGAGAAACCATTTAAAAGAGATGGGGCTTCCTTTGTGTGATGCACCTGCCAAGGACGCACAATTTATAGGCCTCATAAATTACATTCGACCCCTTGTGGCTTATTAAAATAAAACATCTTGACAATTTTAATTTCTGAATATCAATTTCAATTTCTGAATATCAATTTCAATTTTGCTCCTTGAGCAATCTTTGAAATTTTTGTAAAAAAAAAAAGAAAAAAAAAAGTACAATAGATTCTCTTGTTTAGTTTAAATTTATTCTGCTCAGTTTCTTTTGTTCATCCTTGAAAGAGAGTACAATTAGTTAAGAATATTTAAAAAACAATGAACGCGGTGTAACTTGTTATTTAAGACAATTCAGGCTTTTTATTGAACAGTTTTGGTCACGGTTTTCACTCTGGTGTGTTAAAGGGGAGGGTATACATGTACCATTGGTAATTACTCCAAAAATTAATGACCATTAAAATTTACCTGGTAAGAAGCACTGCAGCTGTTGATAATGTATAACATTTTGAGAACGAGTCCCTTCAAAGGAATGTGGTTTTAGAGAGAGGGATTTAAAGACATTGTAATCTAAGATAGATTGTTCTCCCTATATATTCTCCCTGCATGGCATAACCGCTCCAGTTTTTCGACGATATCTCAAAAAACTCCACCACCTTTTGAAGTAACATTTTCATATATTATTTTTCACGCATATATCTACATTTAATACATTTATATAGGATTTAAAAAATCGAATGGTTCCGAAAAACCTAAGGTACACTTTGCCTTTAAAGAAGTATTGATGATGGCACACTCTTGAAAGGTGAAACTGGAACGGTGTTATTGTACACGTGTTTCTTTGTTGTGTTATCTTTTGTACGGGTACTGAACACACACGTGTTCAGGTCTATGGCATTGTACATAACACTGTGAAATATTTCTAATGAGTTTGTGTTGTGATATGACAAGAGACAGGAGAATGTGAGTGGGATTACAGTACATAGTTCTACTATTAGCTTTTACATTATTATTAATATTATTATTAATATTTTTTATGAAAGAGGGGGGAGGTGGCTTCTGTTACGAGAATGTTGTTGGGGGAAAAATAGATTAAAAAACATATATTTATTTATTTAATAGACATAGCCATGTTTGACACAAATCGTTAAAGGATTTTAAAATGAGTGTTCTTTTTTTTAAATTTTTTTTTAAAAGGATCACTATCATAGCATTTTATGACAAAAAAACCTACAACATTGATCATGATGTATCTTTCGAAGAAACTAAAAACCAGTTATTGAACAATCTAGACACAATGCTGAACCCCCCACCTCAAAAAAACAATAAATAAATAAATTTAAAAAAATAATAAAAATACCCCCCCCCCAAAAAAAAACGTGTCTGTTTTTTGGTTTATTGTGCAAATTGAATAAGTTGAAACATTCTTTGATGAACACTTTTGTCACTGAAAGAGCATCATCCCATAGTATTTCATCCCAAAGGATTTGACACTTAACCCGGTCTTACGTGTTCTCATTCATTGAATGGCAAAATGGGTAACTTCTGGCAATCCCAGCACTTTAACAGGTGGCACATCTGTCCCAAAAGATATCTCGTGGATTGCCAAGTAAAGCCCTTATAAAAAAACAGAAGACAAAGCAGATGGATTCGTAGGGGGGAGACCGGGGGGGGGGGGGGGGGGGGGAGAGGATGCAAATGTAGGCTTCAGGTTATTGCCAATATATGCAAGGAGACGGAACACCCGTGCTCTTTGTTAGGTTTCTTGGAGCTCATCAACGTCTTGAAGGAATCGGATCGTCTCAGGTATTCAGTTAGGAATGGATGAGGAGTTGATAACCTCTGGGATGTGGTCTTAAAGGAGCAGCTGGACGGCAGCGTTCTCCCCTAACAGCGGTCCGCTGGCCAAATGATAGTTGAGCGGTCCAGGTTGTCCAAGTGGTCTGGCTGGCTTGTGCAAGCAGATATCAGTGTAGAAAAAAAACATCCCGATTTAAAAATATGACTGGGGAAAAAGCCGATGGACTAGTGAAACAACAAGCTAACCGGTCCTGCTGGCGAGTCATTGAAAAGTTCAGGGCAAACCCCGGCTGTGGATGTCTGAGAAAAGTTTTTCTGAAGGGAATTTTTAAGATACTGGACACCTTTGGTAATTGTCAAAGACCAGTCTGCTCACTTGGTGTATCTCAACATATGCACCAAAAAAACCAAAACCAATTGGTCGTCGAAGTTGCGAGACAATAATAGAAGAAAAAACACCCTTGTCACACGAAGTTGTGTGCTTTCAGATGCTTGATTTCGAGACCTCACGCGTGAGGTCTCAAAATCAATTCACATATTTTTCTTCTTTCTCTAAAACTACGTTACTTCAGAGGGAGCCGTTTCTCACAATGTTTTATATTATCAACAGCTCTCCATTGCTCATTACCAAGTAAGTTTTTATGCTAACAATTATTTTGAGTAATTACCAATAGTGTCCAGTGCCTTTAAAATAGGTTTATGCTTCCTCTGGAGGGAGAAAGTTCGTTATCACGTCCAAGAGAAGGCTTGTGCATTGACGCATCCGATTATTGATATAGAACAAAAATGACCAGTAACAGGGAATGATTTCGTCCATTTTTTTGTGTTAAGTGTTAATGCAGTGTTAAGATCTACTCATTTCCCATTTTTAAAATGCCACTGCATTTAATACCCTTCCAGTGCAATTTTTGTAAAAATAAAAAAAAAACACATTCGATGACATAGCATTTCAAATGTATGGTCTGTACATTTTTGTACTGAGAATTTTTAGTTCATTCCTGAAATTCCATGTCTACATGTTTTTTTTTTACAAATATTTAGATACCTCCATGAGGTTTGTTTACCAAATAAATCAAGGACTTCTCTTTGTTCTCCCACTGTTGATTGGCGATACTAGTTTTTGTTTTAGTCGCCAGCTCCCAGGGACCTGGCAAGTATATGATCCAGATGATTGTTTGATACAGATATCTCTTCACCAGTAATTTGTGTTGCGATATCAGCGACTATGTTAACAAAACGAATGTCACCAATCAAGACTAACAGTAAACACAGTGTGGACCTGGTTTTTCTTTCTTTGGCGATGTCCCCATTGGTTTTGTAAACAAAATTGAAAGAGGATGTCCTCAGTCTGTCAAAATTACCTAAATCCTTTTTGTTATGTCATTGGTTTCAGAGGGTAGACCTGGCCCAATTTATATGGCTCTGCTTACCGCAGAATTCTGCACTTACAGTCGATTGAGTTATGTGCTTAACAGGGAGCTGTAAGTGCAGAAATCTGCGGTAAACTGAGCCATGAAAATGGACCCTGCTTATAAGCAGGGTCCATAAATGCATTATAAATGCACAAATGTGTCTAGGAATTTGTCTTAATAATGGACTTCATTGTTGTATCTCTCTGTGTATTGTTTGATGGTTTTAGTTGTAACAGCCTCTGACGCAGATGCGATCACAAATCAAAGATCTATTTTCCGTTTGTTATGAACAAAGTTTTGTGGAAAAAAAAGGCTTGATTTCACTTGGATTGGAAGACCAACCCAGAGGAGGTCCTACATTGTAAAGGGGAAACCTGTTATTGTTGTCGTAAATCTTTTCATTAAGTTCTTACTGGGTGTTGAAGAGGGTGCACTTGTGCAAAGTATGTGTGTAGAGCAGCCTCAAGCTCTGGAACGTACAATAAATCACTAATATATTGAAGTTTCTAAATTAGTGAAATCATACAGCATTGTAGATGTAATACCCAATGTGTGTAACACTAGATAGGGCTCACTGTATAAACACAATCAGGGCGTAGAAAAAACACACCCAACATTTCCAAGTGCAAAGATTGAATGTACTGCCCATAAATATTCATCGCAATTTTTCAAATTGAACGCTCGCCAAGACCCAGATACATTTTATGCGGGTAACAGAAGCCGCAGTGGTTTCCTTAATAACATTACATTGTGTGTGTTTGCACACCGGTGTCTGATATTTTTGTTTGTTATTGTGATGGTACCCCACAGTGGCACAAAGCCAGTGTTTCCACCAAATGGATCTCCAGCCCCCCTTTCCCTCCCTCCCCTAGGTACGGCATAACCCCCGTAGAGAATACGACAGCGAGAACGGACGTCGTCGCGTAGAGGGCAATAACACCCACTGTGTACACAAGACATTGTAAACAAATCCTGTCTACCTCGTTTCATTAAAACGAAATGTGAATATCGGAATCATCACCCCCACCCCCCCCCCTCCTCACCTAGGGAGTTCAAACCTTGAAGTGGATTGCACTTTCCTCTTCCCTCCCACCCCCCCCCCCCCTCAAGACCAGCAGACTGATACATGCCCCCATCTTTTTTGTCAGACTGCCCATTACTAATTCTATTAACCCACATATTTACGCTTGTGGACGTGCATTGAGAAGTGTTCTTTGCTGCTCACCGGCGGGGGCGATGTGTGTTCTTGATTCGATTGTTCCAAGCTCCCTTATTTGGGTTTCTTTTGCCGGTGGGTTCTAATTTGTGGAGAGTGTTTTTTTAAAGCCTGGCAGAACCTGATAAACGTCAATTATTTATTGACTGCAGCTTGGAAGTAAAATGTGTAATTGGATGGTAATCGCTAAACTTTGGGCAGAGCGAGTCAGAGTAAATTTAGTGTTTTGATTTTTGTGTTTGAGTTTTTTTCTCACTCTGCCGTTTTATTATCGGAGCTCACCGCCGTGGTTAAAAATGTTGTCCTCAAGGGTTTTGTTTCAGGCTATACTTTGGCAAAAAAAGTCTTGCAATTTCTGAAAAGATAGAAGTACCAAACAGTGTATATTTTCCAAATAGCAAAATTGATGTCACAGATTCACAATTTCTGAAAAGATAGAAGTACCAAATAGTATCTAATTTCCAAATAGCAAAATTGATGTCACAGATTTGCAATTTCTGAAAAGATAGAAGTACCAAATTGTATCTAATTTCGAATAGCAAAATTGATGTCACAATTTTGCATAAAACTGAAATTTTCAACAAAGGATTTGTAACCACTGTGTGCAGTTTGCTTTTGTTCCACATTTTCTTGATTTTGGCAAGCAGTTTTTAACAGTTTATTCTTCATAATTTTCAAAACCCAATTGTGGCGATGGTGGTGAGGGGGGGGGGGTGGGTTAGAGGTGGTGGTTAAAATGTAAGCAAACAGAAATGTATAACATACCACACTGTGGTTTCAGGTTTCTCTGCAATGGTTGGCTGTAATACTAGTGATCAACGCATAGGCCAGCAGCAAGGGAGACAGTCAGGCTCTCTGAAAAAAATTACACAATATTTTTTTTGGGGGTCATTACCGAGGTATGACCCTACCTTTAAGAGATAATGAAAAAGGGAAATTAAGAAGAAGTAAGCATTGTTAAGTACATGGCAAAATGATACAGAAATTAATATTTTCGTTGAGTTGCTAAGCAGTTAAACACACAACATCGCTAAGCAAAAAAGCTTGCTTAGGTAAAAACAAGTCAGAAAAGTGTGCAATGTATAGCTTTTGACTGGTACTCCAGCCCTTTTGTTTTTCCATAGCAGAGATTAAATCTTAGCCAGACCTGGAATTACACAAGAGGCCATGGCCTCTAGTTGTCCTGGTCTTGGCCCTGGTGCCCCCTTCAAATGTATCCCATAGACTTTAAGACTTTCCAATGGAAGTGCCGTTTGCAAACTAAAAATTGGTCATGCCCTCTCAAAGATGAGATTTCAGGCTTGCCTTGCTGCTGCTGCTGTTTGATTTCCAGTCTCTGGTATTAATATTGTGACTTCTCCTTTAAGCATCTGTTTGCCGCGATACACATCACTTCATACCAGCCCTCACCTCCTTGTGTGATATGCATTCACACCCTTAATGATCAAGCCCTCCCCTTACTTTTTTAGTGATTGCTCCGTTAAATAAATGATGAGGTGTGGGAGAACCCTTTTCACCTGGTCAGATCGGTCAACAGCATCGCCGCCGCCGCAGACTTTTTTTTTTTTCACTTTTTTTTTTTTTTCACACGTGAGTAGCATTGAGCCAGTGGCTGATGTCTCCCCGTGGTTCTCAACCTGCTCAGTTCATTATTTAGATGGATGAGCACAACTTAAGGGTCGCATGAGACTAGTTCCTGTCTGAGGAGGCGCTGATTGTTTCAAGAGGTGGAATTTGTTTCAAGAGGTGGAATTTGATGGTGTGGTAGACCACGGCTCTCATCTGCCATGGACCAACTCGCCATGTGGATTTGCAATTTTGAGCATTCATTGCATTCATTATAATGCTATTGGTTTACAGTATCATAGAATCCAGGGGGGGATTTAATTGCACGTATTGTTAATATCATTTCAACAAGCCCCCTTATCTTTGGTCGGTAAGTCAATACACTGTGTATCATGCGCGCACGCACTGGTCGCACGCACGGTTCTCTGTGCAGCCATTGAGGGAGACTCTGCTTC
The DNA here is from genome assembly GCA_032158295.1 of Pycnopodia helianthoides. Lineage (NCBI taxonomy): Eukaryota > Metazoa > Echinodermata > Asteroidea > Forcipulatida > Asteriidae > Pycnopodia > Pycnopodia helianthoides. Next base: position 15,745,135 of record CM063251.1, read on the forward strand.
CAGCTATGGCGCTGGCACACATCTGTGAGTAATTCAACCCGAATTCCCTCGTTTCACTGTTTTAAAGGCAGTGGATACTTTTGGTAATTTCTCAAGAAATACATTACCATAAAAACTTACTTGGTAAGGAGCACCTGAGAGCTGCTGATAGTATTAAACATTGTGAGAAATGACTCCCTCTGAAGTCATGTAGTTTTTGAGAAAAAGGTAATTTCTCACTAAAAAATCTGAATCTGAAAAAGGCTTCATGCTTGAGGCCTTTCTCAGGCATCTGAAAGCACAAAATTCTATGCAACAGGGGTGTTTTTTTCTTTCATTACTTTCTTGCAACTTTGATGACCAATTGAGCCCAAATTTTCACAGGTCTGTTATTTTATGCACATGTTAGGATACACCAAGTGAGGATACTAGTCTTTGACAATTACCAAAAGTGTATCCTGCCTTAAAGTAACACCTCAACTGTTTAAGGAGTCATGTAGCGCTGCCACAATCTGTCCTCTTTGGTCGACAGATTGGTGTATACCCGGCTCATTAATTAACAAAAAAAATCCACCCTCAAGCATATCATAGACGCTGTTGACCTCTTGCACTGGCAGTGCGTGTGGCTACAGTCTGCCCCGTGATCTGCCATTTTGGAAAACAAATTGTATGTAAAGGTATGGTGAGTGTGCCCCATGTGAGCATCGCTGTATAATGCACGACACATTATAACACTTGACTCCCAAAATGGTACAACCAATATTTATTGGGGTAAGGATGTCGGGGGAATTGGGTTAAAAAGCTCTATTCTGAGGTATCAGATACCAGGCCTGGATTCAAATGGAGGCCTCCTATGGCCTCCTTGGCCCTTGTCTTGGCCTCAGTACCCTTCAAAAGTTTCCATTAGACTTTCAGATTTTCCAATGGAATGTGCCCTTTGCAAAATAAAAACGGCCTTGCCCTCTCAAAGATAAAATTCCAGGGCTGTGATTTCCCTGTACATATACATAAACATTGTATGTTAATGTAACGCGTTGCAACTGCAACAAAATGTCAAAATACCTAGCCTACGAGGGTCGGCACATCACCTTCCATCATCTAGAACAAAGGTTGATGTGTGTTCCCTGCGCGCACGTTTACAGTATGCCACATTATTGTCACTTTTCATTATCTTCTCGGCATCGAACATGGCTGGGGTCAGGGAAAGGGAACAGTGGCTCAACGTGAAGTTTTGGATCTCAACCATCGATGGAGTCGTATGCGAGGCATAGGAATACACGCACATGGAAGTAGAGAGAGTTACTGTACATTGTATTCAGGTGTAGTCCATACCTGTACAGTCATCCGCTGTGATGTGGTGTTTCGCACACCTGAGGGGGTTAATGGCACCCGGGATGAAGCTCAGGGTGCCAGTTAAAGAGAGTTCCGTATGTATTGAAAAATTGATTGGCAGAACTTTTGTTCTTCTGCCGACTTTGTTAGGTGTTCGGGCATCAGTCGAACACCTCTTGGTAATCCCCAAACATTTGATGGATGATGTCATCATACATACATGTAACAGCGCCATCTGGGACATCAACCATCAATTATGAACCCTGATGCAATCCTGAATCATCATTACTGACGATTAACGTAATTCATAGAGCAGAAGTACGACCATCTATTTTTTGCGATATCACAAAAAAAAGGAATTTCTTGTTAAACTTACAACTGTCTATCGTTGGAGCCGAACAACGTTGCTCTACAAGTACAAGCTGTTTCACCAATCAGGGCCCAGTTTCATAAAGCCTGTTGCACAAAAAATTGCTAAGCGCAGAAAAAGTATTGCTTAGCAGAAACAGGTTACCAGCCAACATTATTAGTTTATATTGTTGTGACTGGTGCCCCGTTCAAATTTTGCTGAGCAAAAACATTTTGTCCATTAGTATTTTCTGCGTAACAGCTTTATGAATTAGGCCCTTATACAGAGATAGTATCCTGTCCTCCGATAAAACTTTTTAAGTTTTTCATGTGAACTACTTTCTTACAAATTCAAACCTCACATTGAGATTGTTTCTATTTTTCCTCTCTCATCAGCACGATCTCCTCGCCGTCTGTCGAGAGCTGAACATGGAGGAAGCGGTGCAGGACATCATGGTGCAGTTAGGGGCCGGGGAGACCGGCCGTATCTCCTGCCAGGAGTTCATCAGCTGCCAGCGCAAACTCAAGGGGGAGATCAGCTCCCTGGCCAAGCAGGACAGCGGCCTCTCGTCCCACCCAAGCCTCGGGGAGCTGGACGCCAAACTGGAGGGTCAGGGGTCGGTGGGCATGGGCAGTGATCCCAACGTACCGCAGAGTTTAAACAAGTACGGTCCTGGCCCAATAGTGATAACAGTCTAGGTGAGTTGGATTTTGAAATATGTTTTTGTTTTTGATGGCGAATTAAAAAGGTACCTCAGAAATTGCATTGATAAATTCCTGTAATTTAGTTCTTTATTTCGCAAGTAAATGTTTAAGGGGCGAATGGGTTTGTTGTTAAGAAATCACTGTTTTTACTTTCCGTTATGATTAACAGTATGTACAGTGAAGTTAATTAAAAATGTCGCTGCCATTCTTAGTTGAGCATTCCCAGTTGAGCATTCCCAAACGGCCGATGTGCAACTCGAGCACAAGATCTTCATCTTCCCCTTGGACCATCTCTAGACTGAGTGAAGTACACAGCGCCCTCTGTTGATCCAATTATAACACTACTGACACAATCACTCGAGTCACTGGTAATTCTGTTGTATTCACTGAAAAATAAAACTAGGCCCAAGAATTGAGTTTGTTTTGGCTTGATAGATGTGTTTCAAATGAACTAATGGTTGTATTGTCAGAAAAATAATTAAAAGTGACTGGTATTAATCAATCAATCAATCAATCAATCAATCAAAAAAGTCATTTATAGAGTGCCAAAATCAAAAAGACACTGAGGCACAGTTGAAAGATTAGTAAGCCTGTTGGAACAAGTGAGATTTGAGGAGTGTCTTGAATGAGGTGAGTGAGCTTGCATCTCAGATATTTGCAGGAAGCTTTTTCCACATTTTGAGGCCACATACTGAGAATGATCTCTCTGTAAAAGTTGAATAGCGAGTTCTTGGCTCAACAAAAAGGGGACAAGAGGTAGACGAATGAAGATGTCATTGCTTAGATCTCAATTTGAGCATGTCTGTGATATACCAAGGGGCTTGTTTATGGTAGGCTTTATACATCAGGATCATAACTTTGGAGATGATTCTTTGAGGTATAGGAAGCCAATGTAGGTTGATTAGATGAGGACTGATGGAATCAAATTTGTGTCTATTGAGAATCAATCTTGCAGCAGTCTTTTGAACATTATAAAGCCTTTTTTCCAGGTTCTTGTTGATGCCAGATAAGAGACTATTATATGCCCACTTGTGGAATTTTGCCTCTGTTGTACTGAGGTTGGCCTGGGTTCCTATTTAACGAAACTTTCTGGTAGACTTAAATTTATATGGAAGTGCCCCTCGCTAAAGGCCAAAATTCCAGGTGTGCCCACTAAGGTGACCCATTTCATACAGCTGCTCAAGCAGAAAACTTAGCACAAAACCATTGTGTTTACCAAAATAAGGTTACCAGCCAAAATACCATGTCATACACACTGTTTGGAACTGGTTTCCTGCTTATTTTTGCTTAGCGAAAGTTGTCAAGCACTTTTGTCTGCTCTATGAACTGGGATCCTGGATCAGGGCTCTAAATAGAAGATGAGTGTTGAACGATACCAAGAATTTCACAATGCATGTACACTTTTACGCACAACAAATGTTTAAAAAGAAACGCCCCTTTACTGTCACTGTTTGGATAAAATTATTTAATAAAGAGGTTTTAGCAAGAGTCGATCCTGACTCGAGATCGGTTCACTTCATTTGTAGCTTCCTCAGCAGCAAGAGAGAGTTGGGAGCGAGATTCGGGGGCGAGGGACATGAGTCCCGAGCCAGGAGCCTTCCTCCAGAAGCTCATGGAGAGCGCCAACTCCTCGTCCGGTGGCAACTTTCTGGAAGTCGCCAACACGGTAAGAAGCCATGATTTTTATTTGCTTTGGTTTAGTTTTGTTGTTCTATTTGAAGTTCTGTGTACTAGGGGAGAATAAACTGGGAAGTCTTGCACTTATTCGAACCTCCAGGACCACGTTGGTCCTAATCATATTGAGTTTTACGTTGCACGGTTCTGTTTCTTCAAATACTCTAGTTTAATGCTGTTTATGGCTATGAAAAAATATATCATATCGCCACATCATGTGCCTTGATGTATAGGACGTTCAGAAGCAACACCCTTAGCAACGATCGTAGCTGTAGCTTTATCCCCAAATTCGGATATGGCCTTAAAACTTTAACAGGGCCCTCTTGTGGTGCAGACTTGTGAAAGTTTGTTGCAATACATTCTTATCAACAGAGGGCAGTATTTCATTTGAGCAGTGCTGGTCAGCATACTGCAGTCCCCATCATCTCAAATGTTCTTAAACCTGAAAATGATTTCTAATTCTTTACAAACATTTATTTAGATTATAGGTTTGATTTGACTCGTGGATCTTTTGTTTTCATGGCCCTTGTTGAGACGAAAGATGTTCGTGTTTGTGTATTTGTACATCTGCTTGTTTACTTGTAAATCTGTTTAACAATAGAACTATGTGTTACCATACAGATGGTTAACTTTTGGGCGAGAACACGTACATTATATTGATTAGTTACATGTTGTGATTGGTTTTGGGAAAATTTACGTGTACATTCTGTGTTCTTGTCATGTTGGAACATATGTGCCATCGAGTGATTAGAATAGAGTGTACAACAGTACACGCATTACTATTGAAGCGCACAGGGGAATGAGGAGACAGATGGTGCAAAAGGGAAACATTGACTTTTTTGTAGTGAACAATTCAAAAATCAATTTCTCTTTGTTAACGCCGCACATTTGTCTCTGTAATGTGGCATCAATTGAACGGTGAACAGTCTTAGGAAAAAAAAAAACTGTACTAATGGGTGGCTACCTGTGGAAAAGCTTCATCTTCACATTGGCTTAAAAAAAAGAAGAGTTTTTTACTTCTGTTGCGGCAGGGGCTAAGGACCCTTGAGTTATTTTGAATTCAAACAGATAGGCAGAGCCTTAGACAGAGTCAAAGCCTAAGCAGTGCTTCCGAAAAAGGGCCATATTTTGTTACAATAGTGCGACCATCTTGTTTTCCCAGATTTGAAATCAATGGAACCGAACAGAGGTTAGAATGAAAAATAGTGTAGCCCTCCCCCCCCTTTTTGTATGATGTGGATCAGTATTAATGATTGCTTTCTCAAACGTGGAACACGTGGAAATAGAGGGCAGCATTGTGTTTTTCCGAATAAAGTGTAATGTAACTTTACCCTGCAGTTTTGAAGCAGGCTGGTTGGGTTGTAAAAACGAACGTTTCTGCCAAGACATTCTACTTTCCGTTATCACCAGCACTGTACAATTATTGCCACAAACCATCTCGCAATCTTCGCTCTGCCTCTCCAACACAACTCCAAATGCCACTCACACGTACCAAGACATACGGTCATCGCTCTTTCTCACACTCTCCTCATCTGTACTCTGGAACTCTCCGCCACATCACATAAACACTGCCAAGGCTGAAAACCCATTTATTCCAGTAGTCCGCAGTTGTTTCTGCTGCTTTCTCAAAAGTGTGTTTACGCTTCCTTTTTTAATTTTTGTAATTTCTGTATTTTGTGTTAATTTTTCTCCTTAAGCACTCCGAGGCGCCTCGTGAGGCGCTATATAAAAGCAGCGTATTATTATTATTAGTATTCTGAATCGAACATGTCAAATCTTACACATTCACTTTCACAACATTAACTGCGGTTGAGCGGTCGAATGGCAACTCCCAGCACGAGATCTGAGCATGCAGTGATCGTCCTCATCATCAGCACCGGCAGCACTATAGCAGAAATGTGAGACCCGTTGCAGGTGCTTGCCCTCAATCAGCCCAGGGAACATGACCGCTTTGGCACGTCGTCATTTCACTAATCCCATCTGAGTAACTGAGACACGTGCTGCAAATGAGGCCTCTTTAACCTTGCCCCCCGTTAACACCTTCAAGTATTCTACAGTAAGAAATGAAGACAAAAATATGAATGTACATTAAAGGTGATGGGGGTCATAGAGTGGTTTTTGGCAACGTAATACTGATTTATAGGCAAAATCATAAAGAAAGATACAATAAAAGTCACACTGGAAAGTTTCAGCGTGGAATACTGCGTGTACTTGCAGAGAAAACAGCAAAAAACTGTCAGTGTATTTTCACAAGAATGTCAAATCCATCCATGTATAGCAGGTGACAGCAGGTACCAACCGCATCTTTGGCTGCAGCATTCGCGAACGGACGCCAACCCTCAGAAATCTGAGAAAGGATTCATGCATGAGTCGTTTCTCAGATTAAAATGTTTTCAGGGTTGTTGGGTGAAACATTATCCAAACCATATTTCTTCGAAGGGAATCATTTCTCAAAATAGTTTATAATACTCTCAACAGCTGCAGTGCTTCTCACCAACTAATTAATTTGTTTTGAGTGTTTACAAATCTATGACCCTACCTTTAAATGTATTTGATTATGTATAAAAACAAACCCTGTAAAGCTCATGGGGTAGGAGTACTTTACAGGAGTGACACCTGTAAAAGATTGCAATTTCTAAAACACACAAAACTTCAGATTGTAAAAACATACAGTGGCAAAGCTGGTGCTCGGGGGGGGGGGGGGGGGGAGTGGGACCTAAATTAATGGGTGAACTGAATCATAGAATGGCCGGGCTGGATGTTATTCGTGGTCATTACTAAATAATATCTCACAATGATGCCAAACTTTTCAAAGACAGAGTGAATGAAGGCACCAACCATACCCGGAGTTCCACAGACCCTAACTGTGCAAACGAATGCTAGACTGCCTGCAACGCTCCCCATTTTGGGAGTCAAATCACATGAAAAACTATGGTTAGTGGGTTAAATGCTGCGTCACCTCAAAATGCATACTACAGTACACTGTGTTTAAAACCATTCCTCCGTGGTATAAAAACATGGGGACATTGATGTCAGATGAATCAGGTCAATAGGTACAAATTGAATACCTACATGTATTCAAGCAATTTTACCTGCTGTTTTTCTTGAAAAAACTCACTTACATAATGTATATAAATGAGACTTGTGAACGTTTTTTTCAAAAAGATTCATACACTCTTATAAACTTGACAGTTAAATAATTATTTATGTACTTTAAAAAAAAAATTATAGATATATTTTAGTATATTTTTTACAATCCCTTTAAAATGTGTGTATATCTAGAACGGAGGGGATTGCCTTCCCTGTGGCATATGTCTTTCATAAAGCTCCCGTGTGCACACTCCGGAGTCATATCCTGTGAGTTAAGTTACTCCAACTTTGTCAAGATATTACGTTGAGATTAGATCCCTGTTACTTCTGTGTGCATGTTCACAAAGTGAACTGTTGCTTTCGGCGAAGATTTCCGAGCAAGGCTTTTAAAAATCGATGTGGGAACTGGGCCAGATTATATGCGGAAATGTATGTGTTGGGGGTCGTTGGCGCTCGTGGCAGTTTTTAAGATTTCCATTTTTTTTCCAGCATTTATTTGTAGAAATACACGGGACAAAAGTCTCAACAAAGCTACATGTGCGTTACAAGAGTTTGAAAGCCTTGCTGGCGTTGCGAATGTACATAAATTGCATTAGAGAGGTAGTGAACTGTGAAAGACAAATGTGTACTGTACAATGATAGACCCTGGCATGGCCATAAAATATGTAAACCGCACACTTAGCGGGCTCACTAACAACACTGTTGGTTGAGAAAAATGAGGGAAACATCACGCCTTTCTGTATGGGGCTGATGTCGGCGTGAGGCACAGCGTTTGTGCATCTCTGCCTAGTGCACAACTCTATTGCATTGTGGTCAAGGGGCAATTGTTTTGATCGCAAGCCTTTTTTGGGGGGGGGGGATGCTTGGATGGTTGTTCAATAGTGGATAACAAGCAACTCTAGTTGAAAATGTCTTTATAGCCCAGCCTTGATATAAAGAGAAACAGAGCTTAGCGAAGAAACTGTAGTTATTATGAGTATTATTTGTTTTTATCCATACACCGATGTGTAAAGCACTCTGTACTCAGTACTTTCCCCTTAGTCCTCTGAAACCTCCCCCACCCCCCCCCACCCCCCAAAAATAAAAACCCAACGTAGGCTATTACTCGGAAGGGATTCAAACCCACGACTTTATGCCAATCTAGAGCAGATATCTTAACTACTAGACCACAGAGCTTGCGCAATAGCTAGAGGCAAGTTGAACATCTTCTTAAATGAGGACTGTTATTAAAAGGAACATGATATTTCCATCTTTCCTCTTACCTTGTCCCTCTGGGGACAATCTGCACCAGGAACCTGAGAGTCCCTCCATCTTCAACCCCCGGTTTCTTCCCATTGCATCCGATGGGAAGAAACTTGGTTATCGGCTAAAAAAAACCTCTCTTTCTTTTGTCAGTGAAGGAGTAAATCACACTGAAAGTTGACACCATTTAATACAAAGCAGTGGTTATCGATACCGATCGTGTCCTTCATTATGCTGATTGGGTTGATGTTATGTGTGGTGGATTTAATGATCTCGTGGGACATGGGTTTATTTTCATAATTTGTTTGACATTATCACTTTTCGGTGGTACGGCTTTGATGTTCATTTGCATCCTTGATTCTTTTTCAGAATATGTATTTGTATAGCGTAAGCAAGAGTATGAAAATGATATCACAAAATTAATTTGAGGGAGAAGAGGCAAATGATGAATAGCCTCCTGTTGACGGTAAAACAAAAATTTATAATACATCTCCTGTTACAATGTGTATAAAATATATCTGAATTTTGACTTGTTGTAAGTGAATTTGCTGATAGAGATGTGTGCAAATGTTGATGTAGATAACACTGCTATATTATGAATGCATATATTCATGACTTGTGCAGGATCTTTGCAAACTTTGAAAGGATTGCATCGTTGTGGAGATCGCATTTCACAAGGTGGGGAAAAATGCAAATTATTACCTCACCTTGTCAAACTATGTCCCCCACAAAATTATAATAAGATGTCCCTCTTGTTTTGTAAGTCCTAACAGAGTGTGTGTGTGTGAGTTTGTAGTGACATTCAAACCGAGGACTTACAACAAAAGGGACAATAGGTCCACGATTGCTATCACAAAGGAAAACAATGGGGTCCTCGTTTGTCAGGACAAAGAGTTGAAACAAAGGAGGGTCCACGATTGGAGGTCATTACACACTTGTGTGGTGTGTGTGTGTGTTTGTGGGGGGGGGGAGGGGGGTGGGCACCAGCCATGAATTTTGTTTGTATGTCACAAGAACCATATTGATTCGGAAAAGCATACCAGTTTTGTTTGTTTGTTTGGTGTGAGGTGGGTGTTTTTTTGTAGTAAGAAAAAGATGGAATTACTAAAAGTACATTATTCACTTTTAGTAATTCCTGTTGTGAATTTGAAATTTTGTATGTTCATCAAGCAATTGCCGTGTTTTAAGGCTTGGGGGAAGAAAACAAAAAACCCACCCCAATTATGTGTGTCAACTTCTGACTCATTTGGGATGATTGGGTCAACAACACTCTGTACTAAGGGCACCAGTGATTGAAAAACAAACCTCGGTCCCGCCGCCGTAATAAATGTAAATTGTTGCAGATAAAATTGCAGGCGTGCTGAAATCACACATGTGGGAGTTTCTGCCGCAGAGGTTTCGACCCCCTCAGAGAAATAACTTTGTGTCGGGATGTTTTTTATCGAAGGAAAAATAAAAATCACTTTGCATTTTGTTTTTCCCCAGTCCCCCTGTCTCTCTCCATGCGCTCATTGGCACTCGAGGCAACACTGAAATGTTTTGTCTTGCTAATGGCGTGTAATTTCCTGGATAGTCCCCCCAATTGCATGCGGGGATGCCAGCCAATTATTATTAACCTATTTAAAGTGATGTTACTTGGTCTGCCTCGTGGACGAGGCCTTTTCATGCAGAACCTCTAGTTTAAAGGGAGGGTGTACCTTTGGTAATTACTCCAAAACTTAATGACCATAACAAAATTACTCGATAAGAAGCACTGCAGCTGGGCATAATGTGTGACAATTGAGAACATTCCTTCAAGGAATGTGGTTTTAGAGAGAGGGATTGAAAAACATTTCAATCAGAGAAACGTTTCTGCATGAAATGATTCTCAGATTGTTTATTCCAATTACGGGATTATTCTTCCTGCGTGGACACAAGCGCTCAAAATTTTTGGCGATATCTCAAAAAACGCTACCACCTTTTGAAATCAAATTTTCACTGGTTGGTTTTGTTTGTAATATCTACATTTATGTAGAAGTGAACGTTTCCAAAAACCAAAGCTATACTTCACCTTTAAAGGATACAAAATGTATGAGAATGAAAAATGAATACATGTAGGTGATGACATTAATGGAAGAAAATGACATGTAGGTGCATATCAAATGTCTCCATTGCACCTGGTCCCAATTTCATAGAGCTGCTTAAGCAGAAATATTGCTCAACAATTGTCTGCTAAGCAGAAATGAGCACGACAATTGTCTGCTAAGCAGAAATGAGCACGATACCAGTCACAAATTGTACATGTGACATGGTATTTTGGTGGTTACAATTCTGGTAAGCATAATTTTGTTGTGCTTAGCTACTTTTTGTGCTTTAGCAGCTCTATGAAATTGGGCCCAGGTCATTGGCCAGGATGCCCCTTGAAATGTTTCACTAGAAATTGACATAATTTGTCTCCTAGAGGTGTCCTTTACTAAGGAAAAACTGCCTTGCCCTGACAAGAGCAATATCAGGCTTGTTTCAGGCCCGGAATTTCATCTTTGAAAGGGCAAGGCCATTTTTTATTTTGCAAAGGGCACTTCCATTTGAAAATCTTCAAAGTCTATGGGAAACTTTTGAAAGGGGCACCAATGCCAAGACCAGGGGGGCAACAACCCTCTGTGGCCTCAGTGTAATTCCAGGCCTGCTGTGTTTGTGTTAAACTTTTGACTTTGTCAGAAAAAAAGAGAACAAAGCACCTCTTTTAAAAAACGTAACCCAAGCTATCCAGCTATAATTAAACAGAAATTATGGGAAACAAGTGTAGACACAACATCACCCCTAGAGAAGGGATGGTTTAACCTTGGCATCATCCATCTTGGGAATCCCACTGAAAGACCCTCTTTGTCTTCCTTCACCTGTTTTTTTTTAGGGATATTTATGAGGTGCGGTGTCTTGTTTGTTCTTGAAAAGCAAAACAGCGGTTCAAAAATGTCTGAAGAATTTGTAAGGTATTTTCTAAACTTCTCATATCAGAGAAAAATAGATTGGATTGTTGAGTTGTTGAGTGGACTTAGATTGTCACAGCTTGTGTCCTAAATCGAGCTTTCGATTATTTGCATGGCCCAATTTATGCCCCAAGAGTTTCTAGCTAATGTGAAAATAGCGAGCCAAACTTTTTTTGTTCGGTCAGTAAATTTGGATGCTTTAAGTCAGCGGCGTTGCAAGGGTGTTTTCTTTGGGAGGTTGTATGGAAGCCACTTTGCTGACTTGCTTACCACCAATATTTTTTCTACTATTAAAAAAACAAAAAAAACAACCTTAAACAAACAAACAAAAAGCAACAGATTTGTTAGTGGCCTGACGTTTCGACCCTAGCAGAGTCTTTCTCGAAGGCTAAAATGAGAAAGACTCTGCTAGGGTCAAAACGTCAGGCAACTAACTAATTTTTTTGCATTTATACTACAGGTTCTTTTAGTTGGTAAGCAATTTGCAACAGCTAATTCTATTTTCTCACAAACAAACAAACAAACAAACAAACAAACAAACACCCCAACAAACAAACAAACAAACAAACAAACAAACACCCCAACAAACAAATTCAAGACAATAACATGTCGAAACTCGCCCTCCTCAACCATTTAATAGAAGCCCAATCTTGTAAAAAATCATTCTGAGTCTTTGATTGTGAAATGATGAAGTAACCATTTCATTTTAACAATTTATGATGACCCAGAAAACTGAGATCTTCTGTACCAGACAGGAAATATAAAATTTGCTGCCTCCCCCCCCCCTATAATCACAGGATGTCAGCATTATAATTTTTAACAAAAGATTCTCGTAATGATACCGGAGGGCAAAATTAGAAAATGTATTGGTTCATGAAAAGAACGGAATCCAAACCGATGGACCGTGACAGCACAACAACCACATTGTTATTCAACATGTACAGTTTCAAGAAACATGTCATAAAGTTGTGTTGCCCGATTTTTCGCAAAACAAATTTTTCTTTTTTTAAAGAAAGTTTTCTCTTAACGAATTTCTCAACTTTGTTTGTGCAATGCCTTAAATGAAACTTTGTCACTTTCTCACCAAAAAAAAAGCTCCTTAAAATTCAAATGTATATTTTGGGGTCAAACCTGCAAAAGAAATTGACCTAGCAAGTGCCAACATTAAAAAAAGTAAAAATGTAAAATGTCATAAATAAAAAAAATTATAAAAATGAAAACAAGTTTCATTTGTAATTTCTCTTGATTTGAAAGTCAAGAAATTAAGTCAAAGATCTCATGATTAGTGGCACTTCAATCTTTACGCCATCAAATTCCTCTATGTTTACACCAAGAAGTCTTAACTAAGTTTAAAAAGATTTTTCCAATAGTTACCGTACCTATATCAAGTCATTAAAGTGGCATTTTTTCGCCGAAAGATGCACTATTTATAAAGTCAATAAAAACTGTTCCCTCTGGCGTGTTTACTCTCTTTGAATCAAGATAACGTACAGCATCCGTAGTTAGAAAATTTGAATCATTCAAATTATGAAAGAAGTTCACACTTTAAACACCTGTCTTTATTATTCATTCCTTTCTTTTTAAATGACTACTTCAGACACATTATTTTGTGAAGAAGTTTATAATTAAGCAACATTAGTTATTAGTACCAAAAGAAATGTTTTCACTAACTTCTTTAAGAAAGTTTTGTCCATGAATAACTTGACATTTACATTTATAGCGGACGGCAAACCATATTTTTGAACAGATGTGAAACCCTGTGGAAGTAATGCCCAGACACGTTGCCTGCACTCATTGTAGGCTCATTATTTGTTTAGGTTGCCACCACACGCTGCTCCTCCAGTAGAGACACAGAGAGAGTAGCTGGGATTGCATTAGGATAGTGGAAATAATGGGAGGGGAGGAAATGACTTGGAAAGTTGATTAGTCGGAGTGGGGGTTGTGGTCTGGGTCTGGCCGAGGACAAACATATAACAGGCATCGCTGCAGAGTCGGAGATGGACGACTAACACTGACTTGATTTATCTTCACAGCTCTGTGTTTTGTCTCCTCGTTGCTCTCCTTTACCCTTTTTTCTCTTCTTCTTCAAATAATAGTCTCCCATGTCAAGTTCATCAGGAAACTCTGATGCATGATCGCAGCAGTACTTAGACCGCTATTAACAACGGCGTACCTAATTGGGAAAAATTGGATTTCGTGTGTTTGTTTACATTAACGAGAATGTGTGATGCACCCAGGGCAGCAGTCTGTGTGTGTCATTCATGATTAAAAAATAAAAAACACCTTCTATTATTAGTCATCGTTTGTGTTAAGGGGGAACTCCAGATCGGGACCTGCATTTTCAAAGAACAAAAAAGTTCAGTTTCAGAAACATGAACCGGTTTCCATGACCGATGTTTATGAATCTTGGAGACTGGATTTTTGTTGTTTAGTTACTCTCGCTGATGCATCGCGCTTTGGGGTATCATCATAGTATCCCCGTTGCCATACTCCAGAAAGCTGGCTTTCCTCCGGGGATGCGGCACCGGCACGATCGTCACGGAACGTGATGAAAGCCGGCTACCCTCCCTCGGCGTGGGTGTGTGTGTCTCTGTGTGTGTGTGCATTCTGGATGCTTTGGGAGACGGCATATCATTGCCCCGGTACTAATGGGGAGGTCAGGTCTAACCCTCAGAAACAGACAGCGGAGAGTGTGAACAACATCAGCTTGGAGCGGCTGTCCGCCGGAGGTTGGTGGTGCACTGGGATTGAGAAAGAAGAGAAGAGAAGTGAATGAAGACGTCACATATCTTTTACCGCTGGATAACAGAGGGTGTTTTTATCCCCCCCCCCCTCACATTATCCTGGAAAAAAACACCACACGCTTAGGGATCAACAGATTAAAACGGAATCTGATATCTTATTGATGAGGGGGGAGAACCGTTAAGAGTGTAGCCTCTCCTTGGAGATTAGACTCGTCAAGATTTGGTGATGTGTTGTCATGGTTACAGCAAGTTCCTCATTGTCCCCCCGTCAAATGTGACTCTGCAGGTGTGTTGTTTTTAAAGACTCATTTGGGTCCTGTGGGTTATTGATGAGATAAGCGTACCCTGGACCTCCCTAATCATTCCATCTGTTGCTTTTGTGCAGTCTTTAAAAGTGCTTCTTCATCAACCTCTTGTGACAGGGCTAGAGAGCTCGGCGACGTCGCTGCACTCTGTGAGAATGTATCGGATGCACCAAGGTGTTGTGTACTTTGCGCTGATGTGGGCGGTGTGAGCTCCTTCATTTCTTGTAGCTTCATTCAAATGACGGGCACCGTTTGGTGGGGGCTGATGTTATTAGAAAGCGCTCCAAAGTCTAGACGTATGATAGATTCCCGATGGAGGGAGTTGCCTCATTCCATCTGGGATCAATGCAGTAGCCGCTGCAGAAAGTAATTTCGCTGCGACACCCTCGGCTGAATGGAATGAATGAAAACAAGTATCTAGATCTGTGACAATTGACGTTTTATGTAGAACTATTAAGTGAGGTCGTCGTCGTCGTAAAAAATCGCACTACACAGGCATGCAACTTTTCCTCGGATCAGCTGATTTCCTCTTTTTTTATTCTCAGTTTTACCATTCAAAATTGTACAAAATCATTGAAATTTTGTAATTTCCTCTTTTTTGGTGAAGTTACAGTTGCATGCCTGACTACAGCTGTGCTTCAAAATTTGCTACATTGTTCTTATGCGTGTATGTAGAATTACGTGCTTCTCAACATTAAAAAATAGGATGTCAAGAAGATGCATATGGCTGTTGCAATTGTAGAAATTAAATTTGCCGAGTTGATTCACAAGGGAGATCAGCTACGCCTCTCAGTTGTGAGTACAATGTCATAGTCCTCCCCGGCAAAGCTGCGAAATCTGATTGGATTAGTGACAAGGAGACATCAAGAAACACTTCCCTTGATCACACAGCGCTGATTGTAAAAAAGAGAAAAAAAAGCATCACATCATTTGGACATCTGCCTTAGTGGATTCGTTCAAATCTGATTACTGCCAACAGTAATTCGTGCATTTGACTAAAGAGCGACCAACGGAGGGAGCACTTTAAAGGGAGAACAACAACAACAAAAATCACGTCGTATTGGCTTTTGAAATTTTTCCACCCGTGGTGTTGGCTACACTTGGGACCTGAAGAAAAAAAAACACCACCCCAGCAAAAAATCTGAAGATAGCGTTACAACTTTTCGTGAAATCCACCCTGCCAGAGCCCCAGCGATAATAATACATATAATAATAATAATAGTAATACCATATCGCCACAGAGCCCTTTACACTGTGTGCATTGTGTCCCTCTCTCTCTCCCTCTCTCTCTCTCTCTCTCTCTCTCTCTCTCGCATGTGTGTGTGTGTGTACATGTTAACAGTGGCTCTTGAACCTACCCGGCCAGCCAGCCAGTGGGCTTAACATTGACATAATGATGTGGCCGTGAAGAGACAATTTCAGACGAGAGCCCTAATCATGTTACTGCATTAATTGATGACGGAGCACACGTTGATGGCGAATCAAAAAAGAAAAAAAACGGTGACAGCGATCCGGTCGGGGATTTATCAGGACGGGGGGAGCACCTGTCTCTGATAGCAGTTACAGCGGAAAAGAAGAAGAAGACAAAAATAACTGCTCCGAGATAGTGTGACTACTGGCTAACTATCCTGTCTGCAGCTTAGTGTGTGGCGTTTTTTTGATTTATGTCATTCACACAGGAAGAGTGTGTGCTCTTGAACATCACTTTCCTAAAGGTGAATACATTTTGAGGAAGTTTAAAAGTTTGATTACATGCTGGATGTAGAAAGAGTGGAAATCCTGTCTCTTGGATCCCTACATTTATCGAGTGTGGACAACTTTGTCATGTGCAGAATTTGTTGAGGAGTGTCTGATTGATTTCATGGAGGAGTCAGTAACATGGCAGAGTACCTGGTGAATACACATACATGATAGAGAAAGGGAATTTCTCTTTCATGCAGTTTGGTGTGGAACATCTTATTTAAGTTTACTAACCTGGAATTTTCTTTCACATTGGAACTTTTCTCGACAAACTCGGAGTTCGGAAGGACAAAAAAACAAAAAAACAAACTCTGCCGGGTATGTAACTTCTGACCAAAGACCCTCTCCACAGTTTTGTGGTCACCGCTAGAAGGACTTTCACAGAGGGACAGCGTTTGGGAAGCCTTTGAAGGTCACCACCGCACATTGATGATCATTTCAAAATGGCCAATATGAGTAGTGGTCACACATGCCCTGCTGGGCAGCGGACAACAAGGACCAACGCAGACATGGTATGTAGGTAACTCTGTCATATTTGTTCATATACAGTATACATGAATTGATCATAAATGTATTTTTTGCAAGGCAAGTTTTCAGTCAGTTGCCTTATATTTTAAGTGTGTACATACATAGGCCCGATTTTTCAGTGAGGCAATTGCCTTCATGCCCCTTGTTCTTTGCCT
This sequence comes from Pycnopodia helianthoides, assembly GCA_032158295.1. Taxonomy (NCBI): domain Eukaryota; kingdom Metazoa; phylum Echinodermata; class Asteroidea; order Forcipulatida; family Asteriidae; genus Pycnopodia; species Pycnopodia helianthoides. The sequence continues at coordinate 15,761,943 of CM063251.1, forward strand.
GGATGCCCCTTAAAATGTCCCAGTAGACATTTTGATTTCCTTCCTAGAGAGGCCATTTATGCCATTTATTACTAGGGAAAAAACTGCCCTTAAATTACAAGAATAAAATATGAGGGGACTGCATACATTTTTAACTTTGTGTTTATCCTTTATAAATTGATACTATCTACATGTCTGAACATTTTGCTTGTTCCTTAATTGCCTTAATTGCAATAGCATTAAGAAGCAATCAATACCAATCAGTTGATCTGTTTAATTGATGTCGTAATAGACCGTGCAAGTCTTGCACGTATTCAAGCATTTTTGGGGACCACTTTGGACCCAAGCACGTTGCTTTAAGACGTGAAGGAAAAAAACTCGCGCACTTTAACGGGCCCAATGTTTGAATACCGCGAGACTTACACGGTCTACAGCATCAGTGATGTTGCTCACAGGAAGTACACACAAGAACATACATCACTAGTCTGCTAAGAACAGACGTCTGCTAAGAATAGACAACAAAGTTTCTCTGCGGATTGGGGCTGCCGGCCAGAGTACTACACAGAACAATGCATTATGTCTGTGACTTGTTTCTGCAAATTGATGCTTTATGAATTTGTTATTACCAAGCAGTATTTTAGTTCTGTGAATTTGGATTCCACTATTTGAATCTTATATCCCCCCTAAATATATATATATATATATATATATATATATATATATATAAAATTAACTAATAATAAAATACTAATAATAAGTAAATAAATAAATTAATTAATAAGAATAAAATAAAATAAAATAAATTAAATCAATGAAAAACAAAAATAAAACATTTAAACAAAATTATAAAAAAATCATAAAATAAAACAGGGATCTCCTTTTTAGATTCTGGGCATCATCCCTCATACAAAAAAAAATTAGTCTTTCATGTTTTATCCATTTTCTACACAACAATTCTAACCTAAAAACCTGAATAAAGAGTAAAAGAAAATAAAGGGAACTTTAGAAGACAAGTTAAATGACTCCCCAAAAAACAACACAGCCTTTTCATGCCCACAATAAACCGTCCTGACGCTTTTATAAATCAATATTTTCTCTCTCTCTCTTCCCTCCGATCGATGTCCATATTTGCTCTTGACTAATTGGCTCGCAGCAATAAACAAAAACTCCAACAGAGAGAGACAATGACCTACAAATATTTCAGTCGTCCGCTCAAACCAGCGTGTCGGATTCTGACATGTCCTGGGCCCCAGTCATTATTTATGGTTCTGAACATCAGCAACTGTTGCCGGCTTTGCGCTAGAGTTGATCACTGGTACCCGTTTTCTCGTACTTTCAAGGTAGAAATCCAGGTTTGTTGAACTGAAACCAGTTTCAGAAATTCCGCTGCCGCGCGAGACATGTGTTGGTGGTTTTTGTCGTTGCTGGAATTTTTTTATATCTTTAAGTTTCCTTGGCCAATTAAAATACATCCTTCCAGATTTGTTTTTCTTTACCCTGAGGTCAGCACATTTGTTTATTTTCAAAATTCTTAAGGAATCCCTGTAAACAATTAAAAGATGCCTTGTCAGTTGTCTTAAATCAAGTCCCAGAGAAAGTCTGAGAACGGATATATTGTGTTTAGCAAGACGTTTTTTAGGCCTGGAATTTCATCTTTTAGAGGACAAGGTCAAAGAATACCTCCATTCAAAAAATCTTAAAGTCGACGGGAATTTTTAGATGGGGCACCAAGGCCAAGACCAGGGCAACAGAGAGATCATGGCCTCTGTGGCCACGTGTGTAATTCCAGGCCTGATTTTTCATTTCAGAGATTGACCCCCCCTGTTCAAACTTTCGTCAAAAACATTTAAAACACTCACATTCCCCAGTGAATAATTTAGCTTTACTTTCTTCAAGAACAAGGAAGTACCAGATCACCCTCACATCAAAATCTTCTAGTACAAATATTGCTCAGGGTGTAATATTATACTGAACTTAGAATTGTTATATATAAAACCATGCTGATTCATTTTAAATGTAAATCTATCATCATTTCTCTCACGTCTTCATTCGAAGACGTCATCAACGCCGGGTGTTGTATTTTTTTTGCCTCGAGCACATCTTGTATTATTTCAGGATTGTTTTAAGAACTCCCCCCACTTTGTCCATATTCCATTCTTTAAGGCTGTTGTCTTTAGCCGTCTTCGAGAGCTCTCCCGTACGGCATCCATGTGTCGTGTCTCGTCTCGGCGTGGCCGTGGTGCTGTTTGAACGCAAACTGAATAATTCTGAACCAAGAAGGAATACTGCTTTATCCCATACATCATGGGTGTAGAATATGACTCATCGGACTGGAAAATGCCATCATTATTTATGTGTCGTTTTTTTTCTTCCTTCTTTATTTGAATTTGTTTCCCCCATTCACTTTTGTTGGATTAGCCTTTTTGAGGTATGGTGAACACCATTGGGGTACAACGTTTGGTTTGGGTGTTTGCAGACATAGTTACCCAAACCAAAACAGTGCAATTATAAAGAATCCACCATATCACAAATTGGCGTGTTGGATTCTGCGTAGATCAATAAAGGAATGACAGTTTTTCTTTTAATCCATGGGATGGATTTGGAAGTAAACTCCTGTCTTCTCCTGATCGCAGAGTGCCAGGAAGGGAAGGAGATGGTTGAGCTCTCTGGGGTATCATGCCGATAGGAGTGAATTGCGGCTAATAGTGATACTCACAAAAATGTATATATAATTTTGTTCTTCTTCCTTATTTAAAGGAACATTACAGAATTGGTTTTTGCTAACAAAACAGTTGCTGGCAGTGTAAGCACTTTATGTAATCCACCATATACATAAACTGACAAACCTGTAGAAGTTTGAGATCGATCGGCCATCTGGGTCACGAGAAAATAGTGAAAAACCGATTACACATTTGCATGCAATCATATAGATTCAACAAATGAATAAAACGCTCACTGAGCGATAAACTCCAATCGGAAAATTAGTTTATTCATTTCTCATCAAATATGACATTTCAGACAGAAATATTTCAAGGGATGTTTTCTACTATCATCATCATTAGACCGTGTAAGTTTTATGTAAATCTGTGATCAAAAAGTATATTTTACAAGTTTTGTTCTTACCAATTCTGTAATGTTCCTTTAAGGGGGCGGTGGGGGGGGGGGACTTCAGATCAAATTTTAAAAAAAAATCACGAAGATAATTTTTTTGTTCAGAATGCCCCAGATTGCACAGTAGGGCTTTTCAAACCAAAGATAAACACACCAAGTAGAAAAACATTCAGAGGACCTCGTTTTAATTTAGCGAGCCTTGTCCAAACTTTCAAAATTTGGGGCCAGAATGCCCCACATTTTTTGGAAAAATCCTTGTGTGACTCCTGGTGGAGGTAAGCTTCATTTAAAACAGTTAGTTTAAGAATTTGTATTTAATTATTTTTTGCAGTTTTGCAGAATTCGTAAATTATGGCTTTACTTTTTGGATAATAAATGTGCATAGATTCTCTACTCTGCTACATGTATTGCTATCAAACAATACAAAGTAGGGTGTGGTTTTTTTCATTATTTTTCTAAATTTTGTAAGAAGTAAATTAAAAAGACATCCGAAAGGAAAAACAAGAATTTTGCAATTGAATTTTTTTTTTTTTTTTTTTTTTGGGGGGGGCCTTTTTTATGTACTGCTGCATTTTAGAACTTCCTCCCTGTATCTTAATTGCTTTCCTTTATCTTACTATTTATCCCAATTTAAGAGGAATGTGAACTGATAACTTCTCTCTCTTTATATTGTCTTCATTTTTCTGTAGCCTTCACCTTGAGTGGCCTTTTTCATGAATTTATAAAAAACAAAATTAAAAAAAACCTTATATTTTTGTGTTTTGTGCTTGTAGCTTCTATACATGTAATTTTTTAAAAGATAAGCTGTACATGCTGCACTTGAACATCTGCAGTCAGGAAGTAAATTTTTGTGTTGATGGTCCCAATCAATACTGCCGAGATTCCACCATAGTTTGCCTCAATGCTCCACCGTATGTTATAGCAATGAACCATAGAACTGATTGGCATTGATTTATGTGAATAAGGGAAGATCACGGCTGGTGATGGGGAGAAGGAATTTGGCGTAGCGAGAGACTTTCACAAAATGTCAACCTCTGGAATGGGCTACCGTCAAACATAAAAATTCTCAGACGTGGGTTGGGATTCAAAAGAACACACGCAACATTTCGCTGGACGTGTCTTCATGGACATCATCTTCATCTGGGCCCGATTTCATGGTGCTTGCTGTCTCCGTAGAGCTTTATGCCATCACCCTCACTATTCTCTGCCACAGTTAATAATAATATCGACTCTTACATAGCGCAATTCCAAAGAATGATCATTGCGCTTCAAACATTATCACCCCCCCCCCCCGGTCCACTGGGCCATTATTTCATTCCTTATACCATCTCAGCTCCCTGGGAGTATACAGCCTGTGCTGCCAAGTATGTAGCCCACTAAGCCAAATCAATCACAAGAACCATCTCTGCCCTCACCAAGTGTCATGACCGGGATTCGAACCCACACCCTAATGACTTAGCCACCAGAACTTGAGTCTGATATACTAAATCGCTCGGCCACAAAGTGCTAATTCTTCTGAGATTCTTCTGAAAAGGTCAAAGTAAACTCTCCAGATGTTTCTTTCTACCTCTTTTTCTTTCATGTAATCATATCCAAAGTTCCTATTTTCTTCCTTCATGTGTGAAACACTGACATTCATGTGCACATGCTTGTTTGAAAAGTTTCACTTTAAAAAAAGGCAACTCAAAACTCGGTCCATAATATAAAATAAATACATGTATGCTTAAAGTAAACACCCGTGAAGTTATCCCCGAATAATTGGACCCCCCCTACAGTGTACTTTCTCCATTGTAGTCAACTTGTTCGGGTGTAATTCATTCACAAAAAAAGCGGTTGGCGAAATACGTGTTCCCTGACTAGAAGCGAAGCAAAAGAAAACAAACATGCCTATTTCCCCAGTGTTCCCTCCCCGCACGCTGTTTTCAGTAATATTTCTCGGTTCACCGGCCAGCTATTTATATTGCACTCACGGTTCGCTTGGCAACTCTTTTATGGCCCCTACTAATCATCCGAACCCTAATCCTTAAACACGGCCAGATGAGCCCTCTTTCTCGGGCTCCCAAAACAGTTCTAAATTTCCCAGCGGAAAATGGATTTCCGGTGATGCTTGAATAGTGAGTTTGTGTAAGCAATGGAGTTTTCGTAAAAATCGAGTTCCATTCCCGGATCATGAATACAAAACATTGAGGGATTTTGTGGTGCCCTTTTTTTTCTTCTTCTACTTTCGCTCTCTCTCCCTCTAACTGCGGTTTCCACACCTGCAAAAACATACAGTTTGACAAATAACTATTAGTCACTTCATTCAGCAACTTTGAGAGTTTACTTTTTTAAGAAGAAAATCATGTTCCTATACAATGCTCGAGGTTTTATTCAACCACCAAAGTAGTTTGTGGTTTTGGAAACAAGAACTCTAGAAGTTCCCAGTAGAAGCAACACCACTTTGTGTGAGTGAAGGGTTGTTTTAGCTGCGGGCATGATATTCTTCCTACTTTAATCTGATTTCAAATTTTTTTTTTTGCCCTCAGAAGAATCTGAAAATTGTTATTTTAAAAATAGCCTTACCAGTCTATTAAAGGAACATTACAGAATTGGTAATTGTAAAATATACTTTTGATCACAGATTTACATAAAACTTACACGGTCTAATGATGATGATAGTAGAAAGCATCCCTTGAAATATTTCTGTCTGAAATGCCATATTTGATGAGAAATGAATTAACTAATTTTCCGATTGGAGTTTATCGCTCAGTGAGCGTTTTATTCATTTGTTGAACCTATATGATTTCATGCAAAATGTGTAATTGGTTTTTCACTATTTTCTCGTGACCCAGATGGCCGATCGATCTAAAACTTCTACAGGTTTGTCAGTTTATGTATATGGTGGATTACATAAAGTGCTTACACTGTCAGCAACTGTTTTGTTAGCAAAAACCAATTCTGTAATGTTCCTTTAAAGCTAGATATCATGTGTACATGTAGGCAAGCCCTTGTACTCAATAAACTTTTTCCAAGGGCCGAATATCATTCCTGATTTAGTTGGATAAGGTCAATGTAAAAAAATAATTTACAGAACTTTTAAAGGAGCTCAAGGCCAAAACCAGGTCTCAATTTCATAGAGCTGCTTAAGCACAAAAAGTAGCTAATAAAGCACAACAAATAAATGCTTCTAAATAAGGTGACCGGCCAAACTGCCATGTCATGTGTACAATTTGTGACTGGTATCCTGCTGATTTCTGCTCAGTAGAAAATTATTAAGCGATATTTTCTGCTGAAGCAGCTCTATGAAATTGGGCCCTGGTCTATGGCCGTGTTCGAATTGATGGCTTTGGCTATGGCTGGAATGCCGAAAAGTCCTATTCTTCAATGTTGCCACTACAGCCGACGGCAATTAGCAATTTGCGTGTTAGATTTGAATATTGTCTGGTACATTGACGTACTTGATCACAAGTTACCACTTAAGTTTGAATTCCTCAGACTATAGAGACAGTTGCTATGTCACATGATTCGGGGCAAGCTTTTGTGTAGTTACGTAAGAGACGGCGAACACCCATACACAATTCTGAGTGAATGTGTATGGCCCAATGGCACCAGGGTTTGCTCATCTGGAGGTTGCTATACAAAAGCTTGCCCCGAACCATTTGACATAGCAACTGTCTCTATAGTCTGAGGAATTCAAGTGTAAGCAGTGACTTGTGACTAAGCAAGTCATTGTACAAGACTTTATTCAAATCTAACTCGCAAATGGCTTATTAGCCATAGCCCTCTGTTGGGGATCTCCCTATTTGTCCACATTATATCCTTTGTGGTTTATTATTACTTGACTTAAACAAAAAAGTTATGATGAATATTTTCCACTGTTACATAAACTTGGCTCTAAACCATCTCTAAATGTACTTCACTGTGACATATGTAAAAACAGCCACCACCTGCCTGCACTTGAATCCTCATTATGGGCAATTGAATAAGGACTGTACTCTGTTGAATGGGATATTTAAAACATTTCTCATTTGCATGATGAATGGACTTACTTTTTACTCAATTTCTTCCGTCAGCGTTCTATTCCGTGGGTCATTCATTGACACACATGCTTGAGAGTGCTTTTTTAAAGGTACATTTTTTTTTTTTTCTCGAGATGCCCAGAAATAGGTCACCCAATCTATGGCAACATTTAATAATAGCGTCCGTAGGGCGTCGCTGACACTTCGCATTCGTATCAAGTACCCTGGCCCTAATTGCATCCACCGATGGTAGCAGCGCAAGGGGGGGAGTTAAAAAAAAAAGAGAAACCACTGTGCAGTGGAAGGGAGAGGAGGGGGGGGGGGGACGTTTGTATGCCGCTGCAGGGCTCGCAGCCACGGCTCTCTGCCGAGCCGGACCAGGGCTTTGGGCCACGGTGCATTACTCACCCACTGTGCCTTGGCTTGGGAAGCCCCTCTTTGATGGATGAGTTGAGTGAATAATGCATTGGTGAAATGTTAGTGGGCTTGGCGGCAGCGGCGGCGAAGGGGGGGGGGAGGGAAGCTACTTTGCTGTTAATGCGAGGTGGTTGACCCCGTACGTACTCAGAAAAAGCAAAGCTTCTTGATGTTGATGCCTCTTGTGTAGCATCCAGTTAGAAGTTTTGCGATCCCTTTTTACTGCTGTGGGTTTTCTTTTCTTTTTTGCTGCTGACAAAACGGTGATAAGTTTATGCAGATGTCATATACTGGGTTTTCCCCAAAAGAACTTCTGTTCTGAATTGAAACAGTTTTTGAATTTTGTATTTTCAAAATTTGTCTAGAGATACTCGGATAAACTAAATTGTTGCTTTGATAATTTGATGAGAAAGTACAGTTACATAAACAAGACAAGTGTTTGGCTCTCAATAGTTATAAATTTTTGACTGTTTAAAACTTAGCAACCATTTAAATAATTAACGGACAATTTGGGGGTTGAACAAAGAAAAATTGACTAGAGCGGGACTTAAACCTGCGCCCTCTGGATTAACAATCCGATGCCCTACCAACTAAGCCCAATTTCATAGAGCTGCTTAAGCACAAAAAGTAGCTAAGCACAACAAAATTATACTTACAAGAATAAGGTTACCAGCCAAACTACCATGCCATATGTACAATTTGTGACTGGTATCCTGCTCATCTCTGCTAAGCAGGAAATCGTTAAGCAATAATTTCTGCTTAAGCAGCTACTATGAAATTGGGCCCTGAGCTATCTAGCCCTATGTTTGCAGTGTCCCTGTTTTGTCAACTGACAAGAATGATATTATTACCAGTTCAGAATACTAATTGTGCAAAAATATCACCATAAAAAATATACGAAGATGATGTTATGGGAAATGTCCGACTCTAGTCAATTTTTCTTGTTCAACCCAAAATTTACCCTGTCAGTTTCTCTCATGGTTTATTACCAGCGTCTAATTTCATAGAGCTGCTTAAACAGAAAATATTGCTTAACAATTGCCTGCTAAGAGCAGAAAAGAGCAGGATACCAGGCGCAAATTGTACATGTGACATAGTAGTTTGGCTGGTAACCTTATTCTGGTAAGCATGATGTTGTTGTGCTTATAGCTACTTGTTGTGCTTTTATAAGCAGCTCTATGAAATTGGGCCCAGATCTCTAAAAGTCATACACTTTTTTGATAAAAGATTTCGAGCGAGCTGACAACGTCATGTCTCATCATAGCAGGATGCACTGCAGGTAAAAGATAAGGATTGAACTTATACTTTCAGAATCCCCCCCCCCCCCTGTGTGTCAGGTGTACACACATTGGGAACTAATGTACGATACACTCTAAATGATAAATGAGTCATCAAATATCTTCACAATTTAATATCTTCTCGATCTGTCGAGCACGTACAGATAAAGAGAGAGAGATAGAGTCTTTTTTAGTTTTCCTTGTGCAGCCTAATTCGTCATGACGTTCGTATCCTAAACGCATTAGCTCCTGTCAGTGCTGGATCACTTGCAACTCAAACTCTGGCTTAGACGATACCCAGTGATTTTGTTATATTTTTTTTAAGAACATTTTTTTAACCGGTGTTTCAAAGACAGTGCTGCACGCCACTCAACCGATGGGTGACGAGTGAATTCTCGGAGCTTCAGCAACTTGTCATTCAACCCAATTTGTGGATCTCTCTGTCTTTCCCCGTTGTTTTTTGTTTTTGTTTATTTGCTTAAAGTGCATCTGTCAACAGAAATTTGGTACGAGCGCCAGGGTCTAATTTTATACTTATAGAGCTGATTAAGCACAAAAAATAAACTATAAATAAGCACAAAATGTTTGTGCTTTACCAAAATAAGGTGTACCAGCCAAAATACCACGTCACCACACTTATTTGCAACCGGTTTCCTACGTATTGTTGCTTAGCTGAAAAATGTTTAGCACTATTGTCTGCTTAAGCAGCTGTTCGTAGTTGAGCCCCGTTTGGGAATGATTATTTTGTTCTCTTCATTTGTATATAACTTGTTTTTAAACAAACAAAATTAGGACAACACAGACAAAATCTTTGGGGGAGAAACTGTGAACTTCAGTTGGAAAGTTTTGTTCAAAACTATTTATGTTGTCTCCGCCTTTAATAGAAAAATGTACAACAAGATGCTATAATTGCATTAGGTTAGGGATAGAGACTAATAGTTTGGTTTTACCATACACTGTTGTGTGATGAGCTTTTAGCGTTCTCTTGAGTGGGGGGGGGGGGTGACAGGAAATGGGGTCAACGATATCTTGCTGGTGGGTGGGGGGGTAGAAATGTTCAGTTTCAAATTCAGTTTTAGGGAGGAAATCCCCAATAGGGAAAACCCACGCAATCAGGTATAGGGACTGACAACGCACTCCACATGCACGGCTCCGGTCTGAGGTGGGATAGAAACCGGGGGTCCACAGAGAGGTGAAAGAAACCACTGAGCCGACCTGATCCCCAAATTAATCATTCATCTCATTGCTAAATGAATGAGAATATCTACAAAAGTATTTAATCAGGGCATTAAGGTTTAATCCCCTTTATTAATTTAAGAATGTTCAAAGAGGATAAAATCTTTCACCTAAAGCAACTTTTATTTTTTCGAACAACTTTCTGTAAAATCACTGCATAGAAATCTTCACAAATTCTAAATAGTCTAAAAAACTTAGAAGCATAGAGTAAAATATTTGATTTGTTTGAATATATACCTCTTTTAATTTTGAAAAAGAAGAATTTGAGTCCATGACCCAGTTTGAAGGACATTTCCTTTCTCTGTGATACTACACTGGCGGTGCCTGCAAGCCCCTTTAAGTGAACTACCTTTTCTGTAACTGTGTAATGTTGGAGAGTGGATTTTTCAAATGAGGGCGCTGTTGTGCATGACCACTAAAAAATATTTTACCACACATTATAATTACGTGCAGATTGACTTGCAGTGTGTATACCTAGCAGTGTGTACATGTGCAGTTGTAATTTGTGCATTGTCAACATTCCGATCTTTAATCTAAATGTACAATTAGGTGCATACTACAGGCAAGACATCTTGCAAGTATGTCAGTAGTTATCTTGAAGATGCTCTATCTTTTGCTTCATTCAGATTTTGACTGGAATCATTTTAGAATGGTTTGCATCTGTGAGATGGATTGTTCCAAACATTGTTTTATTTTTATTTTACAGAGAGTGCATTTAATTTTTTTTTTCTTGTCTCAGGAAACTGATGATATTAAAAAAAATAATGTGTGATAAGATCATTAAATTATGAGCTCAAGAGGGGTGCTCTATTATGTTACGCTTTTGTCTAATTTATTAATGATACATGGCAATAAAGTAGGGTCTGCCTTCAGTGGCTAGCAGCTGTGGCTGAGGCTGTGGTTGTGTCATCAAATGAAAAGCATTGAAGGATAGGAGGCACATAGCAACACCCTTAGCAACAGCCGTAGCCACAGCCGCCAATTCGGACCAGCTTCAGATTCAAACACTTTTCTTGGAAAGATGGCAGTGTTTCAACCTGAACTTTGTAACGATTCTTGATAACAACTCTATTTTTACACAAATAAACTATGGGATTTTCCCCAGTTACTACCCAAAGTTAATATTTTTGTGTGAAGATAAAGTACCTTTAGTGCATTATTTGCACCAAATTTTGGTCTTAAATAGGCCTAATTGTCTTCCTTAGCCTATATCCAGAAATAGAAGATTAGTTTAATATTGTCTTCATAATGAAGATGCAATACAACTCTTACATAATATGTACTGTATCATATATACAATTTTGTAGGTATTTTATTTAAATCTATGTTCTTAAGGCCTCTCAGTTGTTGGGATCCCCCCCCCAAATGTCAGGATTTTTTGTTTAGATTTTTCTATGACAGTGGTAATGTTTTGATCAAATGAAGAAAGTAGCATCACAAAATCTCTCACTCTTTATTTGTGCCGATGCTGAGAGTCTGTACATTCTTCAGAAATGGGTTTGGGGATCTTTATTCTCTATCTCATGTTATGGCTGTGTGGTCTAGTGCATCAGTTTCAAGTTCTGATGGCTTAGTCATCAGGGTGTGGGTTCGAATCCCGGTCATGACACTTATGAGCAAGACACTTGACTGTACTTGCTTCTCTCCACCCAGGGGTAAATGGGTACCTTTGAGGGCAGAGATGGTTCTTGTGATTGATTTAGCTTACTGCGCTACATACTTGGCAGCACAGGCTGTGTACTCCCCAGGGAGCTGAGATTGTTTAAGGAATGGAATAAAAGGCCCAGTGTTCTGGGGGTAAGAATGTGGCTGTGAAACGCAATGATGCTATCTAAGAGCAGTCATTACAGAAGAAGTTGAGATTCTGAACTATTCTGCAGGGTTTTTAACTTTCTGGTTTTTTTTAATAATTTTATTTACTTGGGCTGTATCACACTCTTAGTCCTTGATGTAGGATCAGCTGCAGTGAAGAGTCACTAACTTATGTCAAGTGGAGCCTGTCTGAAACCTATTTATCACTGTTTTTATGAAGTTGTGATTAATCCCTCGTTGCGAACCGTACACAATGAGGTGTGTTTGTAAAGCCGATGTTGCGCTCATTGTACACTGCAACTCCACTCATCTCAAGCTCGATTGACCTTTGATCGGATTTCAAAATCTAATCACACACCAACATTCAGCGTTAATGAACATCGCTGGTGTAAATTAAGCTACAAGCGAGGACTGCGCTTTGAAGGTGCAAACCGTCAACCCAAAGTCTCCGGGTCGGAAAACAAAAATGTGTGGCTTTTCTTTGCCCACTAGGCTGGCCGGGGATTGAATATCATCGGTGACTGCATTCCTGGCAGGGCAGACTGGCCAGTTCTCTGCCACTGCCAATTTAAGTTAACAATTAAATAGAATCCTCGCCATTGGGCTCTCTTCGCTGGACTCCACTGTGGGAGAAAACCCGTTTAGCTTGTTGATCAAACAATTCCATTATTGGGACCAAAGGACCTCCTGATAAGTCAATACCTGCAACTGTTCACGATTTGCCTTTATAAAGTGCGTGTGTTGGGGAAAGAGAAAAGCCATATAATACAGCCATAAAAAACACAAGTTTGATCACTAGTGCTATCCAGCTTGTCTGAGGACTAGAGCTGTCTTTGTTTGGCTTTGGAATCAATGGAATGAGCGTTGTGTTTATACCCTGGTTGTTTTTGTGTTGTCGGACTGCCTGTGGAATCTCATCCTTGGAGTGATTGTTGTGTTGGAGTGGAGCTATTATTCACTGGTAATCCTCCAGGGCAGGGCATTGTTAGAAAAAAGGGGGGGGGGAACCCTTTTATCGCCTAGGTCTTTGACATAGCAGTTTTACCCCCTGACTGGCTGGATTCTTCGCTTTGGGTTAAATGGAGGCTCGGCTGTTTGGAGAATGCTGTATCACAACACAGGGGCTGGTGCCGTCCCTCTGTGGTGCTATCGACTGGAACTAAGGAGATCTGTCAGCTGTGAGTATACATTGGGACTTCAATGTGACAAACGGTGTTCTCGGTGCTGACATTTTCAGCATGCCCTCATAGTGTTTTACCAAGACTACCACAACCTTCTAATATCTTCATAGAAATGAGACTTTTGATCAAAATTGTCTTCTCACCTCAAAGCAGAATCCCATATGGTAGAATCTCTGCATCGGAATTTCACGATTGATTCCAAAAAAGTAACACCACATGTACCTTTACTTCTAAAACAGAGATTTGTTTAAAAATGTAAACTGATAGCGTTTCATGGTGAGAGGATGCTGATAATGATATGCTACGCTGTTGGACTTTGACTGCTGGAACTGACTGGATAAGATTACACATGCAGTACAGGGACACTATAGTAGTGTCGCTGCATAGTTGGAAATCCCCTAACATAAACAATCTACAACAATCACCAGATGAGGTACACCCAGAAATCTTACACACTGTTCATGGATATTTTAGCTGGTAGAGTTTTCAGGTGGACTAAAAAAGATACTGAACTGACTAATTTTGAATTTGTTCTGAAGAAGTCAACAGCGATCGCTGGAAATAGCTTGACGTTTTTTAAAAATATATATTGACATTGGAGAGAGCCTCGCACACACTTGATTAATCAGCAACGCCTTGGGAGTTTGTTTTTGTTTTTGTGCATTTACCAGCAAGTAATTAAAACCGAAGGTTTATCGAGAGAATTGTGAAACCGACTGTGGATTACTTTTAAAGGAGTGGTGACCAACTGATCTGTTCCCAACACTGTAGATGTAAACCAATAGAGATAGGAGTTGTTATTACACGCAAAAAAAAGAGTAGTGATGGATTTTGGAGTTGTTTGAGGTTGCCGTGGCTACGCATCCCCAGCATTTCTCACCAATGTCCAGACCAGTCGTATTCAGTGATGGGTCATCCTCTGCATCCGATGACTCACTGTATGAACCCCAGGCAAATAAGGTAGTGTACATTTACATAATTAGATACATAAATGTAGTTGATATTTTTTCAACAACAAAATTAGTTTGTCCACACATTTTAATGATAATAATAATAATAATAATAGCTTGCATTTATATAGCGCTTAATACAGGCGTTTCTAAGCGCTGATATTTTTTCCTACCAGGTATGTGGAGCTATGTTTTTGAAGTATGAGGCCTATTCATTTATAGCACCATGTAATGGTTTACAAGGTGCTGTGGCGCAATATGCTGCCGATCAAACCAGGAACACCGGGGCGAACCCCTTCCCCTTAAGGGTTCTTTTACATGCATTACACAACACACGGGACCAACGGCTTTACGTCCCATCCAAAGGACACAGCAATTATGGTTAAGTGTCTTGCTGAAGGACACAAGTGCCACGACCGGGACTCGAACCCACACTCTGCTGATCAGAAACACCAGAGCTTGAGTCCAGTGTTCTTATCCGCTCGGCCATGACATGCCATTTTACCTCCAGGGACCATTGTTTTTTGATGATGTCACTGTCACTAATCAGCCATTACAACATGTACATTCATCTGAGCTTTAATTATTTTTAACGCACTGGGCTAATTTTTTGATGGGTGACTGTTCTATTTTCTAACAGGAACATACATTTGTAGGGGTGTCGGAACATAGGGTTTGTAAGAACATAGGTGTGTCAGAACATAGGTGTGTAACCTTTGAACACACTGGGCTTATCTTGAACATTTCTATTGAATTACTATTATTGTACTATGTAAATCAAACCAGATTTCTGACCAATAAATTGGAGTATAGTGTAGCATCATGCAAACGTTGGGACTGATTTCACTTGTAGGGGGTTCTCAGCTGTGCCAGTGAAAATTGAAAAAAAAAAAAAAAACAGAACAAAGTCTTTTGATACCAGGCACTTTCCTCTCTTTTTTTGTGACAAACTGCCTGATGATTTACAATTTCCAAAGTAAACTGTGTTGTATTTTCCACAAACCATTGTACAAGCATCAAACATCTACACATAGAGGCTACCCAGTCGGCCAATCTTGACATTGAATCTGACAAAAAGGGGGCTCAGTAAGGACGGGTTGTAACTGTGCCTGGCTGCTTGAGAAACATGTACATGTTTATGTACAATGTCTTTGCAGATTATATCACATCAATTTCTACTCCCCCCCTTCCCTACCCCTACCCCCTTCCCACCCTACCCCCTTCCCACCCTACCCCCTTCCCACCCTACCCCCTTCCCACCCTACCCCCTACCCACCCTACCCCCTACCCACCCTACCCCCTACCCACCCTACCCCCTTCCCACCCTACCCCCTTCCCACCCTACCTCCTTCCCACCCTACCTCCTTCTCACCCTACCCCCTTCTCACCCTAACCCCTACCCACCCTACCCCCTACCAATCCTACCCCCTACCCACCCTACCCCCTACCCACCCTACCCCCCTCTCACCCTACCCCCTTCTCACCCTACCCCCTTCCCACCCTCACCCTTACCCCTACCCACCCTACCCCCTACCCACCCTACCCCCAATCCCACCCTACCCCCTTCTCAACCTACCCCCTTCCCACCCTACCCTCTTCCCACCCTACCCTCTTCCCACCCTACCCTCTTCCCACCCTGCAAATGATGCATTAGTAGCTGATGATTAAAGGCCTTTTCACACTACTGGAAATATCTGTGTTGGACTCGGTTCCAACCGGTGTAAGTTTGACGCCTTTGACTGACACTTTCAAACTGAAACCTTTCAATTCGGCGTTGACCCGTTTAGAGCGCTCGATCCGTGTCGAAACCAATCCTACTTGGGAGGCGGGTTGAAGTTTTTTAGACCCATGTTGGAGAATTGCACGTGTAGTGAAAAAAGCTGACTTTGCGTCGGGCAGTGTGACAGCAGAGCGGATTTGAACTTTTTATGAAGTCAATACGAATTGGAACCGTGTAGCTTTCGGCACGGATCGAAGTTTGATGGTCTGAGAAGACCTCTAGATTAGATATGCCACTGTAAGTGAATTTTGTATCTGGGTGACTGAGTGCAGTCAGCAGAGCAACACGTCACCAGACTGCTTGATGGTGCCAGTGACGTCCACCAATGAACTCCTCATCAAATTTTACTGCCTTACTAAGTAGATATGGTGTATTTGTACATTGTAATACAATGACTCATTGATTTTGTATGGATTGTTAATGTGTGGACACACGTGTAGTTCATGTACCAGTACATTTTAGGTCTGTGTGAATTTTTTCTTTTACATGTGATTTTTTTTTTTTTTAAACTTCTGAAAGGGTTGAATCCCGAAAGGTGACGTCTTCTGTCTTTTGGATATTAATGAAATATTGATAGCAGTCGCAGATGACGTCTGTAGCTGAAAATAAGTGTAATCACTGGGGGAAAAAAAATAATAATAATAATTCATCACAATTGTATAAGAATATGCCTAGGATCAATATGCCTAGGATCAATATGCCTAGGATCAATATGCCTAGGATCAATATGCCTAGGATTGCAATTTCAGCGAAATAACATTTACATTGTGATTTCTCTAAAATTGGAAAACTGTATCTGTTTTTGGAATGGGAAGGAAATTGCATGCAATGCTAAGAAAACATTGACAGAAAATTGTCATGGGAATTGCAGACGATGAATTTGAGACATAAACAGCAACGTGTTTAGCATGCAGTGTTTTGATTTGAATCGAAGACTTTGAAACGGCAAAGCTTTCATCATGCAGTGTTTTGATCGTCCGCACTATGGGTAACCCCTGCCAGCATTGGGGTTGGGGGATGGGGCCATTCCACATGCATCAGCTGATTGTAAAATCAGCTTTTAGGAGAGCTGTTTTCAAGAGCTCCCAATGAACTACTCTTGTTTGTGTTTCCTGTGAGAGTTGGTGAATCAAACTCTACAGCGACTTGTTGACTTGAGGATAGAGTGGTGTTTTTTTTTAATAAGGATGTTTGGGAAAAAGAATTAGTTTTTGTGTGTGTGTCAGTGCACAGGGCCCAATTTCATAGAGTTACTTAAGCAGAAAATATTGCTTAACAATTTTCTGCTAAGCAGAAATTGAGCAGGATACCAGTCACAAATTGTACAGGCGACGTGGTATTTTGGCTGGGAACCTTATTCTGGTAAGCATAATTTTGTTGCAGCTCTATGAAATTGGGCCCTGGCCGTTTGCTATATCTCCCTTCCATTGATCTGTTTCTTGGTTTGATGTTATTGCAAGGAAATCATACGTGTATAAATTTGGATGACTAAAGGGAGGGTATACCTTTGGTAATTATTCAAAAAAATGATTGACCATAAAAACTTACTTGGTAAGAACCACTGCAGCTGTTGATATTATGTGAGAAATGATTCCCTTCTAAGGAATGTGGTTTTACTGAGAGGGATTTAAAACAAATATTCAATCTGAAAAAGTTTCATGCATGAAGCGTTTTTCAGAATGTGTATTCCACTCCAGTTATGTATTATTCTTCCTGCGTGGACATTACTGTTCCAGATTTCAACGATATCTCAAAATTGCCTTTTGTAATGAAATTTTCACAGGTTGGTTTATATTGCAATAGGATTAACAAAAATATAACGGTTCCAAAAACCAGAGGTATACTTTGCCTTTAATTGAAGGTTAGAATAAAGGAATGCTGATAAAACAGATGTTACAGAGCATTTTAATTGAATGTAGGTCTCGCACTTGTCACACAACTTGACAAGTGCACATTTTTCATTTACCTCTAATCAGCGTTCTCCCTCAAACAGTGGTCTGCTGGCCAAAATGCTAGTTAAAACACCCACAGACCGGTCAAAATTCTCTCCTAAGTGGTCCTGTTGGCTAGTTCAGTGTTGGAAAGCGTCCCTATTTAATGTGAAATATTATGGACTTGTGAAAACACCGACAAGCTGAATATACAAAACATAAAGTTTTTAAGTATCAGTATGCAAAGTGTCATTACATAACTCTGACCCTCCCTGATCGTCCAAAAACCTCTTCATGAAGTTTTATGAGTGCAGAGGATTGAGGATTGTAGGCCCAAATAACAATTGCTTATCACTGGGCCAGGCATACCAATCTTATCTCAAAGTACAAACATGTTGGTGTGAATTAAGTGGCATTAGAGTTTGGGATAGAACTTTAGAAGAGGATTGAGGTCACCTGTGGGTGAAGTGGACCCAGGGAGTGAGAATTTCTTCAGATTTTGACATTCTTGTATGGCTGATCTTTGCAGCAAGGCGGTGACATTTTTTTTACAAAGGAGTGAAGTGGCCTGTAACATTACAGATTGTTGCCAACGCTTGACTTTGATATCGACCCTGCTCACATAACATAATGTTTATGAACACTCACTACATTGATATGTTAAATAGCGCCCTCTCTTGTCAGCAGACTGTACATTGTTTTTGCACAACATTATTAATGCTGGGATTCTCTGGACGTGGTGTAGATCGCAACAACAAGACTTACTGATTGCCTATTATATTTTTTTAGTCCACACGGAAAAAACGCTCATGGTCCTTGATATTGATTGACTTTTAATGGCAAGATATACCGAAACATGGCTACAAAATGGTCTATGCATTTGTTTTTGACGATTTGTGCAAACTTTGTTTATTATGTTTTATAATTTTTTGTTTTAATAGTTGTCTTGATTTATATTCTGTGTAAATTTGACCCCCGCGTAAACACCTGCAACAGTTATTGAAAGTTGAAGTGTGTTAACCCCTGGTAAAGAGCTTGTTCATAAATGCATGTTTTAAAAAAGGTAAACTAGGGATGGAGAATCTGTGAATAAACTGCCAAGCTATAGACTATAATATCAAAAAGTTGATCAAATTCAGACGGCGCCATCTCTTTAAAAAAAATATGAGATTGAATGTTTTCTTCCATTGAGCTGTGTATAAGTCGTGCCTGCAGGAAGTCCAGGCTCTATGGCTCTTTGGTAAACATGTGATGTCGCAGGTTACATGGTCCATACTTTAGACACAATGTGCTAATTACTGTTCACTTTTGAGACATTGTTTAAAAAGGAAGTATCACTTTCTTGCAAGTGGCCTTTGTAATTCCTGTGTGGTCCACTTTAATTATCGCAGCCCAAGTTTCCAAAAAGAGGTACCTGTACACAGTATCGCCGTGCCCAGTTTGATTTTAGTTGTCGTTGTGCCCAGTTTATTTTAGGACCGATGTTTATGTTGTTAACTACACTAGGTTGTGGAATCTCTTGTGTCTCCTAACAAAAAACGGTCCGTGCCAGTGGGGGTTCTCAGGAATAAACAGCCCAAATTAAATTTCTGCCTCGGGTCATTGTTGGCAGAAGGGGGGTATAACAACAGGGTACCCTTTACCTGTGAAGAGGAGGGTCTCTCTACTAGTACTAGGACTATTTTTAAACAATTATGTGCCACATGGCATGTATGGAGCATGGAGGCTTCCTCCTTCTTGTGTGTGTGTGTGTGGAGAGAGAGTGTAGTCTGCTGGCCAATTACCTCGGTGTATAAAATGACAGTGGCTCATTATGTATGCCACATGACCAGGCCTGCCGCATGAGGAACGTAGAATGTGATGCAGTCAGAGTCGGCTCTTTTTTTTCTATTCTCTTCGCGGTGTTGTGAGAGAGAGGACCGGCATTACCTTTGAACGCCCGCATGCCGCCTCTGCCGACCAGAGGTGAGGGAAGTCGGTGTCCTTGTACCTACAAATTTTGTAAATTATTTACACACAAGTGCTTCGCACCCCCCTCCTGGTGTAGTCTCTGGATGTGGGGGAGAAGTACCCTGCACCATTTGGTTAGGTTCACACGGACCCCTCCAGGGTGGTTGGTCAGTGTGGGTACACAACCTTGATCAACTCAATGGGATCAAACACTTGAGATACACATTCTGGATGTGCTGGACTGGTCTGTGGTTTACACACCACCACACACACAGACACTAGACACTAGAGGGAGAGAGCCACATGGTCAGTGTGGCCAGCCAGCCATCGCATGGGGACTTGTGTCTGCTGCTGCGCTATTGTGTTGGGAACACTGCCCTGTCGTGTCTTTTAATCAGAAGTCAGTGTGTGATTACATCTGGATGAATGAGGAGCTGTGTTGCCGGGCCGTGTTGTACACGCTGCGAGAGTCGATTCTTCATTGAATTTGGGGGCTCAGGGCCTAGGCACTGATGATCAAAACTGTTGATTCCCGGATGCACTATAGGAGGATATGCAGATGGATACATTAAGGAAGTTCAATAGAGGCAGATTTGCACAGCGGTCATTCATTTAAAACCGTGGCTTAACTGTCCACACAGTATTATTGACAAGAAGATTGTCTCGGTCCGTGATAAGCTGCCTGATTTGAAGCAACCCGCTCTGCTGCGACAAGAATAGAAAAAAAGAACCCTATCATTTCTGGACTGGAGTTGTACGTTTAACTGGATTAGAAGCTGGAGCTTTAGACCATGTGGATTTATTGTAACTTACTCGGGATTATACTATGTTTCTATTAGGATGAATAGCATGCACAGCAATAGACAGGCGCTGAAAGTGCCGCCGAATGAGGTGAGTAAGAATGAAGTTCACCACCAGAGTGTCCGCCCTAAAGAGCGGATAACTATTTGTTGTCAGTGTTAAAATTTTCTAATAACTATTTTTTAACAATTGTTTTTTAATCTGGCAGCCCATTCGTCAGAGTACAGTGATTATAACTGATGCTTTTCCTTGGGTGACTAAGCTGTGTGTAGTAGGCCGTTTAATTCGCACCAAATTAATTAGTTATTAATTAATAACTGAACCACCCAGAGTGTCTGCCTATTAAAGAGCGGATAACTATTTGGTGTCAGTGTTTACATTTTTTAATAATTGTTTTTAATAACTATTTTTTTAACAATTTTTTTTTAAATCTGGCAGCCCATTCGTCAGAGTACAGTGATTATAACTGATGCTTTTCCTTGGGTGACAAGCTGTGTGTAGTAGGCCATTTAATTCGCACCAAATTAATCAGTATTAATTAATAACTGAACTGTCGTTTGAGTTGTTTGTGTTGTAGATTTCGAGCATGTTTTAAGCTCTTAAAAGAGAAACGGAATGTTTTTTGGGGAAGAGGGCATTTTACACTACTGACTACTGTCTTGAAAGTGAGAGGGTCAATCACCGATATTGTGAAGAGGCACCAAGTACAAAACCTGAGAAAACGTAGGGCCAGTGGTCCTTTCTTATGCGAGGGCATAATCTGTGAATTTCAAGACCCGTAGTTTCAGTTTTGTGAAGGCCCCCCCCCCCCCGCCCCGCCCCCATATCTTAAAAAATTCTCAGTCAAGAGTGGATGCATTCTGATTATATGATTTGTAACCGAACCCCCTGCCCCATAAAGGTAATAAAAGAAAAGTTAATACAAATGTAATATTCTGTATACTCAAAATGACGAGCAGGGTGGAGGAGAGGGGGGTGGGGGGTTGAGAAAGCAGATGATTCAGGTGTGTTGTGTTTTTTTTTCCCGCTTTTAATATCGAGTGATGCATGATTTGTCAAAATACATAATGTCATTATAACAGCATAGAGCAAGGACCAGTAACAGTAACAAGATCGTTGAAGCACAAGTCCCAAGCCTCCTTCCATTCTTCCATACTTCTTGAATCGGTGAAACTTCTACAGCCCTCCCTCCCTGAAGCATAATTGAGATCATTGTCAAGCGAGGCTGGCCCCCACTCTGGAGAAATGTAAACTTGACGACATCTGTAATGTATTAGAAACCATCGTCTAATAAAAGTCTCACATCTGTATGGTGTTTACTGCAATTGGAACTGGCTGGCCTGTACTGGGGGAGTAGCCATATAAGGCAGTAACACATTGAAGAATTTTATTGTCATCATTCACTGCCTCTCCGAGTTGATTAAATTAACTGTCGTTGGCCACATTTATTCACCATGAACAGTGACAGTTTTGGTTGGGAAATCTTTTTTTTTTCTTTTTCGTGTTTTCTACACTTCCGTACTCAAGTGGGAGTTATATATGAAGGAATTCTCATGCGAGTTGAGTAATGTCGTCTGGAATTTTTGATTGATTAGCTAATTATTTGATTGTATGGTTTTGTTGCTTTTTTTGCACTTTAGGAGAGTAGGTTCCTGAAGCATTTTGCCCTTGTGTAATATTTGTGTAGGTGTTCAACAGTTTTGTGTGTGTGTGTGTGTGTGAACAAAAAGTTTGGCACTTAAAAATTTTGAATTATTTTTTTGCGACAGTGGTCATCTGTTACATGAACATCAATTAAAATTTCCACAGAAAGCCTTTCATATTTCAACTCTCCTCTTTTTAAAAATCTGTGGTCCAGTAATTTTTTCCGCCGATTTTCATTTTCACAATTATGATTCCCTTCGTCACTTCTCAAAATAATAATAATAATAATAAATAAATAAATAAACAAAAAAAATCAATGGACAATCTGAATGCCTTGCATACCAGCGCCGTGTTCCATTTGACTGAGTTGGCAAAACACTGTAATGATTCATGAGTTATTGTAGCCAAGGCTGACAATTTGAATCGATGTGGGCGCTCAATGAATAAGTCAACATCATGCTCAACTGAGAATGGGTCCCCGAACGTGTCCTTCCACTTCCAGCCCTGAAGAATAAAAAAAACAATATCCTTGAGGTTGGTGTATTGGTACAAATTAGCCTCAAAGTTTAAAGGTGTTGTACAGGATGGTAAGGATAACAAACATAACTGTTAAATTTCTAGTCTGAAAGCCTACTGGATATAAAGTTTGTACTGGAACAATTTTGTTTGTGAAATATTGCCGAGGAAAACTATCTGAAAACCTATTTTAAAAGAACCCCACAATTTGCTGATTTCAGTTGTCGACCACAATTAAGGACAGTGTGTTTACATGCTGGAAATTTTACATGGATTTTCACTATTCTCTCCTAATTCACACAACGTATCAGGCCCAAGTTTGTTATATTTCATGTATATGGTTGACCATACAAAACATGAACACTCTCTGCGACTATTTTGTCAGCTCTACCAATCCTGTTTAATACCTTTTAAATGGAAGGATATACAACTTGAGGTTTTATTCTCTGGCAGTGTGAAGACTCCAAAGGCATTGTCACTGGTGGCAATTTTTTACAGTCAACTGAGGAGAGGCAGAGAGGCAACCAGCTGCACTGCATGCATAAGGAACACAACATCAGCACCAGGGGACATTTACCTAAAAAGCTACCTCCATAGCTCCATGTATATCATGTGACAATTTAAATGTGAAGCTTTTTGTGGGTTGTTGGTTTGATATGAGTTAAGATTGGTCTTTATCTTCGAATCCATCTTATTTGCTAAGCAAAGTGTGATGTCACAATGCAAATCACTATGGCACTATGCTGACATCATCATCTTTGAGATGAATCTTAGTGTTTTGTGATATGATATCGAGCCCTGGACACAGTTGCTTGTAAATGGCCTGGGCCAATTTCATAGAGCTCTCTCTCTAAGTACAAAAAGTAGCTAAGCACAACAAAATTATGCTTACCAGAATAAGGTTACCAACCAAAAACACTATTTCACATCTACCATCTGTAACTGGTATCTTGCTCATTATTGGACATAGTACAGTAGTACCATCTTTAACTGTGGTGTCAATTTTGGCCTTGTATTGTGTCATGACTGTGAATTTAGGTCAGGGGTTAACTGTGTAATAAGCAGAACATTACATTTAGATGAGAATTGCACATCATATTGCAATGTGTGCTGGTTGGTTGACTCAATAAGTCTTAGAACTCTTGTCTGAATGGAAGGAATTTTAACGCAATATTGACTTTATTTCTTAATCACGACTCTGGTTTTGATAACTGCTGTTATGTACACACCATGCTGTATACATATGCAGTGCCATCTCCTAACAAAATGCTGCATGTTGTAGTTATAGACATGAAAAGTGTAAGCCTACACGTGTACATCGTTATAAATGTGTATTGTGTACATGAAGATTTTATGCCACATTACCTATGTACATAGACGCTTGGGGGAAACTGCTCTAAACATCTCTGCTCTTTTCAAAACCCGAACCGAGAGATGTTCACATCGTGTATGATGACAGGTACCTCAAGTTGGTCACATGCTACGTATTTGTACTAAGTGATACACAGTCAATGATTTCCCCTGTACGATAACAGTAATGGACACTTATTTTGCGCAGAACCTAGATGAATAAACTCTAGTGCACACTAAAACAAAATTTAAAAAGGTAGAGAGAATTTTTTTTTTTTACAAAGTTCATATACCAGAAAGAAATGTTCAAAAAACGAATGGGTTTTTAACTTGGATTAAAAAAATGCATCAAGTGAAGATGATAGTCTAGATACAAGGAGGGAGATTATTGCTGCACAAATTGTGTCAGTTGCTACTCAGAAATCATCGATTGCACCTCAATAATAACCAATCAGTGTGCACAAATTATGTTCAGTCTAATTATTTTGCCATGCAAAATTGCTGGACAAAAATTGTTCCCTTGTACCCAGGAGAGTGCACTACACTCTTAAGAAAACACCCAAATGAAGCCTTACAGTGCACTACATTCTAAAACACCCAGGTGAAGCCTTACAGTGCACTACACTCTCGAACACCCAGAGGAAATCCTTGATGAGGTCCTAACTTACATGTATCATCGGGGACTGCAATAATAACCGGTAGCTTTGAATGTATCATGATCAAATCTACACAAAACGGTGAAGGATTTCAACCTTTTCCCCGGTGTCTATGTTTCAAATCCCAGGTTGTATTTCTTGGCTTTTTTTTTTTTTTTTTTTTTTTTTTTTTGGGGGGGGGGGGTTGTTCTAGTTGTGGAAGGACCGTTTCATTGTTCCATATCTTCATGGTGTCTTGTGCGGTTGCTTTCCTTTCCCTCTAGAGCCCATGGTTCATTAATGACCGGGGATGGAGGGGTGCTTTGGGTTTCGGTTACAGCTAGCCTGAGGGAGACTACCTAATTTCCGCACCTTGAATTATTTGCATGTGTTACTTGCTCTCTACGTGTACAATGCGGCTATATTTAGAGCAGGATGCAGTACACGGACACGGAGGGAAGGTTCAACTTCACAGGAGGAGGCACATTTAAAAAATCTGTTCCTTACTCTATTTTGGCAACGACAACAACAGCGAAACCCAACTATAAGTTTCATCTTGAGGAGGATACTGTGTTCGCTGTTGTTTTCTTCAAAACTTGCTTGAGTCCGACCATGGTCCGACATCATTGTTTGTCTCCAAATCTGCCTGAGGCAGTTTATCGCTCATACATGCCTGTTTGTAATATGGAAGATAAATGTGATGTGCATGATGGATAGCTGTGGCACCAAGCTTCTTGAGAAAATTAACCACCTGGCATAATATATACATATATTAACTAAATGTATATTCTCCAGAAAACGTAAACTAATCTGAAATTGGCGTACAACATTAAACAAGCAATGGTTAATATATGATGCAGTGCCAGCCACACAAATTTGCTAATAAAACAGTCCCAGGTGAATTGCATTTATAGGTATTAGAATAATCATGGAGCCATTTACATTGGATGTTCACGGTTATTTTTGCAAAGTGGACACAAAGTGTAGGCCTACATTGTAAGTTGGTTTATATTTTCGCCTCAAAAGCCTTTTGAAATTGGGTTCTGCTATCTCCACTGTTTTTTTTTGTGTGGAGCAAGTGCATGTACCCATAATAACAATACATGTGCAGTGATCAGCCAAACTAAATACATTTACACTTCCAGGTTGCAGTATATAATCAAGGATGAACAATCTGATTTCAGACTCTTTTTTTTTTATCTGCTCGGTGACCAAAATAGCTAATATTTTCTCCCGATATAAATATATCCTGCTATTTGATCTACTTCTCCAGCACTGAGGATACTGTTCACAAAAACCCCCTTGAAATCTTTAAACACCAAGGGGGGGGGGGCTACCAAAAGGTGGAAATGTCATCATTTTAATATATCCCCTCAAGTTGAGACTTTCTTGTGTTAGGAGTGACTTTCACCCAAGTATAATACACCTAACAAACAGTTAGTTACCTTGTTTATTTATGTGTTTGTGTAAAAGCTTGACACTTGCACTATAGGCCTACATATTGAAAAAATTATAGAAAAAAATCAGTACAGAAGGGGCATAAATTGCAAAGTATTTCCACAAGTTGTTCCACGGCCTTTTTATGAGTAGAAAAACTCCAGGCGTAATTATTACCAATGGTAGGAGGTCTGCCGGGATCAACACCTCTCTCTGCACAACACCAAGCGACTCCCCCGACCCAGACAATGTAGCCACTGTTGTACCAGGATTTACAGAAATCTTTCAACTTGTGACATTTGACTCTGATAAAAGGACTCTTAAATCCCCGTGTGGTTTTTTTTTGAGTGACAAATGTTTTTCTGGAGGTTTTGCCCACTGGGCCTTTATTACCGTGTGGCTGTATGATAATATCGGGCTCCAATGGCGATTTACCTAGATAAACGATAATAAAGCAGGGCGTATTCAGGATCAGTAAATATGATGCAATGAGTCAGGTCGTTTTGACCTCAAGTTTGGTAACTTTTTTTTTTTTTATACAACCGCCCCAATCAACATGACATGATTTATGTTTTACGATTGTTTTCAGTTTGATCTAAAAGGCCACGGCATGTAAAGAAAAACACCTCATTAATGTCTAAGGTTGTTATTTGCTGTTGACCTAGACCAGAGTCAAGAAACTTTAAAAAGGTCTACTTTATTATGCACCTGTTGAAATGTATACACATTTTTTCATTATTGAAGATACTCTTCCACAAATCACAGCAAATGTCTGTAGTCAATTTTTCTTTGTTCAACCTAAATTATTTTTAAAATTTATCCAGTCACTTGTGGTTTATTACAAATGCACAGTGTGCAACTTCTCAGCGAATTAGTCGATTTCTTATTTCATTTTTTTTTTAAATCATAGAAAACTGAAAAACATTGTCCTAATATTTTTGTACAAGGTACATTAGTTCCCATATTTGTTTCCATTTTTAGATTAATTAGTTAGTTTATTTTATTTTTGTTGGGGGAGGGGGTAATTTCAAGTTGCATGTCTGAATATATGCCAATCACCACTTAAAGGGAGGGTCATAGATTGATCACTACTCCAAAAATTAATTACCATAAAAACTTAATTGTTGAGAAGCACTTAAGCTGGTGATAGCATAAACTACTCCTTTGAAGTAATATGGTTTAGATAAATTTTCACCCAAAAAACAATTTGAATCTGAAAATTATTGATTCATGCCTGAATAATTTTTTTCAGATTTCTAAAGGGTTGGTTTCCGTTCGCAAATGCTGTGGCCAGAGATGCGGTTGGTACCCGCTGTGACACTGTCACCTTGCTAAACGTGGATGGATTTGACGTTCTAGTGAAAATACAGTGACAGTTTCTTTTCCCTGTTTTCTCAGGAAGTAGACACTGTATTCAGCTGAAACTTTCACATGTGGCTCTTATTGTATCTTTCTTTATAAATTTTTGCTGATAACCCAGCATTGCGTTGACAATAAACCAATCTATGAACCCTACCTTTAAAAAACAAAATTTAAGCGAAATCCATTTCAGAATGTTGGGAAGTGCATGTAAACAGTTTGAAAGCTTGTGCGACTGGTTGAAGTGACACAATCCTGCCGATTCAAAACTAGGTTTATTTGCTCAGCAAATAGATGGGCGAGGACCCAAATTGTATTGAGCGTTTCTCAACATAGAATATTTCAGACATCACATGGAATTGCTATCATGGCCGATGTTTCCATTGTCTCCACTTTTAATGCCATTTCAGTATTTCCAAGAAGTGCTGATTTTTGGACGTGGGACGTCACACAATCAAATTTACTTTCATTTCGGATTTAAAAAAAATTCTTAGATATTACCGAATATCACAATTGAAGATTATTGTGTTTGTCAATTCAGAGTGCCAGTGAGTGGGGCAAGTTAAAAAAGAAATGAAAATATAATCTGACTGACCTTAACCGACATTATTTACAGTCTGCTTTTGATGTAAAAACCATCAAACAGAAAGGGGGGGTTGGGGTTGTGAAACTATAGGAATGAGTCAGATCAGAGCTATGCGTAAACCACAGAAGGAAAATGCCGGATATGTCAAAGGGTTGATGTTTGGGGGCCGTTTTCTCCAGCGACAATTGCTGTCATATGTGCTAAGATGACAGGTTGTGCTCTATATGTGCCCAGCCACAGTCATGGGTACACATTTTGTGTGTGTCCATGTTATGAACAATAGTTTGAAAACCAGTGATGTAACAGTTATTTCAATGTTGTTTGTAAAATTAATTAACCGGCGCTGTGTGAATGAAGAGTAGAAAGTACTTGAGTTTGTCGGATACAAGATCTGCAAAGAGTTACTCAATCTTTATGTGTTGTTCGTTTGGTGTCTTTGCAACAAGTGTAGCCATGATTGTGGCTGTGCACATATGTTCTTATTGTGTAGGGGTATGGGACTTCGAAACTCTGCAATAAAAAATACCTCAAAACAAAACCCTGTACAGACGAGGCAGTTTGGCTAGAGTCATAGAGTGAGGCCCAAATCATCCACTATCCTCTTCTCCTATGTCACTCCACACCAAATTGCTCGGACTTCGATATGATTTTGTATGCCTGACCCTGTGATAAGCACTTGTTGTTTGGGCCTACTGGTCCCAGTTCTTCTGAATCCTTCACTTTGGCGATTGAATATAGAATGATTTGGGACTTTGAAAGGGCTTTAATTTTAACAAAGATGTTAAATATTGTGTTTCCTTTACACCAGTATGAGCTTGGCCTTTTATTTCGGAGTCCTTATAAACATTTCAACAGGCCCTCATGTCAACTCAAAAGCAGTTCCTTCATCGGTCACAGTGCCTTCTAAGAGAAATTCCATTCAGCATGTTAAAAAGATTTGCATTTTAAGCCATATACAGCTGTACATATGAACATACTTTCACTGCTTAAAATGGTATGCTTGAAATTAGAAAACCTCTTGTTTCAAGAAAATTTTTCTTGTGTCACTCCCAAAAATATGAATGGAAACATTTTTGAGGTAGTGACATAAGAATTTTTTTCTTAAGAAATGATATTTTTTCTTATTTCAAGAATACCATCTTCAGCAGTGTTGGAATAACCATAGAGAAAGGACACCGAATAACTATGCTGTAAGTGCTAGGATATATAGGAAGAACACTCCACATTCAGTGTTGTGAAATTGAGTTTCTTGACCACAGGAAGAAAACTTTATTGATCCTTTGCAATTCAACCTTGGCCGTCGTTGTCGGATCAATGTAAGTAGAGAAACACTGTGGTCCCATGACATCAATAACGGTGACCCGGTACTTTGTTTTTAATATTAGCCTCTTCCAAAATAGATTTTGAATAAAGTCTGGTACAGTGACAAGAAGTAAACAGTGTTTCCTTGTGACCAGTCTGAAATTGGATTCCCCAGACAACAGATAGTGTTGCTACACCACAGGGTTCAGGGCAAGCTTTTTTATAACCACCCCCCCCCCCCAGATGAGCAAAGCCTGGTACCATAGTGCCATACACAGGTAGAGTTGTGTGTGGTTGTTGGCCGCCTCTTCCTTAACTTCGCAAAAGCTCGCCCCAAAACCACGTGACACAGTAACTGGTCCTTGTCTGAGGAATTAAGCGGTCACTTGTGACTGAGGCCATGTCCGAATCTGCGGCTGGGGCTATGGCTGGATTGCTGTGTCATCATGCGTTAAAGTATAGGACGTACTTGGCAACACCCTTAGCGACTGTCGTAGCCGTAGTAGTAGTACCCGCCAATTCTGATACGGCCTCGGCAAGTCATTGTAGATGTACCCGATTATATTCAAATATAACTCACAAACGGCTTATTCCATTGAAACTGCTCTCTGTTTTTTTTTCGTCTCCTCGTATCCTGCAAGATAAATCTCAAGTCTGGCCTTCCCTCCTTCCCAATTAGCTGACAGTGCTACATCCCGCTATTAATGATTGATTAGTGCGCGCTAAACTTGCTAATGGAAATCATTAGCGCCTCTCGCAGGGGTCTGCCTGGATAATTAAGAACAGTGAGTGCCCATTGAGGTGTTTCGGCCATTGATCACTGCGCGCAAAATCAATATTGGTTTGGGTGTCTGCAAATATGGGTTACACTTGAGTGATTCTGACAGGGGTTGTTACAATACATCGAGGAGATTAACATTGTGTGTAAAACGTATTACCCCGGGTTAATCTGTTGTTTATTAGTACAGTTACAGTTATGGGTTATTTATTGTTAATGTTAACTTTGATTTGTGAAGCGGGATGAAAATTAGGAAGGCTGGTCCAGATGTTTCAATCCCATCTTTCAAATTGAAATCTAGTTTTTCTTTATTTGTGTTTTGAAGGCATTGCATGGTGGTGTATGGATTTATAATATTCGGTTTGTGGTAACACCATGTGATAATACCGTAGTTGCTTTGTGAAATTGTTCTTATAGGAATTTGACCTTCTATTTTAATGTATCTAACCTCTGTGGTCCTTTCTCTATGATCTAACTTGCCGCAGAGTTGATTGGGAAAAATCAGGAGACCACCAAGAATTTGTTCTGTGTTTTTTTATCTAGACCTATGGCCACCGAGTAGATTTGGAAAACTGGGAGACTACCTAGTCCTTGTCTCAGATAATTGAATTTAAAGACCATTTTGGCATTTTGGTCAACCTTTGTTTTTGCTGCTTACAGAGTCATTTGGAGACACGTTTTTCAAATTCTTGCTTAAGCCCTGAACCAAACAAGGTATTTGTTAAAACAAAATAATACCAGATGATCTTCGGATGAGCTGTCAGCACTTGCAACGGCCGGCCAGCCAGCCTTACAAAACAAAATGTATTTATTGCTGACCAATCCATTTCTGGTGTCTCATAAATCTGGCTTTGTCCCTGAATTAAATCTGAAGTCTCTCTTCACCTGCAAGGATAAGAAAACAGTGCTGGGTAATTACCTCTCAGTTCTTATCATCTCGGCTGTCCTGGGAGACTCATGTAATAAGGCCTTGGATCACATTTTTGTGGGTGGAAAAAATTTGAGATGGGGATCTATCTAGTAAAGGTTCGGAAATTTATCAGTGTGTGGTCATCTTGGTTTAGCACTCTGTTGTGGTGATAACATTAATTAACAGGAGAGTCTTGAACCAGACTGAGTGAAAGGCTCCAAACATATATATTTTTTTAACCAGGCATGTGATTTCATGTTATTTCATGTGATTTCTATCTGAGAAACGTTCCATGCATGAGATGTTTCTCAGATTGTGTATTCCAATTACGGATTGTTCTTCCTGCGTGGACATAAGCGCTACAGATTTTTGGCGATATCTCAAAAAACGCCATTAACTGAAAATCGAAGTTCAGATTTTTAGGAAGAAAAATGCCCAGCGGCCCCCTTCCAGATAGTCTGTCATGTCCATTATGTCTGTGCTGTCCATTGTTATCGGTCAACCTTGTTTCGATAGACGACCCAGATGGCGTAAATTTCCTCTTTTTGTTTTTATTATAAAGTTGCATGCTGCACTGCAAGCCAAGAAGAAAAGCCATTAAAAATTCCTGAGCTGTGAGAACATTGATCTAAAAAATATCTGCTTCATTTGAGGTATTACGTTGTTTCTTCAGTGCATAGGACATATTAATATAGTATGTCAATACAAATGAATCGAAATTTGGGATGAGTGGGTGAGTCAAAGTAATTTTAAAAAAAGATCGACATTTTAAAACATTGTACAATTCTGAATGGTCGCTTATGCATACCCTTTATTATTACGCTGTCAACTTTGGGGCGAAATTTGAAAATATTAGCAGCCCCTGAAAAAAAAAGAGAAGTACATTTGTTAGTATTTTTTAGAATTGTCTACCCTTTATTATACATGACCATCTTTCCTTCACATATGTACTTGCAAATACTGCGAGGGATGATTTATTGTTAGGCGATGTGACAGTAGTCAACGCTAGAGTCTGAATATTCATCATGTGTCGTGACACTTCCAATCCTGTGCTTTTTTTCTTACATTCCTCTAACTGGACCCTGTAATAAGTCATCTGTCACCGCATGTTTGTCACATTCTTTTTTTTATTGAGCATTCTGGCTAAACATCAGCTCCAGCTTTGGCCAATTATGGCTGCAGGGGGAAAAAAAACTGGGCAGAGATGATGATGATGAAGGCAGTTTGAAACTAGAGCTTCTCAAAATGTCTGATCAAAATCGCCAAGGACTGTTGTCTCTGTGTTTGAAGTGTGTCCGTGTAAATCACACCATCAAAAAAACAGGGTCAATCCACTCTTGAGGGGGAAATTAGTCCGTTTTAACTTTGGGGTGAATTTTTTTTTTTTTTTAGGCAGCCCTTGAAAAAAATAAAAATAAAAAATAATAATAATAATTTGAGAAAATTTCAGAGATTCGTCGTACCAGTGAATTATTGAATTACCCTTACTTTGTGATCATTTTGCATTCTGTTGGTGACACCTTAGAAAGGGATTTGTCAGTACATGTATTGTATGTCTTAGGCCAATAGCCATTTAATAGCCAAAGAGACCTCTCGGCTAATGTTGTCACTGTAGCCAGTAGCCATAACTATAGCCAAAGTCACTTGATGCAGACACGGCTATGGTCTCTGTGCATATTGAAGTAGAACTAGTAATCTATCTAAAGCAGGCTCTTGAACCTGGATCTTTAAAACCCTGCAGTGATGGCTGCTGGCATGGTCAGCGCATATGCTGACATGTTTTTAATATTTCCATTGTCTTAACCACAATTGTACACACTGGTCAGCTCATATGCCCGGATATCCCAAGCTGACCATGCCACATCATCCCAGAGGGAGAGGGTGTCAATCAAAAGGGGTCGGTGATTTGGTTAGGAAGGGGGCAGGACAAAAACTCTGCCAGCATCCTCTGTGTACAAAATCGATATGTCAATTGTCAATGGTAGATGAAACCAGATTATAAAAACTAATTAATTAAGCAAAACAAAAAAAATGTTAACAACATGTGAACAACACACTTAGAAAAGAAAATTGCTAATAAAATGCAAATTAAACCGTCTAAACCGATGGGAAAAAGCTTGGAAGCATGTGCTGACAACATTACAACGGGTGTGTTGCTGGTTACTGGTTGCAACTAAACAGGTCCCTCGCTTGATGAGGTTTTAACGTTAGTTGCTCTTGAATGGAATGGGTACCAGCATTCTTATTTCACTAAAAACCTTTGCTTCATTCAGGCCTCTCTGGAAGGGCCCATTTTACGGCTCTATTCGTTCATTCATGGAGGCTGGAAATAAATGTTGAATTTAAAGCACAATTGAATGTTTCTATCTATAGATCGAGGTTGTCTGCTCTTAGAGGCTTGCATCTCTGCAGAGCTCCAAAATGACTCTGTGCTCTTTGTGGACATCCAGAGTCCCCCCATAGCCGTCTGGCATTTTTTTACGTCTCAGTACAGTCCAGTGATTTCTTTCCTTTCCAATCTCATCACCGTTTTTTCTGTTTGAAAAGTTGCTTTGCGCTTCGGCTAATCATGAAAAAGGAGGCAATTGCATCACAAAGCCTATATATAACTCTTGATGGTCAGAGAGATGCTCGCATTTTTCAGGAGAAAAAAAAACCCACATGAATGGCAGACAAAGAACTCTTTCAAAAGATATTGAATACAGAAAGTAGTTGGTGTTGAAGGTAGGGTCATAAATTGGTAACTACTCCAAAAACTAATGACCATAATCAACTTACTTGGTGAGAGGCACTGCAGCTGTTGATAGCATAAACTATTTTGGGAAAGGATGCCCTTCGAAGTAATGTGGCTTGGATCATTTTTCAGCCAAACACATTTGAATCTGATGAGAAACGATTCATGCATGAATTGTTTCTCGTTGGTATACATTTGCGAATGCTGCGGCCAGAGATGCAGTTGGTACCCACTGTCACCTCGCTAAACATGGATGGATTCAACATTCTTGCGACAATACTTGCTGTTTTCTCAGCAAGTAGACACTGTATTCAGCTGAAACTTTCACCGGTGACTTTTATTGTATCTTTCGTTGTAATTATGCCTATAAACCAGCATTACATTTACAAAAAAACAATCTATGACCTGACCTTTAAGCTTTTATTTGGATTCAAACAGAATTGTTTTTTAATTACAAATGGTATTCAGTATAAAAAACAACTATAAACTAACAGTGCCAAATTATCTTTGTTTTAGTCCTGATCTTTATTTTAAATGCCTTGTACTCTTTTGTCAGTAAATAATCAAGCAATAATGCTAAAATCCTACCTGCTCCACATTGCCGCACCTCATCTTGAAGTTATGCTGAGCAATTGAAAGCCATGTCGGCATAGTTTTTGAAGAAGGAAATTTCCAAGGAAGAAAAAGGGGGAATTTTATTCTGAAGGTCCTGTTCAGAATGAAATGGACCTTGGATAAATTAGCACATGAGTGATGCTGGAGTGTCTGGTGAGGCATTGGAATGCTGATGGGTCTCCGTTCTTTGTTTTCGTTTCTGTATTATTTTAATTTTTTTCCCCCTCTTTTAAATTCTGCACCAAAAGCTCACATGGGGGGGGACCATCTTGTGCATGTAGATTTTTCTCCTTAAAGGTACAGACAGTATTGGTTGGTAGAGCTGACAAAATAGTTACAGACAAGTGGTTCGTGTTTTGCGCGATCAACCATCCTACTTGAAATAACAAACCTGTGAACATTTTGTGCTTAACCCCTTGGGTGAGTCAGGAGAAAATAGTGAAAAATCATGCACAATTTTACGCATGTAAACACATTTTCATCAATTTTGAAAGTCACAAATGAAATCAGCTGTTTGTGTTTTGTGGAGTTCTCAGATACAGTTTTCTTGAATATGACTTCATATCAGAGGGAAATATTTCACTGAAAAAGTGGTTTTAGTATGAACTTTATAATCAGTAAGCTTTAATTAAGACTAAAATTAAACAATGACGGTTTTTTTTCCTTACCAATCCAAACCGACAACTTTTTGTTTTTATATATTCACATGAAAACGACAGATAGCTCAAAACAGAGTCTGTAAAAGACACCTCGATACTTGTCTGATATGGCTCAGGGAAAGGAAGACGGTCCAGGACTGATACTTCATGGAGGCAACAGAGGCAATTGCCTCCATGCCCCTGGCATTTGCCTCCATGCCCCTGGTCATTGCTGTTGCTGCCCCTTGAAATGTTCCAGTAGAAATGGTTAATTCCCTCAAAGAGGTGCCCTTTGAAAAAAAAACTGCCTCGCCTATTACACGAGTGACGTATCATGCATGGGAGTCACCAAGGTGACATCAACTTTACAGGGGTTACCCGCGGACTTGTTCAAAGTTTACTTTTTGATAGCAAAGTATCGCATTCAGACGATCACCGATTCTCCCTATCTTTGTAGATGTGCACAGCCACAATCATGGGTACACTTTTTGTTACAAAGACACCAAATGAACAACACATTAATATTGAGTAACTCTTTGCAGATCTTGTATTCGACAAACTCAAGTACTTTCTACTCTTCATTCACACACCGCATGGTTAGTTAATTTACAAACAACATTGAGATAACTGTTGCAACACTGGTTTTCAAACTGTTGTTCATAACATGGACACGAAAAAAAAAGTGTAAAAGTACCCATGATTGTGGCTGTGCACAGCTGCAAATGACAGCAGGGACTCAGTGAGGTTACCCTTTGAGATTGCTGCAGTGGACTCTTGTTATAACAAGATCGCTGGGACTGGCCAACTTACCTCTTTATAAGAGGAGCTTTTTATAAGAGGACAGCAAAACACAAAGCAGAATAATGAGATTCGGGACTTCAGAATGAACTCTTTCTAAGTGTAACCTCTTTATCTTACGGTGCTCTTTATAACAAGGGTTGACTGCAGTTGGTTTTTGTTGTTGTTGTTAGTTGTTACCACCTCATTAAAATGGCCCCTGGGCAGAGGGCTAAATATTACCTACTCAGTGGTAATCTCTGTGGTATGCAGAGGATGATGATGATGAGGATGATAAAATGTTTGTTCACTTCATCTCCTCTGGTATTTCAGTGACATGTCACTTCCTTGGTTTGTCTCACCCTTGCTCTATGGTCTCACAGTGGGTTTCATTGATGTTGAATTTCAGGCTGAAACTTGCCAAGTTTACCCCATTGTTGCGCTTATCCAATTGCTTCTTATATATATATATATATATATATATGGTTGACTTTTTTACTGACTAGTAATTTTATTATGTTTTAAATTTTAAGTTTATCCAATTGCTTACATTTTTACAACGGTTAAAGGTACACGTTGCCTTGGATTGGTCAAGTTGGTCTATAAAAAGCGTTTGTAACCTTTTATTATCAAATGCAAATGGTTAGAAAGATGTTTGAAAAGTAGAATACAATGATCCACACAAATATGCCTCGAAATTGCGTGGTTTTACTTGAACTTTGCGAAACTAACATGGTCGGCCATTTTGTGGAGTCAAATTTTGACTCCATAAAATGGCCGACTGTGTTAGTTCACGGTGTAAAAGGAAAACCACGCAATTTCAAGGCATATTTGTGTGGATCATTGTATTCTACTTTTAAAACATCTTTCTAACCATATGCATCTTATAACAAACGGTTTACGAACGCTTTTTTTTATTTAGACCAACTCGGCCGATTCAGGGCAACGTGTACCTTTGATATCTTCTCCTAATTCAGCCCTTGGCTGCCATGGGTGAAAGTACTGTTTTAATAAACCATGAATAATAATAATAATAATAATGATAATAATAAATTTGATGAGAACATTTGCAGACGTGCAACTTCCTCAGCTGCTTACATCTTTCTTCTTCCTTTTTAGTAGCACCGAAATTTGAGAACTGAAAAACGCCGTTGTTAGTTTGTGTACTTTAAACAGTTTTCTCTTTCGTAGCATATATACCCAAACTCACATAATACGTCTTACCTTGGAAAATATGCATCTGAGAGGAAATAAGCAAAGCTTCAGTTTGAAATTTTCAAAATTACTGGTTTTTAGTCATTTTGCAAAATTGTATTGCGTCTTGCTCTCTGTTGTGTCGGAAACAGCACTATTATAATGAACTAGTATACAGGACAATACTAACTCGATCCAGAAAGAGTCAGCAGACAGACGGTTGTACCTTATCTTGATTCAAGAGGGTATAAAGTGCACTTGGTTTTGCCCGGAAAGAAGCTACTCCGTCAACATTGCCGACATTATACCTCATCTTTATACCACAGATGTACCGAATGCAGATGTTTCATGCATAAATCTTTACATCTCTGTTTAGTTTGTTTGATCAGGCATGCCTCCGACTCTTTCTGTCTCACTTGCTCTGCCCTCTTCCTTCACCCGGCAGCAGACAGAGAGGTAGTTAGACTGCACTCAAGGCAGTAATTCTCACTGCCCGCATTCTTCATGGTTCATGGTCAATCCATACAACATCTTGATATTGACAACATACTGATTAAGGGTTGGGTTGGAGTCTAATTATTGGCAATCAACCAAGAGTACATCCCCCCCCCCGTCTCTTCTACGTGTCTGGGATGAAGAAATGGAAGGGTGGAGAATTGAGAATAAGAGTTAAGTAGTTTAAACCAAGGAGGAGGGGGGGGGGACCTCATGGTCCTAATTGCCTGGATGCAAGAGCTCTGACCCTACCAGTGAGGAAGGTCAAGAGGCTCATTGAGTGGCTATATGCATTAAAAGTGTTGCTATGTCTTTCTTTAGTCCGCTGGGTTCCAGGCTTGGACACAATGTTCTTGGTGTGGTCTTTATGTATGTCCTGTAGAGTAGAGCAAAACGAGGCACTTCTTTTTGGTGTTCTAAGCTGTCCCTGTATAAATTTGAAGAGATCAGACAGGGCATGGCTTTTTCAGTTACTACAAGCTACTGTAACATTCCACAATGCCGCAGTGATTCAGCGTAGTTACATAGGTCAATTGGTCCCCATACCCAAATGTTAACTCAATGTTGTACCGTGGTTTCTTTTTACATTTCCCAGTGGTGTATTGCGATTATGCATGCGCACACATGTACACCCAACTTTGACTCGACTGGCAGCTCATGATACTACGGGGGAGTTTTAAGGAGGTCATAGAGGCATTTTGCCTCAGCTTTGTTTTTTTCGGTTTTGGTTTCATGGTTTGTTAATGGTTCCTCTGTTGTCCTCATGTTTGGTTTTGAAAACAAACGTTCCTGCATACTTTGTATAGACCATTTCACCTGTGACATCACACATTTGCAAAAGAGCCACAGAGCACGAACTTCCTGCAGGCACGATTTGTACACAGCGCAATGGAAGAACAAAATCAATCTTACAATTATTGCATTTTCTGATTTTCATCAATTTTTCATATGAAGAAAGAGGCACATCTCAAAACTTGTTCAGCTGTTTTTGTTATAAATCTTGAAATAAAGACCCAAAATGTAAAATTTCCCGTATAACCGGTGTAGTATCTTGCCTGCCAGAAAGGCCTTGGAATGTACAAGGTCACTTTTTTTGTAAACAAAGGTTACATGGTCAGTTACACCTGTGCCTTGTTCTCCATCATGATGCTGCTTACCACAGAATTCTGCGCTTACGGTGCCAGGTAAAGCGTGTGATTCTATGGGTCATAAGCGCAGAAGTCCGTGGTAAGCATGAAATTAGGACCTAGTCTTTTCCATTCGGGAATGAATCTCAAAGCCTGCATCACTTTAATTTTTTTGATACTGTGTTGGATTTGTATTTACTCCTGTCGTGTCCCAATAACCTCTTTAAAGGAAGGTAGACACAATATACTTTAATAGACTGTAAGTCTATTTATTGCGTGTATTCAAATGTTTGGAACTCTTTAAAGTGCTTGGTTTTGCTTTTTTTTCACACAATGAGTGTACGTGGGAACTCAAGATTTTCTAAAAATGTTTGAACACACTCAGTTGCATGGTCTGGGGGTAAAGTCTGTTTGGTTTGGGTGTTTACAATGTACTAAGAAGGTTTACTCCGGAGTCAAATGGCACCCTCGTGTCGTGTCTATCTTTATCTTTAAAAAAAAAGGCCAACTTGTGACTCACGTTCAGACCTGAACAGGGACAACCCCTGCTAAAGGAAGACCTACATGTAATTGATTAGCTCGTACGTCTCATGTAAAAATGCTCTTTACTTTCTATGTTTCCCCTCACACGACGATTTCACGCACGTCCTTGGTATTAACTTACGCTAGCGGAAGATTTTGTCGTAGGTCCGCACCTTTGACAAAATATATCAATGTTTGAGAAGATATCACAATTAAGGGACCTTGGATGGTGAAAAAATTGTTTTCCTTTCACAGGATTTGCATTTTGTAAAACTTCGCAACCATCGCTCTCATGTAAATTGAAAAGGGCTTTTGGCAAGTGCTGTACTTTTACAGGCAGGTCAAATAATATGACTCAAATCTACTGGTTCACTGATAATCAACTCTTGGTTTTATAGAAGGGGAAAAGTGAATTGTAGGCTGCAAAATTGTATAGACATAAATAATGTTTTAATCGACTTGCCCTTTGAGACACTGGAACCAAGGACCTCGTTATATACCATTGACCTCTGTGGAAGAACTAGAGCACTGTACATGTGGTCTGAGGACTTGAGATGTCAGAACATATGGCAAGTCATGTTGAGAAGAGACTGACCAGACTGTGGGGTAGTCCGGGACAAGACCAATTGCTAGACAGTGGTGGGTTTGGTTAACGAGCATTTCTGCATTTTTAGTAAATTATTATCAACACTACTATTTATATTCACACCGGCTACTGTCTGACCACACTTAATATCATCCACTGTGATTTTGAATAATAGATAAGCTATGCATGTCTGGAATGTGATATGATGTGGTGAACGCATCTACACAGCAAGAGAAAAACACTGGGTTAGTTTTGCCATGTGGCTGGCCCTGTGCACAGTCGTGCCACCATACACGACCAGTGCAGTTATAAATGGTTTCAACTGGTTGGTCGGCTGGCTGATTGATGTTTTCAAGAGTAAGGGTGAATGATTGTTATGGCACAAAATATTCAAAGTTGTCAGATTGATGGCACACCTTGAGCCAGCACCAATTGCTGAGCACAGAAAACCGTAGTTTGCCCTTAGTTTGCCCAAAACATGCTTAAGACAAAGTGCCATCTGAAATGGCATGTTAAGTGTTTTGTTTGCAGCTTACACATACTTTTCATTTTAAAACGCAAACATCTAACTTCCATTTTCTAGTTTTTACCTTATTTTGATTTCTTTTTTCTGTTTTTGTTTTATTAATTGGTTTATTGCTAAAAATCATATTGCAGCCAAAAGCTGAGTTACATGAAATTTACGATATTGAAAATTACAATATTAAAACCTAGAACAAGAAACAAAAATATATAGAAGTACATACTTAAATGATACAATCAGTCCCTTACATAATAACAATTTGCTACATGTGTAACCATTCTGTTTTGTACTGGCCTCTGGCGACCGAGCGGGCAAGCTCGATGGTCTAGTGGTAGGACATCTGCTCCAGAATGGCAATAGTCGTGGGTTCAAATCCTACCCGAGTAATATGCTGTAGATTTTTTACTCACATGACTCAGGTAAAGTACAGAATATACAGTGCAGAG
Source organism: Pycnopodia helianthoides (assembly GCA_032158295.1). Classification (NCBI taxonomy): domain Eukaryota; kingdom Metazoa; phylum Echinodermata; class Asteroidea; order Forcipulatida; family Asteriidae; genus Pycnopodia; species Pycnopodia helianthoides. The sequence goes on from CM063251.1 coordinate 15,802,540, forward strand.
AGACTGCCAACATTAGGGCTAGATAGCTCAAGTTGGTAGCGCGCTGGCACGTTAATCCGGAGGACACAGGTTCAAATCCCGCTGTAGTAAATTTTTCTTTGTTCAACAAAAATTATTTGAAATTTACCCTGTCAGTTTCCCGTGTGGTTTATTACTTAATATAAAATTCTCTAATTCAGTTTTTTTGGGTGGCGATGGCCTCGCTGTTGGTCGGTTGAGTTGGTCTGGTTTGTCCGTTCATGCTCTACGGTCGGACTGCTGCAGCAGGAGGTCTGTGAGAGCGGTCAGATGATTGTTCCTGGAAACTAACTGAATTGTGAACAACAAGGTCTTGCACCAAGACTCCTCCTGTCCAGTTCGTATCAGTATAATCGTAGAGAGCAGTCTGCAGTACAATCATGGCGGCATTGGAATACATGCGCATGTATGCAATTAAAGCCAGCTGTTATAAACTGCTTGATCAGTCACACCTGTGCTAATTGAAGGGTGGCTTGAGGGTGAAAAATTACATACGTGGCCAACATTTTACAGGGGTTAGATTAAGCGCAATAATTACTCATGCCTGACCTACATTACATTTTTTTGTCCTTCATGGAAATTGAAATCGAGTGTACGGTTTTCACCTAATTTGGCATCAGACAGAAGCATAGAGGCAGAAAGTAACGGTGACTGTGGTGTGGGGGAAGGGGTTGGGGAGATAAAAGACAAAGCTTAAAGTCATTGTTATATTAAAGGGAGGGTTGTTTGGTAATTACTCCAAAAATTAATGACCAGGAAAAATAACTTGGTAAGAAGCACTGCAGCTGTTGATAATGTTTAACATTTTGGGGGTTTTAGAGAGAGGGATTTCAAAACATTTCATTCTGAGAAACGTTTTTTCACATTGTGTATTCCAATTTGGATTATTCTTCCTGCGTGGACCTAACCGCTCCAGATTTTTCGGCGATATCTCAAAAATGCTACCACCTTTTAAAATGAAATTTTCACAGGTCAATTTTATTGTTTTGATGTATATTTATATAGGATTAAAATGTATCCTTTTTCTACATGAAGAAACCTTATAATCAAAAAATGCAAAATCCTCATTTAGTTTATAAAATCATCTTGCATGAAATAACTGCTACGCAAGTCCAGGCTGGATAATCTTCCTACTTTAGTCTGATTTATGAATTTATCCCCCCTCAAAATCAGCAAAGTTGATTATAAAAGCCTGAAAAGTCTATAAAAGCCGATACCGTAGGTCAGCCATTGTACTCAATTTTGTCCTAAGGGCAGAAAGTCATGCGTGGCGTGTGTTAACAAAAGAAATAAGAAAACAGGGTTGTATTTGTGATGTGGCGAGTCGTGGCCGAGCGGTTTAAGGGCACTGCGCTCGGTCTCTGGTGTTTCTGATCTACTGTGTGTGGTTCAAGTCCCGGTCGTGACACTTGTGTCCTTGAGCAAGACACTTTACCATACTTGCTTTGTTCCTTCGGTTGGGACATTAAGCCTAGAACTGGGTAAAAGAATCCAGAACACTTATCCTGGAAGAGTAGGGCTTAACCCCGGTGTTTCTGGTTCACATAGCAAGTACCCTTGTTTTACAGGTTACCTAAGGCTTGTGAGCTACAGTGATTAAAGGCCCTGTACACTATTGGTAAGATCGAAAAACATGAATGTTCACAGATTCGCACACTTACATGATTTAAAGTAAGTAATGGTAGTAAAGGGTTCCTTAAAATATTTCTGCCTAAAATGCTATTGTTTCTGAGAAATTAGTAAAAACAGTAGTTTTTACCACGCATGGTAAAAACTTGATGTTTGAAAAAACAGAAAACACATAAGGTCTCTTTCCACTATTCTCTCGTGACCTCGATGACCAATTGAGCTCAAACTTTCACAGGTTTGTTTGTTCATGCATATGTTGAATCACACAAAACATGAACACTGTCTGCGACTATTTTTGTCAGCTCTACCAATCCTGTATAATACCTTTAAAGTTTCATTACCAGAAATATATTATAATAATAAAAGGAGAAAATGAATATCTACATGATAAATATACAGCAATAAATAAAGTTTATTAAGAGAGAGGGAAGAAAGGAAGTTGGTTGGAATCATCATAATTTCTTGTCATACTCTGTCGAGACTTGAAAGTACACAAAGCCTCAATGTGTCTACCCCACTCCCCCCCCCACATATATTTTTACCCAAGACATGAAGCTTCAATGGCTCCTCCTTCCTCCTAAATATTCACGTATAATTGACAGGATCAATCATTCTTGTAAGAAAATTGAGAGTTTCATTGGAAGCGACAGGAGTCTTTAAGAAAATGTTATCAAAAGTAATTACCCGCTATGTTAAAATTAAAAACACAAAAATATCATTAGATTACCTACCACTAACTAAACCTTCCCTCAGCGCTTCCTCTAATTATGCAGTCTTTTGGCGACGCTACTCCTGGCTGGAAAATGTTGACGCAACATGAGACATGACTGATAGTTCATGTTAAGCGCTGCATTATTTTTTTTAATAAGTGCTCGTACATTGAGATGATGTCCTACGTTTTTTATTTTTAATAGCCCCCCAAGCTCTCCGAGTCCTGCGTAACCGAGGATGTTTATTTGTGTTTATACAACGGACAAAAAATGCGCCGTTGGGATGGGTACAGGGGGACTCTGCAGGAGGAGAAATGGCGAAGGCCCATGTTGATCTGTGATTGACTATTCAAGTTTAAGTGATGTAATAATGGCATCGGGAGTAGAGAATATGACTTTGGTTTTTTACCCTGGCAGGCCTTGCACTTAAAGGGAGGGTATATCTTTGGTAATTACTCCAAAACTTAATGACCATAAAAATCTGACTTGGTATAAAGAAGCACTGCAGCTGTTGATAATGTCTAAAGATAATGAGAAACGATTCCCTTCTAAGGAATGCGGTTTTAGGAAAGGGGATTCAAGCAAATTTCAATCTGAGAAACATTTCATGCATGAATCGTTTCTCAGATTGTGTATTCCAATTATGGATTATTTTTCCTGCATGGACATAACTGCTCCAGATTTTCGGCGATATCTCAAAAAACGCTCCCAACTTTTGAAAGGAAATGTTCACAAGTTCGTTGTATTATGTTCATCTACATTTATATAGGATTAAAACAATTTAACGGTTCCAAAAACCAAAGGTATGCTTCGCCTTTAAGCTTCGACACATATTTGGGAAGGTGAGAGACGTTGCCGCCTCGCTGTCTCATTATGTATTTTGAAGACAGATGCATTCATAATTAGACATCTCCTTTACAGGCCTCGAATTTCATTTTCAAAAGGGCACTGGCAATTTCCCCAAAATGAAGGGCAACCCAATGAGGAAAATTTGAATTTGTATTGAAGGTTTTTAAGGGCACCCACAGCAATTGCTGCGGTGCCGTGGCGAAATTCGAGGCCTGCTTTTTACTCATCTACATGTAGATACATGTAATAATTTTGATTATCAGAAAACTGAATAGTATTTTATTCAGCTAAAGACTCTCTTTTAGTGTAAAGAAGAAACACAATTGAACAAATGAAATCCTGTGTGTATTTGTTGTGCTGTTCATTCGTATCAAATTCCTCTTTTCCCACCGTCACACACTGTTCCCCTTGTTGTTTACCTTTGAATTCGGAAAGTATTAGATTTCTTGGTATACGTTTGTGCGGAGGGTAGGGCAATAAAAGAAGGGCGATTAATAATACGTTTCTCTGAACAAGGATTTTTGAGTTCAGGGAAGTCCAACAAGGGGGAGCTGTCATTGTTATTGTGTGGCCAACTGGTGGTCCTTATGCAAATGGAGGGAACCCAGTAAGTGGCTAATGGGGCATGAAGGGGATTTCATGCAAACAGAGAAACCCAAGTTAAAGCCCATAGGAAGTGTGTCTGTTTTTTTGTTGTTACTGATTTTTTTTCTCCCACCACCCCCCCCCCCCCTAAGTGATTGGCAGTGACATGATGGGCCAGTGACCAACAGTGGAGATGTTGTGTTGGTTTATTCATAGGAAAAGGAAGCCATTGTTGTGTTAATTCCTTTTAATGGGGGGATTAAAGAGTGTTAACTTGTTGTTTGTGGTAATGAGATTTGGAGGAAGGGATTGTGATGGTGGTGGGGGGGGGGGCTTAACCATGGATGGCATAATTAGCAATGTCAGAAGAGGTAGTGCAGTAGTAGGAAGGTCGGAGCTCTGAAGGCAAACTCTGTTCAGTATCCATGTAGAATCCCGGGCAAGAAAACACAGCTGTCTGATCTGTTGAGTTTTCTACTGATGAGCAGTGGCATTCTCTTGGGTTCTTGTCTTCTTCTTTTTTTTCTTCTTCCTGGAGCTGGACACTCTTTATGTGACGAAACACAACAACAGACCTCTAAACTCTCTGGGGGTCAGGCAACTAGACCCAAAGACCTACATCTGTCAACGTGACACTGTGATTGGTGTGAGTTCGGCTGCTTGATATTGCTGGATGGTGCTTCTGCTCTGCTGGCCCGGGCTGGAGCTCTACTACTTGGCTAGGCCAGGGGGGACTTAGAGAGGTGTCTGTGAGGTTATTATCTTTGAGAGAGTGTCCAAGGGTTTGATGACAGATCGAATTGTCTCTGTTCGGAATGGTAAATAAGGAGAAGGATCCCTGTTCATTTTGTGATGTAAGTAGATGTATGGTGATATGTGATACCATTGAGGACAGATATAAAAACAATCTGGTGAAGTTTGCAGCAGTATAAAGCCAGGTTCATACTTCCTGGGAATGCGAGGCGAATTTTGACATCACAGGGCTGTTTTCGCTGCGAATGTTTCAAGGGAGTTGAGCACATTTCTGTCCGTTGTGAATTTGTGACGTCAAAATCCGCTTAGCATTCGCAGGAAGTATGAACTGGGCTTAACACTGAAATATTTATACAGTTGTTGCGGCTCTGTAAAGATCCTATTATCTTAATGTTCAGATTAGTACGCTATGATATTGATCAACTATGATTAATTATGATTTTAGTTTGAATTGAAAGCATGTGGACAACATTATTTCTAAGCAGCATTTTCTGCTTTGGTTCAAGCATGGTTCTCTTCCTCCATAGTTCAAGCAACTTTAAGAAATTGATCCTAGGACTTTTCCAATTTCCAAGTGATTTTTTTTTTTTTTTTAATTTTTTTTATTATAAATCTTCCTGGACTCGTGGTAGTGGACCAGTGGATATTCCAAGCCCTGTTCTTACTTTCGATTTTGTAAAAATCATTCCGTAGCTTGTTTACGACCAAAGTCCCATCTCATCGGAAAATGTTTCCCTTTCAACTATTTCTAAAAGTACGGATGTTATTCATCAACCGTGAAACCCATGACGAGCTTTCCTGTTAACAAAGCCAACAAAAACTTTCAATGTCAGTATACTTGTAACACTCCTCATTTCTAAAAGACAACCTTGACTTTAAAATGTTTCACAGGTGATTATTTTGACATTTGATTTTCGCAGTAAATCCCGCTCCCTTTTGTCTTCATTGTTGTCAGTAGTTCCCATGTTTGAAGGACTTGCTTTATGGATGCATTTTAAATCCTGCTTTGGGTCAAGGAACTTATCTTGGTAAAAGCATGGGAAAGGAACTCTGTCACAAAAGCTGCCTGGGTAAAGACCATGTAACCCTTGTTTATACAAAAAGAGCGACCTTGTACATTCCAGGTTATTACCGGGCAGGCAAGATACAACACTGGTCATATACTGGAAATTTTACATTTTGTGTTGTACTTTCCAAATAAGTTCAAGAGTTGTAACAAATAACAGCTGAACTAGTTTTAAGATGTGCCCCCTTTTCTTCATATCAAAAGTTGATGAAAATCAGACAGTGCAATCTCCATAAAAGGATAAGGCTTTAAGTGTTCTTCCATTGGGCTGTCTACAAATTGTGCATGCAATTTTATTGTATATAAAATTATCTACATTTAAGGATTTAAAAAAATTAAACCTTTCCCCAAACCAAAGGTATACTCTGCCTAAAACTTTTAAGCCTCGTGATTTATTTAGGCTAAATATTTGAAGCCCTCGTGAGGTTGTTTATTCGATGGTGTGAAAGATCCCAATCCCAACTTCTTGAAGATTACAATGCATTGTGTAACTTGGGCTGAGGTTACATCTGTTACTAGTTATTGTTATTCTTGTTAATAAAGTTTGGGGTTCATTACTTGACATTGTTAACCCTCCTACTGTCAGTGACTCTTGGCAACATTTTCCAGTGAGTTGACCAACCATTTGAAACCGTTCGACTGCCAAGGTTGTGTACAGTGGCACAACTGTGCATGGTACTGTGTACATGCGTTCCCTCATGGTATCATATTGCAGGCTGACATAGTTGATCTATCATTCAAAACCACAGTGAATGGTATTGAATGGTCAGACAGCAAGATGGTTAATAAACACTGCATGGACCTTTTTTGATGCAGTTTATGAAATGTAGAAGTGAAAAATGTGTGTATGACAGGCATAAAGTTCTTCCTATACATTTGTCCAATTTCTGATTTTTTTGTTTGCTCCGTCAGAAAAATCGTTTTTAAATAGTATGAAAAACTACAAAGCCTATACCAAATGTACATTTAGGTCAGCCCTTGTTCTCATTAAAATTGTCCTACCCTTTTTCTAAGCGACAAATATCATTTCTGTTATGATTGTGCTATTAATAGCCATGCAACTTTTCAGCTGATTTTCTATTTTTTCTTCATTTTGGCTGCCATTTAAAACTGAAAAACATTGTACAAAGTTTAGTTTCCGATGAAAGTACACAATTCTATGCTAACAAGGGTGTTTTTTTCTTTCATTATTTTCTTGCAACTTAGATGACCAATCAAGCCCAAATGTTCACATGTTTGTTATTGTATGCATATGTTGGGATACACCAAGCGAGAATAAATTACTAAAATTACCAAAAGTGTATCCTGCCTTAAATAACAACCAGGTTTTTCTCCACTTCTGAAGATCTCCTCTCCTCAGTAGTGTCATCTCTTGTCAATTCTGTGGCATGGTTTCCACCGCAGTGTTTGAATTCGCATCTCCACCTTGAAGTTTGCTGGCCTCTTAATCTGACTCATAACAATAATACCCCGTTCTCATGAGTCTGTCTGCTGTCGTGCCTTCAAGCTAGACTAGACGTAGAGTCAATTTTCTCGTTTTGATTACCGCCCAGCACACAAATGCTCTGGAGAATCTCTGCTACCCTGTGTTGTGTAGATCCCATCTTCTGCCTGACAGGAGTGCGTGATGTTGGCATAGTCTGGTCTCAGTGATCAGAGTAGTGAGTCTAGATTCTCCTCCATGGTCTAACCACACCCCCCCCCCCCACAGTTGAAGATGTGTTTAAATCGGGGCCACTGACACCTCATGATACTCTAGCAGTTCATTTTAATTACACATATTGCCACCTTGCCTCAATTATTCAAAACGCATTTGATTGTTTTCCTTGTGGCTTCACCATCATGTAAAAGGCAAGGCTTGACATTCTAGTCACAAGAAAAAAGATAATCCCATCTTCAGATCAGCTTCCTAATCCCCTTAAGCCATCGCAGGATTACACGCTGAAGGCTTTTATGATTGGGAGATTGAAACCAGCAAATGAGATCCGCTGAAGGAAGGGGGATTTCAAGGTGTACTGCCTGGATACTTGTTTTTTTAAAATTTTGTATACACCATCCAGCCATGTGCAGGCCTATTTCATGGAGGCAATGAAAGCTATCGCCTCCATGCCCCTGGTCATTGCCTTAGGCTTGTTGGTGCCCCTTCAAAATGTTCCAGTGGAAATTGTAGTTTCGCTTGTAGAGGTGCCCTTCCATAAGGAAGAACTGCCTTGCCCTAATCACTCACAAGAACTAAGTATCAGGCTTGATGCTGATCACTGTAAACTTAGAGGCAGGGTACACTTTTGGTAATTGTCAAAGACTAGTATCCTCACATGGTGTATCCCAATGTATGCATGAAATAACAAACCTGTGAAAAGTTGGGTTCAATTGGTCGTCGAAGTTGCAAGAAAATAATGGATGAAAAAAACACACCCCTGTTGCATAGAATTGTTTGCTTTCAGATGCCTGAAAAAAGGCTTCATGCCTGAAGCATTAACCAAGTTTGTTTTTATGGCAATGTATTTCTTGAGTAATTACCAAAAGTATCCACTGCCTTAAAAGTAGCCAAAAATCTCATTATAACTACTGGATTGCGACTGTTATTGGGAAGAACAACTTCATAATGGGTCCAGCAGAGAGCTATATGTTTAGATTGTTACTTTAGCGCCTAACTGGAATGTACTGTGTCATTTTACTGTATTGTTTGTTTTCTTAACTTTTTCCCACATCGATGAGCCTGAGGTTGTTGGTTTAATCAGATTTTCTTGGTTGCTGTCTCCTCTTTACCCTGCCTGATGCCTATGAGTTTTCTCTCCGATATACAAATTTCAGGCATTTCAGTCTTGGGATCTCAGCATTTCAGCTGTCCATTTTTTTAAAATATGTGTATTATGTTATAAATCGCAGTGTGATTGCTGGAGATGAAACTGGTTATGTTAGAACCAGGGGTTTGATTTCACAAAACACTAGGATTCATCTTGAGATGAGGTGTCAATATCGCCATGGTGACTTGTGTTGTGAAACTTTACACTTTACTTAAGCAATTAAGATTGATACACATCTTAAGATCAATATTAGCTCTTTGTGAAATCGGCCAAGGAGGGTTTCTTTTTTCTTTTTTTTCCTGCCTGATCACTTTGTTTACTCGCAGTTATAGAGGACACCGTAATAAAGACGTATCCATTATTGGAGCTGTATTACATAGCGTAATTCATTTTCTTGAAGTGATCGATATCAGGGCCATGCAAAGATGGAACTCATCAATCATCCTAGATCTTGAACACCATCTTATTAAATCCACCCTCTCGCTCAAGGAGAGGCAGAGAGGCAGAGAGAAGACAACCACCACTGCATACTGTTGGTTTAAGAGTTGTTTGTTGATTGGTGTTCATCATCCACACTTTAAAGGAAGGAAACAACCGCATCAGTTTTTCTCTTCAAAAATTATCAGGGTTTTTTTTTTTTACTTCAGAAAAATTGAGAAGTTTTTAGAATAGGTTATCACCCAGTGAGGCAATACACTGACATCATCAGTTGATTTGACATCATCCTCAATGGCTCAAAGGAATGTGATTTTTTCCCCAACTTGTCTTCCCGTGGATTTGGACGAAGTTTTGTTGAGAGAGTAAAGCTTCTGAGATCAAGGAATCGAGAGATATTTTGACCATTGTGTATGAACTGGATAAGGTGTCTTTTTGAGCAGCTTATTTGTAGAAATCGCCAAAATGGCCCGATAAGGTGTCTGTAAACCAGGGCTCAATTTCATGTATTGCTTAACAGATTTCTGCTAAGCAAAAATAAGCAGGATACCAGTCACAGAGGGTACATGTGAGATGGTGTTTGGGCTGGTAACCTTATTCTGGTAAGCAGAAATGTTTTATGCTGAGCGGGCTCTATGAAATCGATGAAAGAGAGAATAATGCCTTTCATGACATATTTTGGAACTGTAAAATTTCTGATATCAAGTGAACTTCTTCTGGGAAATGTTGGCTAGTTTATTGTTCCTTAATTACAAGTGGTTATTGATTTTTTGTTCTTGCAGTTACATCTGGCTGCCCTGGCCTCCTTGAAGGGGGAGATCATCGAGCTAAACAACCGGCTGCAGAGGGTTAGCTCAGAGAGAGATGTCTTGGACAAGAAACTGGGAAAGGCTCAGGTACGTTGGCCAGTTATTACACCCCTAGCCCTTCCAAATTACCCCCACTGTCCTTCCGATTACCCCTACTTCCACCGAGTTTAATAAACAGCCTGGATTAGCTCAGAAAGAGATGTCCTGAACAAGAAGCTTAGAAAGATTACGTGAAAAAAAACCTAATCATCACCCCCACCCCCACTCCCCTCCCCAACCTCTTCCAATCACCACTCCTTCAAGTGAGACTGTGCCTAACCCGTACCACATGTACCATCGCCAACTTTTCTTCAGCCTGGGTTGGCTCAGAAAGAGATATCCTGAACAAGAAGCTTGGATTTGGAAAGACTGCGGAAAGAACAGCCTAATCGTCACCCCCAACCTCCACCCCCCTCCCCAACCTCTTCCAATCACCACTCCTTCAAGTGAGACTGTGCATTACCAGTACCACATGTACCATCGCCAACTTTTCTTCAGAAAGAGATGTCCTGAACAAGAAGCTTGGAAAGGCTTTTTAAAAATAAGCCTAGTCATCACCCCCACCCACCCCACCCACCCATTCCCCTCCCCAACCTCTTCCAATCACCACTCCTTCAAGTGTGACTGTGCCTTACCAGTACCACACGTACCATCCCCAACTTTTCTTCTTTCCTTTCGCTCATTAAGATGGCAGACAAATTAGTAGAAAATATGATTGGTCATGTACATTAGCTTTGTAGTTTTCATCTGTTGAGAACTCAGAATTTGGGCTGTGTAGATGGGATTTGTCCGGTGCCTGACGAGGCATAAGCACTGCCGATTCCTTCTTCACTTGATGCGCGAATTTGTATAGATACAAATTGCTCATCAACAGGAATTATCGCAGTGCAAAATATGTACTGTAATCTTCGGCATGTAAGCAGTGGCTTATATCGGTGATTTTTTTGCTTTGAAAAGTTTGCTGTGGCTTATGCACCGGGCAGCTTATACGTCAAAGATTACGGTTCATGTATAATGTGTATTATCACCCACTCAATTTTACTTTCTAAGGTTGCGGTATTGCTTTTAATTGATTTTTGGTGGCTTTTTTTTTATTACCTCGATTAGCAGCTGGATTGTACTCTTAAAAAAAAAAAATCCTGTTGTACTCGCATCAAATCTGAATACGCGTGTCCGTTTCCTGTTTGTGAAAATCTGTGTACATGCACTTTGCAATCAATAACTGCATGCCGACCAACATGTGATATCCATCACCTCGCATTCTTCCACATCTCTTCACATATTACGGAATTACCCAAGCGCACAAAACAGTGTGTGGCGATTCCATTCCAAATTCCTTCTTGCCATCCCCAAAAAGCGTCTAGCACAAGAGCCGCGAAGAGCTAATCACGCAGACCATTTCCTCTTGCCCCAGAAAAAAAAAAAACAAGAAGAAGAAGTTGGGGGGGGGGATCTTCATCCGCGGCTGAGGTGTGTGAAATATGCCGAGGCAATTTGAGAAGAGGTTTCTCGGCCCACAATTAAAATGCATCAAGAGTATCGCCGTACCAGGAACTGATTGGCAAATGTCAACAGAGAACAGACAAACCGACTGGCGTCTTCCCCTCCTACGACGACCGACCGACGTCTTGAGCCCTCGGTCATGACGGCACCTTACTGCTACAGAATCATGTTTCCTCCAACTTTGTTTTTAACGTATGGATTTTTTTTCCCCATCCCCCATGCTCCCTCTACACTGAGATACTCAATCCACCAGTTGGTAGCGCGGGCGGGGTATATTTTGTCTAGATTTCCGTCCAAAACTAACATGTAATTTTTAGGGATATAGGGATCAAGGCAATCTTGTGGTTTACTTTACCATAACCTTCCTCCTCCCCCCACACCATAATTATTTTTGAAACAACATGGGGGGGGGGGGGTGGGTTAGGGTTTTTTCTTAGTTAAGCAGAGCTGAAGGCTGTGAGTTAGTTTGTTGTCTGATGAGTAATGACATTCCAATAGGTGTCACTTAATGCACTCCCAGCCTGGAGGCATATACCATGTCATTATAATCCAGAGAAAAAACTGACTACCTGTGTGTACATGCCCTAAACGACCCGATAATAATGTCTGAACAATGTCTGAACGGTCTCCAGTTGGAATTCACTGTCTGAATATGGAAACAGAAGAGAGCGGTACACAGCCTTTTTTATAGAGCGGAAGTACATGTAATTAAAGATCGTGAAAACTGCTGGCCATTTTAGCTTTTAGCGGAGGAGGATCGGCAGTCTTCTTCTTTCCGACACCGAGGCGCAGCGCTTCATTTCCGGTTGTGTTTTTAATGATGTCCTTGAAGTGTATGACATTTCTGTCTTGTAGTCGTCTCAATTAAATGGTGTTTTTTTTGCAGTTTGGTTTGAGTTTGCAAGGGAGAGCTAGACATTGGGTTATTATTGTGTAAAATTATAGTAAATTGACTCCGTCCACACCGCCACCATAACAAAATAAGCATCACATATATATCAATTGTCATCTTCAAGTAAACTTGAATCCTCGATTCTGCAATGGTCGATCCATGGCAACAACAGTGTGATAGTATTCGGTTCATATCGCACTCTACTTATTGTGCTGTTCTGGCTCCGTGACTTGCACCTTTACTGCGTGCATCAAGTTTGCTCGAAGATCAAATTTGTTATCCCACTGGCATGCATGAAACAAGGAATAATAAAGTGCGTCTGTGTCCCACATACAACTTCGGCCTTCGGTCTCATGGTCAGCGTCCTCCCTTAACAGTGGTCCGCTGGCCAAATGCCAATTAGAACACCCGCAGACCAGGCAAAATTCTCTCCCAAGTGGTCTGGCTGGCTTGTTCAGTGTTGAAAAGCATCCCTACAATGAATTTTTGACAAGTGCAAAAGCCGATGGACTAGTGAAATGAAAAGATAACAGGTTCTGCTGGCCAGTCACTGAACAAGTTAAAAAGGGAAAATTACAGAATTGGTTTTTGCTAACAAAACATTTGCTGGCAGTGTAAGCACTTTATGTAATCCACCATATACATAAACTGACAAACCTGTAGAAGTTTTAGATCGATCGGCCATCTGGATCACGAGAAAATAGTGAAAAACCGATTACACATTTGCATGAAATCATATAGATTCAACAAATGAATAAAACGCTCACTGAGCGATAAACTCCAATCGGGAAATTAGTTTATTCATTTCTCATCAAATATGGCATTTCAGACAGAAATATTTCAAGGGAGTGTTTTCTACTATCATCATCATTAGACCGTGTAAGTTTTATGTAAATCTGTTATCAAAAAGTTTATTTTACAAGTATTGCTCTTACCAATTCTGTAATGTTCCTTGAGAGCAAACCCTGATGGTACGTGGAACGATATGGAAAGGACCTTTGTCCGCGATGGGACATCAACACACTACAATAATCCCATGTTCCGCTTGTGCCCGTTTGCTAACTTTGCTTGATTTGAATCTTCTTGTGGTCCTGTGTAATGAAACTGACACTGAGCCTGGAAGTTCATCTCAGTGAAATGGGCAAGGTCATTTTCATTTTGCAAAGGGCACTTCCCTTGGATAAACTTTAAAAGTCTATAGGAAACTTTTGAAAGGGGCAAGACAAGGGCAACAGAGGACGTGGCCTTGGTGGGCCCCATCTTATTTCAGGCCGTTGACTTATTATTTTTTAGGAATTTGTACTACCATGATGCGAAATCAACAATGGTCAAGAACATTTTCCCTCTTACTCAGAAACTCAAACCTGGGTGTGGTACATAAAACAAAAAAAACATGGCAGTCGACATTGGCAGTGTGGTCCATACATGTAGCTTGATTGTCACAAAACATCATGAAGGTTTAAACTCTGTTTCCTTTGTTTATGGGTACGTTAGCAGTTATGTATGTTGTTTTCAAATATTAAACAGTAAACCACAACGGAATCTGATTGGGTAAATTTTGTTTAATTGGTTTTGATTGTACAATAAAAAGTTGTATCCCCTTCAGGTGATCCCTGTACTGTCACATTCAAGGTTGTTTTGTATCCAAAGTTGGGTGTGGTCTCTGGTTGGGCAGCTTCTGACTGTGACTGGCACAACCAATTAAATGTACAGATTGTGTATCAATTTGCTGACGTACTTGGGCGTTATTCTCTTCCAGGTGGAGCGATCGCGATTACTGCGTGAAAACGAGGACAGGTTAGACCAGCAAGCCATCAGGTACGAGGAGAGAATCACAGAGTTACACAGCGTCATAGCCGAACTGAACAAGAAAATCGACAGATCCCACGGCACGGCGTTCAGGTGAGTTTTGACCAACGGCAACACATCGGTGTTGTGTTTGTTCGATAGTCGGCAACTGTCTGCCTGTGAGTTCGTTGACTTCACAACGATGCATCACCACTCACCAGATTTTTTTGGGTGACTAAACTGATGGTAAAATATTGATTCAAATTATCACATCGCCAATTTTCCTTGAGTTGAGGAAGATATCAAATTTCATTTAAGACTCTGAAGGAAAATATCCATCAACGAATTAAGATAGTAAGTTAAAAGATACAATGATTTATTGTTATCTTGTTACAAATACTTCTTTCATTGTGCTTGACACACACAAAAGGTTTTTATTCTCCCGATTTTGAAACATCCTCATCTGTCAAAATTTTTTCAGAAAAAAAAAATGTATGCATTTTTTGTTGCCTTTTGGCAAAAAATGGTTGTAAATTATGTGAAGTTTTCTTGATCATTGATCTAGATATGTTATGTCCATTGAGACATCATAGCTGCTGCACCCGTGAACCAACCACAAATAGACACATTCTCTGACCCAGTTCCATTCGCACAAAAAGCAACAGATGGTCCCGATAGAAGGGTTGTTCCTCGACCCCTCGACGTCTGCCCCGTAATAGAAACGTGTCCCAATTCCGAATTCATAAAACATCGCTTTACGGCCGAGTAAGAATTAAGTCCTCGATTTAGAATTCACAGCGTGTGATCCAAAGAACAGGCGACACGACTTCCTTCCGACGAGGGGGTCGACTCGTGGGTCGTGGGGGTCGAGGGGTTTTAGAACAACCCTTGATCTAGACGCCATCTTTACGGGCAACTTGGTTTTTGGCCTGAGCGATGTAAAGCGTTCCATCTTATTCTATACAGTCAAGTGGTTCACCGACCAATCATGCAAAACCCTGCATGCAGTATTTACACAAAACGCATAGGTGTGCGTTCAAAAGTTATGTAGAATTGCCCGTAAAGGTAAAGATGGCCGACTTAACACTGTGTGACATCACGTGGGAACTGTAATGCGCTGGTCATTTCCCAACAAAAGAATTTTCCATGATGATAAACCATGATGTCTGTGTCAAACATCAAACATTTCTTAAGTAGATGAAAAAAATCGCTTGTTTGTCTCCCCCCCCCCCCCCAGGATACTTTCACTTGGAAATTGTAATTGGAAAAAATTGGGCATACAAGTGTAGTAATGGTTTACAACAACAAGAAAACTCATGGTCAGAAAGGGTTAACATCTCCGTTTGGTTTTTTGTTCTGTGCCTAATGTCACATACGGGAGACTGACTCATACTGGCCAAATGAAGCCTACACGTACAATGCACACACGCGCTCTCCTCCGTTCCTATTGCCCTTCTGAAAATAATAAACCTTGCAGAGGAATTCATTGTTATGATTACTGGCGTGGTTGGACATTCAGAGAGCTGATAGAAAAGGGGGATTGAGGCTCGGATCTGGGCACAAGAGTACCTGATGTATCAACAAACCGTAGGCTCCATGTCCCCCCCCTCCCCTCTCTCCCTTGAGAGCGTGTGGCAGAATCGGTCAAATTGAGCTGAAAACCTGTGGTAACAGGATTGTTTTCGTTCCTCTTTTTAGGTGACAGATCTTTTTTTAAAGGCTTCCTTCGCTGATTGTATTTAACCCTGAGGTCTGATGTAACTTAAACTTGGGCTGAAGGGCAGAATGCGTTCAGTTGGTCTGACCTCTGACCTGGTGGCACTTAAAGGTCACAGGGGAAGGTCCTGTCAGATTGGGAATTCAGAGCTATTAATGAGGTGTGAGTTTACTGGTTTGACCCCCAAGGTGGAATGGGGGGGGGGGTTAGTTTTTTAAAGTGTTTAACTGTAAGTGGTGAAAATGTCAAGCAGGTTCCGAAGGACTCAAGTTTGCAAGGGGATCCGTTTGGCTAAGTGGTTTCTGTCCCCTGCCTTTCACCTCTGTGGACCCCTGGTTCGAATCCCACCTCAGACCGCAGCCTTGCATGTGGATCGGGTTTCAGTCCCTACCTGATCGCGTGGGTTTTTCCCCATTGGGGTTGTCCTCCCCACATCTAAAACTGGACATTTCTTCTTGTTTCCTATTCATCCCGTTAATGGCGCTAATTGTGGTGTTGGATGTGTACTAAATAGATAATACACTTGACGACGATGTCATTACGCATGAAAACTAATGACTGAGCATGTGCATCGCATGTAAGTTAATGGCTGTTTGTGGACCAGTGAAAGTGCTGGCCAACTTGAGGACGGACCTAAATACGGCAGCAGTTTAGGTGGAAATGCATTCTGGAACTTGCTTTCTAGAACTTAGTGTTGTACATACAAAACCAACTTGAAACCAAACACGGAACCAAGTATAAAAGCTTATAAATAATTTGTGTCTCTGTGCTCTGATGATGGTTAAACTTAAACCATTTTTTTTTTTTTAAAGGCCGTCGATTGGTAATTGTCCAAATATCATTTGATCAGTTTCAGTCTGAGTTTCTGAAAGCTCCCTTAAAATTAAGTTCCTACCAGTGACAATCCTCCAGAGAGTTTTTTTTGGGGGGGAAAGCACTTGAAGACCCCCACAGCAACCATTGCTTACTTTGATTGCTGCAGTGGAAATAAGTCTAATAAGAATGTGCACAAAATTCATTGACTGCACAACTATTTTTTATTTATTTTCAATTAAAGGGTGTGCACAACATTGGTAAGAGTGAAAATATAAATGTTTACAGAGTTACAGATGGTCGTGGTGCAAAATTTGCCTTGAAGTATTTTTGCCTGAAATCCTATAGTTTTTGAGAAAATAACAATAAGTTTTGAACTCGGGTGTCCAAAACCTGATACTTGAATACAGTGATGAAAACAAGTTTCGTTATTCCATGTATCTGTTGGGTCACATAAAGTGTGGTTACCAGTCTTGGACAGGTTCCAATAGACCTTATGCATTGACGCCATCAAGCCGCCATCTTAGAAGTAAAATTATGATGTAACAATGGATAAACACACATCTATGTTCGCAAGGTGCCGAGGGTGGGCCAAAGAGCAACCTTCTTTTGACCTCTAGCCGAGGGCGCCCTTCTCAAGTGACGTCATGTGCATGAGGGCTATGCTGTCTGCTGCTTTAAACTTGACCACCAAATTTGATAATATTTTAAGGGGTTAGTTGGATGTGATGTTTATTTATCACTAGAGGATGGTACTTCAAAAAAAACAACAACACTGGACTTTCCCTTTAACACTTCCACATTCTTGCATGTTTTTACTCCAGCTGTGTGGTGTAAAATTTGAGCATCTGAGATACATCTATCATTTCAATGCTACTACATTACACCCATTTGTCTGGATGATAAAAACCTGTGGAGGACAAAAAAACCCATGGAGGCCGAACCAAGTCTGGATAATGTTGCCCCAAGACCACACACATTAGATTGGGTTTAGTGAGGACTGACACAGGGGGGGGGGACCCCAGAGCCAAGATATAAAGTGATTTTTAATTGTCGTATCATGGGAGCTGTTACATGTCTACACTTTGACCATATGCAGGATCCCCCATGTGCATAGGATGGGAGTGGAGATTTCTTGATCAGGGTGTGTGGGTGTGTGACCTATTTTTGAGGCTGTGTTGGAACTGGTTGTAACCCCTTGGGCCGTGCCTGTCACCTTGTCAACATGCTTTTGAAACATAGGCCCTTTTCGAATTCTCGGCTTCGGTTCCAAAATCGGCTCAGGCTAGCTAGGCCCCCTCAATTATTTTAACTTATTGCATGCTTTGCGTTCAGGGTTTCAGACAAGAAAACTGGGCCTGAAGCCCAATCCGGAGCCGAAGCCGTGGATTCGAAAAGGGCCATAGGCTGCCCTGAGCAATGGCTGCAACTGGGGCCGGCCAATTTGAGAATGCGGCCCAACTTCATAAAGCGGGTTACCAGACTAAAGCGGGCATATTTTTTACATGGTTTTGTAATTGTTATGACTGGTGCCACACAAAGTTTTTCTGAGAAAATATTTTTGGCTGGCAATATTTACAGAAACTGGATCATGGTCTTGCCATGCCGTTTGCATCATTCAGCTAGCCATACAGGCATACACTGTACAGGCAGTTAAGTACATGTACATGTACATGAATGCAATCCATATAGTGTACTTTAGTAATCTACTGTAAAAATACTGTGGGGGGGGTAAGATGCAGTTTTACAGCCTTGGACCATCTTGGACCAATTTCATAGAGCTGCTTAAGCACAAAGAATAGCTAAGCACAACATAATTATGCTTACCAGAATAAGGTTACCAGCCAAAAATACCATTTCACATGTGCCATCTGTGACCAGTATCCTGCTCAGTTTTGCTCGGCAGAAAACATTTTAAGCGATATGTTTGTGCTTAGGTATGAAATTGGGCCCTTGTACACCCTAGGCTGAACAAGAGCCTTTTTGAAGTTGTTCCCGCCGTAAATGTTTAGTTATTTTGTTCAAACAATGACTTTTTTGGGGCTGCAGAATTCAAATAAATAATTAAACAAAGTCATGATATCCCCTCTTTAATAATTGCTGCAGTTCTCTCGTCCCTCCGCGCTCAGAATTTAAACCCCTGTGTCATCACGTCTGTAATTAACTATTAATCATTGATACAATCGGGGCAAACAAAATTTCAAACCATCTCTGGATGCTCACGGAAAACCTTGGCATTATATGCATCCACGAAAGAACGCATTAAACACGGACACGCGGTCGGCAGACTTATCAAAACACAAGCGTCGGTGGGGGGGCTGTAGTTTGCGTCCCTGCGGGTCACGTGACTACTCCAACCCCAGCTGCCATAATCACCCGCACGTCCCTTCAGACACAGCTTGCAAAAACAAGACGCCCCCCTCTATAAAATAAATTACAGGGCGGCCCACCCAGGGGAAATAATGTTCCCTGTCCGTCTCTCTCTCTCCCCCACCCTCCCCCCCTTAGAGAAACTCCCGCGGGGATGTTTGTCACAAGCATTAATGTGAGGGTTCAGAAATGAATGGACTCGCTTCACACTCGTCCGCCAATGTGCCCTGCCACACTCCCCGCAACGGTGATAAATTACTATGACATTTTGTAAACCGTCAAAGCAGGCAGGTTTTTTTGTTATTTTTTATTCAGAAAGTCTCCATAAAAAATTCTCCGATCCTCTCTCCCCCGCCCCCCTTGAGATTTTTTCACGCATTCACAATCATCGGAGCAGCAGGCCTTTTCTTACTTCCTTTTTTGAGGAACCCAGCGGATGGCCAATCAAAAGTTAATTGTCACCTGCTCTGGGTTGCTTCGTTGCGTTAATTTTGTCCACCAGATATGTTCCGTAGAATTTTGAAGATATTATTAGTTTACGACTGAGCGTCGCTTTTGGGCACAGTTACAAAAATCCTAGTTTCAGTTCTGTATTTTTTGAGTAAAAATTGGTTACTTCTTTGATTGTTCTAAAGTAGGTCAGACTCCATCCCAAACTACATCTATCAAGATACAGTCGTGTTTTTCCCCTACTTAAATCAATGTAACCAAACCGAGGGTTGAATAGCATTTAGTCTGGTACCTGTTTTTTACACATTGAGAAATGGTAAATGATAATTGCTATTTCACACAGGGACTTGTGACAAAGATGGTGGCCACATGATTCAGTATCTCTATGTTTTCACCGTCTTCAAATATCAGGTTTTTTGACTTGTGAGATCAAAAACAATTGTTTTACTCATTTCTCAGAACCTATAGCCATTGATTGTATTTTTGAATGCATAAGGACACTTTTAAAGACTCATGTCCTTAAATGACAATAGTTTTATCTTATTTTGACTGCCTGTATGTTGTTTTCTTGTATCATGGGCCAAATAAATAATATTAATAAAGACAACAATTAAAAAAGCACTAAGAAATACTTGTTTTGCACCACATAAATTTGGTTCACACACGCCCCCACACATTCCATTCCAGCAAAAAATATATTTCAAGGGAAGTTCTCCACCATGACCATCTTTACACCAAGTGAAGTTATGTACAAATCTGTGAACGTTTATATTTTCAGTCTTACCAATGTTGTGCACACCCTTTAAGCCAGAGCTGTGCATAATCCTCTACTTGGCGTCTGGTTAAAAAAAGCACTAGACATTGCTAACAACCGATCCTTGTAACTCAGTCCTGACTCCCTGAATCCTTGATGCCATTTTAAAGTCAAATAAGGCTTGAGAGTTCGAGACCCCGTCTCAGTCCAGATTATAATTGTGCCGAAAAACATTTGTCTGCATTTGCTAATGTAGCTTATTAAAGGAGAGGCTGTACAGTTCTGACTTTCAGAAATGTACATGAAATAATAAGACACAAAATGTCTACCCCACCAAAAATAAGATCAAAATGTATGTGTTTAAAAAAATAATAAAAGTATAAATACAAAATTATGTCTTTGCCCCCACTTGCCCCCCCCCTCCCTCCTCATTGAAAATGTCTGGTTGCGCCACTGTTTATTGATATTCTTTTCCACAAGCTGTCTCACCCCTGCATGAATGAAATCGAAAGGTTCTAACTGATCGTGGCGTGTCTTAGCCAAGCGGATAAGAGCACCGGACTCAAGCTGTGGCGTTTCTGATCCGTAGAGTGTGGGTTCGAGTCCCGGTCTTGACACTTGTGTTCTTAAGAGAGACACTTAACCATTACTTGCTCTGTCCTTCGGATGGGACGTAAAGCCGTAGGTCCCGTGCGTTGTGTAATGCACGTAAAAGAACCCAGTGCACTTACAAAGAGAAGGGGTTCACCCTGGTGTTCCTGGTTTGGTTGGCTGCATATTGCGCCACAGCACCTTGAGAATCATGACATGGTGCTATGTATAAGAAAAAGGTCTCACACTTCAAAGCGTAGCTCCACATACCTTGCAGGATAAATTATACAATAATGTTGGAGCGCCGTGAGCATCACCGAGAGATGTGTTTGAGCGCTATATAAGAAGCCAATATTATTATTATTATTATTGTTAACAACAAGGAGAATCTACATGTATGCAGACAAAAAGAGCAACCCCGTGTTGTAACAAAAACTGTTACATCATTCATGTATGCAGCCTACCTGTACGTACTTACATGTACATGTAGTGACCTAAATTGTTTTTTTTTATTTTATCCATATTAGGGAAGAAGATGAGTTTTCTCAGTCGGCCTCTAGTCCGCACAGCAACATCAGCAATAGCGGCGGCAGCTGCAATGGCAGCTTCCATGGGAGTGATCCGGCAAATATCGGTAGGTTTCTCAGTCTGTTTGTTTACATCTCATCTGTCTGTATGTAGATTGTTAACCCTCTTGCTGTCTGACCATTCAATACCATGCAAGTGGTTTTGAATGATAGATAAACTATGCCAGCCTGAAATATGATACCATGAGGGAATGCATATACACAGTACACAGCTAATTCTGTGCACAGTTGTGCCACCGTACACAACCTTGGCAGTCGAATGGTTTCAAATGGTTGGTCAACTCACTGGAAAATGTTGCCAATACCCATCCATACATCGATGTGTGTACAGCACTTTATACTCAGTACTTTCCCGAGTCCTCTGACAAAAACCTGCAGGCATATTACTCGGGTGGGATTCGAACCCGCGACCTTTGCCAATTCTAGAGCTGATGTCTTACCACTGGACCACCGAGATTGCCAAGGTAGCTAGAGGTAACTCTGAAGCTGTATCTTAGCAGCAGGTACCGCAACAATTTAAAAGATGTCAAATTTAAATCGAGGATAACAACTTGTATTTAGAATTACTGTGTATACAGTGCTTTACACACATGCGGTGTATGGGTTAAATCAAATAAAATTCTTTATCCCATGCGAGTTATATGCCTGTGGATTTTTTTTTCTCATTGGACTCAGGAAAGTACTGATTGTACAATGCTTTACATACATCGGTGCATGGGTAAAACCAAACAAAAATGTCTGTATGTACATGTACTCTCTCTCTTTTGATGCGTGTTTGCTTGTCTGTCAAGGCAAAGAGCTGTGTTATTAGCTTCCAGGAGGATGACATGGCATATTACAATTATGTAGTCCTTAACATTTCCGTGTTTGATTTTTAACTTAAAATACTCTGCAGTTATTAATTGACATCCATAGTTGTTAAGCCTGCCAATCTGTCTGATAAAACAGCCTCACTGTGTGTTGATGCCTTATCTTCCAATTAGACTAGCATGCTTCATCTTGAGGTGCTGGTGTTCCTTCCATTCAATAAATCGGTCCTGTCCAAGTGTCCATGCTGTCTATCTTCTTCCAGTGAGATGATAGACCACCGGGGTAACCAGACCATGGAGAAGACCACTCATGGAGGGTCTTCCCCCCACCCCCCTCTTGGGTTTAATTTGCTCTGCCAGCCAGCCAGGACACTTCCTTGTGGCTCCCTGTCTCATCATAGAGCAAGGGACTTATCCAGGGAATCAATTCCTGTCAGTCTGTCCATCATCTGTCAGCTGCCATTCAGCTGGTCAGATTGTAGTCTTGGTTAAAGGAACACTACAGAATTGGTTTTTGCTAACAAAACAGTTGCTGGCAGTGTAAGCACTTTATGTAATCCACCATATACATAAACTGACAAACCTGTAGAACTTTGAGATCGATCGGCAATCTGAGTCACGAGAAAATAGTGAAAAACCGATTACACATTTGCATGAAATCATATAGATTCAACAAATGAATAAAACGCTCACTGAGCGATAAACTCCAATCGGAAAATTAGTGTATTCATTTCTCATCAAATATGACATTTCGGACATAAATATTTCAAGGGATGTTTTCTACTATCATCATCATTAGACCGTGTAAGTTTTGTGTAAATCTGTGATCAAAAAGTGTATTTGACAAGTTTTTTTCTTACCAATTCTGTAATGTTCCTTTAAATATTTAAGATAATAATTTGCAAATGTATTTAGGAAGTGAAATGACCATTTTTGATTTTGTGATGTACTCATTTTCAAATTGTGAGTGAGGAAAAAAATTCAAGTCTCTAACCTCACGTTAAAATGGTGTAAATTGCCATTGTATTTGATACCCTTCCAGTGCAAAATTTGTCAACATCCAATGGTAAGTTTTGTGTAAGTCTGTGATCAAAAGTATATTTTACAAGTTTTTTTCTCACCAATTCTGTAATGTTCCTTTAAGACTCTCCTGTTATTAATACCTTCCCACAATCCATCGCCACAAGAGGGCGCGCTCTCCCCATGGACCGATATCATGGGCTCATTCGCTATGACAGCGGTTCTCGGGGCGATAGCGGTTCGTGGTTGATAGCGCCCTCTAGTGGAGAGCTTTCAAGATAATAAACAACAGGAGAGTCTTGACCAAGACTAGTCAGATAGGTGCAAGCTGCTGGTCATGTAACTCCTGTATCCCCGCTCCACCTGTGGTTAGCTTCTGCTATCCCAATGTTTGTTTGTTTGTTTTTCCTCATAAAGCTGTGGTTGTGTCCGGTCTGTCTTCCTTCCTCCCTCCAGACAACCATGGAGGGACCTGGTGGTGCCATCACAGTATTAGGCCAACTTTGGATTGATGGGTCACAGTCGGTTCTCAAATTGGATTGCTTTATCATCTGCCCGTTAGCAGGCAATCTTGTTGCTGTCATTGTCATTAAGCTGATGATGTCGTTATAAAAATGTAGATCATCTAATTACCCCATGTAGGTCTACCCATTGAGTGTGGGCTTGTAGTCGATAGTCTACCTGCCTGCGTGCTTTAAACCATAGAGCAAGGTTTAAACCAATCCAGCAGCTAGGTCACTAAAGAGTGACCTAGTACATTTCAAAGCATTTCCTGTTGTGCTTGAAAAATACACTGGCCATGAACAGTTTTTACATTTTGTACCATAATTACAACATAAAAATCAATTCATCGGACGTCATCGTCACAAAAATCTTGGTTGCGCCATTTTGGGAGTGAATGCCCCATGTGTTATAGTTTAGGTGATGGAGCATTTACACAAGAATTTGTATGTGCAATTTGACTCCGGGTTAAGCACATAATTCCACAGTTAGCAGAGCCATGAAGTTGGGCTCAGGTAGGCAATGTAAACAGAGTTGTGCCACTGCAAGAAGCAGGCATTACAAATAATAACCCCTTTGATTTAGGGATTACATGATGGCCAACTCACAGAAAAGGTGAACATGAACCCAAAACCCTTAAAAGGAATTGAGGTAGTGTCTCGAACCGGAAATGTACATGTACTGTTACCTTCCGCTGGCCCCACCATCAGGCTAATCTAGCATGGTGATGCCGTGGAGGTTTCCGCCTACCTCCATGATAATACTCAAAGTGTGACTAAAAGCTTATCCTACTCATTAAGTTTAATCATAGCCTCAACATCTCTCCGTACTAAGCCGCACCAAAGTGTAGAAACAGCTGTGTCTGTGTCAATTCCATGTAATACACAGCGATGAAATATCTATAAAAAGAAAGACCCTGATAAATCCATAATGGCCGTGGCACGAAGAACATTGCCCCCCCCCCCAAGAATGTCTAATTGAAATACAAGATTAGGTTACGCCGATTTGAAGTGAACAACGTGTCTCTTTCATCTGGCTCTGCATCTTCCATGAAGTCAACCGAAGAACCAGTCGGGGGATGATTTGTTTATAGAGCATTTAAAAGGGAGGGACGGCTTTGGGAAATGAACTGAGTAAATCTTACATGTATTTGAGTGTTAAAAGTCATTTTGAGCTGAACAAAGAAAATATTAACTAGAGCGGGATTTGAACCTGCGACCTTCGGATTAATGTAACGGTGCTCTACCAACTGAGCTATCTAGCCCTATGATGGCAGTTTCGGTATTTTTTCAATATCTTTATTCAAGGTGCCAGTTAGTCTTGGTGGAAGACCTTCTCGTGTTGATTTGTCACAATTTTCCACACGAGAGGGCGCTATTATCCGCGAACCGCTCTCACCACCAAGACTAAGTGCCAGTGAGAAGGCCATTCCACTTGTCACTGCCATATTGCCAGGAATCACACACAAGATTACGATACGACCTGGGAAGTGGCAGCAGAATGTTAAAGTGTGCAATCTTGTTTTCATCACACAATTGAAACAATTATGTGAGAACCAAAAGTTCCCCAAAACGTTTGAACCTGTTCTAGCCTTTTTTGGTACAGTTTGCCTTTGATGAGTTCACTGTACACGCTGTATGCCCTCTGTGTTTGAGCGTGGTTTTAGAAACACATTGGACAACCACCCTAAGTGATATTGTCTAGACTCTCAAGATTTCTAAATTCTTCAGTTTGATTTGATTTCCTGACAATCATTTTATGAGATATAGTAACTCCAAAAACATTTGGGGAATTTTTTATACAGATGTTAATTGCGTCGTGGAGTTTCAAATATAAGTATCCCTTTCATCTCAGTTCTATGTTCTGAACAGTTCTTTGAATTTTTTATTTTATTTTATGGGCGTCAATTCTTACAGGAAAGCTTACTGTTAATCTCTTCTTCAGAGCAGTTTGGTCTCTGGAAAAAAGAGCTGAGTGGTGACAGTGAATGCTTTCTCTGGTATAGCATAGTAAAAATGCAGCACAAAATGTATCAATTGCTACTAAAAAAGAAAATCATCAGTCGCTACTCAACATTAGCATTCAGTGTGCAGAAAACATGCTCGGTCGAAATAGTTTACAAATAGTTTGGGGTTGAACAAAGAAAAATTAGTTTAATACGCAAAGTTGCTGGACGAAATCATTCCCTGTGTGTGTTGGCCAATTTTCCAATTTCAATTCAACATTTATTTCATACCACTCAGACTGTTCTCAAAATATAACATATATACAGAATAATACATCGATAAGCGAAATAATAAGCACAGAAGATCGGGGAAAGAGTTAATCTATGTATACAAAAAAAGAGAGAGAGTATGAGGCTGTCATAACAAGCGAGGGCCTGTAGTAGAAGACTCATCCCTCATTGATGTTAGCTATTTTTCTCAAGATAGCGGCAGAACTCGGCTAGGGATCCGCTGTCAGTGTTTTGACTAGCCGTGCCAGTCATCCCTATACATGTGACTTAGAAATCAGGGCCAGTGTTTATATTGAAAACTCCTCTCTGACCCTTTACACATGTAACCAAAGTTGTGGCTTAATTATTAAAAGCTGTCTACATGAGTATCACCATGGAGGAAGATATCACCAGCCAGGGGGAGCCTCTCTACACAAAAGGCCCGGCCATTTTGTCTGCATAATCAATGTTTTTTTTTCCCCTCAAACTCCTAACTCTATCCGCCCACGATCCCACTCCCTTGTTAGCGTTGGCCATCTTGGATTACAACATTTAGAAACTGACAAGTGATCATGTTGAAGGCTGTTGGGGGGAAAATGGAGAGAACTGAAGATTATGTCTGCCTCACTTGTGGGCGTCTTGTTTGTCCGTTTGCAATGGATTTATAGACTTTGGAGCCTTTTTCCTCAACTCAAGAGGGTTCGTTGACATTGCGTGGGTTGATCAAAAATAATCATATTTAGTTTTTTTTCTGCCCAACGTCATTGGATGATAAGCATAGGCAGGGTTTGTCCTTAACTTTTTTTTCAGTGACTGGCCAGCAGGAACTGTTAGCTTGTCATTTCACTAGTCCCCCCCTGGCTTTTTCACAAGTCCATCATATTGAATATGGATGTCTATCAACACTGAACTAGCCAGCCGGACCACTTGGAGAGAATATTTACCGTTCCTCATGTTTTAATGTCATTTGGCCAGCGGACCACTGTTGAGGGGAAAATGCTGACAGGGTGGGATTCGAACCCACAAGCTTCCACGGATTCCTTTGAATCGCATTCAAGGTGCCTGTGGTTAGTGGGTAGTTTTTTTGTGTGGTGAAAACACTGAGCACTGACGTCACATGCTGCTTCTGTTTGCCCTTGGTCCGCCATTTTGGGAGTCAAACAGCATGTCAATATGCATGTACGGTGCGCTTCCAACCACATATTGCACAGTAGTAACATGTAGCGTTTTCTTCTACATAATTATAAATACAGTTTGCTAGCTTTAAACCTTTTTTACATTTCCCCAGCAACAGGCCATGAGCTTAGTTAAATGTAAAGACAAAGAGTTGCCCTGTGTCAATCTCCATAATCGATTGTTTACAATTGCTCACCTTCCAAGGCAGACTGCCTTCATTTTGTTTACTATTGCCTACTAGAATTATTTAATTTCTTAATAAAGTTATTGTAAGATCAGCCTTTGTGTGATTCCTACTTATTCTATCAACTAGAATAGAGACTGACTCACACTTGGTGCAGACAAAATTTATCTAGGGTGATGACGTCAGGTAAATGGACCTTTCCCAGGAAATATTCTAGTTACATTCACGCATGCGTACAGACACTGTTGGTTGGCAAACGCCATAGAGTTTTCCCTGCTATTTAGAAGACCATAGCAGACCTGGAATTTCATCTTTGAGAGGGCAAGGCCATTTGCATTTTGCAAAGGGCACCTCCATTGGGAAATCTGAAAGTCTATGGGAAACTTTTGTAGGGGCACCAAGGCCAAGAGCAGGGCAACAGAGGCCATGGCCTCCGTGTAATTCCAGGCCTGCCATAGATGTCTGCCTGGGGATCTAGGGAATTTGTTTTCTCTATGATCCAGACCAAAACCAATTATTTTAGTCTGTGGTAGGATGTGGAATGTTTCTTTGCGGCACATGAATTCCATCAATGTAGACTGACTGTCCAGTTCTTCTTTCACTTCTGAGCTCCATCGTGCTTGGATGAGAATGTTAGAGCTACATGTATCTAACACAACAAACTTTTAAAAAGTTTATGTGAAGAAGCAATTATTGACAAAGGGTATAAACCCATCTTGATTTGTGTGTGTTTTTGAAAGTAGTCGGTGCCATTGACCGATGCCATGATCTCTCCCTGATTGCAAGATACAAATGTTTGCAGCTTCTTAAACTTATGCCACCGCCTCCCCCCCCCCAAAAAAAATTAATTAAAAATTAAATGTAAAATAAAAACAAATCATGATTGACCGTTCTTTCAATTAAATCTGTAAAATAGTCATATGATTTATTGTACAAAAATAAATTAAAAAATTTTGGTCTTGCAAAACCAACAAGCTTTTTTTTGTTTCCTGAGAATGAAAAATGTGCTTGGCTTTCAGTATGGGTTTCATCCCTCATTTTGCTAAAAGCTCCCAGTGCTCAATATTAACAAAAGGCTAGAAAGAAGTAAGCCAAGTATGCAAGTAGGTTCCATAAATATTTATTAAATATATTACACTGCGAACCCATACAGACTAAGTGACCGAAATCTGCATCAGGAATGGAACAATTTACCAGTCCAGGTTGAAAACAAATTGCCTCTCAAATCCCATTTGTCACATGTGTTTAACGGCAGCAAATGAACTCTGCAAAACGGACAGTTTGGATATATCCGGACACGATCCCCGCTGTGCCGTTCTCTCTAGTCAAACTTGGTTAGACTTCAATGTCATTTATTAACCCTCATAGTGAACTATTTACATCACTGTATTTTTCCCCAGGCTCAGGCTTCTACACTTATGGAGGTCTGGGTAGAAACGATTTCGAGAGCAGAAACCCTGAGCCACCAGAGCTTATACTATCCAACAGTGGGGTGGGTGGGCGAGGCCCCCCCCCCCCCCACAAAAAGGAAAACCCCGCTCTGATATCCTCGTGCGCTAAACAGCCTACCCTCCTACCTCAAACTCTGATCCATCAGAATCGCGACTGATTTATCATCCGTCGCCCTCAACGACCACAGTGATGCAAATAGTTGACCCAACTATTTTTTTTTTTTTTTCCCTTCCTTTTCTTGCTACAGATCAGTGCAATGATTTATCAGCGGAGCTGTCCAGGGTAGTAGGGGAGCTGGAGTGTGCCGTGGAGGAGAGGAAAGGGAACGATAACTACAGACAGCACATCGACTCGGCCGATCACGCAGTCCAGCAACTGACCAGTGCCTCACATCAAGTGGAACAGAGATCACTGGAGGTAACTAAAGCAGGGCGCTCTCTCCCTTGACAGTTATTTGTTATTAATGTGTTGGTATTGAAACCAACGATGGATGCCTCAAAAGCGGACTTAAACACGATGACTCTCGGAAAGCCTGAGGAAAGCTGTAGACTAGGGGTGCTTGCAATGAACCAGAAATGCAGAGGCAAACCCCTAGTCTACTCTTCCATGATAAGTATTCTGGGATCTTTTATGTGCACTACCTATCCTAGTACACGGACCTACGGCTTTATGTCCCATCCAAAAGACAAAGCAATTTTGGTATATAGGTATCTTGCTCTAGAACAAAACCATCATGACCAGCCAGAACGACAGATTTTGAATATGCTCGGCCAGGACACTCCCCAGTGGTCCACTGGCCAAACACCCAGGGTCCAAGTTCATAGAGCTGTTACAGCACACAAATTAGCTCAGGACAAAACAATGTGTTTACCAGAATAAAAATTACCAGCCAAAACAAAAACTCTGCAGAATATTTCAAGCATTCATATCATTAAATGTGTTGCTTTTGTAAGGTATAAAATACTGTGAATAAGTCTGGAAATAAAAGTAAAGTGACAGATTTTTCCAACCATGTACTTATTTCGCTGGATACTTACTTCAAGTTTCAACCATCTTTAAATCATATAATCTTAAAGGTCGTCAAAGAAGTGGAAGGCCTGCAGTTTGATTCGACGTCCACCGACCACTCCACTCCTAACGGCTTCCAGAGCCGTAGCCACAACAACAGGCGGCGCAGCAGCCTGGAGCAGGAGATCGGCGTCCTGCAGGACGAGAACGAGAATCTCAACACCACGCTGTCGATGAAGGACGACGAGCTGCAGAAGATTAAAGCCAATCTCATTGCCATCAGAGACGAGAGGGATAGACTGAGGAAAAGGGTGAGGCAAGCCTTTGCAAGACCTGCTGGCAACAGCTGCCTTTCATACAGAGCTGCGAAAGCGAAACGAATCAGACAACAGCGCATGATGATCTTGTTGCGATTTTGTCTTGACCTTGGCTCGACTTCACAATGAGCTAAGATTGATCTTAACATGACATTACAACTCTCCCTGATTCTGCAGAAAGTTCCCTGAAAATAAACCAATCTTTCCACGTTCTATTGAACAAATTTCAAACTCTGTTATGTTGAATGTATTTTTTAAATATCTCCCTGATTGTTGTACAAAATCTCCCTGATTGCAAGATGCAAGTGTTAGCAGCTCTGACATGAAACCATTAGAGAGTTAATTAGCTGTACAATAACCATCTGTCTTTCTTAATTACCCCTAGGTAAGAGAGTACCAGTCCCGCAGCAGTCAACAACTCTCTGGAGCTGCTGCCAGCAATCTAAAACAACAGCAGCAGCACCAGCAAGGGTACACGTCCTCGTCCTCGGACCAGCTCAGCTCCCCGGGTTACCGCGCCACCCCTACCCCGTCCACGGTCCCCAACGGCGTCAACCCGAGTACGGGGGAACTGAGCGTGTACGGGAGCGAGAGGAGAGGGGGCATGCCGGTGGCGAAGGTCGCCGAGCGGGTGAGGTTAAAGCCTTCCAGGTCGGACAGTTCTTCCAGATCGGGATCTGAGAGGGGGCTGACGGGGGCTGACCTCAGTAGTATAGGGGTGAGTGTTTTTGGTTTGGATGTAAAGCAGAAGTATTGAAAAGTGTCAGAATGACTGCATCTGCCTGTTGACCCCCTTGTACTATCGTCTCGCCCAGCTACAGTCTGCCCGTGGTCTGCCAACTTGGGCGTCAAAATACATGGAAACAAAGTTTTAGTCAGGATTTGGTAAAAAGGGTGTCCAATTTTGCTGAAAATTTTAAAACAGCCAACAAGCACACACATCCTTAACACTGTTTCAGGCCGTGTTGGATTGTTTGAAGCAGGCATGATATTCTTCTTACTTAAGATTTTTTTTCCCCCTTCAAAAAAAATAAGAAAAATTGTGAATAACTAGCCTGAAAAGTCTATGTAAGCATACACCGCGTGTACAAGTAGGTCAGCCCTTGTACTCGATGAGTTGTTCCTACTTTTTTTCCAAGCGCCAAATATCGTACCTGTTGAATTGATTTGTGGTAAATGTGTAACAAATTGTGTCAGTTGATGAATTTTAGTTGACAAACTGATGGATATAAAAGGTGACGAATTGGCTAATAAAATGCAATATATGCTCAAACCACACAACTACCAATGCGGCATTGGCCTGAAGTCAATCACAGCAACCAGAGCCAATGGGATATTTTCATCGTGGCAAGGCATCCAAGATTGACATGGAAAAATGCAAAAGTTTAACAAACAGTCGTATTCTTGACCACAGGTAGCCAATCCCAAAGTCGCTGAGCACCTCGCCCAGTCATTACAGGAGTGCTCCAGCGTGCAGGAGATCCTGCAGGCCATGAGCACGCACGGGCTGTCGATCCCGGAGAACAAGGCCCGGGACATCGAGGTGGAGATGGAACGCCTCAACAGCAAGATCGAGCACCTCAAGTCGCAGAACGACCTGCTGCAGCTCTCCCTGGAGGAGAGCAAGTGCAGCGCCGACCGGCTGACCATGCTGGTGGGCAAGTACGAGAGCAACAACACGGCGCTGCAGCTGGCCGTCAACTACTGCGACCAGACGGTGGAGGCGTACGAGGTGCTGCTGATGCTGTGCGAGACGGAGCAGCAGGTGGTACTGGCCAACTGCAGGGCGGCGGGTGTCGGAGGCATTGGGACAGGTAAGAAGAGTTGGAGAGTTTTGCTAGCACAAAAGGTCTTAAACTTAAAGCAATAGTTTCTATTATTATTATTATTTATTTGGCATAAAAACACATACAAAATACAAACATAATCAAAACAAAACAAAAGCCAGGGACATATGCCTGGAATTAAAAAAGTTTACCAAAAAACTGTAGCCCTTCAATTCCAATATCCCTGGCCATATATTAAAAATCTATAATTATTTACAATAAATCTATAAAGACATTAAGAACATTAGACAACAACAGAAAGATAATTAAAAGCAGCGACGCAGAATGAGTAAAAATGCAAAATAGCCCCCCCCCCTCCCAACAGGCAAATAATAAACTTAACCAGCAAAAAAGAAACATTTATAAAAATTGCAAAATTGGCAAGAGACACAAAGGTTTAAAACGGTTTTAAAATAATTGTTAAAATTGGGCAAACAATGCACTATTAACACACTGATTTGTTTTGTTTTTTTCTCTAGGGGAGAGTTCAGAAGGTTCAGACACGGAAGAGACAACGATGGTGTTAAAGAGGGTCCATGAGAACCGCAAGTCAGCTGAGAACATGGCCAAGGCCCTCCTGCAGAGGCTGGACAGGAGCTGTGGTACCATGGTGTGTCATGTACCAGGATGTACGCTGCAACCCTGGGAGGATGTATCTTCTCATAGTCATACCAGGTGCGGATAAAAAACCTTGATTTTGGGCAATTCCACTTTTGAGATTCCTTGGGCTGTAATTACCTTACTGAAATGGTTTAATAACTGTTATCCCCATGGTAGATAGAGTAGACCTAGACCTAGACCTACCCAAGCACCAACGATGACATCCAGAAAAATGTGTCATGTATGATATACGAGACACACAACATTGGTTACTCACATTACATTTTCAGACATTTTCGAAATGTGCGTAAACGTGGAAGTGCCCATATGTAGACGTGTGATTTGTCAGGGTTGGTCCTGATTTGCAGATTTTTTGTTTCTATAGATTTCATTTTGACTGTAAATTTTCAAGAATGAAATGGATTTAGAAGAACCATATTGGCACAAAACTCACAGATTTTCAACGGCGATGCAGAGAGTCTGTGACGCTTCTTTAAGTGTACCATCTTGGAAGTTCCCATAACTCTATCGATGGCAAGAAGTGCACAAATTTTAATATTTTTGGTTGAACAAAGAAAAATTGACTAGAGCAGGACTTGAACCTGCAACCTCGGGATTAATGTGCCGGCGCTCTACTGAGCTATCTATCTAGCCCTTATGTTGGTGGTCTCCCTGTTCTGTCGATATCTTTTGTTCAACTCAAAATAACTTTAAATTTTACCCACTCAAAGTGCAATATAAGTGTGGTTTCTTCTTTGCCTGAAATTGGTTGCCTGTAAAGTGCCTCTTGTGCCATGACCCTAACATTTGAAATCCAAACTTTGATATAAAATAATAATATTGGCTCTTATATAGCGCAATTCCAAAGAGTGATCATGTGCTTAGAATATTAATAGTCTAGATGTTTTCATACTGAAGTTTGGTCATGACAATGAATAAGAAATGGGTATGAACTGTTTGTACCTTCCATTCTTTTGTTTGGTTAAACACCCTTTTTTCTCCTCCCTCCCTCCCCCCCTCCACCTAACAGCACGACAAGTTCAACGGCGAGCAGCTGCGACACGGAATTCAGCAAGGAGGACGAGCAGCGACTGAGAGACTACATCCAGCAGCTGAAGAACGACAAGTCGGCCGTACGGCTGACCGTCATGGAGCTGGAGAGCGTGTACATTGATCCCATGTCCCAGGAGGTCATGTCCAGCTCGGACAGCCAGAGGCTGGACCTGGAGAACGCTGTGCTGATGCAGGAGATCGCCGCTCTCAAGGTAAAGATGGTTGAATCGTCAAAATGCTGACAGAGGGAATGATGGTAGAATCATTTGTCTGCGGAATTTTTTACAAGCCATTAAAATATGTTTTATGTATTTGTTACTGGCAGGTTCTCTACTTTAAGCATATATATATCAAGTAATAAATCACATGGGAAACTGAGTGGGTAATTTGTTTTTGTATACAAAGATATCAACAAAATGGGGAGACTGCCAATATTAGGGCTAGATAGCTCAGTTGGTAGAGCACCGGCACGTTAATCTGGAGGTCAAAGGTTCAAGTCCACCTCTAGTAAATTTGTCTTTGTTCGACCACAATTTTTTTTAAAGTAGCCAACCAATTTGTAACACAAAGTTAAACTGGATGAAAAATTGGTTCTTGTTGAATACTTCCATACACATATTTTGCATCTGTCTGTAGAGTAGTGTTTGAAATTCCAAGTATGCCTGACTTACCGCTAATTAGGCAGACTGACCGATAATCCTGGCCACATCGGATTCCCAAACCCCCCAGTTATTTGAAGAGCAGTCAGTCAGCCGGCTTGTGGTCAATCGATGAAGAGTTCCTTAAGCTTGGAAAAAAAAAAATAATAATAAAGATTACGGAAAAAGAGACAGTCAATTTGGAAAGCAGCTGCCCTGGTAATAGCCACATGTGTGTGTGTTGAAACATGAGACTGCTCTCTGCTGAGTGATTGAGGTCAGCTTAAAGGAGCACTCTGGTTTGCGATTTTAAAGAGACTGTTCAATGTACATTAGCAAAGCACCCGTCATTGTCAGGTTTCCTGTATGCCTGTACACACATAAAGTTTGGATTCCCTTTCCATGAAAAGGGGGCCAGGCTATTTTCTCCTTCCAACCTCAATTTGGTTTCATTGATTTGAATGCAGAACAAAAGCATTACGCCCTTTCAGAGGAGTTCCTTTATTATTTTCCATGGGACCGATTTTCATAGCACTGCCTGTAGCAGAAAATAGTGCTTAACAAATTTCTGCTAAGCGTAATTGAGCAGAAAATCAGTCACACATTGTACATGCGATGTGGTATTTTGGCTGGTAACCAAATTTGTTTCGTGCTGAGCTGCATTTTGTGTTAAGCAGCTCTATGAAATTGGGCCCTGCTGTTCACAGGAGTTGTATCTTTTATATCCTTTTCACCGGATACTTACTGCATGTATGTTCAGCCTCCATTAAAACCCTCTTGCTGTCTGACCATTCAATACCATTCACTGTGGTTTTGAATGATAGATAAACTATGTCAGCCTGCAATATGATACCATGAGGGAATGCATGTACACAGTACACAGTTAGTTCTGTGCACAGTTGTGCCACCGTACACAACCTTGGTACACAACCTTGGCAGTCGAATGGTTTCAAATGGTTGGTCAACTCACTGGAAAATTTTGCCAAGAGTCACTGACAGTAGGAGGGTTAACCTTTGTGCACATTTGAGGTTTTGGTCATTTGTTTTTGCGAGGGAACAGTGTACTCCTTTGCAGTACCAGGGAAGATCAGTTGACTACGAGAACATTTTAAATGTAAACGAAAAAACTTAACCGACTGTTTACTCAAAACAGTCTAGTTTATAGATTTTAGAAAAAAAACATTTTATCACTTTAAAAGTTCCTTTTCCTTTTTAATAACATTTTCGACGTAATATATTAATACAATTTTAGACTTTTTAAAGAGGGCAAGTGAGGTCACATTTCTTTACTATCGATTGTGTGACCTAATGGCTAGTAGAGTTTGAGCTCAATTAATGTCCGGAACAAAACTATATTGGTGTGAGCCTATTCCTTAGTTTATACTTTCGCACATAAAACAGAAACACGTATTTTGTTGTTCAATAAGCTTGAACGGATACTCAGTCAATTTCTCTGACAGTATTGCCAAAAGAGAAATTTTTAAAAAGATGAATAGTGCTGGTATAATCCTTGAATATTTATTTGGCTTAAACTATATCTTTAATTTTCATTGATTTTTAAATGGTATTGGCCTACAATCATTTATACCACAATGTCGTCATCGGATAGGCAGCTAGACAAGTAATGAGACATCGGGACGAGCGAGATGAAATTCGGTTTCACTTATGATTAATTGAAATAAGACAATCTTAAGGTTAGCCTCAATTCTTAAATGGGTATCACGTTAAGGGCTGGATGCCATGACATACCCCCCCCCCCTCCTTACCAATGCCATTACAGTAAATGGTTCACCAAAGTGTATTAACCAACCCCAACTCTTCAAAATCAAACTGCATATTTTGTTTGATTCTGTTGGACTCAAGATGGCCTGAGTAAACCGATCATGCTCTACACGGGATCAGGCTTTTTGATTGAGAATACTTTTTTTTCGGATTATAAGCAAATGTTGTGCTTGCTAAGCAAAGGTGTGTGTTGAAGTTTCTCTATGAAATTCAGTGACGTAGCCACAGGGGGGGGGGGGGGGGCTTGGGGGGCACATGCCCTCCCACAATGTTCCATTGCCCAGCCCCCCCCCCTCCCTCACAAAAAAAAATCCAGATACATGTAAAGACCTCAAAAAAGGGAAAAACATGGCCCCTGGGCCACCCTACTTAAAAGCAATCCCCCCTCCCTCTATGCTACCCCCAGTGACACAATCCTGGCTATGCCGCTGATGAAGGGGATCCCAGATGTCTGATTAGTAAACAAAAGCTGCTTTTGTTTACCAGGCAGCTGTTATTTTCTTCAGCTATAAAGAAATCCTTTTTTTTTTTAAATCTACTTCTGTGGCACTTGTAATACTATTCCCACACGCTCCCTGATTGTTTTAACTCCAGGGGTTACCGAAAGGTGGAAAGGATATCGTTTGTACAAAGTTGACAAACATTTAGATCCTAGTTTTGGATCTTTTCACAGTAATTGCTCTCACCCCGCAACATCCTCTTGTCATCTAAACACTTTTGTCCTGAAGTTGAAGTAATCCTTCTCCTAATTTGTTGAGACATTTATACATGGTATCTTCAAGTCGGTCTTCAAAATAGCTCCTGCTCTCTGTTCCTCCTAACCCTCCCCCTTCCTTTTGTTTCGTGTTTCCAGGAGGAGAAGGCGGAACTCAAGGCGCAGTACTACCTCCTGGAGAAAGAGAAGAAATCAGCAGAGCTCAAGATGAGCTCAAGGGATGCCCGGGAGATGGCTTACCTGGCCCAGATTGACCATCTCAAGTCAGAGGTACAGGATAAGAAGATGGTTCCCAAGGGCCATAAGGTATGAAGTTTGTCTTCATTTTTTTTAGATCACCTGATCTGCATTTTTTACATCAACCATTCTCATCTTTAGTTAGTCAAACTACCAATGAATTTTCATTGAAATTTCTGTCTTCTTGTCACCTTCTTTAGTACATTTATTCAGATCATCTACAGGCCTGGAATTTCATCTTAGAGAGGGCAAGGCCATTTTCATTATGAAAAAGGCTCTTCCATTGGGAAATCTTAAAGTCTATGGGAAACTCTTGTAGGGGCACCAAGGCCAAGAGCAGGGCAACAGAGGCCATGGCCTCCGTGGCCTCCGTGTGATTCCAGGCATGCATCTAGTTTTTCATCTTGAAACTAGGAATGTGATTTGTCAGGATTTTTTCACTGATCTCCCTGCACCTTCAGTTTTTTTCTTGAAAGAGGCAAACTTGCCATCGAAAAGACGAAAAGACTTGGCCTTTTGTTATGACCAAACCTTCAGACATCTATTTGAAATGACGTAGAGAGTTTGTTAGCATCAAACTGTGCATTCAGGGAGCTTCATTTCCACACTTAGAGGAAATTGTTATTGAATTATCTTGTGCGAAGAGATACCACATGCCAATTTTTTTCAGAAAAGTGCCTGTTTTTTGCGTGTGGCCTCACATTATTTCTCAGAATGATAGGTAGTTGCACCGGTACAAAATTTAAAGTAAGTCTTTTAGAAGAATAGCTTTCAATTTATTTCTCGACGCTCACCCAACTGTACCACTTCTTCCGCAGCAGTCAGCCCACCCCACACCGATGATCACGCTAGCCGAGCTGAGCCAGCTTGACGATCCCAACATTTCGCTAGACATGGCCGAGATGCTGAGACGAGAGAAGAAGCTGAGATCTAAGATCCACGAGCTGATGGCCACCATCGAGAAGCTGCAGAAGAGCTCTGAGATGAGACACCAGCAGTCCGCAGAGTTCATCACCGACCTTAAGAGAGCCAATAGGTACAAGTTATTGAGGGACAACTATAAGTGTTATTTTGTTTTAACCCATACGGACTGTGAAGGGGGGTGTAACCCTGTTTCAGCCCCAGGAGTAGGTGACAACGTGCCCCTGTTGATAGTTGATTTGGGTCGACAGCCCAAATCAGTTTAAGTGCAGCCCTCATCTTGAAGTGGCAATCTGGCCTTGTGAAGTTGGACGATATCTCATAAATAAAAAATAAATAAAAATTACGTGGATGTGTGTAAAAAATCCGCCATTGCATATTACTCAAGTGGGATTCGAAACCTATGACCATTGCCATTCTAGAGCAGATGTCTCACCACTGGATTGGTTTTTTCAGTCCCTACCTGATTCCATGTGTTTTTCCACATTTGGGGTGTCCCTCCCACGTCTAAAACTGAACATTTCTTCTTGTTTCCTAATCATCATCCTGTTATTGGTGCTTGTGCTGTTGGATGTGTAATGAAATAAACTTTTCATTCTCCACATTATCCGTAAATGGCATAGTAATGATGTACGGTGTTGTGTCTTTCCAGTGCCCTTGTAACTGCCTACGACAAAGCCAAAAAGAAACATCAGAACAGACTGAAGAAACTTGAAGCCCAGATGATGGCCATGGTGGAGAGACACGACACACAGGTGAGCTTTTCTATCTGTCTATCTATTCTGGGTCCAGTTTCATAGAGCTGCTTAAAGCAGACAATGGTGCTTGAAAATTTCCTGCTGAGCAAAAAAAAAAAGCAGGGAACCGGTCACAGATGGTACCTGTGACATGGTATTTTAGCTGGTAACCTTGTTCCGGTTAGCAAAATTGTTTTGTGCTTAGTTACTTTTTGTGCTTAATTAAGCAGCTCTAGGAAATTGGGCCACATGGTATTTTAGCTGGTAACCTTGTTCTGGTTAGCAAATTTGTTTTGTGCTTAGTTACTTTTTGTGCTTATAAGCAGCTCTAGGAAAAAGGGCCGTGTTTGATCCACTGTAAGCCATGCCCACTGCTGCACAAGCTGGCTCCACTGATTACCAGAAGCCCATAGGAGTTGCATTAAGCTAGTTTTTCTTGTTCGTCAAAGACTAGCGTCTTCTCAGATTTAAAAGTTTCTGTCATAAGAAATGAGGAATTTTTTGTTAAAATTACACACAATATTTATGCCAGTAACAAAAACTTTGGGCGTGATAATTCAACTTGGCTTTTACATGCGTTCGTCAAAGACTAGCGTCTTCTCAGAATTAAAAGTTTTTGTCATAAGAAATGCTGTTGATATAAAAATGGGGAATTTTTGTTAAAATTACCCGCACAAATGTATGCCAGCTTTGGAGCCCAAAGTAACAAAAAACTTTGGGCGTGCAGCAGGTATACAAGATAAGATACGATTTTGTTATCTCACACTGGGGAAATTAGAAGTGGCCTTGATTCGAACAGTGGAGACAAAAAAAAACACTAAAATATAGAACATTAACCCTCTTGCTGTCTGACCATTCAATACCATTCACTGTGGTTTTGAATGATAGATAAACTATGCCAGCCTGAAATATGATACCATGAGGGAATGCATGTACACAGTACACAGTTAGTTCTGTGCACAGTTGTGCCACCGTACACAACCTTGGCAGTCAAATGGTTTCAAATGGTTGGTCAACTCACTGGAAAATGTTGCCACAAGTCACTGACAGTAGGAGGGTTAACTCGTTGACTGCCGGTCATAGATTCGTAGGGCGTTCCCATTTGCCAAGTGCAGTGCGCATGCGTGCATACCAAATAGCTACTATACATACAAAAAATTGAACATACACATTCTAAGGATGTATGTCCTCACCACTGCCAGAAGCCTATTTGTTGCGTGCTCAGTGATGCCAGTGTATGTAAATAACAATACAAAGCCCTTTCATTCTCTACGAGTATACTCGTAGTGGCAGAATCCGTTACACCTGTTACTACTCGTAGGCGGCAGTCAACGTGTTAAACAAACTGACGTGTATGCAGACGTGTGACGCACTGACTTACAAACAGGACCTCTAACTGTCTTGAGTGTATACATCACCCCGACTGTAAAGCCTGGTTCGTATTTCACATTAAATTGCAACAGTGAAGCGGGTTTCCTTGCGTCAGGATGGGAAAACAGCCCACAGTGATTGCTTGCGACATTTTTTTACAGATAGTTTCGCTTTCGCTTTCTTATTAAGCTTTAGAAAAGATCAGTGTGCAAAACAAAATTTTTAACTATTCAGGTTTTTTTTTCCTGATTGAAAACAGATCACATGCTGGAATGGAATTTTTTCAGGGGCTTTGGTTTTATAGCATTAGTTTATGGAATAGTACATTCAGTGACGTGAGCAGACATTTTCATTTGGGCAAAGATATATTTTGTGGGGGAGGACTATTTAATGTATCCAACCATTCATTTGTGCATGTTCTCAATCTCAAGAAGGGGATAAGGGTTCTGAGTGGGGGGAGGGGCACCCCTGCCCCGCCCCCGCCCCCTTCTTGGTTTCGCCGATGAATACAACAAAATTAAGACACAATATGATGGTTACATGCTTTTGCTATTTGTTTTATATTTGTGCAAAGCACGGATAATGAGACAGGATTTTCTTTATCATAGCAGCATTTCAGATTGAAATATTTTCCATGATGACTTTTTGGGACAGTGATGTTTTTTTTTTAAGTTTTTTTTTAAAGTAAGCTGTTTGATCTAAATGAGCAATTTGCTTTTTTACCATTCTTGCGTTTTAGTTTTGTTACTTCATGAATTGCAGTCTTTGGCCTCACTTTGTAAAAACTCTCGGAGAACATAGACTGCAAGATAAGATAATTATCATTCTGGGTTTCCCCTCAGGTACGGATGCTCAAGCAAAGAATAGCATTACTGGAGGAAGAGAACCAGGCTAGCAGACCCCCACACAACGAAACCTCCCTATAGAAAATCCCCCTCCCCAACCTCTTCTCCTCCCCCAATCTCTCCCCCGCCCCCCCCCCTCCCAATCCGTGACCCCCCCCCCCCTCGGTTCCCTATCACTGCCAAACCCAAAGATGTTCTTCCTGCGTTTCGACTGGATGTGAACCCATGACCATGGATTGATGTCGTTGTAAAAAAAATTTAAAATGTGTGCCTCCTCTCTGCAAAGAATGGTGCTCCTTCAAGACAAAGAAACACATTGTCTTCAGTGATGCAAGAAAAAAAACTGAGATTTTCTATTTAAAACCGAACTCATTCATGGAGGAAGGACTCCAATATTATGTAAATCTCGAGAGAGAAAAAAAAAGCTGGATTACCAGAAGTGACTGGAGATTGGTTTGTACGATGAGGAAACAGTAAGATAGTGATGGAAACTCGGAGCTCCCCTGACGAGAAACAGAAGGAAAACCTGTGAGGAAAGTTGTAAAAAAGAAAAAAAGTTTGGAGAAACTCTTGCCTTGCCGGAGTAGGGGCCGTTCAATGTGGTACTGCTGAGGAATGTTTGCTATGTATGTATGTTGGAAACGGAAAATGGTTATGCATGTACATAAAAGGGCCGTGTACAGGTTTGTAATGTTGACAGGAAAAGGGGGGGGGGGGCGACTGAAAAAAATGCAGCAGTTTTCAACAAAACTACTTGAAGGAATGATCTGCCAACACAGAAATTAATGTACGATTGGCGGAGTAGACATACCAATATGCATGACTGTGTTCTTGTCGAGTGGAGACGACCATTAGCAATACACCATCATATCTAAAGTTATATCTCTTTAAAAAAATAAAGAAAATTGGTAGATACAAAGTTTTGATCAGAACATGGGCGAAATTGTTTTGAGTGATTTCAAAACAGTTTTGTGCGCATAAAAAAGCTTTAAGAGTTTTATTAATCTGTTTAAAAAATTGTATAACCAACTCAAAAAACTTTTTCTTAAATATGGATTACAAGTTTTTTGGGGGTAGAAGGTTTTGTGTAATGTTTTTTTCTCCGACAATGTTGCAGGGTTCAAATTTGATAATTTTCAGTCGAGAGAAGATGTTCTTAAGATTGTTCTGCTTGGCGCGTGGCATCTCGGCAATGACGGAAAACAGCAGTCGCTGAGATTTGTTTGTACCGATGCGCGACGAATGATGACATTCTCATTGTTAATTCACTGCTTGTGACTGTACATACTGCTTGTATCTCATCTCAGCCATCTACAAAATGTGGTATTAACATCGACAAAATCAATCGTAAAAAAAAAATTACAAAAATTGGAGAATGATTCTTTGATTTTGTTTTAATTGCCAAGCGATTCTTGCTGTTTATCAATCAAGAAGTCATTTTTCGTTACTTCTGCAAAGGCAGAGTGCACTTGTGTTCCAGGCCATGTTGTTAAGGTCTTTGATGGACGTTCATGAATTGTTTCAAATTTTCAGCCTTTCCAAAAGAGAAGATTCATTTAAGAGACACCGCATACTCGTCATTGAGATGCAGAGATTGGTACTTCAGATGGTGTTGTTTCCTTTTCCAATCCTCAATCCAAGCTCCAACTTTATTTAGACATTTGATAAATACTCGCTCAAAGTGTGCAGCTTCAAGATGGTTGCAAAGATACGAAAACTTGAAGCAGCAACTTGCTCAAAGCTTACAGCTTTAAGATGGTTGCGAAGACCGGAACTTGGGGCACAGCCGAAGTTTGGAAAATACACCAGGTTTTAACATTTTCAAAAAACAGCCAACCAATTGAGAAACAAAGCATTTACATAAAACGCACTGAGCAACTTGGATCAGTGAGGGACAACTTTCCAAAATTTACAGAACTCTTCAAACAAAAAAATGTAGCAATCGAGGAGTTTTAAAAAGTGCAAGACAAGTTGAAAAATAAATCATGTGCTTTCACGTGGTGCCTTTGTCTAAAAAATTTCTTCAGTTCATTTCGACCAGCCAATCCCAACGTGATGACATTTTTGTGTTTTACAAAACTTAACCTCGATACGATTTTCATAGAGATGCTAAGAAAAAAATTGTTGCTTAACAATGTTAAGTTGCTCAATAAAACAATAAGCAGGGCATCAGCACAAATAGTTAGCGTGACATGGTTTTATACTCAATAATCTGTTTCTGCCAGGATGAGAAATTTCAGACTTTAAGCTAAATTCAGCCTTTTTATGTCTGCTAGTTAGAAACAAATGTGGTTTTTGTCAATATAACAAAATAATGCTCTCTAATCTACTGAGGATACTGTTCCTAGAAAATTATTCCATTTTTAATCTTTAAAAATCCAAACAAACATATCCAAACTCACAAGGTGAGGGCTACACTTAACTGATTTGGGTTGTCGACCCAAACTTAACTGTCACCAGAGGCCATTTGCCACCTACTCCTGGGGCTGCAATAGAGTTACCCCCTTCACAGTCCGTAAGGATGTAGGCATGGGTATCATCCACTAGGAGCCTGGCTGGTAGAGCAGAATGCACTGCCTTTACAACTTTTTACGAAGCAATTATGGTTAAGTGCCTTGCTCAAGGGCACAAGTGTCATGACCGGGATTCGAACCCACACTCTGCTGCTGACAACACCAGAGCTTGGGTCCAGTGATTCAGACCGCTCAGCCAGACACACCACAATCTATAACTCAACGGGTTACCAAAGGGATGAATGAAAAGTCAACATTTCCTTAAATTCAAAAGGGTCTGACCTTTCTGCCAGTAATGACTCTCACTGCTGGTTTCTTATATATGCAAAAGTCTTTTATCCTGAGGAGGTTTGATGTGCTTAAGCAGTTCTCAGGAGTTGACCCCTTGGCCCATTATCATAGAGCTGCTTAAGCACCAAAAATCAACAAGAGTACAACACAATATTGTGCTTTCACAAGGAAAGATAATCAGCCAAAATACCACGTCATGTGTACTATCTGCAACTGGTATCCTGCTTATTTTTGCTTAATAGCAGAAACTGTTTAAGCACTTTTCTTTTTTAAGCAGTTCCATGAAACTGGCTCTTGGTTGGAAGTAGTGTATGTTAAGCATTATGTTTGTTTTACAAACTGCTGTGTTTTTGTTTTTTTCTTGTGCATATCAATGATATAATTACTGTAAAAATGTACAAATTGCTCATTTAATATTGTTTATACCTATTTATAAAACTTTCTTGTTTTTGAAAAAAAAAAAATTATAACATGTTGTATTTGAGATCAGCTTGTTTGTTTGTTTGTTTTTTATTTGATTTGTTTTGATGCAGCCATCTTTATGTTGGTCTCGCATTCAAATCAATGTGAACCAAACCGAGGGTAGGACATAAACAGTCGGAGCCCCCATTGCAGTGTTCAAGAATCAGTATTCATTGGTACAAGTAGGAGTACACAAACTAAACATGACAAAGACGCTGGCAACCAAAGGGTTTTTATATAGAACCCCTTTGCAGTGATTTCACATGCCACTACAGTGTCTGCCGGTGGTGTGACATTTAGGAGTTGAGTTGCCTTGTGCGCGTCGAACCACGCCCCTTTGGAAATGTGCACTGCACTGCAGTAACACACATCGGGAACCTGACTCCCAGATTGACACCACCAAGATTGAGGCCGTGTCCAAATTGGCAGCTACGGCTACGGCTACGGCTGGATTGTCGCGTCTTTATGCGTTGAAGTATAGGA
The DNA here is from genome assembly GCA_032158295.1 of Pycnopodia helianthoides. Classification (NCBI taxonomy): domain Eukaryota; kingdom Metazoa; phylum Echinodermata; class Asteroidea; order Forcipulatida; family Asteriidae; genus Pycnopodia; species Pycnopodia helianthoides. The sequence continues at coordinate 15,846,861 of CM063251.1, forward strand.
TGTCCCTGGCAACGCCCTTAGCAACAGTCGTAGCTGTAGCCGTAGCCGCCAATTTGGATAGGGCCTGATAAAGGTTTATGACATCAAGGCCCACTTTCATAAAGCTGATAAGCAGAAAATGAACCAGTCACAGCAGGGAACCAGTCACAAACAGTGTACACTGCATGGTATTTTGGCTGGTAGCCTGTTTCTGCTAAGCAAGATTTGTCTTTGCTGAGCAATTATTTATGCTTGACAGCTTTGTGAATTTGGGCCCTGGTGATATTGGCCAATAGCAATGGAAAACCAGAGTGAGGCTCACTCTTAGATGAGACTGGTACCTCTTGAACTCTGACTTCTTTCATTGTGATTTTACATTGGGATAAAAGGAACCTGACCGAATTGAAGTGATATGATCAGGGACTCAAATCCAACAATTTGCAAGTTTCTTTGTTTAACATTATTATAAGTTATTTATTGTATTTTATGTTGACAAGTACCAATTTGATGGTGCTAAAATTCTCCAACTCATAACAATCTTACATCATTACTGTTATTAGTTAATTTGCCGGAAAGATTTTGTTGTCGGGGTGAATTATTCAAGTAACTAGATGCAAAATGACTTGGATTTACATTCATAAGTGGTAACGAATGTAGACAAAAGCCGTTCTATTTGATCATTTGTTACCACTTGAAGGGTTTTGTGTGATGGAAGCACTGGGCCAGCCTGCGATGTATCATGTGGTTGTGTGCCTGTAAACTGCAAACAGTTCACTTTTACTCCACCCCATCAAAACCCAGACCTTGGTTCTGATGAAATATGTTTTAAGTCCCCTCCCCCCCCCAAAAAAAAAAACTTCCCAAAGTTTATCATTTGAATCTTATCCTAATTTCAAAGAGCTGCTAGTTTCACATTCTTGCTGATCATAAATTCTTGTTCAGGGTACCAGTTAAAACACTATTTAATGTATATTGTTTGTGACTGTGGTTTTTCTCTTTAAAAAACTTTTTCGGCTTTTTAGCAGTTCTGTGAAATTGAGCTCGATTCGAAAAGAGACTATTGACCGTCCAATTAATCACCGCGATCAAAAATATCTGCAAGACTTGTTTGTTTGTTTTTATTTATTCATTTATTTGTCATATTTATTTGTTTATCTTTATCATATTTTATTTCTTTTGTTTATCCTTTTTTTTTTTAGGGGGGGGGGTGTTTTTTTAACCACCATGTAAATGATGTAATTTAAAGATATAGTTTTTATTTCAAAATGGTTTCTGATGTTAATGATCGTTTTGTTTTTTGGGCAAGTCACCCCTCAAAAGGTTGTAAATTAAATAATAGTAATTTATAGAAACCAATTCCGAAATTCCACAATTCTATAATTATAGAGATTGTCAATAGAGAAGTTTCATTATGAATGATTTTTCCGACATTTGCAAAACGACTCTTCTCATCTCCGTGAAAAAAAGTTGTGATTATCCTGACGAATGTTGTGCAAAATATTATATTTTAAGAATTGTCCTTTCTAATCAGTATGACACATTTTTTAAAAAGACAGTTTCGTTTCAATCATTTTTGCCTTATTTCTATCTTGTTCCATCATGTTCTTGTATAAAAATAAACATTAATTTTATACAGCTTTTCTTGGATATATAAACACGTCTGCTTTGTGGTGTTTCCTTGTTCTGTGGGGTGTCCGGGGGGGGGGGGGGGTGTGAAAGGAGAAGTCACAAAACATTATCTGGCAGATGAATTGCCGCAGTCCACAACTACTTTAGGAAATATCTACGGTCACAGCCAAGTGTAAATCTCTTTCAGGAGGAGTGTTGGCTCTTAAAAGGGCCGTTGTTGAGGTCTCAATGTTTCAAACAGTACACCCAGCTCTTCTTTAACAACTGCTCTTTTTCAGTGCAAACATACTCCTCCTTATTTGTAATGAGAGTGCTATATCATACAGAGATCACCATATTTATCACAGTGAGGTTGTGTTTGGAAGATATAAATGATGGGTACGGTTTTATCTATAATAAAACACATTATTTGCCCAAATATTGATACAAATACCTGCCCTTTAAACCAATATCAAGGGTCCATGTACAAGCCAAGAACCTTTTTTTCCAAGAAGTTGGTTCCTCTTCTATAAGTAGTTAAATCTAATTGGCCAGTTGGGGAGCATAACATTCTATAAATTTCCCCTAAAAACCACAATGAATCGCTCTAACTAATAGACGTAGCAGAAAGTACCTTTAAGTAATACCGAGAAGCCGCCACGTGCGGGCGCCCTTTCCACGTGGTGAAACTTCATCGAACATGGCCGCCCACAGGTGCTCGTCGTTCGCTCAGAAACAGCTTGAAAAACACGGATGGCAAACAGGTTTGTATTATTGTTGAAAAGTTATTTTAAAAGCATGTATAACTGAAAATATCCCCGTACGTTTGCCTTATTGTGGAGAAGATTTGCCCGCATAAATTGGACTTGTAGTAGACGGGTCGGTCCTGCTGTTTGCCCCCTTCCAATTGCAATGCTTGCGCTCTGCCATTGCACAATTCCTGTGTGGATTGATGGTATATGTACGTCGTTGAAACCATGGTATGGAGCTATAAAAAGAATAGCTCCATGTTGAAACGTACCCCCAAAAAGTAATGGCCCTCTTAACTGAGTTTAATCTACTAGTCTACTTGTAAAACTGCACTTTAGCTGACTTCATTTTTTTTCAGTAGGACGAGTCCCATGAACCATGATGGTAACCACTAACTGCAGCCTTACCACCTTGTAATTGTTTACCATGTCTGACTGTATTTCGGTTATTGTCACTGTCAGAATATTGGAAAAAGCTTGTATTTGTAATCTGCATTTACCACAGCTATGAAATGAACCTACTAATACTATACAATCCATAATTTGTACTTTAATTTTATTACTCCATTGCATTTATTTTTTTAACACATTTATTACTGATTAATAGGTTAGGCCTAGGGATACTTTGTTACTTTGTTTGTATGTTTGTTCACTGCAGGTTTCCTGTTCATTGTAAAACTTTGTAACTTTTCTTGTATTTAAGTAGTTGTATTATTTCATTGTATATTTCTCTCCTTTAAATCTGTGTAACTTTATTGATAAACTATTGTTTTTAACTAAATGAATTTTGTATTCTTCTGTGATTTATGGAAACTACATTTCTGTACTGCATTTTTAGAATTTTGTATTCTTCTGTGATTTATGGAAACTACATTTCTGTACTGCATTTTTAGAATTTTGTATTCTTCTGTGATTTATGGAAACTACATTTCTGTACTGCATTTTTGAATTTTGTATTCTTCTGTGATTTATGGAAACTACATTTCTGTACTGCATTTTTATGATGCGTGCAGTAACATTTCTAATCTAGTTCTACTAATTCTAATTTACAGGGCAAGGACTCGGCAGGACCGAGTCCGGCATCAGTGAGGCCATCAAAGTGAAGATAAAGCACGATACTGCTGGGGTAAGTTCCCCTTCTCGCCACCCCCCCCCCTCCCTCCTTCAGCCAGTCCCATCCCTTTCACATTTTTGGTCCTACTTTTTTTTATTAACCCTCTTGCTGTCTGACCATTCAATACCATTCACTGTGGTTTTGAATGATAGATAAACTATGCCAGCCTGCAATATGATACCATGCAGAGGGGAATGCATGTACACAGTACACAGTTAGTTCTGTGCACAGTTGTGCCACCGTACACAACCTTGGCAGTCGAATGGTTTCAAACGGTTGGTCAACTCACTGGAAAATGTTGCCAAGAGTCACTGACAGTAGGAGGGTTAAACTACTAATTATATTTCTGCACCTGTCCTAGGAAGGAAATTCACTTACATTTTATAGTCTGTTGTGATGATTATGTAGGTAACAAAAAAAACACGTTCGGACAGTTGAGTGTCTCGTTTTGTAAAATGATTTTTTTTGTTTTTAATTTATGTGTAGGTCGGGCATGATCTTGGGGAGCAGTTTACGTACCACTGGTGGGACCATGTTTTCAACAAGGCTGCAAACAACATAGTCGTTGAAAATAACCAGGTTTGTCATGCTTGTATAAAGTGTGTGCCAGGAGAAGAACAGTAAATGTCAGGCATGCAACTTTTCCTCGGATCAGCTGATTTCCTCTTTTTTTTATTCTCAGTTTTACTATTCAAAATTGAAAAATACTGTACAAAATCATTGAAATTTTGTAATTTCCTCTTTTTTGGTGAAGTTACAGTTGCATGCCTGAAATGTACTACCTTGACTTTAAACACTCACAGTTCCCAATTGAATGAACATTCAATTATAGCATATCTTGATGGAGGAAAGATGCTAATCTAATCCTAGCCATCCCCAACCCATCAAAATCAAACTGTATTATTTGATTCCGTTGGACTCGGAGGGCTGCACTGGTAAACTGTTTACCATGGGATCAGGCATACCACCATAATCAGAGTCCAACAGTTTGGGTATTGAGTTACCAAAGGTGTTGGATTTTGTTTGATAGAGTGAGGAAGTATCATTGTACATCACTTGGTGGAGTTAGGGTTAATATACTTATTTTATCTCTCTAACTTTTACAAGCTGTCGGAAAGAAATGATGTTTGGTTCCTGTTCTGTCATTCATCTTCATCAAATGAACTTTAAACGTTTAAAGAAAAAGGGAAATGATAGAGACCCATTTTTCTCAGAACGATGTCGTCAGATGTTTTGGATGTTGACAAATTTTGCACTGGAAGGGTATCAAATACAATGGCAATTTACACCATTTTAACGTGAGGTTAGAGACTTGAATTTTTTTCCTCACTCCCTATTTGAAAATGAGTACATCACAAAATCGAAATGGTCATTTCACTTCCTAAATACATTTGCAAATTATTATCTTAAATATTTAAAGGAACATTACAGAATTGGTAAGAAAAAAACTTGTCAAATATACTTTTTGATCACAGATTTACACAAAACTTACACGGTCTAATGATGATGATAGTAGAAAACATCCCTTGAAATATTTTTGTCTGAAATGCCATATTTGATGAGAAATTAATAAACTAATTTTCCGATTGGAGTTTATCGCTCAGTGAGCGTTTTATTCATTTGTTGAATCTATATGATTTCATGCAAATGTGTAATCGGTTTTTCACTATTTTCTTGTGACCCAGATGGCCGATCGATCAAAAACTTCTACAGGTTTGTCAGTTTATGTATATGGTGGATTACATAAAGTGCTTACACTGCCAGCAACTGTTTTAACTGTTTTGTTAGCAAAAACCAATTCTGTAATGTTCCTTTAAAGATGTCAGTCCCCTCCATCTTCCTATCCTCACTAAATACTTCACAGAAGCAATTTCCTCTGTGATGATGCCCCCGATTATTACCTCGTTGCCCCTTGAAATGTTCCAGTAGAAATTTGCACTTCTATTTAAGGGGTGCCCTTGACCAAAAAGAATGAAAACCCAAGCTTGTCGAAGGACACAGAAATGACGACCATTGTAGATCTCCTTAAGTTCACTCTTCTGTGTTTCCCCGCTGTTAATAGGAAGGCGTGAAACTGACAAGTAAAGAGACAAGCCACGGACCAATAAGTAACAAAAAACAGTCCAAGAATGCAGGCAAGAAGCCGCTGCTGTATGGCAGCTTCGTCAGGAGTGCCACTTTAACGACGGAGGGTTTGCAACAAGATGATCAAGACAGTTCTTCTTCATCTGAAGAGGAAGAGGGCAACACAGAGGACATGAATATTGACGACAAGTTCTTCAAGGCCTGCGGTGGACGGACGGCTCATAAGTAAGTTCCACCCTCTTCTTCTTATATCAAATTTGTGTGTCAAGCTTAGAGTCAGTTTTTGAAGTCTAAATTGTGGTTCCCACTCAATTTTTTTAGCCAGGATTTTGTAAAAGGGTGTCCTAATGTGCTGGAAATTTAAATACTGGATGTCCAAACAACATGTTCACTTACAATACATTTACATGTAAGTGACAGATAAAACAGGTGTCCAAATTTAAAACAGGGTGTCCAAAAGACACCAGACACCCCTCTGACTAACAGTATGTTCCCACTGCTTGATGTTGTAGGGGCGCTAGGCACGGCTTAAACCTCTCTGGGAAACTGAAGCGAATCCAGGAACAAGAGGACGGTTACCCAAATCGTCATAACAAGAAACACTCTGCCGAAGCCCTTCCCGTTCGCCCTGATGAATATCAGAGTCAAACAGCAGAAGATGATGTTGATGAGGGGAAACTGAGAGATGCGGGAGGGGACGGGAACCGGGAGAGGAAACAACGGAAGAAAGACAAGAAACGGAGGATGAAAGCCAGCATTGACGATGGGAGATATGATAATGGCGCTAGGGATGAAAACGATGGTGAAAATGTACTACAAGAATCGGGAGAAGCACCCGAAGAAGAAGACAAGAAACGAAAAACCAAGAAGGAAGACCGCAGGTGTGATGAGGACGATGAAAGTGATAGACAACGGGAGAAAAAACAGCGAAAGAAAGACAGGAAACGCAAGAGGAAGGAGGAACTTGGCAAATCTGCCAATAGCTGTCATGATGATACGACAGACTTGGGCGATACTATGGTCATTACGATCGATGAAGCCGAGGAGAGAAAACGGGCGAGAAAAGCACGAAAAGAACTCAAATTGAAAAACAGACGGGACGGTGCTAGCTGTGGAGAAAATTTGAATGGACCCTCTGTGAATGATGTCGTCGAGTTAACTCGAGAAGAAGACGAAGGTGATCGGGACAGGAAACGGAGAACGAAAAAGGAAAAGAGGAGGAAGACGGTATCAGTCGATGTCTGTGACAACGAAAATAATAAATCCAGCGAACCGATTTGTAATTCAGAACCTGAGGGCGACCTAAGGACTGGTGAGGAGTATGCTAATGGTATCAGGAACGGTGGCGATGATTTAGGAAAGAAAACCAAAAAGAGACGAAAAGAAGAGATTCTGCAGAACGGCAGTCACAATAACGAAGGTACAGATATAAAAACATCAAAAAAATCAAAGAAGAAAAAAGTCCAAGCACTGACCAGTTGATGAACTTCAAGGAAAATAATTGAATAAGACACAGATGAACTACAAATTATCAGTTTATGAAATTAATATTTTTATTTTGAACTTATAAAATGCATTTTGAAAATGCATTTTTATGTCAACAAAATAATGGGGATATTGTCTGTTTTCTACATGTGCAAAATATTCTGGTGCATACAAATATTTGTTGATTATTCTCTCACAATATTAACAGTTGTACAATTTGGAATTGAATTAAGTAACTGTCCCATCTGTGATCTGGAAAACCCTTCACATGATGGCGATGTAAGAATGGACCTTGTTGAATTTATCAAATTAATAACCTTGGTGTACATGTATTTGTCAAACTTTCTCAAAAGGGGAGGAGAGTTAGGTTGTGTCTGAATTTGCAACTGTGGCTGCTGCTGTTGCTAAGGGTTGCTTATTTGGCTGTGAAGACGTTCTGATGCTACAATAGATCAGTGTAGACAATGACCATTGCTGTCAATGATATCACTAGACATTTGCTTGCTGAAACGGCCCCCATGTGTATTTCACGTTCCAACAAAAGATAGAGCTCCAGCCCCCATCTTGTCTTTGGTGCTCTGTAATCGTTGCACACGTGTCCACACAGTGTTTTTTTTACAGTGCTGAAGAATATGTTTTTTCTTTAAGTGCACAGAACAAAGGAATGTCCACAGTGTATGTAACACAGAGCTGTGTTGGTGCCATAGTCCTCTTGCTTAAAAGGCTACCGTGTGAAAAAAAAAACTTGTGCTAGACATGGGCCCAATTTCATTGAGCTGCTTAAGCAGAAAACATTGCTTCACAATTGTCTGCTAAGCAGAAATGAGCAGGATACCAGTCACAAATTGTACATGTCACATGGTATTTTGGCTGGTAACCAAATTCTGGTAAGCATACTTTTGTTGTGCTTAGCTACTTTTTGTGCTTAAGCGCTCTATGAAATTGGGCCCTGGTTATAATGGCACAAGACGACGATGTACGATGCGTTGGCATGCAAGTTGAAGAGCTTAACAGAATTAAAATTCAAAAAAATAGGTAGTGGCCTGACGTTTTGACCCTAGCAGAATCTTTCTCGAAGGCATTAGTCTATGAGAAAGAACCTGCTTGTAGAAAGATACTGAGTTTCCAAAACATGACATGCACTAACAACAATTGTTGCAGCTAAACAACCAAACCATTACTGCAAGTATTTATTTAAATTAAATGTTTTTAATTATTAATATTTTTAGCATTATCACATCAGGGGAAGGTTAAATTGATACATTGTATTAGTTCCCCTCTCACAATTTAATTTATAATAACAATGTCCAATTTCCAATAAAATTAATAGTTTATTTTTACTGTGCAAGAATGTCTTGTCTGATGTCTGTGATCTAGTATCAACTTGTTACCCCTGCTGCAATGGTAGAGTCCTTATTTTCTTCACTCTGATTGGCTGGTTGCATCAACGGGACATACCACTGCAAATAAAGCATGAAATTAGAGTCAACTTTAAGCGAGCCTATTTTTTAAAAGAAAAAGAAAATTGAATACAATCTTGTTATTTAATGAAAAATGGTTAAATCAAGGTGATCTCTCCCCCCCCCCCCCATCTTCCCAGGTTGTATCCTAACCTGGGCGTGATTTTCTGTGATTTGATAGTTTCAATAGGTACAGTACGGACTGCTGATGACATTTTACATGATGCATACTAGTTAATTAGCATAGTTTGAGAAATACTGATAATTTTGTGAGTCTAGAATTTTGGTCCAAAATCCAAAAAATCCACCATGCCAGGCATGGTCAAACTTTCAAAATTTGGGTCGAAAAATTTTCTGTGATTTTATGGTTTCAAATGATACAGAACGGACTTCTGATGACATTTTATTTGTGCGGACTCAGTAAATGAGCCATATTTTAGAAATACAGATTAATTTTGGTCCAAAATCCAAAAAATCCACCATGCCGGCATGGTCAAACTTTCAAAATTTGGGTCGAAAAATTTTCTGTGATTTTATGGTTTCAAATGATACAGAACGGACTTCTGATGACATTTTATTTGTGCGGACTCAGTTAATGAGCCATATTTTGAGAAATACTGATAATTTTGTGAGTCTAGAATTTTGGTCCAAAATCCAAAAAATCCACCATGCCGGCATGGTCAAACTTTCAAACTTTGGGTCTGAAAATTTTCTGTGATTTTATGGTTTCAAATGATACAGAACGGACTTCTGATGACATTTTATTTGTGCGGACTCAGTTAATGAGCCATATTTTAGAAATACGATAATTTTGTGAGTCTAGAATTTTGGTCCAAAATCCAAAAAATCCACCATGCCGGCATGGTCAAACTTTCAAAATTTGGGTCGAAAAATTTTCTGTGATTTATGGTTTCAAATGATACAGAACGGACTTCTGATGACATTTTATTTGTGCGGACTCAGTAAATGAGCCATATTTTCAGAAATACGATAATTTTGTGAGTCTAGAATTTTGGTCCACAAAAAATCCACCATGCCGGCATGGTCAAACTTTCAAAATTTGGGTCGAAAAATTTTCTGTGATTTTATGGTTTCAAATGATACAGAACGGACTTCTGATGACATTTTATTTGTGCGACTCAAGTTATGAGCCATATTTTGAGAAATACAGATAATTTTGGACTCTAGAATTTTGGTCCAAAATCCAAAAAATCCACCATGCCGGCATGGTCAAACTTTCAAAATTTGGGTCGAAAAATTTTCTTTGATTTTATGGTTTCAAATGATACAGAACGGACTTCTGATGACATTTTATTTGTGCGGACTCAGTTAATGAGCCATATTTTCAGAAATACAGATAATTTTGTGAGTCTAGAATTTTGGTCCAAAATCCAAAAAATCCACCATGCCGGCATGGTCAAACTTTCAAAATTTGGGTCGAAAAATTTTCTTGATTGTATGGTTTCAAATGATACAGAACGGACTTCTGATGACATTTTATTTGTGCGGACTCAGTTAATGAGCCATATTTTCAGAAATACAGATAATTTTGTGAGTCTAGAATTTTGGTCCAAAATCAAAAAAATCCACCATGCCGGCATGGTCAAACTTTCAAAATTTGGGTCGAAAAATTTTCTGTGATTTTATGGTTTCAAATGATACAGAACGGACTTCTGATGACATTTTATTTGTGCGGACTCAGTTAATGAGCCATATTTTGAGAAATACAGATAATTTTGTGAGTCTAGAATTTTGGTCCAAAATCCAAAAAATCCACCATGCCGGCATGGTCAAACTTTCAAAATTTGGGTCGAAAAATTTTCTGTGATTTATGGTTTCAAATGATACAGAACGGACTTCTGATGACATTTTATTTGTGCGGACTCAGTTAATGAGCCATATTTTCGAGAAAACTGATAATTTTGTGAGTCTAGAATTTTGGTCCAAAATCCAAAAAATCCACCATGCCGGCATGGTCAAACTTTCAAAATTTGGGTCGAAAAATTTTCTGGATTTTATGGTTTCAAATGATACAGAACGGACTTCTGATGACATTTTATTTGTGCGGACTCAGTTAATGAGCCATATTTTGAGAAATACAGATAATTTTGTGAGTCTAGAATTTTGGTCCAAAATCCAAAAAATTGGGTCGAAAATTTTCTGTGATTTAGGTTCAAATGATACAGAACGGACTTCTGAGACATTTTATGTGCGGACTCATTAATAGCCTATTTTGAGAAATACGATATTTTGTGAGTCTAGAATTTGGTCCAAAATCCAAAAATCCACCATCGGCATGGTCAAACTTTCAAAATTGGTCGAAAAATTTTCTGGATTTTAGGTTTCAAATGATACAACGACTTCTGATGACATTTATTTGTGCGGACTCAGTTAAGACCATATTTGAAATACAAAATTTTGTGAGTCTAGAATTTGGTCCAAAATCAAAATCCACCATGCCGCATGGTCAAACTTTCAAAATTTGGGTCAAATTTTCTGTGATTTATGGTTTCAAATGATACAGAACGGACTTCTGATGACATTTTATTTGTGCACTCATTAATACCATATTTTGAGAAATACGATAATTTTGTGAGTCTAGAATTTTGGTCCAAAATCCAAAAATCCACCATGCCGGCATGGTCAACTTTCAAAATTTGGGTCGAAAAATTTCTGATTTTATGGTTCAATGATACAGAACGGACTTCTGAGACATTTTTTTGTGCGACTCGTAATGAGCCATATTTGAGAAATACGATAATTTTGTGAGTCTAGAATTTGGTCCAAAATCCAAAAAATCCACCATGCCGCATGTCAACTTTCAAATTTGGGTCGAAAAATTTTCTGGATTTTATGGTTTCAAATGATACAGACGGACTTCTGATGACATTTATTTGTGCGACTCAGTTATGACCATATTTAAAATACAGATAATTTGTGAGTCTAGAATTTTGGTCCAAATCCAAAAATCCACCATGCCGCATGGTCAAACTTCAAAATTTGGGTCGAAAAATTTTCTGTGATTTTATGTTCAAATGATACAGACGGACTTCTGATGACATTTTTTTGTGCGGACTCAGTTAATGAGCCATATTTAGAAATACGATAATTTTGTGAGTCTAGAATTTGGTCCAAAATCCAAAAATCCACCATGCCGGCATGGTCAAACTTTCAAAATTTGGTCGAAAAATTTTCCTGTGATTTTAATGGTTTCAAATGATACAGAACGGACTTCTGATGGACATTTATTTATTTGTGCGGACTGTGACATATTTGACGAAATAATGACATATTTGTAGTTATTTTGTCAAAATCGAAAATCCAATCCCCATACTTTCAAATTTGAAAATTTTGATTTTGTGATTTTATGTTAAGACAAACGATTGATGCTTTTATTTGTCGGACTGTTAATAGCCATATTTTGAGAAATACAGAAATTTTGTGAGTCTAGAATTTTGGTCCAAAATCCAAAAACCATGCCGGCATGGTCAAACTTTCAAAATTTGGGTTTTTCTGTTTTATGGTTCAAATTAAACGATTCTGATCATTTTATTTGTGCGGACTCAGTTAATGAGCCATATTTTAGAAATACAGATAATTTTGTGAGTCTAGAATTTGGTCCAAATCCAAAAATCCACCATGCCGGCATGGTCAAACTTTCAAAATTTGGGTCGAAAAATTTTCTGGATTTTATGGTTTCAAATGATACAGAACGGACGCTTTTGAGACTTTAATGTGCGACTCAGTTAATGAGCCATATTTTGAGTCTATAATTTTGTGGTCAAATTTTGTCCAAAATCCAAAATCCACATGGGTCAAACTTTCAAAATTTGGGTCGAAAAATTTTCGTGATTTTATGTTTCGAATATAAGACGACTTTGATGACATTTTATTGTGCGGACTCATTTGAGCCATATTTAGAAATACGTAATTGTATTTAGAATTTTGGTCAAAATCCATCACATCGGATGCAAACTTTCAAATTTGGGTCGAAAAATTTATGATTTTATTTTCAAAATACAGAAGTTTGAGCTTATTTGGCGACTCAGTTAATGCCTATTTTAAAATTCGATAATTTTGTGAGTCTGAATTTTGGTCCAAATCCAAACCACCATGCCGGCATGGTCAAACTTTAAATTTGTCGAAAAATTTTCTGGATTTTATGGTTTCAATGAACAAACGGACTTCTGATGACATTTTATTTGTGCGGATCAGTAATGCCATATTTTAAAATACGATAATTGTGATCTAGAATTTTGGCCAAAATCAAAAACCACCATGCCGGCATGGTCAAACTTCAAAATTTGGGTCGAAAATTTTCTGATTTATGTTTCAAATGATACAGAACACTTCTGATGACTTTTATTGTGCGGACTCATTAATGAGCCATATTTTAGAAATACGATATTTTTGATCTAGAATTTTGGTCCAAAATCCAAAATCCACCATGCCGGCATGGTCAAACTTTCAAAATTTGGGTCGAAAAATTTTCTGTGATTTTATGGTTTCAAATGATACAGAACGACTTCTGAGACATTTTATTTGTGCGGACTCAGTTAATGAGCCATATTTTAAAATACGATAATTTTTCAAATGATACAGAACGGACTTCTGAGACATTTTATTTGTGCGGACTCAGTTAATGAGCCATATTTTGAGAAATACAGATAATTTTGTGAGTCTAGAATTTTGGTCCAAAATCCAAAAAATCCACCATGCCGGCATGGTCAAACTTTCAAAATTTGGGTCGAAAAATTTTCTGTGATTTTATGGTTTCAAATGATACAGAACGGACTTCTGATGACATTTTATTTGTGCGGACTCAGTTAATGAGCCATATTTTGAGAAATACAGATAATTTTGTGAGTCTAGAATTTTGGTCCAAAATCCAAAAAATCCACCATGCCGGCATGGTCAAACTTTCAAAATTTGGGTCGAAAATTTTCTGGGATTTTATGGTTTCAAATGATACAGAACGGACTTCTGATGACATTTTATTTGTGCGGACTCAGTTAATGAGCCATATTTTGAGAAATACAGATAATTTTGTGAGTCTAGAATTTTGGTCCAAAATCCAAAAAATCCACCATGCCGCATGGTCAAACTTTCAAAATTTGGTCGAAAAATTTTCTGTGATTTTATGGTTTCAAATGATACAGAACGGACTTCTGAGACATTTTATTTGTGCGGACTCAGTTAATGAGCCATATTTTGAGAAATACGATAATTTTGTGAGTCTAGAATTTTGGTCCAAAATCCAAAAAATCCACCATGCCGGCATGGTCAAACTTTCAAAATTTGGGTCGAAAAATTTTCTGTGATTTTATGGTTTCAAATGATACAGAACGGACTTCTGATGACATTTTATTTGTGCGGACTCAGTTAATGAGCCATATTTTAGAAATACAGATAATTTTGTGAGTCTAGAATTTTGGTCCAAAATCCAAAAAATCCACCATGCCGGCATGGTCAAACTTTCAAAATTTGGGTCGAAAAATTTTCTGTGATTTATGGTTTCAAATGATACAGAACGACTTCTGATGACATTTTATTTGTGCGGACTCAGTTAATGAGCCATATTTTGAGAAATACGATAATTTTGTGAGTCTAGAATTTTGGTCCAAAATCCAAAAAATCCACCATGCCGGCATGGTCAAACTTTCAAAATTTGGGTCGAAAAATTTTCTGTGATTTTATGGTTTCAAATGATACAGAACGGACTTCTGATGACATTTTATTTGTGCGGACTCAGTTAATGAGCCATATTTTCAGAAATACTAGATAATTTTGTGAGTCTAGAATTTTGGTCCAAAATCCAAAAAATCCACCATGCCGGCATGGTCAAACTTTCAAAATTTGGGTCGAAAAATTTTCTGGATTTTATGGTTTCAAATGATACAGAACGGACTTCTGATGACATTTTATTTGTGCGGACTCAGTTAATGAGCCATATTTTCAGAAATACAGATAATTTTGTGAGTCTAGAATTTTGGTCCAAAATCCAAAAAATCCACCATGCCGGCATGGTCAAACTTTCAAAATTTGGGTCGAAAATTTTCTGGATTTTATGGTTTCAAATGATACAGAACGGACTTCTGATGACATTTTATTTGTGCGGACTCAGTTAATGAGCCATATTTTGAGAAATACGATAATTTTGTGAGTCTAGAATTTTGGTCCAAAATCCAAAAAATCCACCATGCCGGCATGGTCAAACTTTCAAAATTTGGGTCGAAAAATTTTCTGTGATTTTATGGTTTCAAATGATACAGAACGGACTTCTGATGACATTTTATTTGTGCGGACTCAGTTAATGAGCCATATTTTGAGAAATACAGATAATTTTGTGAGTCTAGAATTTTGGTCCAAAATCCAAAAAATCCACCATGCCGGCATGGTCAAACTTTCAAAATTTGGGTCGAAAAATTTTCTGTGATTTTATGGTTTCAAATGATACAGAACGGACTTCTGATGACATTTTATTTGTGCGGACTCAGTTAATGAGCCATATTTTCAGAACATGATAATTTTGTGAGTCTAGAATTTTGGTCCAAAATCCAAAAAATCCACCATGCCGGCATGGTCAAACTTTCAAAATTTGGGTCGAAAAATTTTCTGTGATTTTATGGTTTCAAATGATACAGAACGGACTTCTGATGACATTTTATTTGTGCGGACTCAGTTAATGAGCCATATTTTGAGAAATACAGATAATTTTGTGAGTCTAGAATTTTGGTCCAAAATCCAAAAATCCACCATGCCGGCATGGTCAAACTTTCAAAATTTGGGTCGAAAATTTTCTGTGATTTTATGGTTTCAAATGATACAGAACGGACTTCTGATGACATTTTATTTGTGCGGACTCAGTTAATGAGCCATATTTTGAGAAATACAGATAATTTTGTGAGTCTAGAATTTTGGTCCAAAATCCAAAAAATCCACCATGCCGGCATGGTCAAACTTTCAAAATTTGGGTCGAAAAATTTTCTGTGATTTTATGGTTTCAAATGATACAGAACGGACTTCTGATGACATTTTATTTGTGCGGACTCAGTTAATGAGCCATATTTTCAGAAATACAGATAATTTTGTGAGTCTAGAATTTTGGTCCAAAATCCAAAAAATCCACCATGCCGGCATGGTCAAACTTTCAAAATTTGGGTCGAAAAATTTTCTGTGATTTTATGGTTTCAAATGATACAGAACGGACTTCTGATGACATTTTATTTGTGCGGACTCAGTTAATGAGCCATATTTTGAGAAATACAGATAATTTTGTGAGTCTAGAATTTTGGTCCAAAATCCAAAAAATCCACCATGCCGGCATGGTCAAACTTTCAAAATTTGGGTCGAAAAATTTTCTGTGATTTTATGGTTTCAAATGATACAGAACGGACTTCTGATGACATTTTATTTGTGCGGACTCAGTTAATGAGCCATATTTTCAGAAATACGATAATTTTGTGAGTCTAGAATTTTGGTCCAAAATCCAAAAAATCCACCATGCCGGCATGGTCAAACTTTCAAAATTTGGGTCGAAAAATTTTCTGTGATTTTATGGTTTCAAATGATACAGAACGGACTTCTGATGACATTTTATTTGTGCGGACTCAGTTAATGAGCCATATTTTCAGAAATACAGATAATTTTGTGAGTCTAGAATTTTGGTCCAAAATCCAAAAAATCCACCATGCCGGCATGGTCAAACTTTCAAAATTTGGGTCGAAAAATTTTCTGTGATTTTATGGTTTCAAATGATACAGAACGGACTTCTGATGACATTTTATTTGTGCGGACTCAGTTAATGAGCCATATTTTCAGAAATACAGATAATTTTGTGAGTCTAGAATTTTGGTCCAAAATCCAAAAAATCCACCATGCCGGCATGGTCAAACTTTCAAAATTTGGGTCGAAAAATTTTCTGTGATTTTATGGTTTCAAATGATACAGAACGGACTTCTGATGACATTTTATTTGTGCGGACTCAGTTAATGAGCCATATTTTCAGAAATACAGATAATTTGTGAGTCTAGAATTTTGGTCCAAAATCCAAAAAATCCACCATGCCGGCATGGTCAAACTTTCAAAATTTGGGTCGAAAAATTTTCTGTGATTTTATGGTTTCAAATGATACAGAACGGACTTCTGATGACATTTTATTTGTGCGGACTCAGTTAATGAGCCATATTTTGAGAAATACAGATAATTTTGTGAGTCTAGAATTTTGGTCCAAAATCCAAAAAATCCACCATGCCGGCATGGTCAAACTTTCAAAATTTGGGTCGAAAAATTTTCTGTGATTTTATGGTTTCAAATGATACAGAACGGACTTCTGATGACATTTTATTTGTGCGGACTCAGTTAATGAGCCATATTTTCAGAAATACTGATAATTTTGTGAGTCTAGAATTTTGGTCCAAAATCCAAAAAATCCACCATGCCGGCATGGTCAAACTTTCAAAATTTGGGTCGAAAAATTTTCTGTGATTTTATGGTTTCAAATGATACAGAACGGACTTCTGATGACATTTTATTTGTGCGGACTCAGTTAATGAGCCATATTTTCAGAAATACAGATAATTTTGTGAGTCTAGAATTTTGGTCCAAAATCCAAAAAATCCACCATGCCGGCATGGTCAAACTTTCAAAATTTGGGTCGAAAAATTTTCTGTGATTTTATGGTTTCAAATGATACAGAACGGACTTCTGATGACATTTTATTTGTGCGGACTCAGTTAATGAGCCATATTTTCAGAAATACAGATAATTTTGTGAGTCTAGAATTTTGGTCCAAAATCCAAAAAATCCACCATGCCGGCATGGTCAAACTTTCAAAATTTGGGTCGAAAAATTTTCTGTGATTTTATGGTTTCAAATGATACAGAACGGACTTCTGATGACATTTTATTTGTGCGGACTCAGTTAATGAGCCATATTTTGAGAAATACGATAATTTTGTGAGTCTAGAATTTTGGTCCAAAATCCAAAAAATCCACCATGCCGGCATGGTCAAACTTTCAAAATTTGGGTCGAAAAATTTTCTGGATTTTATGGTTTCAAATGATACAGAACGGACTTCTGATGACATTTTATTTGTGCGGGCTCAGTTAATGAGCCATATTTTCAGAAATACAGATAATTTTGTGAGTCTAGAATTTTGGTCCAAAATCCAAAAAATCCACCATGCCGGCATGGTCAAACTTTCAAAATTTGGGTCGAAAAATTTTCTGTGATTTTATGGTTTCAAATGATACAGAACGGACTTCTGATGACATTTTATTTGTGCGGACTCAGTTAATGAGCCATATTTTCAGAAATACAGATAATTTTGTGAGTCTAGAATTTTGGTCCAAAATCCAAAAAATCCACCATGCCGGCATGGTCAAACTTTCAAAATTTGGGTCGAAAAATTTTCTGTGATTTTATGGTTTCAAATGATACAGAACGGACTTCTGATGACATTTTATTTGTGCGGACTCAGTTAATGAGCCATATTTTCAGAAATACAGATAATTTTGTGAGTCTAGAATTTTGGTCCAAAATCCAAAAAATCCACCATGCCGGCATGGTCAAACTTTCAAAATTTGGGTCGAAAAATTTTCTGTGATTTTATGGTTTCAAATGATACAGAACGGACTTCTGATGACATTTTATTTGTGCGGACTCAGTTAATGAGCCATATTTTGAGAAATACGATAATTTTGTGAGTCTAGAATTTTGGTCCAAATCCAAAAAATCCACCATGCCGGCATGGTCAAACTTTCAAAATTTGGGTCGAAAAATTTTCTGTGATTTTATGGTTTCAAATGATACAGAACGGACTTCTGATGACATTTTATTTGTGCGGACTCAGTTAATGAGCCATATTTTGAGAAATACGATAATTTGTGAGTCTAGAATTTTGGTCCAAAATCCAAAAAATCCACCATGCCGGCATGGTCAAACTTTCAAAATTTGGGTCGAAAAATTTTCTGGATTTTATGGTTTCAAATGATACAGAACGGACTTCTGAGACATTTTATTTGTGCGGACTCAGTTAATGAGCCATATTTTGAGAAATACGATAATTTTGTGAGTCTAGAATTTTGGTCCAAATCCAAAAATCCACCATGCCGCATGGTCAAACTTTCAAAATTTGGGTCGAAAATTTTCTGGATTTTATGGTTTCAAATGATACAGAACGGACTTCTGATGACATTTTATTTGTGCGGACTCAGTTAATGAGCCATATTTTAGAAATACAGATAATTTTGTGAGTCTAGAATTTTGGTCCAAAATCCAAAAAATCCACCATGCCGGCATGGTCAAACTTTCAAAATTTGGGTCAAAAATTTTCTGTGATTTTATGGTTTCAAATGATACAGAACGGACTTCTGATGACATTTTATTTGTGCGGACTCAGTTAATGAGCCATATTTTCAGAAATACAGATAATTTTGTGAGTCTAGAATTTTGGTCCAAAATCCAAAAAATCCACCATGCCGGCATGGTCAAACTTTCAAAATTTGGGTCGAAAAATTTTCTGTGATTTTATGGTTTCAAATGATACAGAACGGACTTCTGATGACATTTTATTTGTGCGGACTCAGTTAATGAGCCATATTTTCAGAAATACAGATAATTTTGTGAGTCTAGAATTTTGGTCCAAAATCCAAAAAATCCACCATGCCGGCATGGTCAAACTTTCAAAATTTGGGTCAAAAATTTTTCTGTGATTTTATGGTTTCAAATGATACAGAACGGACTTCTGATGACATTTTATTTGTGCGGACTCAGTTAATGAGCCATATTTTCAGAAATACAGATAATTTTGTGAGTCTAGAATTTTGGTCCAAAATCCAAAAAAT
The DNA here is from genome assembly GCA_032158295.1 of Pycnopodia helianthoides. Lineage (NCBI taxonomy): Eukaryota > Metazoa > Echinodermata > Asteroidea > Forcipulatida > Asteriidae > Pycnopodia > Pycnopodia helianthoides. The sequence goes on from CM063251.1 coordinate 15,866,188, forward strand.
CCACCATGCCGGCATGGTCAAACTTTCAAAATTTGGGTCGAAAAATTTTCTGTGATTTTATGGTTTCAAATGATACAGAACGGACTTCTGATGACATTTTATTTGTGCGGACTCAGTTAATGAGCCATATTTTGAGAAATACAGATAATTTTGTGAGTCTAGAATTTTGGTCCAAAATCCAAAAAATCCACCATGCCGGCATGGTCAAACTTTCAAAATTTGGGTCGAAAAATTTTCTGTGATTTTATGGTTTCAAATGATACAGAACGGACTTCTGATGACATTTTATTTGTGCGGACTCAGTTAATGAGCCATATTTTGAGAAATACTGATAATTTGTGAGTCTAGAATTTTGGTCCAAAATCAAAAAAATCCACCATGCCGGCATGGTCAAACTTTCAAAATTTGGGTCGAAAAATTTTCTGGATTTTATGGTTTCAAATGATACAGAACGGACTTCTGATGACATTTTATTTGTGCGGCACTCAGTTATGAGCCATATTTTGAGAAATACGATAATTTTGTGAGTCTAGAATTTTGGTCCAAAATCCAAAAAATCCACCATGCCGGCATGGTCAAACTTTCAAAATTTGGGTCGAAAAATTTTCTGTGATTTTATGGTTTCAAATGATACAGAACGGACTTCTGATGACATTTTATTTGTGCGGACTCAGTTAATGAGCCATATTTTGAGAAATACAGATAATTTTGTGAGTCTAGAATTTTGGTCCAAAATCCAAAAAATCCACCATGCCGGCATGGTCAAACTTTCAAAATTTGGGTCGAAAATTTTCTGTGATTTTATGGTTTCAAATGATACAGAACGGACTTCTGATGACATTTTATTTGTGCGGACTCAGTTAATGAGCCATATTTTCAGAAATACAGATAATTTTGTGAGTCTAGAATTTTGGTCCAAAATCCAAAAATCCACCATGCCGGCATGGTCAAACTTTCAAAATTTGGGTCGAAAAATTTTCTGTGATTTTATGGTTTCAAATGATACAGAAGGACTTCTGATGACATTTTATTTGTGCGGACTCAGTTAATGAGCCATATTTTCAGAAATACAGATAATTTTGTGAGTCTAGAATTTTGGTCCAAAATCCAAAAATCCACCTGCCGGCATGGTCAAACTTTCAAAATTTGGGTCGAAAAATTTTCTGTGATTTTATGGTTTCAAATGATACAGAACGGACTTCTGATGACATTTTATTTGTGCGGACTCAGTTAATGAGCCATATTTTGAGAAATACAGATAATTTTGTGAGTCTAGAATTTTGGTCCAAATACCAAAAAATCCACCATGCCGGCATGGTCAAAACTTTCAAAATTTGGGTCGAAAAATTTTCTGTGATTTATGGTTTCAAATGATACAGAACGACTTCTGATGACATTTTATTTGTGCGACTCAGTTAATGAGCCATATTTTGAGAAATACTGATAATTTTGTGAGTCTAGAATTTTGGTCCAAAATCCAAAAATCCACCATGCCGGCATGGTCAAACTTTCAAAATTTGGGTCGAAAAATTTTCTGGGATTTTATGGTTTCAAATGATACAGAACGGACTTCTGATGACATTTTATTTGTGCGGACTCAGTTAATGAGCCATATTTTGAGAAATACTGATAATTTTGTGAGTCTAGAATTTTGGTCCAAAATCCAAAAAATCCACCATGCCGGCATGGTCAAACTTTCAAAATTTGGGTCGAAAAATTTTCTGTGATTTTATGGTTTCAAATGATACAGAACGGACTTCTGATGACATTTTATTTGTGCGGACTCAGTTAATGAGCCATATTTTGAGAAATACTGATAATTTTGTGAGTCTAGAATTTTGGTCCAAAATCCAAAAAATCCACCATGCCGGCATGGTCAAACTTTCAAAATTTGGGTCGAAAAATTTTCTTGATTGTATGGTTTCAAATGAAACAGAACGGACTTCTGATGACATTTTATTTGTGCGGACTCAGTTAATGAGCCATATTTTCAGAAATACTGATAATTTTGTGAGTCTAGAATTTTGGTCCAAAATCCCAAAAATCCACCATGCCGGCATGGTCAAACTTTCAAAATTTGGGTCGAAAAATTTTCTGTGATTTTATGGTTTCAAATGATACAGAACGGACTTCTGAGACATTTTATTTGTGCGGACTCAGTTAATGAGCCATATTTTGAGAAATACTGATAATTTTGTGAGTCTAGAATTTTGGTCCAAAATCCAAAAAATCCACCATGCCGGCATGGTCAAACTTTCAAAATTTGGGTCGAAAAATTTTCTGGGATTTTATGGTTTCAAATGATACAGAACGGACTTCTGATGACATTTTATTTGTGCGGACTCAGTTAATGAGCCATATTTTCAGAAATACTGATAATTTTGTGAGTCTAGAATTTTGGTCCAAAAAATACAAAAAATCCACCATGCCGGCATGGTCAAACTTTCAAAATTTGAGTCTAGAATTTTGGTTCAAAATTTTGGACAGATGAATAGCTACTTTACCTCCTTACTCATTCCTGCCGTGGTCCTGCCCTCTTCATTGATGGGCGCTTTTAATAAACCCCTGGTGTGTATCACAAAAATGGATTAATTGGTAGAATTCAATTTCATTTCTCAAACTTTTTTAACATATATTTTTGCTCTCAAGATACAACGGAAAATTGCTTTAATAATAAATAAAATTTATTCCGAGCCAGTGTCAATCAAATTTCAGATACTTGCAGCATTTTACAAGTGTTCAAAAACCAACTGTGTTGACCTTATACACATGGGTTCATATCCCAGTCATCACACTTGTGTCCATGAGCAAGAAACTTGACCTTAAATTGCTCCTCTTCACCCAGGGGTGGATGGGTACTTGTGAGGGCAGAGATGGTTGTTGTGATTGATTCAGCTTGGTGCACAACATACTTGACAGCATGGGCTGTATACTCCCTAGGGAGCTGAGATGGTTTGAGGAATGAAATTAATGTCCCAATAACTGGGGTAAGAATATTCAGGCGAGATGAGCATCACTGAATGACCAATTTGAGTGCTATATAAGAAGCGGTAATTGTTCTTGTTATTAATAATAATAATACAGGGTATTTATATAGCGCTCTAGAGGAAGTACCACAGCGCTTTACAAAAGTTAAACAACAAGCAAAAAGAGGAAAATAAACAGAAAAAGCAAAATTCTGTTTAACAAGTGAGTTTTGAGAGATCTTTTTAGAAAGCTGCTGTTATTACTACTATAAAAATTGTACAAGATTAATACAGCACAAAAGTCCTAGTACCTGAAATGTTTTCTGACAAGCTTGTGGAACTCTGAGATGCAATCCAGAGGTGGGACAGCGTGGCGGCAGACGTAGGTAAACCACTTCATACCTGCGGCTACGTGGGTGATCTCATCAGTGTAGATCACCTCCAAGATGGAGACGGAGGCAGTGTCTTGCTGCTTTGCGAATCGCTCCTGAGTCTTCGGGTGGACATCAAGCCCTCTAAGAAGAAAGCAAAGTATTACAAGAATTTTAAAAAATATATATATTGGAGTGTCGCGGCTGAGTGGGTCGAGTGCACCGGGCTCAAGTGTTTAGTGTCAAACTATGGGTTCAGCTCCCAGTCGTGGCACTTGGTGTCTTCAAGCGAGACACTTTCAACCAAAATTGCTTTGACATTCGACTGGAATGTACAGCTGCTAAGTCTGATGTGCTGCATGATGCATGTAAAAGAACCCATTACACTTGTCATTGTTAAGTCAGACCCATAATTCACATAAAATATGTTTAGTTTTAATAATCATTGTTACAAAAATTGCACAGTTCTGAATTGATTCAACTTAGACAAGTGACTTGGACTCGGACTTGAGTCGACTCCGAGTCACAATTTTTAAGACTCGGGACTGAGACCCCAGACCGGTTATGATGGCCAATGACTCAAACTCAAACTGAATTGGGACAACATTGAATCTGAACGACTAGCAATGCCGCACTTTCATTTCAGAGAGAGAAAAATTAATGTTTAACATTTCCCATTACCTGTGGATCTCATTGGTGTTGTCTGTTAGTAAATCTGTAGGATTTATGGTCTTTTAAAAGCAAAACGGTTTTGCCTTAACCTGTAGCTTCCATTTTACCATGTGGGACTTCTACTTAGCCGGAGTTGGCCTCTGGCACTAAGATATCCATTTCTTTCAGTCTCCGTGGTGCAGATTTGCCAACAATTCCACGTTAAGCACACTTTGAGAAACCAAGGCTGATTTCTCAGCTCCAACCCCAATACCTCAGATGTCTTCAATATTGAAGCTAGAATATTTAGAAGTGGATTCACCTCAGTAATGGCTTATGTGTGTTGTGTCATGTCATTCAGCCTTCAAGAAAGACTCTACAAGGGTCGAAATGCAGGCCATTAAATATTTTTTCACTTATACCACAGGTCCTTTTGGTTGGTTTAAGCAGTTTCGAACAGCCAATTCTATATTCCTTTTTAAGCTATGGATTGTTTCGAAACCACAGCTTTGGCTTTGCTTCTGGCTCCATCTGCCTAGTTGAATCTCTGTACCAATAGTGCACATTAAAATGACTGACGAAGCCTAAGCCAGAGCGAAAGCGAAGCCAATAGTTTGAAAAGGGCATATAATGATATGCAGCTAGTTCTACCACCATATCCGAATCAATGGCTTCGGTAGTGGCTAAGGCTGGAAATGCAGAAAAGATGTATTTCTTCAACACTGTAGTCAACAGCCATAGCCGTAGCCAAAGTTGCTACATTTGGATGTGGCTGAAAGGTCAAAGGTACAAATTTCATACACTGAGTGAGAAGGGAAAGTGCAACAAGACATTAAAGCATCTTTATCAATAGTGCTTTGTAAACACAAAGCAAAAGGAAATTCTCCCAAACTCTAGAGAAGGCCAAATTGTAACGATCAAAGTTATCACCGACCAAAGTGACACAAAATGCTGTCGTCAGATTTGACCTACCATTATGAACAGGAAGAGCTCCAAAATGACTGCCCAACTCATGTAGTCTGTCATCTAAGATCTTGAAATGCTGACAAAAGTTCAATTCAATTCAACATTTATTACCACATCAGCACAAAAATGTTGAGTGTAGAAGAAGCAAAATAAGGTTTAAAGCAAAGATGAAAGAGACGATCAAAATACAAGAGAACTGTAATAAATAAGAAACAAACCAAAATGGGGCACTTTCAGAAGCCAGTGGAGGCTTGTGATGTAATGCCCTTGTACAAGTAATTAACAAACATAAATAAATGAACTGCTATATACACACAACAAACGAACGACACATCATTCAAGACAGTTATACAACCGACAAACTGGCCACACTAACACACAAACCGTGTTTGTTGGCCAAGTTAATTTCTTCTCCTTTGTCTCACATTGGCTGTCTAAACACTTAGATTCCTTTGGTTAAAGTACTTGGTTTCAATGGGTAGACACCCCCACCCACGCGCACACAAATTTCTCTTGCCTTGTAACTGAACAATTATTTTTGATGAATTCATAAACAATTTTAGGAAGGAAACATTTCTGGCAACAATTTCTTGTTTCATAAACAAAGATATTGACAGCCAACATTAGGGTTGGTAGAGCACCAGCACATTAATCCAGAGTTCACCAATTCCAATCCCGCTCTGGTCATTTTTCTTTGTTCAACCCCAAATTATTGTTTGTCCCAGTCCCAATTTTAGGCAAAGTACCATTAAGCTTACTATTAAACGATCAGTTTGAAACTTGTCATGTTTCCAGCTGAACAATATACCTTTGCCTCATCGCCAGCAACTTTGACAAAGTCGGTGAAGAACTCTCTGGGTAGTTGACTTCCGTCTCCCAAGTCCGTCCCAGCAAATCTAGCGATGATGTCCCACGACAAGTCCCACCGCCCACTGCTCAATATTGGCCAGAGAGTGCAGTGATGCAATACGGTTACCCTGCATGTAAACATACCATGCTACAGTTTGTCACTATTCCTTAGTTGACTCTTATGTTAGTCAGCTAAGATTGCTACACCTTGGATCTTGTCAATCAATTTAAGCAAGCTTTTGAACGGGTGCACAAGATTCCGGATAAAAATATACACAGTTTTTCATTGATTTCACAAAAATACTATGTAGAAATGCAACAGTTTGTCACTCTTCATAGTTGACTCTTATATTAGTCAGCTAAGATTGTTACACCTTGGATCTTGTCAATCAATTAAGAAGCTTTTACGGGTGCACAAGATTCCTGATAAACAATTTTACACAGTTTTTCTTGATTTCACAAAAATACTTGTAGAAATGCAACAGTTTGTCACGCTTATTAGTTGTATTAAGATTGTTTACACCCTTGGATCTTGTCCAATCAATTTAAGCAAGCTTTTGAATGAGTGCACAAGATTTCCGGATTAAAAATTATACACATTTTTCATTGATTTTCCACAAAAATACTATGTAGAAATGCAACAGTTTGTCACTGTTCATTAGTTGACTCTTATATTAGTTAGCTAAGATTGTTACACCTTGGATCTTGTCAATCAATTTAAGCAAGCTTTTGAACGGGTGTACACAATTCTGGATAAAAGTATAAACAGTTTATCGTTGATTTCACAAAAAATACTATGTAGAAACACAATACAACAGTCTGTCACTCTTCATAAGTTGACTCCTAGTCAGATAAGATCATTACAGCTTAGATCTTGTCAATCAAAATAAGCTTTTGTACAGGTGTACAAAATTCCTGATAAACAAATTTTTTTTAATTTTGTTGTTGTGATTTCACAAAAATGGGACCATAATAGTTTCACAGGCTGTTTGGATGGTGAGTTTCTTAAAAAGAAGAGCATTTAATCTACTTCTAAAAAAAATAATTAAAAAACAATGATGAACTTTCTCGTTGAGTCGCACCCACACCACTTCTGAACATTCTTCGATAAAACTTGGAAAAAAAACACCACTTTGCTGTTTTTTTCCTCCTTCTTTTATTACTGAACTCAAAGACAGCCAAGCTGTGAAAGAAACAGTTTATTGATTGAAGTACCAAAGTGCCTCCTTTGCCCCTCTTGATTTTCCCTGGAGCTACCACATTGAGAGTTTCCTCCCTCTTGGGCTCATCTGGTGGACTGCATCTCCCGATCTCTTTAAGATCTCCTGTTCTCCATCTCTCCTGCACCTCGTGGGTTAGTCTTACCTTAAAATATATTTTTAAAAAGTTTGATTAAGTCAAGACATGGTTTACCACTTTGCTCTACTTATGTAGCAATAGGGTATATTATTTGGTCTTTGCCCTTACACCAATGTGTCTTAAGCACTGTGTAGGGTACTCAGTACCTGTGAAAAGAGATCCACAGGCATGAGGCATGTCACTCGGGTGAGAGTTAAATCCATGAGCTTTGCCATGCTAGAGCAGAGTCTTACCACTAGACCATGAATCAAGCCCGGTGGCTAGAGACAGTTTGAATCCTGTGTTTTAAGGGCAAAGACAAATAATATTCTTAACACCGGATGCCAATCTTATTTTTTCCCCTAGTCCACTGGGCTTACCAGCCACCGGGCTTGCTAGCCAACCAGCTTGCTAGTTTGCTAGTCCAACAGAATCAAACAAAACATTTAGTTTGATTTTGATGAGTTTGGGGGTGGTTTGGGTTAATGATAAGTGACTGAAGACAATAGTCACCCCTCCTGCTCTCCCAGACAATGTTAAAGGGGCACTGTTGTCGTGATCAAAGTCTGCTTGTGGCTGAACATGGAAACATGAACTCTCACTCAGTTACTACACGTGAGCGGGCTGACCGTCACATCACAAACAAAAGCTTTAAAGGGCGCCATCATTATCAGCGCTTGCGCGTGTGCGGTCACTAGGTGAGAGTTCAGAATTTAATGTCAGACCACAGACTCGCTGTGATCAGGACGACAGAGCCCCTTTACTATATATGCTTCAAAAATTCATCATGGAATCTCTTCATGGGTTAACACAGTGCTACTTTTAAGCCACCCCCAACATTCAACTTCCAACCCCCACCCCCCTCCCACACACACACACATGTGTAATGACCTCCAATCCTGAACCCTCCTTTGTTCTACTCTTTGTCCTGCCAAACGTGGACCCCATTGTTTTCCTTTGTGATAGCAAACGTGGACCTATTGTCCCTTTTGTTGTAAGTCCTCGATTTGAATGTCACTACAAACTCACACACACACATCATTATATTTTGATGTTTCCGCAAACCTTTTCAGCAGGATCTGCTGTTCGTAGTACCCTGACTGCCCAATGACAGAGTGTGTCCTCTTTTTCATCATCTGTTGCAGGACCCGACTGGATTGCATCCGCCCCTTTATCTGTAACCGCAAGTGGATATTGTCTCTTAGTATGGTTGACCACAAAATGCCAAAGCTGGTGTAAACCAGTTCTTGTCTACCACAATGCAATGGAATTAATCCTCTGTTGCATTTTGTTTCATTCAAAAACAGGGTGCCAAGAAAACACAGGCGTGTTGGTTTAAACACAAACGTTTTGTTACCACAAACCCTAGTAGATTCATTGTATCTACACTATGCAAAAATCCTCATACATTTTGCTTAGCATCACAGCTTTTTTAACACTTAAAAGAAGCTAGTTTAAAAAAAACTAAATTTTCTAAGGCACCATTTTCTTCTCGGCAGAAGTCAGAAGTTTAAGGCCATGTCAGAATTGGCGGCTGCCACTGCAGATTGATCGTCATGTCAACGTGCATTGAAGCATAGGAGGTCCATAGCAACACCCCTAGCAGCAGCCATAGCCACAGCCACCATTTTGGACACGGCCTCAGATCAAACCCTGACACTATGCCACAACATCTGAAACCGTTATGAGGAGTCGACTTACCCCGACTGCTAAATTCTGAATCGGATTCTCTTACAAGAGACAGCTTTATCTCTGTGTCTATGTACAGATGGTCATCGATGACTCGGACTTCAAATGTTTGTTGCTGAAAAGTAAAGAAACCAAAACCATGTAAAAGTTTTAATCATTAACTACAATTTTGACTCTTTATTGGGTACTTGTGCCCTCTGTCACTGAACTAAAAAAAAATAATGCAAACTAGGGTTGGAGTTCATCGTATTCCCCGGGCAATCACAATGAGGAAACCAAACTTTTATGGAAGTATTTCAAGGAACTCCAAAGTGACACCATGGGGCACAGAGCCTGAGGCAAATGCTGTTGCTACCGGCGATGGTGCCAGACTCTCAGACTCAGGAAGATGGGGCTGGGTAGGGGGGCAAGTGAGGTGCAAAGAAATGGTTTGGGGTGGCAATTGAAATGAGCATCAATTGTGGTGTTGAGAGTGTTTTGTCTAGCAAAGTTTGTAACGAATAATAAAAAGGCACTGATAAAACTGCCTGCATACAGCTAAAAAATTAAACCTATTTAACAATTGGTTTCAGTGTGTTTTTGATTGGTGGCGGGTAGGGGGGGAGAACAAATTTGGGGAGAAAATGCAAAGCCGCCTCCTAAAAGTTCAGCAAGAAACAAATCTATAAAGAAAACAAAACAAAACAAAATTGTGTTTTGCTGCATGACCTGTGGCAAAGTGAAAGTTTTCAATCAAATTTGATCCCTGGAACTCATTGCAATTACAAAAGAAGGCTTTATGTTGCTGCTCTGAAATCCATGATAACAGGTAACTTTTGCCGTTTCTCTGCACGAGGTTGGAGGACGAGGAAGTGAAGAATTACCTTGAGCCCAGATGTAGAGTCTCCATTATCTAACCTGTAGTCGTATCCATGCCATGGACAGATTAGACACTTATGACCATCAATATCCTCAATGTCACCAAGATCCAGTGGTCCTCCTGCAAAGTAGACCAACAATGAACACTTGATTTCACAAATCAGACTGACACACAATTGGGAATAAGGTTGGCTCAGTGGTTTCTTTCCCTGCCTTTCAACCTCTGTGGACCCCGGTTCGAATCCCACCTCAGACCGGAGCTCGCATGTGGATTGGGTTTTCAGATTGCGTGGGTTTTCCCCATAAGCCATTTTGAGATATGGTGGACACAATACTATGCCACTGTTAGGTTTGGGTAAATTTGTCTGTATTCACCCAAACCAAACAGTGCAGTCCTATATAGTGTGCACCATATCTCAAAAAGGCTAATTGGGGTTGCCCTCCCACATCTAAAACTGAACATTTCTTCTTGTTTTCTATTCATCCTGTTATTGGCGCTTATTGTGCCGTTGGATGTGTGATGAAATAAAAGAATAAATAAAAATATCTATATCAATGATTTCATGACATAGGTCTAGTAGGCCAACAACAACCAGTGACATTTCAGAGTTAAAAAAATTATTAGAAATTTAAACATTTTTCATCAAAACAGAAGATTAGATCGGAGGCAGAAAACTGAATTAGTTGTGATGATCATAATCCTCCTCGTTGATGTCAGCTGTCAAAGTTGTTGTACCTTCATGAGGACAGTCAGCGCCGAGTGCATAAAATATGTCATCAGGACCACGATGAACTACGACAACATCTTCATCACCACCCGCAGAATACAACCTGAAAATATGCACATTTAGTTTTTGCATTAATTATTTGAGGCTTTGCACAAAAGTTATTCAATGTAGTATTGGATTTGGTCTACGGGTACACTTCTTTCTTAGTTAAAAAAAGGTCATCGTAACTCACCACGTGCTGAACAAATACTATCTTTACATTTATAAACAACAATATTTGAACCAATATCTTTGCCTTGTTGGTATGAGCATGGAGGTAGAAATAGCTACCTGCGTGGTACTAGTGTGGACTTTTTCCTTAAATTAAGCCTTAAATATGCTTTGTTGAACAATCCTGATCCTCTACACCCATGATAAAGGCATCATGAATTGATGGCTTTGCAGTGGCCTTGCATTCTATATACCAAAATAATCAAAACCCATGTCCCTGAACCTCTCCAGTCATGAACATAGAATCCCACCTCTCCAGGCTCCACCCCCACCCCTTTAGTCCTGACGTTTATATCATGGGCACAGTCACCTCGTCTGACAACTAATTAGTTACTTTTGTCTGTTTTTTAGTGATAAGTAAGTGATCATGGTGATAGGCATTGATTGATCATGGATGTTAAAATAAATAATGAATGCATATAAACTGTATAACTATAAAAGTTTCTTGAGTAAATTAAAACTCGTTTTCAAACCTGGTGCATGTCTTTCTCTTAAACTGTTCAGCGGGGCCTATGTCCTTCCATCTGCTGTTATCAATAACTTCCTTCAAAGCTGTGACGAGATCCACCTCAAATCCACTGTTCATGTTGGTGTGGAAATCAACAACAACAAAACACACATGGCCAAATGTTTACAGCTGTTTGATTATAGCGCCATCAACGTCGACAACTGGATCCTTTACCGCGCTTTGCCGTTACTTTGACTGAACTCACTATTCAATAACACTTTTAAAAATCCATCAAAATCTATATTATTTGTAAATTATTATTTAAAATACTAACACAAATACAGTTTTAATCTTTGGAATTCCACTGAAGTTTTTTATAAACCAGTTTTATCCATTTATGATACAAAAAATAAAGTTTCTTCAACTTTTTACAGAGGGCGAGTGGTTTAAATACCCACTAGTTATAAACATCACATGGCCATGTGGCGCGAAAGTCCAGTGCAGTATTACTATAGTCATCGAAGTCACCAGCAGTATTGCTGTGCGCAAACAACGGGGCAAGAAAATTCGTTATTTGTGGTCAGAATTTGAGAGAATTTGCTGAAATGGATGTCGCAGATCAGAGAACTGGTGTGACACAAGTTAAGGATGCTGTTGCCGAGAAGTGCCAGAAGTTGTTCCAGGACTTTCTTGAGGAGTAAGTTTGAAAAAAAACTCTTGGAATTCGGAAGTTTAAGAAGAGTAAATCTTAACTTTTTGTTAATCATGTTAATTGTTAATAATTCTTTGTCATGTCAGTCACCGGTCAGATCGCATTTGTGCATGTCATTACACTGTTGTTACTTTGACTTAAGTTTGAGTTGACTCCGTGCATGTTGTTGTAATGCTCGTTCTTTTTCACGAGGACACCATTATTTGTCATTTTTAGGCTTTTGGAAAAATGCTGAGAAAAACGTCCTTATTCGACTGGAAAATGTCCGTATCTGACTCGACTGCCACTCTCAAACTTTATTAGTCTTAAGGAAGGGATAAATTTGATTTTTTGATGGATGTTGGACTTAAAAATATTACTCTGGATGAATTGGTAGCTATATTTACACATGGCAGTGGCCGATTGCACGTATAAAAACATGAACCATTGGTTATCGTGGAGCGTTGCGTCCAAATGTTTTCTACTTGGTGTTTACTTACTCCTAGAATTATGAGGTTCGATCCGCTATCGGCTCCATGAACCTCATAGAGGTACATGTACAAATTCCTATTCAAAACTTTTTGTCATTTACATTTATGCACCTGGAGTTCTCATTTTAAACCGGATCTCGCCAAAAAAATAGGCTCTACGTGTTCCTTGAACTCTCATTGAGCGTTGCATGGGTCAAGAAAATCCACTCCGCAAATTTAAAATTGTTTAAAAAAAGGAATAAATTCTTACCGTAATTCCGTTCCCATTCAAACAGTGTTGTATCAAATATGGCGCTGGAGTCGCATGATTTGTGTACAAAACCAACCCACAGTTGCCGGGTCCAGCGTTGCTGCGCGCGGAGTACCAGTTTGTTGGAAAAACATTTCACAGCAGCGCACGCAAAACAATCAGATGGTAGCTGGTTTCATGGATCAATGGCTAAATCTGTGTTTGTTTGAGTGTAGAAATGGTTGATTTTGTTCTCTCCCTATGTGGAGAAAAAGTTGTTGGTACCATGTCTACATTTTTGGGAAGTTTTTGCTTAAAAATTGTAATGAAAGCAGGATTCTCACCATTCGCAGGCTCTTGTAACGGGCCAATATGCACGATTTGCAGGCCAGTATGCGCGAATTGTGGCAAATTGTTTTTGTATACACTTCAGATCAAGTCACAAAATTCATAAAGATAAAAACTATTTAGAATGACCCAGATTGCACAGTACTTAGGGCTTTTAAGACCAAAGACAAGATTTTCTTGTAAGAATTAATGTTGAATTGCTGTGTTTTCTTCCCCATCCACCAATTTCCTGTCATGCAGATTCACCGTGGATGGTGAGTTGAAGTATCAACAAGGAGTTGAAGAGTTGATCAGACCGGAGAGGAACACGCTGACTGTCAGCTTTGAGTATATTCAACAATACAACCAACAGCTGGCTACAACTATCCAAGAAGAATACTACAGGTAACTGACAGTTATTTTGATAACAACAATTAAAATGCATATATATAATGAACCCAAACTTCTCCCAAATCGAGGCCAATGTGTGTCCAATCATGGAAATACTGCAGTCGTATCTGGGCCGGTGCACCAGTATGCTAATTTAACCCCTTCACAGAATTCAGCAACAAACTGTTGAATTGGTCTGGCATCATCTCTAGAAGCTCTTTCAGTGAAGCCAACCTGGCTGTTCTCTAAGCCTCTTCTACAGGTACTTCCATGGTATGTGCGCAGAAGGTCTCTCACTCATTGTCCTTTCTGTACACACTTTTTTTATTCGCAGTGCACGCCTTGATGGCCGAATTTCACTGTGTGACGTCAAGTGGGAACTAATGGGTCTTGAGCAAGTTGTTGGATTTTGATAAATTCATGAAGGTTCCTGTTTTAAAATGAAAGTAGAGAAATTTTGGTTAAACTTAAAACAAATGCAATCAAAAGTAATGGCCTTGTAGTCGCCATGCTATTAAAGACAATATTTTAATTGGAATTAAAAAATTGCTCAACTCAAAATGTAAACAACAATTGCGTACCAGCTGTATAAAGGTAAAACAAAAATCTATAATTATATGATTTATTTGTTTTGTTCCACGTCAGAGTCTACCCTTACCTCTGCACAGCCGTCAGAAATTTTGCCAGAGATCGAAGTCAGATTCCAACTTCCAAAGAGTTCTACGTTGCCTTTGAAGATGTTCCGACGAGACACAAGTAAGGAAGTAGTCGATTCGATCGGAGATGATGTATGAAATGATTTGATGATCTTGTTCCATGATGTAATTTAAGCAACCGAAAATACCACATATTGGCCATCAAATGTGTTTCTTAACGGCAGGGATTACCGTTGGTATTTACGCCAAAGATCAATGACATAAAAACTTTGTTGGTGAAGAGCACTGGAGAGCTTTTGATACTATAAAACATGGCTAAATTCATTTTTCTTAAATTGTTTAAATTTGTCCATACAATTGTACCTGTTTAGCTTTTAGCCAGTGCCATTTTCTCTATATAACTTTGTTGGGCGCCTTGGAGCTTGCCTGCAATATTAGGGCGCTTCATAAATGTTGGTATTATTATTAATATTCTCTTAAAGGAACATTACAGAATTGGTTTTTGCTAACAAAACAGTTGCTGACAGTGTAAGCACTTTATGTAATCCACCGTATACATAAACTGACAAACCTGTAGAAGTTTGACATCGATCCGCCATCTGGGTCACAAGAAAATAGTGAAAAAAAACCGATTACACATTTGCATGAAATTATATAGATTCCACAAATGAATAAAACGCTCAATGAGCAATAAACTCCAATCGGAAAATTAGTTTATTCATTTCTAATCAAATATGGCATTTCAGACAAATATTTCTAGGGATGTTTTCTACTATCATCATCATTAGACCGTGTAAGTTTTATGTAAATCTGTGATCAAAAGTATATTTTACCTTACCAATTCTGTAATGTTCCTTTAAACTGTTACTAGTAGTAATATGGCCAGGTCCATACAGCATTGGCTTTGGTAAAAGTTATTTTTTGTTAGTTTGCTATCACTATACCCAGTTTTTACATTTGCCCACTGATTATAAAGTAACTGACCAATTCTGACTGTCCTCCAATTTAAAAATAATTTATGTTAAATACAACTATAGAATACAGGTACACATCCTAACTATCCGCTGTAGAGTGAAGTTTTTTTCTTACCAATTCTGTAATGTTCCTTTAATGATGGGTGGGACTGGGGAAAAAACAATTAAAAGAAATCCTGATGTTTTATTCATGTTGAAATTCACAGAGTGCGCGAGTTAAGTACAGCTAAGATTGGCACCATTGTGCGCATCAGCGGTCAGGTCGTACGAACCCATCCCGTCCACCCGGAGCTGGTCAGCGGGACGTTTGTTTGCTTGGACTGCCAGACGGTCATCAAGGACGTGGAGCAACAGTTCAAGTACACACAGGTTGGTTCCACAGGTGTCCATTTCAAAATGGAACAAAATCTCCTGGGCCCAATTTCATGAAGCCTGTAAGCACCCAAAAAAATGCTAAGCACAGACAAAATATTGCTTACCAGAAACTGGCTACCAGCCAACATTCCGTAAAGTTTACATTGTTTCGACTGGTACCCCACTCATTTTTCGCTTAGCAAATAAATGTGTTAAGTCCTATTTTCTGCTAAACAGCTTTATGAAATTGGGCCCTCAGCTCACTGTCATGGTTCTGCTAACCACAGAATTTGTGCTTACAGCCAATAGAATCAAGTTCTTTTCAGCGTGCCATAGACTCACAAATTATCCGGTAGGCGGTGCCAAGAATTTGGGCCCAGTTCTCAAATGATTCCGAAAATGTTGTCGGTGCAAAAACGTTGTATCTCCTATAAATAGCACTGACGTTAGGTGCGAGTTTGAAATTGTCGTATCTCGCTTAAAATAGCTTGGATGGGGGTACACACAAAACAAGTTTGCTCCGAGATACAATGATTTTGCAAGGAGCATTTTTGTTGGAGATGCAACGTTTTTGCAAAATCAAGATACAACATTTTTGCACTGACACAACGAAATATTGAATACAACTGTCCAAAAAGTTTTTGCATAAATAACCTTGTGTTTAGCAGTTAAATGTACACAAATTATATTTTCTTTTATGTGTAGTCAGCAAGGTATTGTAAATAAAATCAAGCCAGCCCAGAGCTTGAAATCTCAACAGGACTGCTGGCCCCAGTCTGGTAATTTAAGCATTGGGCTGAATAAGTTATTTTTTCTTCCCAAAAAGTACAAGTGCTGCCTTTGTTTACTGACTGCTTACGTTTTCAAGTTTTCTAAAACTTTCGTCCAAAGATTTAGAAAATAATTTCAGTCCAAATCATTCTGGCTCAAAAGCTACAAGCCCCCATGATCCTGTGAAGATTCTAATAAATTTTTAGCACTCTAACCATGCTGTCATTTACCCACTTGTGTTTACAGCCAACCATTTGCCGCAATCCGTGTGCAACAACCGCAATCGGTTCATGCTGGACACCAACAAGTCACGCTTTGTGGATTTCCAGAAGGTGCGCATTCAGGAGACGCAGGCAGAGCTTCCCAGGGGAAGCATCCCAAGGAGGTAAGACTTCAGTTTTTTTTCAGAAGCGGGGGGGGGGGGGGGGGGGGGGGGTAACAAGGGTTCAAGGGAGCGTCTCAAAAGTCGGAACGGTAGGAGTGTTTAAATTTGATCGGACAAGTATTCCAGCGCGCACATAGACTGTTCTGTTGGGTTTTCACAAAAATGTTACAGGGGCTTTTTCCAAACCTTGGCCTAATAAGGCTCTGTCTCTGGCTTCAGGCTTGATGTTGGAAACACCGTAAACAATTTACACTGCTCCGAAATTGTTGACTGATCCCAAGGCAGAAAAGGCCCTGGACTGAGTTCTGCAAAGCTAAATACCATGTTGTGTGGGGCCAATTATTGCCACATCTGGCTACTTGGCATGATATAACAGTTATGCTAGATTCAGAAGAGTTCATGGTGTATAATAACACTGGAGGTCAGTGTTAACTTCGCAGTCACCAATCACTGCTCAACAGTTGTCTTTCTTTAACATTCCAGTGTGGAGGTGGTTTTGCGAGCTGAGGCTGTTGAACTCCCGCAGGCCGGTGACAAATGTGATTTCACTGGTACCCTCATAGTGGTGCCCGATGTAGCTCAACTTTCAGTACCAGGTACGATATAGAAAAGACCAGGGCAAAATTTCACCCCATTAATGCTCTAGCAAAGAAAAATGTTGCATATCAGGAACAGGTTACCAGCTAAAATACCATGTAATGTTTATTACTTGCGACTGGTTCCCCGCACATTTTTGCTTGGCAGAAAAAAATAGCTAAGCACCATATCCTGCTTAACAGCTTAATGTAATTGGGCTCTGGAAACAAGTTTTGTTAAATTTTCAAGATTCAGGGTTCATTTTGCATGGAATAAAAAACGTCTGTAAGGGAAAGTTGATTGTAGTTGCTATGTCAGATTGTTATTGTAGTCTCACCACCATGCAAATTTTCAAGTTCGTCTGAACAAGAAAAGTTCATAGTATTTACTTTTTATTGCTTTGTAAAAATGGCAGCAATTTTTAATTTCTTGAAGTATCTGAAGTTAAAGGTTTAAAAAAGTTGCCAATCTTATTGGTTGTTTGATACAAAAACATGTAAAATCATTTTGTTTGTGTTGCTGACGATCTTGTCACTTTACGCCCCAAACAGCTTTTTAGAAAAATGTGTGTTTTTTAAATAGAAAATTATTCTGTTTTGTATAAAGGAATTGGGTTTTATTTGCAAACTTTCAAGTGAGAAATTAAGAAATATTTTTGGTCGGTTTTCATTTAAGGTGCCCAACAGGAAACTTCAACCCGGAGTAAAGGCGGCGAAGGCTACGACCACGAGGGCGTGAGAGGGCTCAAGGCGCTGGGCGTAAGGGACCTGTCCTACAGACTCGCCTTCCTGGCCTGTAACGTCACTCCATCAAATCCAAGAGTGAGTTCAAATTTTTATTTATTTTAGACCAGTCTTATGAAAAATTATTTCCAGGCATGCAACTTTTCAACTGATTTCCTATTTAGTTTTTCTTCCTTTTCTAGCGCCATAGACTTTGTGTATATTAATTTTTTTTTCCACTTAAAAAAGACTGAACAGTGTGTTACAGTACAAAGTGTGATACAAAAATTCTCTTTTTTTGTTGGTAAGAAAGTTGCATAAAACTGAGATGGGGAAATTTATTATTCTACTCATTGACCAAAATGAGTGTGGTAAATTTTCGTCGGTATGGCCCTTGTCAAACGTTGCATTTTTACAGACAACACAACACTTAGACAACTAGCTCTACTGCATTCAAAATGAACACTTAGACAACTAGCTCTACTGCATTCAAAATGAACACTTAGACTAGCTCTACTGCATTCAAAATGAACACTTAGACAACTAGCTCTACTGCATTCAAAATGAACACTTCAGCTCCACAAGAGTACCTTTTCTGTTGGACTTTACTAGTCCAGAGAAAATCACACGATAATTGAAGCGTGAATGTTCTTTATTCGTTGATGCCTGGAACTGGTTGCCTGTAAGAATAGCCTTGTTTAACATGGCCTTAACGTTACGGCAAAATGTTTGATACTGACTCACTCACTCTCAGCTTGTTACTTTCTAAGGATTGTGCCCTTCACCACCCCCTCCCCCCGCCCCCGCCCATTCTCCCAGCTTCAAACTCCATGTTATCGTACAGTAAGTTGGCCTACTTGAGCATCATTTATGTACACACTTTTTTATCATGCTCTTGATACTCTCTTGACTTGTATGCGAATTCCTTCACATTTTCCCCTCTCTCTCTGTCATCTTTTTTCAGTTTGGCGGGAAGGACATGCGTGGCGACGAGATGACAGCCGAGGCAATCAAGAAACAGATGACCGACCAGGAATGGCAGAAAGTCTACGAGATGAGCCAAGACAAGAACCTGTATCATAACATCATCACCAGCCTCTTCCCAACCATCCATGGTAGGATGACGAGCATTGTTATCATAGACTGTACTTTGGGTTCCTGTGGACACAGTGGTGTAACCAGGGGGGGGGGGGAGGGGGCTGGAGCTCCCTCACTCAGAACAATGCGCCCTCTCCCAAATGAGATTTTAAAAAATAGACAAATGAATGGTTCAATACATTTATGTCTTTTCCCTGCTTGCCCCCCTCCCCCCATGAAAAAGTCTGGTTACGCCAAGGCATTTACATTGCTTTAACCAGTTCGCTTCGAGATTAGTTAATGTGTGAGGGAAACAAAAGTCGAGACACGCACAGTCTATTGTTATATTGCAACATAATTCTGGTAATTACCCCCGTGCAAATTACTTTTGGAGGTCGGGTGTTTTTTTTTCTGTCGTGTTGCTTTGGAACTTATTTGTGTGTGTTTTTTTCTCCCCATTTTAATTTTTCCAGGGAGTGATGAGATCAAGCGAGGTATTTTGTTGATGTTGTTTGGTGGGGTTCCCAAGACCACCATGGAAGGAACCAGTCTGCGCGGAGACATCAACCTTTGTATTGTTGGTGACCCGAGTACGGCCAAGAGTCAGTTTCTGAAGTGAGTGGGATTCCAAAAAGTACTTGACATCTTCAAGAGAAAAAATGAGATGACTTCTTCCAAAAAAATAGACCATTTTCACATTTTTCACCTGTTGAAAGAAGATGCTATTGAAGACTAACTAAAAAACAAAATGACACTTTTCATCCCCATTGATAAAATGTAACATGTTTGCGGTGAGCCTTTAGGTTTACGGACATTTCTGTAAATGTGGAACCATTTCTGAAATGTACGGTTACATGTGTGACCATCTGTTTCAGACAATTTAGGGTTAATAAAGAGTGTTTACACAATGGCATATGTGTTCAAAAACATTGCGTCTTCATCATGGCATTTTTACTTCACGCAACCGCCCCGTAAAACAACAAAACAAAATAAAGACTAATCTTGCATTATACAGTAACAAAATCTTTCCGTTCATCTAGGGTATCCTAAAATATGTCATTTTTGTAAAATAAAGCCTAAATGTTTTGCATAGTTTTTCGTAAACAAGCTTAAATTTCTAAAGAACTGTGCTCCGCAGACCATGCTGTCGATGGAATTTGTGGGCGAACCAATGATGACAGTGTTTGTATGTGGTTTTAGCGCATACACCAGCAATGATGATTGTTGCAATTCAAAGTTCCAAAGTTTTCCAGAATCCCAGAATGTGAGAGTTGACTTTGACAAGAGTTTATGAAGTGCACTGCTTGAAAATTTACACTTCAATTTTGTTGATTGCCTGAACTTTTTTAATAAAAGGGATTTTGTTCCTCTGGTGTGTTTTTGTTTTACTTGCTCAGAGCTGTGGAGGAATTCAGTCCACGCGCTGTATACACCAGCGGTAAGGCCAGCACGGCGGCCGGTCTTACTGCAGCCGTTGTCAAAGACGAAGAATCGCACGAGTTTGTCATTGAAGCTGGCGCCCTCATGCTGGCTGATAACGTAAGTATGATTTTGGCGTGGTTGGCCGCAGATTGCGTGAATCCCCTTTCAGAGACCCTTTCAAGGTGATCCATAAAAGACCAACTATTTTTCATTGTACTTTTATTGTATTGTATTTTTATTATTATTCTGATTCTGATTTGTACTTTTGAATCTGATTTGTATTTTTGATTCTGATTCCGATTTTAAACGTGTTATTGAAATGTTTGTATCCAATTGTCTGCCTTGTGTTATTATCTTTTTTGAAGTATATAATATTTTGAGTTTCACCTGGGCCCAAATTCATGACAAAGCTTAGCGCGGAAGTCTGCGCTTAAGGCTCATAGAGTCACGCGCTTAACAGGGTGCCGTTAGTCCAGAGAAGTCTGTGGTTAGCAGAGCAATGAAGTTGGGCCCTGCTCATTTGTGTCCTATTATTCTCTTGCATTGATTAACATGCGTTGATGATTTGTTGTTTCTTATATTGTATATATATTATATGGTTGTTTGTATTAATTATCATTGTTAATTGCAGTAGACTTTTAACTTAAACATTGGTAATTACATATCTTTTTCACTTAGATTGTATATTTATTTAATAATGATAAAATATTGAATTTTTATTTTGCTCTCTCCAGGTCCACCCTATTCCAGGGCGCATTACATTAAAATTCCAGTTTAAAATTCCACAAGAAGAAATAAGCTTAAGACTAAAATAAACACTTAAAAAAGACAGAAAGTACAATAAAGTATCGAAAAAAAGTATACATACAAGTTTACATAGATTGATAAGATTGTTTGTATTTATTATCATTATTTTTAATTGCAGTAGTATAATTCAAAGCTCTCATTTCTTAAAAAAGGGTACCAGACTTTTTTCCCCCTCCTGGCCTCAGTTTGGTGACAATGATGAGAGTTAAGGGAAAACCATCATGGCTGCACCACAATAAAAACAATAACTTCTATCGTGGGTTCGTTTGTAGGGTGTGTGCTGCATTGACGAATTTGACAAGATGGACTTGAAAGATCAAGTGGCTATCCATGAAGCCATGGAACAGCAGACTATCTCCATCACCAAGGCTGGCATCAGGGTGAGTGATCGTTCCTTCCAAACCCATGCTCAAAACTAGAGCTCAAGTGTATTCGTGAATACCCAGCCATTTCGGTAACTTGATGTCAAAATTCTCCTATGGGTTTGAGATCCTAAATGCAGTGTTTTGTTTTGTTCTTTCCTTTGTAGGCAACGCTGAATGCACGGACGTCAATCCTGGCCGCGGCCAATCCCATCGGTGGTCGTTACGATCGGACGAAACCGCTGAAGCAGAATATTAACCTGACCGCTCCCATCATGTCAAGATTCGATCTGTTCTTCATCCTGGTGGATGAATGTAACGAGGTCAGTGAAGACTTGATGGATTTTTGTGTCTTGCTCCCTGTATGCTGTAGCAAACCAGAATACTGTTTTACATTGTACCGAAAAGGGCGGCAGACTTTTTTCCTTCCAGCCTCACTATGGCTACCATGAATTCGAGTAGAAGAAAAAAACAATGTTTTTACCATAACAAAAATTACAAAAAAAAATCTGAGAGACTCCTTGTTGATTGATCTAATACTTCACTTTACAAATGTTAAACAACCACAACCTTGAAAAAAAAACACCTACCTACCTGCGAACCAAGCTGGTACCCCACCTCTAGAAAATTAATATCCTTTATTTTCATGTCGCGTCGATCTATTAACAAATTGTGACAGGGCGTTTTCATCTGCTGCACCCAAACGGTGGAACTCTAGACCCATTCATTTTCGTAGTTTTACTTCAATTAGTAATAAAAATACCTTCCTACTCGCACCTTCATGCAATGTATAATATTGTCAGTTGTTTTATTTAAACCTTTGTCCTGTCTGTGAATAGATTACCTAGATGGCCATCACATTTGTAAATGCTGTTATTATTATTTGGACAGGTGACAGACTACGCCATCGCTCGTCGCATCGTGGATCTCCATGCCAGGAATAAAGAGTCATTCGAGAGGGTGTACTCAGTGGAGGACATGCAGAGATATCTCATGTTTGCCAAACAGTTCAAACCAAAGGTAAGAAATGTCAGGCATTCGATATTCTTGAATCTGATATCCAATTTGTTTGCCCTCAAAAAAAATCAGTAAGGTTGTTTGTTTGTAAACAACCTGAAGAACTCATAGGCCAAATTGTCAATAAAAGATACAATCTATGTTTACCTGTGAAAGTTTCAGCTGAATATACAGTATCTGCTTGTTTTGAGAAAACAGCAAAAAAACTGTTGTGGTATTTTCATCAAGAACGTCAAACCCATCCCATTCAAAAAGAGGTGATGCGGGTACCAACTGCACCTCTGGCCGAAAGAACACCATGAAAATTTGAATCTCCATAACTCGCCTTGAGTTACCACCATTACCATCTTTATAACAAGTGAGCTTTTAAGATAAAAATTACATTTTTTGGGGGGGTTATTACCCAAAATTTGGCCCTACCTTTTGAAGACACTGGACACCTTTGGTAGTTGTCAAAGACCAGTCTTCTCACTCGGTTATCTCAACATATGCACAAAATAACAAACCTGTGAAAATTTGAACTCAATTGGTCGTCGAAGTTGCGAGATAATAATGGAAGAAAAAACACCCTTGTCACACGAAGTTGTGTGCTTTCAGATGCTTGATTTCGAGACCTCAAGCGTGAGGTCTCAAAATCAATTCAAGTATTTTACTGAGAAATTACTTCTTTCTCAAAAACTACGTTACTTCAGAGGGAGCCGTTTCTCACAATGTTTTATACTATCAACAGCTCTCCATTGCTCGTTACCAAGTAAGTTTTTATGCTAACAATTATTTTGAGTAATTACCAATAGTGTCCAGTGCCTTTAAAGGAAACACTAGTAAAACAAATGCTCATGTTGTGTTAATAACAAGCTGTTTATGGTATTTATGGATCTTTGTTTTCGGGTACGCAGATCACCAAGGAGTCGCAGGAGTTCATGGTCGACGAGTACCGGCGTCTCCGTCAGCGAGATACATCAGGTGGTACCATGTCATCATGGAGGATCACCGTCAGACAGCTGGAGAGCATGATCCGACTGTCGGAGGCCATGGCTAGACTGCACTGCCAGGACGAGGTACGTAGGGGTTACCCGGTCACCATTATGACTTCCATTATCAGATTTGTCTAATCTCAGCTAATCAGGGCCCAAGTTCATGGCGTTGCTTACTGCAGAAATCTGCACTTGACAAGGTTGCCTTAACTCTTTCAGTGCCAAGGTCGTATATATGTAGGATCTATTTTATGCGTTCAAAAAGTGTCATCAGTCAGACATGTACGACCCATAACATACATATTATCATGAGAGGGCATTATCACTCGGGAACTACTATTGGCTTTGGGATGTACCAAGGTAACGCAAATCAGCAAGATACATTTTGTTTAATGAGAAAGCGGATTTACTATTTTTTATACAGAATTTCGAAAAAACTAAAAAAGCTGGGCACTTGAGGTTCAAAACACAAAAAATTGCGGGCACTGGAAGAGACAACATTTTGTGCGGAATTCTGCACTTACTGCACCCTGTATACAATGCAGAATTCTGCATCTGTTGTGTCTCTGTGAACAGTTGTGCCCACCGTACAGAACACAATAACACTCCGCACTAATAACGTCCCTTTTGCTCAACATACACGGCTGTCAGACAAACAGTCCACCACTTACTGACACGCCAAACTGCACTGGTAGTGTACTCAGTGCATGCGAGTAAACATAAACCTTGGACATGTACGCGTGCGTATGTGAGTGAAATTTGACGTTTGTCTGAGTTTCGTAGCTTCTATTTTTAGCATTAGTGCGGAGCACTATTGAATGGTTTAGAACGGTTCATCAACTCACTGGAAAATGTTACCACAAGTAGAAGTTAGTTAGTTAGTTAGTAGTAGTAGTAGTTAGTTATATTTGATCAAAAAAACACTGATGATTTACGCAATCGTTTCCATAAGTCCTGAGGTTCCATCATTTTTGCAGAGAGTGTAAAAACTGAGTTGCCTATTGCTTATCTCCTCAGGTCCAACCAAAGCACGTCAAGGAGGCGTTCCGTCTACTCAACAAGTCCATCATCCGGGTGGAGCAGCCCACCATCAACTTCGAGGAGGAGGAGGAAGACGGACAAGAAGGTATGATAAGATAAATTGCTCAGCACGATTTTTCTGCTAAGCTGCTCTGTTGAATAAGGCTCAATGTCACGAAGCTGTTACGCAAACAGAATCTGGGCCCAATTTCATGAGGCTGCTTATGCAGAAAATATTGCTTAAAAATGTTCTGCTAAGCAGAAATCAGCAGGATACCAGTCACAAATTGTACATGTGACATGGTAGTTTGGCTGGTAACCTTATTCTGGTTAGCATAATTTTGTTTTGCTTAGCTACTTTTTGTGCTTAAGCAGCTCTATGAAATTGGGCCCTGCTCTGCATAGGGCCTTTTCGAAACCACGGATATGGTTTTGGCTCTTTTAAAATCTTTATATGAGTGCTCAAACCGAGTTTCGTTATTAATGGCTAGAAAGAAAGTTACTTTCTGATTTAAAATAACACAGCACCGGTAACAGGAAAAGGTTTTTTTTCATTTGTTAAGGCCCAATGAACAGTGTAAGGCACTGAGTGCTACAGAAAATCTACGCTGCCCTCACTGGCAAGAATCATGTAATAACTTATCAGATTTCTAGGAAAATGTTTAATTAATTTTGGTGGCGCATGTCAGCTCCTGCCAGAAGTTGAAGTTTAATAAAGGTGTTAACTCCCATTTTTTTTAAAACATGTTTTCAAACATTTTTCACATGCAATTTGCAACTATACTTTGTGTGTGTGTATTGATGTATGCTTTTACCTGTTTTTTGTCAATTTAAATTTTCTTAACTTTGTAAATTTAAATGGTGTCAGCCTTTTGGTTGTTTTTTGATTCAGATGAATAAACAATTAATGATAATAATACTGAAGGCTCTGTGCTCTAGTCTCTCTGCATTGAGCCACAAACTACTTCATTTACTTAAAGAATGCATCTGTTTATTTTCTTCGTAGAATTGGAGCCCGAGGACAAAGACCCACCCATGGAGACCGACATCCCAGCCACGCCCGTTGAAGACCCAGAGCAAGCCAAGAAGAAGGGCATGCAGATGTCCCTCAATGAATACCACACAACGTCCAAGTTTCTGGCGATGTACGTCAGGAAGGAGGAAGAAAAAGAAGGTAATGTAATAGTTGGAGAGGGAGAGAGAAAATTCAATGAAAAAAAAAGCAATTCCTCTGTAAAGAATGTAGTCAAAAGCAGAAATGCATATTTAAACAAGTGGTAACTAGAGGTTGAATCCTGGATAACCCGGAAAACTCTGAAAAACCTTTAAAAAAACTAGAGGCCAACCTGAAGTTAGACTGGTCCCCTGTCTTTTATCTGCAAGGATAAAGACAGTTACTGGTCTACAGGCCCAATGATTTTGTTGGATGAACGTGCAGTGACTCACGCTTTCCATAACTGTGCTATGATTGGTCTGAAGTGATGTAATTTGTCAGCTTGCACTTTCGATTGTCTGCATGCAGCGTGTGCAAACGTTTGTACGTCATGTAATGTTGTATTCACCATGTAATATGTGTACATGTACGTGTGAAGTGACTGCGAATCTCTGTGCAATGAATGCAAGGTATAATGTACATCTGGCACATCCGTCAAGCTGGTATCTGGCGTTATTCACGAGCCTCGAAGTGTGACGCCAGATGTTCAGGCTGTTTAATTTTGCATTCCTTCCTAATTTAAATATATAAGAAAACATCTGGCTGCTACAGGTTCCCCAGATGATGTTTGAAATTATATTATCATGTCTTTATTTAAAATCTGGACAGAGGAAGGCTTTGAAGGCATTCGTCGCAGCGAGTTGGTCAACTGGTACCTGAAGGAGATGGAGGCTCAGATTGAGACGGAGGCCGAGCTCATCGAGTGCAAAGCCAAGGTTGAGAAGATCATCAATAGATTGATCAAAAAGGTTGGTTCTTAGCCGTCGATAGCCCAGCGTGCAAACACTACTCTGAAACTATTGTGGACTGCATGAATTGTTTACAGTCTGGCTCAATGTGCAATTCTTGTAGATATTTTAAGTGTATTGTTGCTTATATCTATTTGCAGGTTTGTAATATTTGTAATGTAAATTTGTTCTACAGATTTCATATTTTACTTTTTCAATAAACCATGAATAAATATTACTGTTTGAATAATTAAAGACGTCTGCTTAATATAATGCTCTCCCCCAACACACACTCAACCTTATTATTCCCTTTTCTGAAGAATTCCTCTGTGGGGTCCAAGTTGAACAAAGAAAAACTATGTGTTGTCTATTGTTCCATTCTGTAGAAGACCCTACAAGGGCCTGTGCGTAAGCCCCACACCCACACAAATGCATTATTTGTTCCAACTTTTTTTTTTTTTAGGATCACGTCTTGATAGAGCTCTCCATGACCGGGCTGAAGGAGCGCAAGGGAGATGCCGATGCGGAGGGCATCGTAGATGAGAAGGACCCCCTCTTAGTTGTACATCCCAACTTCACCATAGAGGACTGAGGCTCCAATAAGAGGGTCTTAGAAAAGCATCTTCAAAAACTTGAGATTAAACCTCGAGATATACAAGAGCAAAAAAAGTCCATTGTTATTGATGGACCACATCAGTGTCCAAATGGGTATAATTTACTCAAGGAGTTTGGTTTTAAGCTTGTTCAATTATCAATCAAACTTTGCCTTGTTTGATGTTTTGGAAAGCTTTTTTATCTACAGAACTATGAGATATTACATCGTAATTTGAAAAATACAGTTTATTTGTATTGTGTGCGAAGAGCTGTTTTGGGTTTAAGGTCGTCTCAAACTCATAACAAGAAAATGTTATCCGAACATGAAGATATTGATGGGACAGTTGAATAGGATATTTCTCCACTGTTGTTACAGCATGCAAAATGTTCACAGTCAATTGATGTGCATGTTCTCCTCCATAGTGTGCCGTGGCCGAGCAGTCCAGCTTACGGAACTCAAGTTCTGGTGGCCGAATCAACTGAGTGTGGGTCAAGCCCAGGTCGTGACACTCGTGTCCTTGAGCAAAACACTTGTTATTGATTCTCATCACCAAGGATAATGGGTACCTGCGTGGGTAGGGATTTCTGGGGTGAATGATCAGCACCCTGTTTGGCTGCGGTGCTGCATACTCCTAAGGAGTTACTATGTTTTCAGGAATGCTTTGGGCCTAATTACGGGAGTAATTATATGAGGCACTTTGAGGGGCCTACTTGGGCTTGGGAAAAGTGCATAATAAATACACACATATTGATAGAAACATTTTTAAAGTAGTTTTGCATCAATAATTAAAAATCTTTTTCAGTTAGATCATTGTAAATCTTGTTGCGAAG
This sequence comes from Pycnopodia helianthoides, assembly GCA_032158295.1. NCBI lineage: Eukaryota > Metazoa > Echinodermata > Asteroidea > Forcipulatida > Asteriidae > Pycnopodia > Pycnopodia helianthoides. The sequence continues at coordinate 15,893,933 of CM063251.1, forward strand.
GTTCTTAATTGGGGAATGGCTGTAACTTTTAAGGAAAGTTATAAAAAACAAACATTTGTTGGAATCACAGCAGCCTTGTACAAAAATTAATGGCTGAAATATTAAAAAATAAAGCTGTGTTAAAATATAAATAATGGCGGGAAAAGGGCATAGTTAATATTTTACATACTTGTAAATATCTTTGAATACATAACAGAGCCCAATTTGATAGAGCTGCGTAAGAAGTTAGTGCTTTTCTGCTAAGCAAAAGTAAGTAGGTAACCAGTTGCAAATGAAATATCACATGGTATTTTGGCTGGTAGCCTTTTTTCTAGTAGGCAATGGTGTTTTGTGCTTGGCTTGTGCTTAAGCAGCTCTATAAAATCGGGTTACAGTGATCGTGGAGTCTTTTACAAACTTCAGTAACTAGGTGAACTGGAGGCACTGTAACGACCAATCAAAATCTCATTCACTCGTATTTTGTTACATGTATATATAGTTCACTTTGGATGTTGTTTTGATAACAAATAAACGAGAGAATATAGCTACTGGGTTGTTTTCTGTTTGTTTTATTTGTACCTGAAATGCTGAAGTCCACAAACTTTTTTTTTCAATGGACAAATATGATTAATTTGTAGCAGACAGACAAGACGTAACTTGTACTTTAGCCTTCCAACAATCGATCTAGTTAATGTATTTACAATGGAAATTTCCCCTGTTTAATCAGGGTGGTAGTAAGTTTAACAAAGTCTGTGATTTGTTACGATTTTTTCTGATTTCATGACTCTTTATTACCTCCTTTTGATTTTTCTTGAACGAGGTGGAATTGCTATCTCAGAGATGAAAGACTGGGCCCTTAATTTGACCACACCTTCCGATATCTCATTGAAGTGATGTAGAGAGTCTGTGAATTGAGCGGGCTTCGTCTCCACACCAAGTGGAAACTCCAAATTTTCAGGATTGTTCATTGATCTTCTTGTGCCTTATGCATTTCTTGAAGGAGGAGAAATTGCCATCTCGGAGATGAAAGACTGGGCCCTCGTTTTGACCAAACCATCATATATTTAATTTGAACGATGTAGAGAGTCTGCAAATCACTATGCATCCTGTGTATTCAGAGGATGTTATACCAAGTGGGTACTGTTATCAAGTACCAGGATTTGATTTTATACGATCTTGGCCTTTCTCTCTAAGCCACTATAGATAAAGCTTTGTAGCCATGAAGTGCCAAGGAGGCGACATGTGCAGGTGTGTGTGGTGAAGCCATAAGGCCTTTTCCAATTTGATTATGCGTCTGTTTGGTTTTCAGTTATTCATAAAATTTCAAACATAAATTATTCATAACTTTTAATGCAAATATGTAAAGTGCTGAAAGGTTAACCAATCACAATGCATATTAGGTTAATGTAAGCTGACCCAATTGCTTATGATTGGTTTGAAATTGTAAGGGTAGCAATAATATTTTTTAAAAAGTGTGGTCTCGGTTTCCAGTCGCTTCGCAGCTACACGGCTGTCGAAGCCACAAAGGCCTTGACGAAAGGCTAAGACAATCTCGCCCGGGTTTACATTTTGAAACCTCTGATCTAATCCACTGATTGAATGCCCCAAATATCCGTCACGGAGTTAAAGTTGAGTATTCCATTGGTTCGAGTACTCGATGAGTTTTTCTTTTCATAAAATATACAAGTCAAGTACACAGGCAGGATATTTGACCCTTGGGGGAGGGGGGGGGTGGTAAAGATTTTTTTTATTGAGATCATAAGGGCTGTGACCTATATGTCACATGGTACAGGTTTTGATGGGCTTTAAAGGCTATTTAACAACAATTTCCCTGTTTTTTTCGAGAGGCAAAACAAAAGTGGAAATCTGAGAGTACAAGATGCTTTGCATCTGAGAGTGTCAGTACATTGTTTTACAAGTACACGCTGGGAATAAAAGACAAAAAAGTATGAGTTTGTGTAATGCTACTGCATAGAACACACGTGTATTGATCAACATCAATTTGAAATTCACATAGTGGCTTGACAGTGTATTTCTAACACATAAATGCAGGGCTCAAATTTGGGGGGGGCAATACCACAAGACTGCAGGGCTTGTAGCTCCAAATGTTTACTGGACCAGAATATATTTTACAAGACCAGAATCTTAGCGAGTTGAACAAGCACTAAGAGAAGATCCATCTCATTTTGTGTGTAAGTGTACTTCAATACTTGACAGAAATGAAAGATATTTATCAGATTCTCAGTCTTTTTCACAAAGATATTATTATTACACAAATTCAGGTTTTTATTCAATTGAAAAAAACAAGCTTGAACAAGCACTAAGAGAAGATCCATCTCATTTATGTGTAAGTGTACTTCAATACTTGACAGAAATGAAAGATATTTATCAGATTCTCAGTCTTTTTCACAAAGATATTATTATTACACAAATTGAGGTTTTTATTCCATTTGAAAAACACAAGACCACCGGGCTTGTCCTGTTGTGAGTTTACTCGCCCGACGCAAAATTAATGGCCTGCGGTCCAGTTTCAAGCCCTGAAATGTTGAAACTTCAGAAAAAAAATTCACACACAATTGCTTCGGTGAAAAGTAAGCAATGAAGATTGAAGACGGGATATTTGGGAGAGTTGACATGTACGGTGCAATGATTATGTAAGAGGCTGAAGGGCTCAAACTTGTCAAAAAACTCACATGGACCACACCACAGGGTTGAACTCTGAACCCAGAGCTCAGAGAGACTAGGGTCCTTTTCGAATCCACGGCTTCGGCTCCGGATTGGGCTTCAGGCCTGTCTGAAGCCCTGACCGCAAAGCATGCGTACGTTAAAATAACTGAGGGAGCCTAGCTAGCCTGAGCCGATTTTGGAGCCGAAGCCGTGAATTTGAAAAGGGCCTGGGGTCGATTTCACAAAACTCTTCCTAACTTAGGACTAGTCCTAGGCAATACTAAGAGATAGGACTAGTCTTAAGTAACTGGTCCTAACTTAGGACTAGTCCTATCTCTTAGCATCGCCTAGGACTAGTCCTAAGTTAGGAAGAGTTTTGTGAAATCGACCCCTGGGCAACCAAGTCTTTGGATCTTGTTCAAAATTTGTTTGGTACAGATATCTCTTCTCCAGTAATTCATGTTGCCAACGACAGCATTGACAAAACAAACATCAATGATACCAATCAAGACTAGTCTAGCTGGTAACTCAGAACTTTTACTAGATCACAAAATATATAAAATAACAAGTATTTAGGTTTATTTGTTTTATCTTTGGAGAACTTTCAGGCTTTTTTGACTTGAGTTAAAAGCTGAAGTACAAGTACTTATAAGTATGTTTTGGGGAAAATACTTGACGGCCAGACTTGTTCAGCTGTGAGGAATACTGGCTTACTGCTAACAATGAACGGACTTGGGCAATTTTTCTGTTGAATATTTTTAGCCCTGAGCAGGGCCCATTTTCAAATAGCTTGTAAGCACAAAAAAAATTGCTTAGCAAAGAAAAATATTGCTTGTAAGCACAAACAAAAATTGCTTAGCAAAGAAAAATATTGCTAAGCAGAAACAGGTTACCGGCCAAAACGGCATGGCATTCACACTAACGTTAATTCACACTATTATGACTGGTGCCCCGTTATTATTTTGCCTGGCATAAGAATTTGCTTAAGCATTATTTTCTGCTTACTAGTTTTACAAAATGGGCCCTAACCATAATTTACAGTTGTTTGCAGTAGCCAATCCACTGTAAAACTTGACTATAATTATGTGAGATCAATTAAATTAAGGGGTTTACAAAAATCAGTTTGCTTTTAACGCATTCGTTGATAAAAGTAACCTTAACAAAAAGAATGTGACATAATTATACATACAGACCATGGAAACAAGTTGGTGTATGCACAATTTAGACACTTCATAAAAAATATCTAGAAATATTGCTTGCCTCATAATCTATGTCACTTTACTTCCCACAAAGTCTTAATAAAACTGCATTTTGATTAGGATCTCCACAATAATGTTAATGTTTAGAAAATATGATTTTGATGTCAAAATCCTTCACCAAAAAGGCTCACAAACTATAAGACGTTTCACATTACAAAAAAAGAAAAAGTGGAGTGACTGTAGAATACAGGTACATTCGGACAGGCTTTCCCTTTCAAAAAGTATCCTTCAATAAAGAAGTGTTGGAGAAGGCCTCTACAGCGGATAGTTAGGATGTGTACCTGTATTCTATAGTTGTACCGAAAAAGTATGGGGTTGAACAAAGAAAAATTGACTGGAGCGGGATTTGAACGATTAACGTACCGGCGCTCTACCAACTGAGCTATCTAGCCCTATGTTGGCAGTCTCCCTATTTTGTCAATATCTTTGTTCGGGGGTAAACATTTAACATAAATTATTTTTAAATTGGAGGACAGTCAGAATTTGTCGGTTACTTTATAATCAGTGGGCAAATGTAAAAACTGGGTGTAGTGATAGCGAACTAACAAAAAATAACTTTTATCAAAGCCAATGCTGTATGGACCTGGCCATATTACTACTAGTAACAGTTTAAAGGAACATTACAGAATTGGTAAGGTAAAATATACTTTTGATCACAGATTTACATAAAACTTACACGGTCTAATGATGACGATAGTAGAAAACATCCCCTGAAATATTTTTGTCTGAAATGCCATATTTGATGAGAAATGAATAAACTAATTTTCCGATTTGAGTTTATCGCTCAGTGAGCGTTTTATTCATTTGTTGAACCTATATGATTTCATGCAAATGTGTAATCGGTTTTTCCCTATTTTCTCGTGACCCAGTTGGCCGATCGATCTCAAACTTCTACAGGTTTGTCAGTTTATGTATATGGTGGATTACATAAAGTGCTTAAACTGCCAGCAACTGTTTTGTTAGCAACAACCAATTCTGTAATGTTCCTTTAAACACCACTCGGCGTTTAAGCCTGAATGGTATGTGTATTGAGTACGGCAAAACATTAGTTCAATGAGGTTGAAATATCATCCCCCGGCTAGCCCCATAAATAGTGGCTAGAAGCGGAGGGAGTCCAGCCAGGTGAGTTCAGCAAATTGGCACTATCTATGGGGCTACCACTTGGCGAGACTAAGTTGAGGCCAAGTTCGTGAGGTGGGAGTGGACCATTTGACAGAATGGCAAAGTGACGATATCCATGGTTCTACTTCTAAATGAGTTTTTGATACAGTGGATTTAAACTCCATCCAAAACGCTGTGCACACTGAACAGCAACCATTTCCAATGAACTGTTGGTAACAATCTACGTTTTTTACACAACTGCAGAGGCCAAAATTTGTGTAGTTGATCGCCACATGCCAGCATCATAGGGGACATTAAACACATACATTTTTAGCTTGAGACCCTAGATAAAATATAAACTGAAGAAATCATTAAGACAAGAGTACATGTACTCGTCAGCAGGTGGATGAATTTTTTTTACAAAGTCACACATTTTCTACCATGGTACATTTTCCAAGACATGAAAAGTGTTCCCATCACGAGAGGGCAGCGTTGGGCTTAATGTGCGTCACAATGCAGAAGTTCTTAAAATAGTAAATCCACGGTATAAGGTCAGCAGTTCCTTTGGCCTTGTGCTTTTTCAATGATGACCCTGGACCTGGCTGGTTGCTATCACAACTCTTTCGGCTTATTGGGGTCGTCAAAGTCTTCCAGGAAAGCTTCTTGTGAGACAGCATAGATAGAGTAACCATCTGAGGGTAGTTAATTAAGAAGCTTAACAAAATTCTCAACTTAATCGTTTATGTATGACAAGGTTACACACTCATTCATAGATTGCATCAGACAGTGCTTACTCAATTCTGAGTGAAAATATACCTTGTCCTGCATGTCATTTTGCAAAAACAAAATGAATCAAAGATTGTATGCACGTTGTTAAAAGTTTTTAACAAGTTTTTAAAATGGGGACAGCATAAAAACTGTTGTAGGAATCAAAACATTGTGAATGAATGATTGATAGTCGTAAATTCAGAATTACATAACATTTCTGATTTCAATGTCGTTCAATTACTAGAAAAAGGATACACACGCCGAGAGTACCGGCTCCCAGACACAGCGCAACGAATATATTTCTCCTCAGATAACTGGACCTAGAAACCTTCTGGAAGCTTTCCACATGAGCCTTAGACATCTTCTCCATATACTCCCGATCCTTTGGGCTTAACGTGTCCCGTTTCAGGTCAACCCGTTTCATAACTTCGGGTGGTTTTTCAGACGCCGGTCCTCCACTGTTGGTCGCCATTTTGATGAATTATGAAAGTGTAATGAAGTGCGCCACCTATTGGTGACTAAATTTAAATCTGTCCTCGACTGATTGTGGGCATCTTCAATTCACTTAGAAAGTATGGAGATGAATGAGAAAAGACCACGGGAAAGTTGCAAGAAAAATGCCAGCTGTCAAAAAATTGTGCATATAATTATTCATTAAGTGTCTCAATTTGTTAGGCTTGGAAAAAAAAAAAAAGGCTTATTTGTAAAAGGTTGTACTTTGATCATTATTTATACATATAGGCTCTGATTTTGTTTTAGTTCGATCGTTATTTTTAAAATCTGGCCATACATTTTTTTATTTGTACCCACCCCGGCCCCAAATGTGAAGGACATCCTTATCTCAGTAGCCGGTCAGGAAAAAGAGAGAAATGGGTTGAAGAAAATTTCTCTTACGGAACGAACATCCGCAGCTTTATCCTTGCAGCCCGTTTTACGCGTAGGTGGAGGATTTCCTGCAACATTTTGCGGTTAAAAAAAAGTACATTAAGTACGGTAAATGCAGCCCACTAACAACTGGTCAATAAGCCATTTTGAGATATGGTTTACGCAATACTATAACACTATTAGGTTTGGGTGAATTTGTCTGTATACACCCAAACCAAGCAGTTCACTCCTATAGTGTCCACCATACCTCAAAAAGGCTAATTGAGTTATGCACTACAAAAGTAAAAGTGTAATAATTTTTAGGAATGTATAAAATAGGCCTTCACATGTTTTTGAATCATGGGCTTTGCAATTTTAACAAAAACATTAGTCCTGCAGCATTTTTCGCTCATTCTTTTTGATTCAGGAAAACTACTTTTTTCAGATGGGGCCAACATGATTTATGATTCTTTCTGATTCAATATAAAAAGTGCATCTGATTTGCATTCCAACGGGCCGTGGAATTAGCCTACTATAGTATAGCCTATACGCTCACACAGTCTAGTCAAGAATGAAGAGCACTTGTAATTTGTTTTCAGGAAAAAAACACACCTGCTGTTCCCCCATCCCTACTCTTTCCCTCGACCCCAATAGTTGAGCTCGAAAAAAAAAAATGCACACGTGAATGGTTCGATGCATTGAAAACGTCTATTGTCCCGCTCGCCCTCCCCTCCTAAATAAAAATGCCTGTGTGGTGTTTTTTTTATATTGTTACTGGGCACAACATTGGTGAGTGTTGCTAATTGTGACTTTGCAGTGCATGAAACTTTCAGGGCAGTACAATCGCTTGGCAATATTGATAGGGCCAACATTTCCCAGGCTGAATGTCGAATGTCGAATGTCTCAACAACAACAACAAAATATGTAAAAATGTGAACGTGAATAATGTCTATTCTTCTTGTTGCCTTGAGCTGGTTGCCCGTCAATCGCCCCCGGTTTGACGTTGACAATGACCTTATCACCTTGAGATATTAACACAAACAAACCAAGAACAAAACATGCAAACACTCCAGTCAATCTTGTAGTATAGAGTAGTGATTAATACATTTAATATTTATATCAATTTGAAATTCATTATTTTACACAAATTAAACTCATTGCCGAATTTCATAAAGCCAGTCAGCTTGATTGACAGTCACAGAGACGAATCTCTAAGCACAAACATGTTACCAGACAGATTGTTGTGAAAATGTACATTGCTTTTGACCGGTTCCCTGCTCAGTTTGCTAAGCAAATTCATATTGTATCGGCTTACGCAATATTTTCTGCTGAGCTACGTAGATTTTATACACTCATATAAAAAACAAATACACGGCATTTACTTGCATCTGATGAAAAAGTTGTTGCTACGAAAGCCCAGGCTCCTTTTTATCAATTAGTATAGTTGTAAATGCTACCACTACCATTTAGTTTGATCTACCAGACTAAATCTTTGTCTACATGGAAGTGTTAATGTCAGGCCTTGCGCTTAATCTTTTTGTAAAGTAGCCCACCGGGCTAGTAAACTGTGCATTTTACTTGCCCCCAGGAAGTTTTACCAGCCCAGATTTTACACAGGGTTTGCCATAAATGTAATGTTCTGAATGTGTTAATGTTAACAATCACAACCAGTTTAATGATCAAATGAAGTTATATTCACTCACTCAACAACGATTAAAACCTTTTTATACATTAATTATTCACATCTAACAAGTAAGAAATGAGCATTTTAAACAAGTAGGTTGCACAGTTTTTAGTAGCCCACGGGGCAAGTTGAGAAGTGGTGTTTACTAGCCCATAGCATTTTTTACTAGACAATGTACGCCGGGCTAGTGTTAAGGGCGAGCCCTGAATGTTTAGGTGGTTTCCATTTTGTTAATGTTGGTGAATACTCACAAGGGATGGTTTTTTAATGAGACAAGAATCTCCAACACCAGTATTTAATGCGGTGATGCTACCTTGAAACATGGCTTGACATTAATATTGACCCATGAGAACTTGCCGCTTAGTCACAATTCGACGTAATACAGAGAGAGAGAGACAGAGATAGAGCACGTCTACCTTATTGATGTCACTTCCTCATTTTTAAATATGATTACCTTTTATTAAAACAAATGCATTGTGTATTTTTCTTCTTCCTTCTTGTTTAAAAAAAAATATGATACATTGGATGTTATTGTATTGAGAATTAAAGAGGGGCTCCAAGGTCAAATTCAGTTTTGTGATGCACTCATTTTGCAAAAAGGGTCCTCATGAAAGTGGGAAAGGAAATGACACTCACGTTTTAAAATGATATAAATGTCATTTAATTTGATACTCTGTGAGAGCGAAATTTGAAATAGGACGTCATCGGACATCCAAAACAAATGGGTCTGTACATTCCAAGCAGGGATTTTTGGCGCTAGTCATAAGCTCAAATTCAACGCCGTTTCGATTGAGAAAATTCATCAGAATGAACTGAAAATTCTCTTTTAAAACAAAAATAATGTTCAGACCATTATTTTTGAAGTGTGACGTCACCGAACGTTTGTGGATTTTGACAAAAGAATTGGCACTTGAATGTTGTTATCAAACACAACGGCGTTTTAAACCTGAGGTTAGAGACTTGCATGTTTCACCCATCTCCATAAGGACTCCATCCATTGGAAAATTGAGTGGATCACAAAACTGGATCTGACCTTGGAGCCCCTCTTTAAAAGTTGCATGGCTCGATGTCCGCCAAGATATTTTTTTAACACTTTTTTCTGAACGAATTTCGACAGATGGTGCTTTTTTCAATATGAAAAACGACATTCAAACACTTTCCCATACGTCACGGACAAACATGCAAAACTGTTTGTACGATTGACCCCGGTTCCATCCCCAACTTGACGGGTCCAATTACTGTGATGGATAGAACCAGGAACATAATGATTAAAACGAACGAGCGTCTCCTCCTTTTCCTTCCTTCCTTGAGCCGTGGCCGACGTGACGCAGTTACATTTTTTTTTTGACCACCAAAATTCTTGACATTTTTCTTTCTGATGATAATGCCATTTGAAACCATACATCCTTCAACAAAAGGGTTTCCCCAAAATGGGCCCAATCTCATGGCTCTGCTTACCGCAGAATTATGCGCTTGCATCCCATAAACTCATGTGCTTTACAGGCTAAGCGCAGAACTCCGCGGTAAGCAGAGCCATAAAATAATACCCAAAAGGTTTACGTATAGAGACATTTCAATTTATACATTTTTTAAAATTTATTTACAATAATTGTATATTATCAGGGGTGATAAATTATTTGTCCATTCAAAACAGTAGTTATAGTGTGGCGTTAAGCCCGATTCATACTTCCTGCGAATGCGAATGCGAAGCGAATATTGACGTCACAAATTCGCAACGAATAGTTCGCAGCAGTTGAGCTGTGCTCAACTCTTGCGAATTATTTGCAGCGAAAACAGAGTTGTGACGTCAATATTCGCTTCGCATTCGCATTTGCATGAAGTATGAACCGGGCTTAAGTGAGGGGATTTGATACAGTTAGTGCGAACGGAATAAGACTCAATTTTTACAAAGACTCGATTGATCTTATTAGACTGCGCAAGTATTGCGCGTATTCGAACGTTTGTGCCATTTTTCTTTCCTCACACGTTTAACCAATGTACATGTACGTGGAAGCCGAAGGCGCCACAAAATGTTCAAATGCGCGCAAGACTTGCACGGTCTATTGCTCAGCAAAGTATGACGTCACACAACACAAGCCACTGGGCCAATAATAATCATTAGGCCTATACAACTCTTCTGCATCATGAATCTGAATCTTGGGGCTTTTCCCCAAACCTCGGCTTAGGCTCCGGCTCTGGCTTGCCGGAGCTCCGGCTTGCCGGGCTCCGTTTGGTGTGGTGAAGCACTGCAAAATATTGTCGATTGCCAGAGCCGGAACCCAAGCCATAGGAGTTTGGAAAACGCCCTTAGTATTTTGTGAAATCAAACCCTGTGCTGGACCGGATTAATTTCATAAAGCCTCTCACCTAAGATCAATCATCTTAAGATGAGCTTTGCCGTAAATCAATCTTAACTGCGTATAATAAATGTGATATCACAATGAAAATAACTATTTGATTTTAATATAATATTAACAACTCATCTCAAGATGAATATTTGAAAAGCTCAAGAGTTTGAATTGAAAATAGCATGAAAGCAACAAGTGGTCGATGAGTTAGTAAATACTTGTGAATCATATTTTGATTATTAAAAAGTGTGTGGTAAGTCGTATAAATACACGCGGTTGTTTAAGCAGAACTGTGCACACCCTTTCTTATACACATAATTATAAGGAGACAACAAATTACAACATTTTATGAAGACTTAAAAAGGGACACAATCGAAACGTCGAGACGACCATTACGGTAATGTTACAACCATTAATTCACTCGATAAATTATACTTGGCGATCTCATCAGATGATCCTCTGATTATCACAAACCGATAAAGAACACATTTCCGCAAGAAATGATTAAATTCTAATAGTTATACGACTTTCTTATACAAAAGTTATATTTACATATGTTTTTTTTCCAAGCTTGCTGATCGTCTCCGTGTGGTGCGATGGCGTAGAGAGACCTTATTTTATTGGTCGCATAATGTTCTCGTCTTGCAGCTGCAAGAATATCCGTACAGCGGCCAAGTGTGCGACAACATTTGACTTCTTACTAATAATTATACACTTTTTTTTCACTCTTTAGGCCTACTGGTCAAATGACGATCATCGTTTTGTAAAGTGACATTATTTTCTGGGTCAATGACCGAAGCTTTTTAGTAATTGATTGAGTATCAAACATTCCCTGGTATCGGTAAATGTTTTTGTTCAAGGACACATGTTCTTCCGTGGGTGGGATTCGAACCCACACTCTGGTGACTCGTCCACCATGAGTCCGGTGCACTTTAGACCACCAAGTCGCGGCACTCGAGCCTCAAAATATTTCATACCACAACCTTGAATCAAGGATGGTGTCGTTTCAATTGTTTATTTATCTTTGGTTGGGTGTTTCACGACTTAACTGACCAAGGAAGTATTAGAAACTTTGTGACGAATGCTGTCCAGAAAACGGAAAAAGGACAATATTCAAGTGTTCTTTTTTAAGGTTTTAGTCTAAGTTCGTACAAGGTCTGGTAGTAAGGTTCACTTTGTTCACTGCACTCAATCACATCGTTGGGCAGTCCGGTGTTTGAGACTGTCTCAGACTTGGTCTCGCACTTGGAGATGAAGTGGGTGCTCCTCAGGGCTCGATCATAGGTCCCCATGTACGAGTTCAGCATGCTCAGCGACGGCGCGCAGTGCCACCTGGAGCTGATGCTGTCATTGGATTTCCATGACAGCATGGCCTCGGAGAAGGGTAACCCCAGGGTCTCGCAGTACTTCTTGAGGATGACCTCAGGAGATCGGCACAGATCGTCGGCGTCAATAATGATCGGCTTCTCCCTGTAGTTCCGGCAGATGTGGTTGTACAGATCGTACGATTCCTTGAAGGCGTACCCTTTCGGAAGGCCGTTTTTGACCGAGACTTCCTCGGTGTATCCGGGGTAGCCGTTGACCACTTTGTGGAAGGACATGAGCGCCTTGGCCGGCTTGCGGATGATGAACGTGTGCCGGAAGCCGTCCGGGATGGCATCGTAGCGGCCGTCCACGGCGAACGCCATGTCCTTGCAGAAGATCATCTGGCTCCCGCTGTAGTCTGCCTCCAGCTGTTTTCGGACCCAGGCGTACGTGTACTGGTTCTCCTGCGGTATGGCCGGGCCGGACGGGGCCCGCCTCTCGGGGCCGAAGTAATACGCCGCGGAGTACGGCTCGTGGAAGATCTCCACCGGACATGACATGTTATCGATGCTTCTCAGGAACGCCGTTGATAACGAGCGAGGAACGGCCCATAGAATCACGCGGACAGGCCGTCTCGAAGACAGGATTGTCGGCACCGCGCTGCGATGGGTCGAGGCATGGTTCGTGTCCATCTTGAGTTCTTCAGGCAAATGAACACAATCTGCAAGGGAAAATTTGAAACAAAATGATTAAACAAACCATAAATATCATCAACATATTTGTGACAATTTTTTTTAAAAGCCTTCTTTGTAACTGTTGGAATAGGTCCCACCTAGCCGTTTTGACAAGTGAACAAATCTCCACTGCGCGGGGACTCACCAATCAGATTGTAATATATCTGCCACGCTATTTGTGTGGATGCTGAGTTACTCTCGGTCGGCTGTGAGGAAATGATTGCACCGTAGTCCCACAATTTGCACCTGAGAAAAATGATCAGTCCCCGTTGCAGCCAGCTAATTTATATACCGCTGGCTCGCAAATCCGGGCAGGTTTTGGTGGTGCTGGAGTTCGTTGGCCTTGATATTCAATGAAAACATATAAAAAAAACTCATGACAAAACCAACCTATACTTTGTGCAAACCAGTGCCCGGGGGGTAAAGTGGTTTTTCCACGTGATTTGTTCCCCTCGTCTTTTAACTGTTAGTTGATTCACGACCGGTGCTAAGTTTTATTTGTATACTGTACACGTCCGTGTAGCGTTATTATTCTGCTCATCAACTGCCAATGTTGTCTTCTTTTTTTCTTCAAGTTTTTTGTCCCAAGATATTCTTTACAATATTGAATTGTAAGCCGGTGACTTGAACCCCCGCATACCAAACGCCACCGATGACGTCACCTCTTTGGGGTTTGAACTTTAGCTGAATTATCCGGATATTCTGGAGATTTTTTTTCTCTCTCAATTTTCTCTTGACATTGATGGAGAATTTCCCCGGTGATCGAGTTCCGGACGGGCTGGGCTGTAAAGGCCGGCTGGGAAAGAGTGGCAACGACCAGTATTCGCGTGGGCTACTGTTTTTTATATAAGTTTCACTTTAATAGCCGTCAGACTAGAGACCCGTGCAGTGGGATCGAGCTCTCAAACGGACGACCAGCGCACAGATTATTTTTCAAGAGAAACGGCCAAAAATAAACAACTGCAACAAAGGAAGACATAAATAAATACAAACTTGAAGTGGAAAAGAATGTTAGGATATAAAACATAGAGGCCCATGAAGGATCGCTTACCAACTACACTATAGAGTTTGGAAATAGTGCACTGTTCAAATACTACGAAATAAATTACTTGACTCACGGTTTTTTTTTACGTATACAAGGAAGTACGCTTTCAAGAAAAATGTCTCAAATTCACCGTACCTTGAATTTGAAAAATTCGATGAATTTCAAAATGTGCTATAATTAATTGGAATCACTTTGGGTTCGTGAGCTTAATGTGTGAAGTTCTTAATTCTTTTCTACGCGGTCATGAATGTTCATGACAGTTAAAGGAACATTACAGAATTGGTAATTGTAAAATATACTTTTGATCACAGATTTACATAAAACTTACACGGTCTAATGATGATGATAGTAGAAAACATCCCTAGAAATATTTCTGTCTGAAACGCCATATTTGATGAGAAATAAATCAAACTAATTTCTGATTGGAGTTTATCGCTCATGAGCGTTTTATTCATGCATTGTATAACACATGCAAATTTGTAAACGGTTTTGCACTATTTTCTCGTGACCCAGACGGCCGATCGATCTCAAACTTCTACAGGTTTGTCAGTTTATGTGTATGGTGGATTACATAAAGTGATTACACTGCCAGCGACTGTTTTGTTAGCAAAAACCAATTCTGTAACATTCCTTTAAAGGCAATGGATACTTTTGGTAGTTATTCTAGGAATACATTACCATAAAACTTTAATACCAATACGAGAAACGACTCCCTCTGAAGTAATGTTGATTTTGAGAAAGAGGTAATTTCTCACTAAAATGTTTGAATCTGAGAAAGGCTTCAGGCATGGATTTGAATGCACACAATTCTGCAACAAGGGTGTTTTTTCTTTCATTATTTTCTTGCAACTTCGATGACCAGTTGAGCCCGAATTTTCACAGGTTTGTTATTTTATGCATATGTTGGGATACACCAAGTGAGGATAGTCTTTGAGGATTACCAAAAGTATATCCTGCCTGTTAAAAAGAGACCGTGACATTATAGTTTTGCATGCAGTACACGCGCGCACTGGGCTCAGTGTGATCATTTTATTATTATTTTTTTTAAATTGTCTTTATCTTAATCGAATGTGAAAATCAAATCAAGGGTCATAGTATTTCTTATTTTGGAAAATGTATGAATGCCACTAATGACGTCATGCGGATAAATGTAGAGTTAGAAGGTAGAAATGACCCCCCCCCTAAAAAATAGTAATTAATAAAACAACCCAAAAGACAAAGACCAAACACCCCAACAAACAAACAAACAAACAAAACAACCCCAACATGAAACGTTGAAGAAGAATTTACTTTTGAACCTTGTTGTACTGTTAAAAAATTAATATAATGAATAAACCATATTTATATGGATTTTAAAATAGAGTCAATTTGTTGCCATTAGCAGTAGGCTACCAGGTTGAAAATAATATAGCTCCCGTTGTCTTTCGGGTAACATTTTGTAGGTAGACGCCCCTTTATTCTAGGCCAGGGGCATAGCAAGGGTTTTTTTTTTTTTTAGAATACATTTAGTGTGGAGCCGTCTAGAAAGAGTGTGTGCTTGGAAGCGAATTTGGCAACTGGCGTATCCCTGGGGTGAGGGGTGGGGGGGGGGGGGGGCGGGGGTTGTGAAAGCCAGTTTGCCGACCAATATTCTCTCCTATTCCAAGAGCAACCAGTACATTCCAAACCAACCAACCATTCGTTGCAAATCAGTGTGCTAAGATTTTCGGAGTAACTGGAAGGGAAATGGTTATAGTGGTCAGCAAAATGACTGAATTTGAGTCTAGATGCCTTGTCGCAGGCCTGCTTGCGGTGCCTTACATGTACGTGGATGGAGAGGCGAGTGTGAAAGCCAGTTTTTGTCACACCACCGTACAGCCCCCCCCCCCCCCATGCCTAGATACCCCCTGGTCATAGGCCTATGCAATCCACAGTTCTGGGGTAACTATTGATTATCCTCATCGTAAAACCAGGACTCCAAAAGCTTTTTTAAAAGGCTTGCGCAAGCTCACAGAATGAAAGACATTTTTTCGAAAAGGTATTTTCGATTTGCGCATACTAAGTGCAAATGAAATGGCAATAACCACGGTTCAGGTTAACGTAGGCAGGCAGGCCTACTTTGCGAATCGGACACATTGTCTCGGAAGTTGCGATGCTCAAGTGTTGATGGAATTCCCACTCCCAGCATCACCGAGTCCGCGGATATTGCTTCGGGGTTAGGCAGAATATTTCCCACAATCGTGCGACCCCTAGGTGTCTCAGAAAGATCATTAATCGGATCACAGTCCACGTGGACTCCCATGGGCTTACTTCAGTTGTACGAGGAAAGCTAAATAATAGAGTCACTGCATGCACCCCGCTGAGACTAGGCGTAGAGCAGAGACAGAGCCTTGAACTTTCAGTCATGCTCGTTAACTAATATACTAGTAACACTACTGACTAATTCCTTATAATCATACTATAGCAATTTAGCATAGGCCCTGTATTTCAAAATCACATTCATCATAGTGTGGCGCTCATTTTTATAACAAACGAAATTCCAGATAGGCGCTATACCTAGAAATAAGGACTCTTCCTCTGTGCTGTCACAATAGTAACGAAAGTGAAAGACCGCCAGGACTAGGCCCTATATACCCCTACCATTCACGACCTCGCTTTGATTTCATCACAATAGTATGATCATGGAGGAGCACCAAGCCTATTAGTGTTTTAATTGTCACGAACACCGTTTGTCTATGATGGAATTTTACGGTACACCAACGATGCATGCATGGATTGTTTTCACACAGAACATACTGGCCAACTCAACGGACCGAAAACAACAACAATGCTGTCGACGTCCGTCGTCCACATGCACCTTATTTGCATGAGTCGTCGAAGCTGTCAAAAACTTTCGAACGGATCTTTCCTGAAGTAAGTAACATTATCGTAAATGATAAGTCTTACTTGCTACTTATGATTGAGACTTACCGTGAGCTTAGTTTGATGTCTGGAGGCAAATGAATATCACCATCTTCACAAGGGGGAACAATTTTATTCCAGTATAAGGAAACTTCACTCTCGATTTTGAGACAATTTCTCTCCAGCGTCCGGTGTGCGTTGTGTCAGCAGCCAGCCACCATCCACACACATGCGCATGTTGTGAGGGGGCGCGTGAGCCGCCCACGTGCTTTTCACATGCACTTTAGTTAGGCGACACAGCAG
This sequence comes from Pycnopodia helianthoides, assembly GCA_032158295.1. NCBI lineage: Eukaryota > Metazoa > Echinodermata > Asteroidea > Forcipulatida > Asteriidae > Pycnopodia > Pycnopodia helianthoides. The sequence goes on from CM063251.1 coordinate 15,910,870, forward strand.
CATAACACACTGTTTCTGAACTGCAGGACGTTGGGGAAACGCTTGGGAACAGTCTAGGTACCAGGAGACATGCTAGTGGGTATTTTGATTGACTGCACTGTTATTACGGCTATTCGGTGTATTCGGTGGTTACGTCATCATTACCATGTCATTCATGGACAGACCGCGGGAGAGCATTGAAGATCGATGATCGGTTTGAGATGATGAGGACACTATGAAGGACGTCTTTAGAGAGACTTCCTCGTGGCCATGATAACTTTAGGCCTTCAGTATACACACGAAAACAGTTCTCCACACTTTGAGACGGACCTGTCTATTGTTTTTCCGTCATTCCGTTTGGTCATGTGAGTCTCATTAAGGACCCGTTAGTAAAACAACTGGCTTCAGTTTAGTCTCCGACTGGGGCTTCGTCAGTGTTTTGAAAAAAAAGACACATTCAGCACGGGTCTAAACAGGCGGAATAGGCAGCGGGGCGGGGCTCAGAACCCCGGTTTTCCCCACCACTCTTTGCACCCCCACTCTTGCCCCCCCCCCCATGGATCGAAACAAACAAACACACAAGTCGATATATCAAAGCCCCTTCCCCCATGCCAAGCTGCTTCCGCTTGCGCCCCCCCCCCCCCCCCCCAATATGGTTGTGTCTTCCATACGCGACCGAGGCAAACAGTGCCTAAGCCAGAGCCTATAAGCCTAAGCCACGGTCTAAGACCGTGTCCGAAGTTTGGCGGCTAAGGCTTACGGCTAAGGCTGGATCACCACGTCAACATCAACATCAATTTTTGCAGTTTTGTTTATTCCTCAATGACTGTTGACCTGTAGTTTTTTCCAATACACCATTTCTACAGGTGGAACTAGTCACATTATGGTGACTTCATAATATACTTTGATGTGTTTTGGGTGATTAAAAAATTCAAACGACAGGCGACATGAACTTGTGAAACTAAAAATGTTCCGAATCAATGCATAACAGCGAGCTGCAGGTATGCAGACAGGCCCTTGATCGGGCCTCGGTCGTTCCCCGGCCGGGAGCATCGTATCTGCAGGTTCGGCGACCGGTAGTTCATTTCCCCCAACTCAATTCTCACGCTGGAGTAATGCAACAGCTCATTGAAAACTCGTTAATTGCGCCAGGCAGTAAATTTCTTTCGTCTAGTTTGAACGAGTCAAACTTTCCCTTGAGGGTAGTTAAGATTTGGCTGAAAACTGGGTTAAAAAGGGGAATGAATTTTTTTAATTTGTATGGGAGAGCTCTGGTCTAGAAGTTGAGTTAAACTAAAGTGACACTAAAGGTAAAAATGTTTATGCGTTATACAGCCCAACGTACAGCCCAACGTACGGTATTAAAAGTTGCAACTCTCAAGATAATGATGTCAATGTGGATTATTATGGTTTTATTTGAGTTGCGTAACCAGACATTTTTACGGGAGGGTGGTGAGGGTGGGGGAAGTTACGCCTTGGTTCTGCTGATTTGCTTTTAACCAAAGGGAACGGGACTGCTTAATGCATTAGACCATGGGAAATATCTAGCAAGCTACTACATCTTACAGGCCTACCCGTGACTATTTTGCACCAAACTCGAAAACAGCGAAATATTTAGCAGATCTTTGTAAAAATGTTTCCAAACGGCAGGAACAATCACAGCTTATCATATTATATCTATAGCAAAACAAAAAAGGACCAATTTATCTTCCCATTCAACCTTGATTTGATCGCATTGGCCCTTTGCGGAAGCACATCTTTCGGCAAGGGGAATTCAGACAACAGAGGTGGATAACCCTAAGCCGGAAGCTGAAGCCATGCTTTCGTAAAAGGACCAATTGACTCGAATATTGAAGAGGGGGGAAGTGACCGTTGTGACTAAAGGTGTAGGCGTATATTAAGCTCAACTTTTTGGGGGCTTCTCAACTATCCTCAGCCCCCTGAGTACTTAAGCTTCTTTTATCTTCTCGCAAGAAGCTCTTTTAAATCTCTTCGATTGAAGGAAGTTGAATAATTGCAGGGGGATCAGACTGGAATTCGATAGTCAATACTCACCAAGTGGCGACAGTGTTTGAGTGACCTATTCTGAAAGAGTGTATTGTTCATCTGCAAGGGCACGGTACAGTGTGTGGACAATCGATGATAATAGTGGCAACATTATTACATAAAAGGGACAAGTTGTTATTTTTTTTAATGCTAAGCTCACGGCACTATAAACAAAAAACATGGGCAGAATTGACCCAGATTCCGGACCTCACAGTGAGTCTGACTCATTAATGGGTCATTATGACCCGAAACTGTTTCAACCTAAGGGAAAATCCGAATCGAAAACCCCGTTTTGTAACCATTAAAGGAAACATTACAGAATTTGCAGACAAAACAGTTGCTGGCAGGGTAAGCACTTTATCTAATCCACCATATACATAAACTAACAAACCTGTAGAAGTTTGAGATCGATCGGCCATCTAGGTCACGAGAAAATAGTGAAAACTGATTACACATTTGCATGAAATCATATAGATTCACTAAATGAATAAAACGCTCACTGAGCGATAAACTCCAAGTCGGAAAACTAGTTTATTCATTTCTCATCAAATATGGCATTTCAGACAGAAATATTTCGAGGGATGTTTTCTACTATCATCATCATTAGACCGTGTAAGTTTCATGTAAATCTGTGATCAAAAAGTATATTTTACAAGTTTTTTTCTTACCAATTCTGTAATGCTCCTTTAACTGTTTATCTGGAATGTTGATAAGTTACGTAATAGGCCTAGTAAGGTTAGTGTACTCGAGTCCAAATAATTTAGATGTTTAAATAATATTGTAAGTATACGTCTATATTGGATTTTTTTTTAACGAACCCCATAATCCCATTTTTAACCATCGGGGTCAACCTGACCCGGAATGGGGGGTCATAGTCCTCCGGGACAGGGAATACTGGTCAATTCTGACCCAGGAGTTGTTGTAGCGTTTTTATAATACCGTTGCTTTCCGTTGAATGAAACGAAAAAAAATCCTGTGCATCGTTTTTTTTAATCCTTTGTTGACCCCGGACAGCAAGTAAAAATGAACTGCAGGATAGCGAACCTATTTGTCTATATTCGGGCCAGAAAGGAGTTACTTTTTGTATACACACATAAATTGTGACCAACTAAACAAGGGTCAACTTTGTGGAGTGTTTTTTCTTCTTCTCCCTCTCTGTCCTAAAGCTGGGGTGTTTTCATAATTTCGTTTTGTTCAACAGCCTCGATTGTACATACAGGGCCAATACAATGGCCGCCTCGGGATGTTGCCAGTCAGTTTGTGTATAGAGAACAAACTCTAACGAGACTCGAGATCTGTTCAATATTATCATTGGCAAGTGAAAGGGTCCTTTAAAATAAGTTTGCATTCATTCCATATCAGACGACAAACATCGTGCTTTTCAGGTTGTGGTTTTGATTATGCGCTGTTACATTGTTGGATTTACTCTCTCCAGAATTTAATTGCAATTAAAGCACAACAACACGGTCTTTAGGATCGAGGGGGTTTGAGGCAAGTGGCATTCCTTGGGGAGATTTAATTCTGCGTTTGGGGATTTGGGGTGGTGCTTGTGTCATTGGGTCTCCTTCATAAATTATGCCCAGCTTCCATGACTATTGTTTACTCCATTTTTGTCTCTAAGTGCAGGATGAGGGCGTGGTTCTCCGGGAGGATTTCGAGGTCACTAACCCCCCTCAATCACCACGCACTTTGACAAAATACATAAAGTAAACTCAATGGTATCGTCGGTCCAATGTCACTCGAGTCGTTCCCGATGAGGGGTTTCATAGGTGTCCTTCTTTGGGGAAAAGATTCCAAATCAGGGTATATGAAGGTATCCTGATGTGGATAGTTATTGGCGATATCCTGTAAAATAATAGAGGAGCGTTCGTAAGACAGGGGCCAATTTCATAGAGCTGCTTAAGCACAAAAAGTGGCTGAGCACAACAAAATTATTCTTACCAGAATAAAGTTACCAGCCGAACTACCATGTCACATGTACAATTTGTGACTGGTGTTCTGCTTACAGCAGAACGTTGTTAAGCAATATTTTCTGCTAAGCAGCTCTATGAAATTGGGCCCAGAGCACCGTTGAGACTGAATATCATCTGTGTGCAGAGTGTCCAGCGCCGAAGCAACAGGGTAAAGTTTCAGGGAGGCACAAATTTGCCACCTTTATTTTTAACAACATAAACTGTTGATGTTTTGTCAAGGGTTAGTGTACGTTCATACTGGGCTTATTTTGATAGAGGTGAGCAAAATAAGTAATATTGTGATTTGGGGGAGAATTCAAAATGCTACTTTCTAAACTTGAACAGTATTTTAGTCTGAACTATTTCAAAGGAGGGTTGATGATGGTATGAACATTAATCAGCGAGCTCAAGTTCAGATTGAAACTATATTCAATATTTATTTTATTCGAAAGTTACCAATCGCGGGGGCCGTACACAAAGATTGATCTTAACTGTTAAGCAAAGTGTGATGTCACAATACAAATCACTATGGCAATATGAGACAACTGAATCTTGGTGTTTTGTGAAATCGAGCCCTATAGACTTCGTGTTAATGGGCATGCATGATGACTTACGGTACATTGCCATTTTGCCCAGTGCATTAGGTTCACTTCTGGGGGCCCTCTGGGTTTTTTTGCAACGCATTGTGACGCGAAGTGCCAATTGCCTCGAGCTCGAATGCCAACAGTCCACACACGTCGTATTTTAATAAAATAGGAAGGGGGACCCGGAAAAAAGGTTGATTGGTCCAGGCTCAATTGCAACTGATAAAACTGTGCGTCCCATAACTCACAAAGTTGACAAATAACGTACACGACCGCAAGACCGACTTCAGTATACACAAATCCCAATTGGCAATTACTGTTAATTGTAACTTTGGTTTACGCGGTTAGGAAAACCACATCTGTTAGTTTGAACTAGTACCCAGGGATATCGTATGCAAAAGTCATGTACATAAACTTTGAAATCAAACATTTATCGCGGGTACACAGGGCACCGGCTCCGGGGGGTTCAGTCATATCAGATAGGGGAAACTGAGCGGGTCGTTGGCCCCGTCTAGTCCCGGTTGACTTTTCCCTCGTCTCACCGGCCGAGTTTCTATAACTACATTATAACAGCTCTATTCACAGAGGATAAAAACGAAAATTAGTCAATCCGATTTGATTAATGCGATCGATCCTGATCCGTACAGAAAGCCAATCTGTTCGACGTGCTGGGGCACTGCGTCATAATCAGATATCAGATCTTGCAGAATCCGAAAAAGAGTGCAATAGCATTACCTTTTCCTTTGTGACGGTAATCCAATGGGAAACGTCACAGGAAATCTCTTCAAATGTTCTGCATCAGAACGAAGACGCCATTGTTTAGGTTCGGTTGTGTATTAAGCACGACTATTGAGCAACGAAAACGATCTCCCCAAACAAACAAAGAAACAAACACCCCCAACATTAACTTTTAACAATGTGTAAACCGCCAAGATACAGTGCTCTATATACTCAGAATCCATTTGAAAAACAAACCATCTTTTTGTAGAAATCATAGTACATCCTATACCCTCTTCAATCAAGAAATCATAAACAAAATGCAATTAAAATTTACTTCCCACAAATATAGTCTATAGTTTTGTTTTGTTTTGGGTTTTTTTTTTTTTCGTCGGCCTATTAAATTATAATGCCATATGAATTCCGTAATAGCAGGAATTCGCTCAACGATGTTCATTGTGCCACCATGTTGTCTCTCCCCCATTTCAAAATCAATGCATCCAAACCGAGGGAAGGAACAAGGGTTCCGACCTCCCATTTGGTGCTCTCTGGGCATGGTGTAACCCATGTTGTGTCTGCATTGTGTTTTTAGGCAGCTTTTTAGAGGATTTTAGGGGGAGGGGGAACTTCTGTACAAGAGGGGAAAAAAGTATATGGGAACATTGGTGGGATGCACTCTGCCCCATATCGGGCATGGCACAGCCTCCCTCTATAGCCATGATGTGCAAATCAGTATACGCCTTACAGTTTGATAAAAAAGTATACACATTGTTCGTGTATATAGGCTCTACACTTTTTCCTCGGCGCGCTCAGGTCAGTTACCCCCACATTGTTGGGGTTTTACCCTTGGAATGTACTTTCTAATTCACAAAAGTCTCTAATGCGCCCGATAACAAAAAATGTTATCCCGTCTCGCTTTCAGCCGAGATTTGGGGAAAGCGGTCGACCCTTGCTCGTGGCGTGTTTTTCTCGAGCGCGCTCTCTCTCTCTCTCTCTCCGTCTCTGTCACTGTGTGAGTGTTCAACAAAACATGACTAGGAAACAGTTTCTCTTTGACGAATCGAGAATTTGACATTTCTTAGTCAACAAAGGATTGGGCTAGTTTTGGGTTTCAGGCCCCCCGGCAGCCAACGGGGCTCTTCTGGTCCTGTTTGGTTTCCACTGCAGCAACATGTCATCACGCCCGGTATAACGTAAGATCGTTCGATGTTCTGTGTTACATAGCCGCATGTGATGTCATGTCGATCATGAGAAAAAAAGGTCGATTCAAGAAAAAAAAGAGAGGGGGTGGGTTGGCAAACAAAAAGAAGGGGGAAGTAGGACAAGGAAAATATAACCGTACACGGTACATAAACGCAGAGAATAAATGATACTTATTCCAGTTTATTGTTCATTCCTCTGAGCGTATATCATTATAGACAGGGAAGTTTAAAAGAATTAGGAAAAAAGCATAACTTTTCTCTGAAATTTATTTGAAATGCATACGAGACATTGTTTTATAAAAGATGTGCCTAGTATACCATAATGCCTACGTATTCCTAGTACACACGCAGGGGCAGGTGGCTGTCTCGGAGTCTTTAAGTGCATTTAAGGCCCGTCGTGCGCGAACAGTGGTAACTTCACAGAAGGAGTCGCAGTAACGCATAGCATTGTTTTTTTTTTTTTAACATAAAGGAAAGTCCACATATTGACCCGGATTGGGGTCCCGTGGGGTCTGACCCATTTCTGGGTCAGTTTGACCCGGGAGTTTGTGTGCGACGGTAGGCTATATCAATCTCGCAGCTTAAAGACATTGGACACTATTGGTAATTGTAAAGACCAGTCTTCTCACTTGGTGTATCTCAACATATGGATAAAATAACAAACCTGTAAAAACATGAGCTCATTAATTGGTCGTCGAAGTTGCGAGATAACTATGAAAGAAAAAACACCCTTGTCACACGAAGTTGTGTGCTTTCAGATGGTTGATTTCGAGACCTCAAAATCTAATTTTGAGGTATCGAAATCAAATTCGTGGAAAATTACTTCTTTCTTGAAAACTATGTCACTTCAGAGGGAGCCGTTTCTCACAATGTTTTATACTGTCAACCTCTCCCCATTACTCGTTACCAAGTAAGGTTTTATGCTAATAATTATTTTGAGTAATTACCAATAGTGTCCACTGCCTTTAACGATTGAAAAAATTTAAACAAAACGAAAATGTACACCAATAATTAAAGAAATAATGCAGTTTGCCAACAACGAACAACAATTAAAGGGGCATATCTGCCTTCAAATCTCTCAACATTTTGCAATTTTTTGAATTGCTCCTTATTCTTTTCGAAAGAGTTGTACATGAAATAACAAACGTGTGAAAGTTCAAGCTCAATCGGTCATCGCAGTTATGAAAAATAGTGAAAACCTCTCTTTTATGTTTTCACTGTTTTCAAACATCAGATTTTATCACCATGACAAAGACCAATTGTTTTACTCATTTCCTAAAAACTATATAGGATTTCAAGCAAAACTTTTTTAAAAGGGAAGTTTTCCGCCATGACCATCTTTATACCATGTAAGTTCTGTGCAAATCGTTTCTGAGAAATTAGTAAAACAATAGTTTTTATCACTGTTTGAAAAAAACAGAAAACACATAAGGTCTCTTTCCACTATTTTCTCGTGACCTCGATGACCAATTGAGCTTAAACCTTCGCAGGTTTGTTTGTTCACGCACATGTTGAATCACACAAAATGTGGACACTGATTTTGAGCTGTTACCAAAAGTGTACAATACCTTTAAGTTGTACTTCATGGAACGGCCAGTGTCAGCTCCCTCCTGCACGGTAGTGTGAAGTACCGGGTAATTTGTGCAAGTGTTTAGCTCGAGGTGGTTATACCGTGCTGTACAATACACTGCAGTGGGAGATGAATTCAATACGCGGAGATATCTCCAGCGATCTGCCCTGGTGGTGGATAGGATTTTGGGGGGAAAATCGAACAAAATAGTAACCTAATAATAAAAAAGCACAATGAACTCTTCCGCAGTTACTTGAAATAATTTCATACTTGTTTATCGCTCTCTTGCTTTAAAGGTGCACCTGTAACTAATTTACGACAGTAAGAAATGAACACATAAATGATAAATATAAATAAAAACAAGTGGGGATGAACCAACCCGGCCTGAATTCTGAGTGCGCATGCGTTATGGTTGCGGTGTGGATGATATTCATGGCGAGTATTTTATTCGGGTCCGCTTAATGGTACATGAAGTTCAAATTAATAAACAATTTGTGTAAAATGTTTTCTTCCATATGGCTGTTTGCTAATACTGCCTGTAGGGAAGTCCATGCTCTGTGGCTCTTTTTAGGCCCTGTCCCTACAATAAAAGTGTAATACTAATAGTATACCAAGTTACTACGCGCATGCGCGTTGACCGTCACCTCTCAAGCAAAAGCTTTTACAAAAGCATGAATATTGCGTGCGCGTGCGCAGTAACTGAGTGAGGGTTCAGAATTTAATTTTTCTTGCCACAGACTCGCTGTGATCACGACAACAGTGTCCCCCTTTAATGAAAGGCCTACGTGAAATTCCATAATATTATAATTATAAGATTTAAGTTTTCTTCCATTGGGCTATGTGCTAATCTTGGCTGCAGGAAGTCCAGGCTATGCGGCTCTTTTGTAAACATGTTATGTATATATACTTCTATAGGCCCCGTTCCTAAAAGTGTAATGTAGCTTTGCAAACAGCTGTAACACTCTAGGCTTATTCTTCTCTCGCTCTTTAAAGTATTATTAAGCAAAAATGCACCTCGAACCCAACTGCGGGCGATAGAGAGGAGAACATGATAGTACTAATTTTGGCCGACATCAGTACAGCTGACCAGCATTATAGACGTCCAGCATGATATAGACGTCGGGCAATAATGTGGGAAAAAATACCATAGGTTGTGCTGACGGCGATCAAGCTCAATCAAATTTCGAAAAATGAAATTGAAACAAATTAAGTGCAACGATCAAAAATCTTCCAATTTACATCGCAATACTAAATCCACTGTGCGCTTTTCCTCACGGGAACCCTTTCTCCATCTCCATGGCCATGGGTGCGTAACCGGCATCCCATGCAGCCCCCTTTACCAGTGGAACCCAAAACTCACTGCATCGCGGGGTGAATGATCGCCCGGAACATACCTTCCATCACCCCCCTCCAAGGTAACCCTAGAATTCGCCAAACACTACAATCACATCAAACAATGACAGTCTGATACTTCACAATGAATATCGCACATATGTACGTGACCCGGACCCATATCAAAAACGTTCCCCCCATGCCTCCATGAACTCTTCTTGCAACACAAAGGCCCGCTCTGCGTGTCCTTCTATAAGTAAGCGTTTTAATATCCTCCTTTCTTGTCGAATCTTTGCTCCTTTCCAGCGGTGTGAAAATCCCTTCGGGTTTGTAACTTGACAATTATTACATGGTAAGTTACACCGGTCACGTCAACACAGTTACTGGCTGATGTTTAATTCTGTCTCTCCATGTTAGACGGGTTAAAAAATAAGACAGGCGGAAGTCAATTTATGTTGGCGACATGAGGACATGTCATGGATCTCAAATTGATTGGTTCTCTATTTTGTAATGGCTGATATTAATGGCCCAATTCTTTACAAAATGGTATGTTTTGTGATATTGCCAAAACTTATGGACCGCCCGAAACACAGTACCGTAACAAAACACAGTACCGTAACAAAACACAGTACCGTAACAGTCCAATATTGGAAGAGTGTAATCCCGGCAAAGGTCTCCCCATTTTTCGGTGTTGGTTGGTGTGGTAGGGGTAATGACAATGTTTTTGACGGTCCTGTATTTATTCATTACATTAATTAAGAGACGGTAAGATTATGTATGTTTCTTTTAGAGTGCGCGTTCATTTAAAGGTTTTGTACACTTTTGGCAACAGCTCAAAATCAGTGTCCACATTGTGTGTGATTAAACATATGCATGAACAAACAAACCTGTGAAAGTTTGAGCACAATTGGTCATCGAGGTCACGAGAAAATAGTGAAAAGAGATCTTATGTGTTTTCTCTTTTTTCAAATTATCGCGCGCGATAATTACTATTGGTTTACTCGTTTCTCAGAAACGATAGCATTTTAGGCAGAAATACTTTAAGGAACCCTTTCTACCATTACTTACTTTAAATCATGTAAGTTATGTGTGAATCTGTGAACATTGTGTTTTTCGATCTTACCAATAGTGTACAGGGCCTTTAAAGGAACATTACAGAATTGGTAAGAAAAAAGTATACTTTTTGATCACAGATTTACTTAAAACTTACACGGTCTAATGTAGTTGAGAGTAGAAAACATCCCTGGAAATATTTCTGTCTGAAACGCCATATTTGATGAGAAATGAATAAACTAATTTTCCGATTGGAGTTTATCGCTCAGTGAGCGTTTTATTCATTTGTTGAATCTATATGATTTCATGCGAATGTGTAATTGGTTTTTCACTATTTTCTCGTGTCCCAGATGGCCAATCGATCTCAAACTTCTACATGTTTGTCAGTTTATGTATATGGTGGATTACATAAAGTGCTTACACTGCCAGCAACTGTTTTGTTAGCAAAAAAAAAATCTGTAATGTTCCTTTACCATCTATAGTTTTAATATGAAGAAGTCATCGATATTAAAGGAACAGTCAATTGTATTACTTGTCGTCGTGTGCCCGGAAGAACATAACGAAAGTTTGACCTGAAAAGGGGCGTGAGCAAAATGTGCAAAAAATGTATTTCAAGAAAAACTGAGCATGAAAGTTTGATTGGTTTTCTGCCATTCATAGGTCATTATAGGAAGGTTAATTTCTGCATGGGAATGGGAAAACTTCTGTCTGGGTAATTCTAGTAAAAAACAGTAATGCCATATTTTGTTGTCGGGCGCCATTATATTGCTTACGGCCTTCTGTTACTGGGACAACAGTTTTTCAAGTCGTGTGCCTAGCCCTGGAAGATGGACGTACATAGCCTTACGCCCTTCTTCCGGGCACACGACGATGTCTTCATAATACTAATTCTCTTTACATTTACGAACATCGATGACAATAATTTTCAAGAGGTTCTGCAGACGATTGGAAGCACTATACCTTACCGAATGTAACAAAGTTGCTCTTCAAAAACACAACAACTCAAAAGGCCTGCCTGAAACATGTTTACACATTCCAATTCCAGAGGGTTTGAACCATTGGACCTTCCATTCAGCCCGGTATTTGTTGCTGTATACTGTATGCGTCAGAGACAAAACACGGTGTGGTTTCCCAGGACTCCGGTGAATTAGCTGTTTGGGATGAGTTGTAAAGTTCTCCCTAATGATGTCGTTTGATGACATACAACATTCTTCTGCTGGGAAAGACAAAATGTGGTGACCACAAAACCACAGTTATTCCGAAAAACAAATCGTTGACATTGTAAATATATCCAAGGGGGTTAGCTCGTGACCGCGGTGAACTACACATCAATTGAATAACTATACAATAGTTAGGTGTTATTATTTACTTATCTTGTAATGCTAAAAACCAAAATGACAACAACTTACGAATGATTTACAATGGGCTTGATTTCAAGTCTGATATCGTGGTTATTTTGTGCACTTCAGACAGACAAGTTTACTCGGCCATCCGGTCAAATAAAAGACCTTCGGTTGTGGCGCTGTGGCGCAACGTGAGAGTTTGGCAAAAGGGGGCAGGAGCCCCACCCCCCCCCCTCTCAAATGAGATTGAAAATGCACAAATTAATAGTTTGATACAGTAAATAGCCCCTACCCCAACAATTAATTTGCCCACACTTGCCCCTCCCCCTCCCCCATTTAAAATGTCTGGTTACACCTCTGCGCTGGCGATGACAGACCCCGAAAAAGCAAATTCTTTTGGAAAAGCTAGAGTCACGCCCTAAATTTAGAAATTCCACACGCCCCAAGAGGGCGCTATTTCATGCTATGCTATTGGCAGACAACAAGACCCCAGAAGTTGTGGAAGATTAAGTTTGTTTTAAACTGTACAAATTGACAAGTAACCCGTCTGAAATAATGTCATATCGGGGGAGAAAAGTGTTCTTGTAAGCACGTCTTACATGCATGAAATCCCTTAGACCTTTATTTTGTGTTTTGTGTTTTCATATTTTTCTCTGTAAAAAAAAGGGGGGAACCAAAACCCGTCTTGAGTCCAGTGTGCTAGTGAGAATATAGCCCTGGTTGCACCGTCGCCGTGTATGCAACGGAGGAGTCCAACCTGGGCTAGTGAGGATACTAAATTCTAGAATTTCGGTTAAAATCTGATTGGAAAAGTAAATAACACACAGGGATGGGTAAAATAATGTTGAGAAACGTGTTTAAATTTAGTAGTGGTGAATTTTTTATAAAAACCTTTAAAAATTCCGTTAGGCCTATTGGTCACTTAAGTACATCAACAAATAAATTAATTATTGCCAATACAAAGTGAATGTGTATAAGCGAACATGTATAACTCAGTAATAAGTAGTTAGAAGTTAATACTTACTTTTGTTTTTATACAAATCTTCAAAACATGTATGCAAATAAAACATAACATTTTCAATTTTGTCGTTTTGAGTTTTAATTAAAAAGTTCAACTTCAAAACTCAGTTATTGGTCAATTAAAGGAACATTACAGAATTGCTTTTTCTAACAAAACAGTTGCTGGCAGTGTAAGCACTTTATGTAATCCATAATATACATAAACTGACAAACCTGTAGAAGTTTGAGATTGATCTGCCATCTGGGTCACGAGAAAATAGTGAAAAACCGGTTACACATTTGCATGAAATCATATAGATTAACAAAATGAATAAAACGCTCACTGAGCGATAAACTCCAATCGGAAAATTAGTTTATTCATTTCTCATCAAATATGGTATTTCAGACAGAAATATTTCAAGGGATGTTTTCTACTATCATCATCATTAGACCGTGGCAGTTTTATGTAAATCTGTGATAAAAAAGTATATTTTACAAGTCTTTTTCTTACCAATTCTGTAATGTTCCTTTAAGTACATCAACAAATAACTTTAACTTTTGCCGATACAAAGTGAATGTGTGAAAGGGAACATTTATAACTTAATAATAGTAGTTAGAAATTAATACTTAGTTTTCTTTTAATACAAAATCTTGAAAACATGTATGCCAATGCTGGAAGACATTTTTTTGTTCACAAAAATGGTTAATTATTGAATGACAAATATACGAAAAGAAGTAACACCAAATCGCTGGGGGAAAATACTATTTTAAATGTGACATTTTGGTCAGTAAGCACACACAGGTATTGTAACTATACCAAAACCATAACATTATATCTACAAGGTGGCAAGAGCATTTTCCTAATCTCATAAAACTAAATTCCATTCCAGGAAATATTTTCTATAACTGCAGTGGAAGGACTTCGAAAAACTAACTTGTTTGAATCCACATTTTTGTACTTGTGCTTTATGTTTCACCGTTTTATGTTCTGTGTTAAATGCGCATAGAGGCTACTGCCTTAGCCTATGTGCCAGATATGTGCCTCACATTTTTTAATACTATTAAATATTTTCCTCTGAATTGAAGTATTGCATTTAGGATGAGTCACAATCACTAAACTCTACATGTGAAGCTGTAAATACAATTCGCACCCCCGAACAAAGATATTGACAAAATTTAGAGACTGCCAACATAGGGCTAGATAACTCAGTTGGTAGAGCGCCGGCATGTTAATCCGGAGGTCGTTGGTACAAGTCCCGCTCCAGTCAATTTGTCTTTGTTCGACCCCAAATTATTGCTGGAACTAAAATGTTGAAACATTCAGCATCTTAATAGTTCCGTCAGCTGTAACCAAACCCCCTTTAATGGTTAGTAAATACATGTTTTGTTTGAATATACTTTGTAGTTAACAGACCCCTTGCATAACACGCAATGCTGGCAATGCTCGCAAAGAACAGCTATCGTCCAATGATCTGCCTCATTTTGCCTCAGTGAGGGTGCTGTTCAAGAGTGTGACGTCACATGCAAGGGGTCCATTTATCCACTGATGCTATTAAAACAAAATAAATAGTTTTTGAATCCTTTAAAAAAAGATTTTTTTTTATAAACTCAGTTATCAATGCTGTACAGTGTATCAAAAACCTGTTTTGAAATATTAAGTATATCAGTAAAGTTATTTAAAGTTATTAAATTTATCATGCTCGGGCAACACTTTGTTGAATAAATTCACTGATGAGATAATCAATATCTCTGCATATCAAAAGAGCAATTTGCATAACACATACATGTCCCTGATAACAGACTATTGCTGAGTTAATAACAACAGCTGGGGTTAGTGGCACCTAGAAGCAAGGTTAGAGGATAGTGCCCCTTAACTCACTTTGTCTTTAAAAATCGTTAGCTCTAGACTATAAGGTCATTAGTGCAATTTATATGGATTTCCTAGAATAAGATTTTGCATATTTTGGAGTTTATTGATCGAGAGTGTTCTCCAAAGAATTAGTTTGCCAAAAAGAAACATTCAGTTTCTTTCTAAAAAGAACATTTACTTTTGGGTTTTGATTTATTTTTTCAAAGTTATATGCATTTTTGCACTTTTAATTATTACGGATATGAAATTTTCAGGTAACATCTTTATAGCACTGAGCCGACGAAATCTTGCCCTTATTTTGAGGTCACAATCTGAAGGAGCACTCACATACCTAGGTGGAAATCAACCTTGTCAAAGAAAACAACCAATTAAACCCCCCCCCCCCATGGTCGATTCAGCATCCAAAGATTACCGGGGTACTTACTGTTAAGTAGCTCAATAAGAATTGTGCCAAGTTTTACAAAAATAAATAAGTCCCCCTAAAAAAGTAATATTTTTTTTGAAAATAAATTGGACGTTTGACCACTGCCCGAGTGGACATAAGACAAGTGGACTTTAATCGTAGACAATCTTCCAGACTGAGGGCTGCTCGCAGTCCTCCGGCTCGCTGTCACCGCAGAAACGATTGTAGGTCATCTTCGTGTCAAACCCAAGAATCTGTCTCTCCTCGTGGATGCGGAATGAGAAGGTGGACACGCCTGTTCCCATGAAATACCTGTGGATGTACATTTTGTTTATTATAAAGCATGACATTTAAAGGCACTGGACACTATTGGTAATTACTCAAAATAATTGTTAGCATAAAAAACTTACTTGGTAACGAGCAATAGAGAGCTGTTGATAGTATAAAACATTGTGAGAAACGGCTCCCTCTGAAGTAACATAGTTTTTGAGAAAGAAGTAATTTATTTGAATCGATTTTGAGACCTCACGCGTGAGGTCTCAAAATCAAGCAATCAAGCATCTGAAAGCACACAACTTCGTGTGACAAGGGTGTTTTTTCTTCCATTATTATCTTGCAACTTCGACGACCAATTGAGTTCAAATTTTCACAGGTTTGTTATTTTGTGCATATGTTGAGATACACCAAGTGAGAAGACTGGTCTTTGACAATTACCAAAGGTGTCCAGTGTCTTTAAAGGCAGGATATACTTTTGGTAATTGTCAAAGACCAGTATCCTCACTTGGTGTATCCCAACATGTGCATAAAATAACAGACCTGTGAAAATTTGGGCTCAATTGGTCATCAAAGTTGCAAGAAAATAATGAGATAAAAAACACCCTTGTTGCATAGAATTGTGTGCTTTCAGACGCCTGAAACAGATTCAAATATTTTAGTGAGAAATTACCTTTTTTCTCAAAAACTACATCCCTTCAGAGGGAGTGGTTTCTCACAATGTTTTATACTATCAGCAGCTCTCGTGTACTTTTTACCAAGTAAGTATAACATATAAATATACTCAAATCAAAAAAGAACTCAAAATTAATGGCTTCGGATACCATTTTTACTGGTAAATACCCAATTTTACATTTTGGTTGAAAACCTTTGAAAGAAAATTGCAAAGGTAATTTAAAAGTTTGGAAAAATATGTGTAGTAGGAAGCAGAAAGAATTCTGCCAGCGGTGGTTGGGGAATCCCGAGTGCCGTGCGGGTTTTCCGGCACCGACCACTGTGGGCAGAACCCTGTTTACTGTGGGCAAAATTTGCTGAGCTCCTTCAAGAATGAAGTTCACGGCCAGCTAGACGGCTTCACAACTGACCTTGCATGAGCGCATATCCATTGATCTATAATGGCTACTCCTCCGTCTTTAAAATTCTCCAGAATGCCTTTTGGAGGAACGTAATTGTAGACTTTGTAGTCTTGTAACAGCTTCTTCAATTCTTTGATTTCTGTGGGTAGGACAGTTTGATCAAAATTATTTTAAAACGCTATATAGCAAGTTTATGGGGTAAGGTAATAGTGCCCTCTTGTGCTCAGAATTGTTTCCTGTTCATAACTGTGACGGAATTCCACTGTAAGCCACGCCCTCTCAAGTCCAGGAGTTGCATTGATCTAGTTTTTCTTGGATGATTTATGCAAGAAAAGTTCAACACTTGGCCTTGGCTTTTACAAAACGCTCTTCAAAAACTTGAGGTCTTCTCAGAATTATAAGTTTCTGTCATAAGAAATGCCTTTGACTAATGACAAAATAGTGATTTTTTGGTAATTACAAAACTAGCGAAAAACATTGGCTGTGACGCAACAACTTACAAACAGGATATTAACAACTCACATGTTCGAATGACAATGAGGTCATTCAAGTGATGATTTGCCAACTAAATTGTTTTTATAAATGGGTATGATTTATAATTTTGCAGGGTGGGCAAACATTCTAGAGAGTGAGGTTTGCGGTAACACCATCCAAGAACCTTTCTGATGAGTCGTAGTGGTTCTGAAAAGTGCTTTGATTCCAATGCTTTCTTGTTTTAAATGGGTTTTGGGGCTGGGTGTTTTAAAAAAAACACACATAAACATCAAACTATTTACTTCAAGAGGTCTGTGCCAATGACAGCATAGCAATGTCACCGTGGTCCAGTGGTTAGACGGCAGGACTCGCAATCACAGGGTTGTGGGTTCGACTCCTACCAAGCTAACCGCTGATTTCACAATGACTAGAGTAAGTATTGTCGTCTAGTTTACTGAATCACAACTTCTTGATTGGTGCAATTCACAATCGTAGACGTTAATTGAGTGTTTGTGTGAGAGAGATTGGCTGTTGCCAGCTTGGTGTTTACTTACTTGGTAACGAGCAATGGAGAGCTGTTGATAGTATAAAACATTGCGAGAAACGGCTCCCTCTGAAGTAACGTAGTTTTTGAGAAAGAAGTAATTTCTCAAATTGATTTTGAGACCTCATGCGTGAGGTCTCGGAATCAAGCATCTGAAAGCACACAACTTCGTGTGACAAGGGTGTTTTTTCTTCCATTACTATCTCGCAACTTCGACGACCAATTGAGTTCAAATTTTCACAGGTTTGTTATTTTGTGCATGTGTTGAGATACACCAAGTGAGAATACTGGTCTTTGACAATTACCAAAGGTGTCCAGTGTCTTTAAACAACAACCCTATTTAAAAAGTCAATCTACTGAATTTTGTATTTATCATGTTGGGTGATTTATTCACGAGCAGTTGGTCTTGCTCTTTTTTTTCTTGAGCCTTGCTGTTTTTTCTCATCCGACAAAAAATTTCAAACCATCGTCAACTTACCATGTTTAGGAGCATCAGTTGCTATGAAGACCTTCTTCAGATCGTACTTAATTAAGGCCACCTTAATCTGTTCAGCTGCTCTTGGTAGCGTCGGCACTTCTTTTCTGTTACTACGAGCGAAATCTTCTCGTCGTAGGTGGACTGCAAGGTAGGGCCCTCCAAGTGCAGAGCCTGGTTTCGGCTGTCAATACAGTAAGGGTGAAGGAGAGGGGTTGGGGTGGGGTGAGGGAATGGTTTTTTTAGGAGGACATAGACAATCAACTATTAAAGTAAAGTTCATCGTTGGTTTTGGGAAGCGTAGATTCATTCCAAACCTGTAGTGTTTTCAGAGGCATTGAATGAACCAAAATGTATGAAGTGGAACCACGATGGGTGTGATTCAAATGCGAATGTGAAGAGCCTTATGGTCTTATTACAGTCGTTCCCAACCCTCACACACTCGCTCTGAACTCTGACACCTATTTGTCTACCCTCACACCCATCCCATACCCATCCCAGTAACCCCCCCCCCACACCTAAAACTCCCTACTCACTTTTTCACTTGACCATTATTTCATGTTAGAACAGAGAGCCATTTCAACAGCTTTATTCCACAAACTGCATCTCTTTGGAACTCCTTGCCACGGCATGTTTCCCTCCATCCTAAAATCCCAGACTGTTATAAGAGGAATATCAATTTCAGCTCCCCCAAGTTGTTTTCATCAGGGGCTTCTTGTAGCCCCTTACCAAGAGTGGCATTTAGCCTTGTTTGGTGCAAACATGCAACAATATAAAAATAAGTTCAAAAACACTGCACTAGCCAGCTGCACCATTTGTTGAGAACTTGGAGTGGAAGAGCGCTGATCAGTAGTGGTGCCAAGTTTGTAAAAATAAAGTTTCCATATATCAAATATCGTTGAATTAAAAAAAAAAATCATGTATTACTAAAAAAACACAGTAATTTTATCCTTAAGATAAGCTTTGGATTAAAATCCTTTCTTCTAATTTTGTTTTTGCTTTTTTGTCTTAAGAAAATAATTTATCTGCATTCTGCTTCACCTTCATATCCCTCCAGTCTTCTGTCATTTCAGTTTTGTCCTTCTCGTCCGTAGATTCAAGATTAGTTGCTCTGAAATCGTCCCCGATGTCTCGTAAATGCTTTGCAAATCTCATACTTCTCCTTGCCTACAAAAGACAAATATTTAACAAAAACTAATCATTAAAAAATACAAACATAAACAGATCATATAAAAGAAAATAATCACTTCGTTCAAAGAATATCGAGTTTTGAAATAATGTGTTGATTGTGAAGTCTTTTTTAAGTTTGAAAAATAAATAATTTTTCCATTCCTGATTCCTGCGATCAGTGTAAACTTAGAACCTTGGAAATTCTGATGAGCTCATTACTGGTTAGGCTTGTTCTGGAGAGGGTAAAATGTGAAAGAGGAATGCGATAGCACCATTAACGTCATGGCCATGCTTCAAAAAAAGAATTTCAAGACAGGGTTGATTAAGACATGGATCCAAGCTAGAACCCAGGCTCAAATTGTATGACTGATATGACGAAATACAAAAACATTAAAAAAAAAAACACCCTTTTCCGTACTATTTTACCAACATTTGTTCCAGAACTTTTTGAAGTATGGCCACTTACGTTCCAGTAATCCACCCGTCCATAGTAATCATGGAGCATTTCCTCAGCCCGGTCAATGAACACAGACCTAAAGGAGTGTACAATGTTTAACAACGTAATCAACAACAAAGTCCAACATTCTGAGAGTACATTCCTGGATGGAACTTGTTTAGATACCCATACTAATAGTCTGAATCGAAATCTCATCCCCTTGTCACTCAATTTAACAACTATTTTGCTAGATGTGATCTTAACCACTTCCCGCCGGTTGCATGTACATCCGCCAAATTTGTCTGAACTGGCTAATGGCTGGAGATATATAACCAATATTTACCACATGATATCATATTACAGGCTGGCACAGTTATCTAGATCATTCAAAACCACAGTGGATGATATTAAATGGTCAGACAGTAGGAGGGTTGACTGTGTACTGTGTATATTGTACTGTGTATATTGCACATATTGCAGGCTGGCATAGTGCATCTATCATTCTAACCCACAGTGGATGATATTGAATGGTCAGACAGTAGGAGGGTTGACTGTGTACTGTGTATATTGTACTGTGTATATTGCACATATTGCAGGCTGGCATAGTGCATCTATCATTCTAACCCACAGTGGATGATATTGCAGGCCTGTATGCTTCGTTCTAGAAAGGGAAAGGTCACCAAGGCATTCTCTCCTCGGTAAAGGGCACCCTATGAGGAAATTGTAAATTTCTATTGGAGCATTTCAAGGGCACCAAGGCAATGACCAGGGGGGCATCGAGGCAATCGCCTCCGTTGCCTTCGTGAAGTATCAGGCCTGATATTGACAGGTCAGACAGTAGGAGGGTTAATCTAATGCAGAGTTTAACAGCGTTATCATGGGAGAGAGAGCATCGCTACCAACAAATTCCATCCAAGAATGTACAGTGTGTGGTACTTACGGACCAATAAGAGGCATCCCCAAAGTGGTCATGCAGCAACTTCTCTCCCTTATCTACAAAGACTGACCTAGTTCCATTGAGACATAAATTCAACACTTTTAAAACAGAGTAGTCTGGAACAATATCCTCCAGCCAACATTGGTAAGGCAAAATAATTTAAAAAAAAACATGTTTAGCATCCTGCCTTTTGAAAAAAAAGGAGGTGGGCTTTTTTTTTTAAATGGTCGCCTGACACATTTTTTATAACAACAACTGGGCTATTTTTCAAGATTGGTGCCAGCTTTTTGTGTTTTTCGGTGTGCTAAAGTCAAAAATAACGATGTTATGTATTTCAGAATTGATTTTTTTCGTCAGAGATCGTAAAATTTGATCCTTAAAAAAAAGAAAAAAGGAGGAGGCCTTTAAAAAGGAAGCGGTCGGGGACGCTAAACATGTTGTTTATTTGGCCTAATAGTCAAAGACCAGTGTCCACACTTTGTGTGACTGAACTAAATAACAATAACAACCCTGTGAATTAGTCATCGGAGTCACTAGAAACTAGTGAAAACCCCCAGCACTGTTTTCAAACATCAGATTTCGGACTGGCGCGATCACAAAGAATTGTTTTCCTCATTTCTCAAAAACTTTAATAGCATTTTTCAGGCAAAACTTTTTCAAGGGGAGTTTTCCACCATGACCATCTTTATGACCATCTTATCCATGTATATTATGTGTAAATCTGTGCACATTTATATTTTCAACTTTGTCAATCTTATGCATGACCTTTAAAGAAATTATACTTGATTGTGTTTTGGAAGCGTGCAATATAGACTTCAAGAGAGGAAGATGATCAGAACATAGTGATGATCAGAACTTTGATGAATGGTCTGGCTCTTCAGAGCAATATCAACTCTTACAAGATGGTGCCACCAAGCACACCTATTAGCTTGGACAGTACAATCTCTCTGGAGTTGATTCATACAACTTTCTGGTATTTGATGATAACTTTGCAGAATTGTTACCACACATATTGAAAACCCTGTATTGAGCAGAAAATGCCTGAAGACTAGAGTGATTAATTCCCCACTTCGTGGCACAAGAAAAAAAACAAAAAACCTCTGCATATCCACACTTTGAAAGTTAAGAAATTTTAAAAGTAATGGACACCACCTTTTTCACCCATCTGTATTTTTTTCTTCAGCTCATCCTTGAACTGGTTTAATACTAATCAAGATTTGAAAAATATGACACCGGGGTCAATTTCACAAAGCACCAAGATTCATCTTAAGATGAGATGTCAGTAATACCGTAGTCATTCCTGTTGTGACATCACACGCTGCTTAGCAAATAAAACCGATTTGCACTTAAAGGTATTGTACACTTTTGGTAACAGCTCAAAATCAGTGTCCACATTTTGTCTGATTCAACATTTGCATGATCAAACAAACCTGTGAAAGTTTGAGCTCAATTGGTCATCGAGGTCACGAGAAAATAGTGAAAAGAGACCTTATGTGTTTTCTTTTTTTTCAAATATCAAGTTTTTACTCATTTCTCAGAAACAATTAGCATTTTAGGCAGAAATATTTTAAGGCCCCCTTTCTACCTTTACCTACTTTAAATCATGTAAGTTATGTGTGAATCTGTGAACATTTGTGTTTTTCGATCTTACCAATAGTGTACAGGGCCTTTAAGATCAATCTTAGTTCTTTGTGAATTCGAGCAATGGGCTTTTCACAAAGAGCTAAGACTGTGCATCAATCTCACTTGCTAAACAAAGTGTGATGTCACAATACAAATCACTGTAATAGTAGTACTGACAACTCATCTTAAAGATGAATCTTAGTGCCATGTGAAAGCATGCCCTGAAATTGTAAGGAACTTAAGAAAACAATTTGGATTTCTTACTGACCTGCTGGTAGTCTCATTGTGCAATAGAATCGGCGCCATTATACCTGCCATCCCCTGCACTGACAAACATTTAAAAGCCCTGGCGTACACGTCCGAGTACCCCCAAAACCAGCCCCGGTAGCGACCCTCTCCATCCGGCCGGTACGCGGGCGGGTCAATGCACTCCCGCTCGTCTATCTTCTCCTCCCACTTGCCGTTGGTCCAACCCTCCTTGTATCCCTGGAGGTAAAGAATCTGGTCTATGACTGCCTGACCAGATTCTGACAGATTGGTGAAAAAAACAAATACGAAAAGAATGTTTTGAATTTTGCAAAGCATGCCTTTAACTATTAACAATACTATCAGCAGCAGGGAATAATGTGTTCCTGATGAATAGGGCAGCGCTCTCCCTTAAAAGTGGTCTGCTGGTCAAATGCTTGTTAAAACACCCAAGGACCAGTCAGAATTCACTCCAAGTGGTCCGGCTAGCTAGTTCAGTGTTGAAAAGCATCTCTATTTCATATGACATTTGGACAAGTAAAAAAGCTTATGGACTAGTGAAATGACAGGCTAACTGGTCCTGCTGGCCAGTCACTAAAAAAGTTAAGGGCAAACCCTGTAGGAACTAAGCTCAGGGTGACTTCTTCTTCAGGATGATGTGTGTTAAAGATAGGACATGTAATAATGTACTGTTATGATACCTTTTACAAACTCATCAAACTCGATCACTGGGATGAAGCGATTCAAGCTCTCCACATGGAAGAATGTTGACCAGGGAATTCTGATCTGCTCCAGGGAGCGAGTCTTCCAATGGTACAGGCCTCCCCAAGGGGGTAGTACGAGCACCCAGTCTTCATCCTTCCTGAGCCTCCGCAGCAGGTTTGCTATTCGCATGTAGACGTCTCGTCTCAGGTTGAAACCCTCACCGTGATTGACATCGTACAGAAGAAACCTTTGGTTTGAACGAGACACGGTTGCAAAGATGATAGATCATTTTAATTCATGTGCATTGCAACAACAATGTGTTTAATCTGTTGATAGGGCAAAATTGTGCGCACTGTGCAGTTTGTGCAAATCCGTAGAATGCGCTCTGTTCCAGATCCCATAATGCACCAGAGACGCACAGTGTCCTGTTTGACCCCATTCAGCAGAGAGATCATGAATGTTCCGTTGCTTGATTTTGGTCCTAAAAAACATCAATTTGGAGCACAGAAAATGATCAAGAGTACAACCGTATTTAAATTCCTAATATAACCATGGAGGTAGAGTACTACCTCCATGATATAACTTATCTCATCTTTGACATGTCAGATTGAGAAGCCAAACAGTGACACTGTCACTGTGAGTGTGACAGTCTTGACCAATTTTAAAACAGTAAATTACCAACCTTCTTAGCTTTGCCGCTCCAAATTTTACACTTTGTTGATTTCCTGAATGATATGCCAAATTATCTGACGGGTCGATATCTGCATTAAAAGCTTCTATTCTAACCGACATGTACAAAAGTAGAAGGACGAAGGAAAAGATTATTCTCTGCATGGGCGCCGCCATTTTTAAAATAGCGCCACCAGTCGGTATTATTTTTAAGAGTGGCGAGGGGCGCGCTTTCAAACGCGAAATACGCACGTCTGGGAGAGAAATGGAAGGGAAGACCAGTGCGCGTTCGTCGTACACATTGCATTGTGCGTTTAGATGCCTCAAACGCTTACTGTTTTACAAACCAAAATATACGTCGGCCTAATGTTATCAAATAATATTTTAATGAACTGCCATTCCACCCACAAAGTTGAAACCGTATCTGACCCATGTGCAAACAAGATTGCCAGAGTGAATTCCTAGAAACATCACACGGAAGGACGTACAGCCATCTTTAGCAACGGTTCATTATTTTTAGGTGTGAGCTCAATTGTTTTGTTTTTTTAGAGGTAAGGTAGGCTACTTTCAGTTTTATTAGACGTTTTATTAGACGTATTTTATGACGTTTCAGTAATTCAGGGGAAACTGGTATATCATGTTTTTTTTAATTTTTTTATACATTTATTTTATCTTATCGTTTATTATTTTATTTTTCATATTTTTATATAACAAAATATCTAATTCAACTTCAAGTTCAAGGCCAAACTTTTCAGACAGAAACACCCACTCACTTTTACCGTAGCCCTGGTAGGACGTCAGTATCCGTTGCACTAACTTGTGGCCCAATTTCATAGAGCTGCTAAGCACAACAATTTGCTTAGCATTAAATTTCTTCCTTGATAAAAACAGGGTTACCAACCAAATTTCCATGTGTTGCATATTGCTTGTTACTGGTATTCAACTGTTGTTTGCTTATCCAGAAAATCACGTGGAAGTTTGGTTGGTAATCCTGTTTTTATCAATGAAGAAATTTCATCCTAAGCAAATTGTTGTGCTTAGCAGCTCTATGAAATTGGGCCCTGCCCTGGGCTAGGTGGTACCGTACTGTAATGTATTGTAGCCCTGGCGGCCTATCACTTTCGTATTATACACCTGTGTACGGCACAGAGGAAGGGTCCTCAGGGCTAGGTGGTACCGGTGCATTATAAGCTTAGCGTGTTTTAGGCGGCCATGACTCGATTTCACAAAGACTAAAGAGCTAAGATTGAACTCCCAGAGTCAATTTTAACTACTAAAGTAAAGTACGATGTTACAATACAAATCCCTGCTACGGTAATATTAACAACTCATATTAGGCACAAAAAACCGAAAAAAAACCAAAACATGTTCAGGTCCTGCCTTTTTGTAAAAGGAAGGAGGAGGGCCTTTTTTCTTCTTTTCTTTTCTTCTTTTTCAAAAAATGGCCGCCCGACACATTTTTCAAGACAACCGGCCAGGCTACTTTTTCAAGATGATTGCCAGGTTTTTTCGGTGTGCTAAAGTCAAATTTATTTTAAAATGTATTGTTTTCGTCAGAGATCGTTAAAATGTATCCTTAAAAAAAAGGGGGGGGGGGGCCTCTTAAAAAGAAAAAGGGCCTTTAGACTTCAGATGAATCTTAGTGCTTTGTGAAATCGAGCTCACGGGCTGCCGCTAGCTCAGCGTGAGTCTATGAACGTTCATCGTATGTTGTATAATGCAACAGTTGTGGTCTCTTAATTTTGATTATACACAGTGAAAATGATATAGTTCCCAAAAGGTTAAACTTCGGTTATATTTTTTTGTATTCAGTTGAAAAGGAAACTGAGCAAGATTGTCACCAAAACGAGGCTGGGATGATGGGAGACAAAATACTAATAATCTGTTGGGTGTTTTTTTTCTCTCTCGCCTGAGTCGGAGAGATTTATGACAGTACAATGAAATCGGCGGACAGTTTGCGTTTCAGTTCAACTTGAAGTCCGGAAGGAAATGTTAAGTTTCCCGGGAAAAGGAAACCACATCCGAGCGCTGCCGACTTGGAATTACCAGGGGCCAATTTCTTAGGAACTGTTTTTTCCAAAGACAATTTTGGCAATGGCACATAATAACCGTGCAAGTGCTCATACATTGAGGAGTAACCTGAGCAAAGTTCCATTAAAAGGGGCTAACCAGAATCTAAAATGTCAACTTCTTCCAAAAAAACGAACACTTAACATAGTTTGAGGGATTGTTTTTCGCCATAAATAGACGCTATTTTTTTCTGCGCTTTCCCATCCAGTTTTGTTCGAGGGGGCAGTCTATTTTGAACATTCGTTGCCGTCTGCGGGGCGGCACCCATGCCCTTTAAAAACTTTCTAGCGCGGGCGGCGCTTGCAGAATGCTCTATATGAATAAGTGCCTTTTCATGCGGGGTACCATTTTGAGCGTGCACCTATGTGGATCGGCCACAGGACTAATTAGAATATCAAATTATGTTGATATTTCAAAGTCACACTTCCATGTGGGGGGGGGGGGTTATAGGTGAGCAAGGCATTCTGGGGGAAATGGTGCTGCGAGATCGTACACCGCTGGGCACGAGGTTGCCACTCAGTTCCCACCATTGATATCCATTATGCTATACTAATCTTCTTTGACCTTATGACATGTCTGAGTGTGTGTAGTTTAGGGATATACCGTGTAAAAATGATGATTCATTTGAAGTGGATTGCGTCAAAACGCCTTCATTTTCACACGCGCGTTCAAAGCAAAGGCCTACCTCCCGTTTTTACAAAAATAAAATGTGACATCAGCGAAAAGGGTCTATGCACGACACCAACCGTTACAAGTACCACATGGAGTGCTTTCATTCATTCATTTACGGATGTGGTGAAATGTTTTTCTAAACTTTCGGGGGAATTCCCTCTAAAATTCACAGCGTTCCCCTGCCTCACGAAAACCGAGTAAAACACGCAAAACGGCAAAAATTACACACAACTTAAATTCAATTCAATTGGGCCCAATTCTCATGATGAAAATGTAAACTTTACATTGCGCCAACACTACTCGGCTCAATTTCATGGCTCTGCTAACCGCAGAATTCTGTGCCTAAGGCCCATGAGAATCACGCACTTTGTGCCGGAAGCGAAGAAGATCCGTGGCAGGCAGTGCCGTGAAATCTGGCCCTTTTTTGTATGGGGCTGACACAGTGGCGTGACGCATACACGTTTGTGCGTCTGCCTATAGTGCACAACTCTATGGCGTTTGCCAACCAATAGATCATTTGCATTGGCCGCTATCTTTGATGATAAACGATGAAAACGTTTTGCCAACCAATAGACTCCTTGCATTGGCTGCCATCTTTGATAAAAAAAACAAAAAAACGTTTACTTGCGTGTACGCGTTGCGCACGACTCTCGGCCAATGATAGCTCTCCACGCGTGCGCGTTTCATCGAAGATGGCGGCCAATGCAATGGGGTCTATAGTGTCTGCATGCATGATGAGTAGCATAATATTTTATTGGGAAGGCTTAATTAATCGCTCTCTGTTGATCCGATTCATTTTCCAAAGTCGGCTTGAACGGATATGGCCGATGTGACTCCATACAGACGTCTAAAGGAGGAATGTTCTGATCACCATCCGGAGGAGAAAAGTAGTCCCAAGACACCGCAGCCCCAGCCGCTCGGTGGTCCGTCGACACCCGTCGACCGACCGGCGGGAGTTGCCCGAAACGCCTCGGACAGTACGCCAGGAACACGACGCCCGTACCGGCCGTGTGTCCCTAAAATGTGAGATATCAATGACGAATAATCACTTGTTTTTATCTAGAAGATGGCCTTGAATATGCCAAGCTTGAACTGTATTGAGAACTGTGATTGTTCTAATCCTAAAGTTGTTGATGCTGCTCGAGCAGGCTTTTCGACTCACTTATAATTTTGATTCACGTACGGGAAGTAACTGTTATGTAAACTTGCGGCTGGGCCTAACAACAGTGGCGTAACAACTAACTAGACATTTTCATTGGGGAGGAAGGGGGGGGGGGCAACAGGTACAATGGTTCCGAGAGCCGGGCTCCTGCCCCTGCCCCCTACCCCTCCCCCAACATGGTTACGCCATTGCGGTACAACCATGTGTAAATCTCTTTTGGGAGGATTGCTGGCTCTGAAAAGAGCCATATGGCAGAGAGATAAACTGTCGTGATAAAACATGAACGGCTTTTTAAGAGCCAACACTCTTATATTGAAATTTACACAATCACGATTAGACCCGTCGTTTGGTTACTTCTTATTGTCCACACCATGAAAAGTTTTATTAAAATATCACTTCAATTCACGTGTTTCGGGAAAATGAACTACAGAAAACTATTTTTGTTTCTACAAACAGACCGCTGGGGCGAAAGCGAGGCTATCATGCGTTGACGGTGTCCGATGACGACATCGTGTCTTACATGGGAATGGGGCCCGCCGGAGAGTCTCCAAACGTATAGTGAACCAAGGACTCCAAGCTGAAACCAACGATGCAGACTACCAGTCAATGGGAAGACAGTCAGGCATAGAGGCTATTAGCAGAATAGACTTGTATAGGGCCTATACTTGGCAAAAAATAAAAAATGCAACTTAAAAACTTGACATAAAAAGCCAACTACAAGGATAGGACGGGAATAAAAAGACGAAAACTAACTCAAAGATATTGCAAGAAAGGAAGGTGGTAAAGCAAAATTACAAAGCATAAAAGATAAAAGTAACGGAAGAATAGAAACGGACGCAACAAGGTCTGATCTAAATTTCGGATCAGAACTTCGTTTTTATTGAAAGACAAAAAGTTGAATTAAAAGCAATACCTTTTTAAAAACCTTAGAATGATTTGTCGTTAACATGTTGATTATAAGTCCTTTCCATGAAATAATTATGCTGGTTACATTCACGCATGCCTTCACACGATTGGTTGGCAAACGCCATGCACTAGGCAGAGACTCACAAACGCGTATGCGTCACGCCAACATCAGCCCCGTACACAAAATGTTCCCACATTTTTCTCCTACACCACCAGTGCGCTCGCGCGATGTGCAATTTACACATTGCATGGGAAGGGTCTATCTTTTGCCCAATTAGAGCTGTTCGTAAGTGTGACGTCATCCAACTGTAAGCTACGCCTACTTCACACACAAACTACTCTAACGATTACCATCGAAGCCTGGGTCTTATAGGAATTGCATTGCGTTGAGCTAGTTTTCATGAGGAAGTTATGCAAGAGCAGTTTCATAATTAAACTTGGCTTTTAGGTATTCAAAGAATTGGTCCTCTCAGAATTGCAAGTTTCACCTGAACGATGAAATGGGTGATTTAAGAAAATAAATACACACAAACGTATGCAAGCTATGGAGCCGGAACTAGCCCTGTCCGGGAAGGCCGCCTTTCACTTTCGAATAATGTATCTGTGTGTGCAACACAGAAGAAGAGTCCTGCACAGGGGGGGGGGGGGGGGGGGGGCTAAAGCTGGAAATATCGAAACTTTAGGCGTGCAGCAGATTGTGCGCACGTCCGTGTGATGCAATAACTCAACATAGACATTACAGTATGTAATCCACCGTATGCATAAACTGACAAACCTGTAGAGGTTTGAGATCGATCGGCCATCTGGGTCACGAGAAAATAATAAAAAACCGATTACACATTTGCATGAAATTATATAGGTTCAACAAAATGAATAAAACGCTCACTGAGCGAAAAACTCCAATCGGAAAATTAGTTTATTCATTTCTCATCAAATATGGCATTTCAAACAGAAATATTTAAAGGGATGTTTTATACTATCATCATCATTAGGCCGTGTAAGTTTTATGTAAATCTGTGATCAAAAAGTTTATTTTACAAGTTTTTTTCTTACCAATTCTGTTATGTTCCTTTAAGTGTGACTTAAATGTCATTGTAAGCCACGCCGAATTTTTACACAAACTAAGCCCGTGGGTTCGCATTGAGCTAGTTTTTCTTTGATGATTTTTATACAAGAAAAGTTTAGTAATTGGACTTGGCTTTAACATACTTCTTCAGAATTTTAATTTTCTGTAATTATAAGAAAAGCTTTTGAAAGATGAAATGAGTGATTTTTTTTGCTAAACAACAAATAACGGATGGAGCCGGTGTTGCAGGAGATTCTGTCCCTCACCACACCCCACAGCGAAGTGTGCAGAAATGTTGTCTGATAGCGCCCTCTTTGGATCAATTTCCCCTTCAGTGAACACTGTCCCTGACAGGATAGCATGAAAAAAAAAATGATGTAGAATACGCGTAACAAAAACGAAACAAAAAGTGAACACTGAAATTTTGTCGAAAAAAACCTTGCTAATTAATGTAACACATTTTTTATACCAGACAGTGTAGTTTTTGTAGTATCACACTCAAACTCACATTATTGTCTGCGCCGTTTTCAGGAGTCAGTTTCTGTTTGAGTTGCAAATATTCTTGTTCAGTGTTCTGTACATCGTTGTCGTTGAGCAACATACCTTATTCGTATACAAAGTTTTTAAAACGACGGTTTTTCCACGTCTTTGTGTGCAAAACCGTTCTGTAAGCGCAGCTGTAGGCCCTGTGCGAGACAGCAAAACAACGTCGACCCCCCATTGGTAGCGCGCATAATGTTGACTTTGACTGGCTAGCTGTCAGATACAAGGTCAAGGAGTGATTCCGAGCAGATAATGTGGCTCTTGACGACTGACAAGAAAAAAATAATCTGCAAATTATACAATTTTTTGCTCAATTTTGTAGTGTAAAAAAAGAGACGAAGTTATAGGCCCTCTGATGGAGACGCCTATTAATAAAGGAACATTACAGAATTGGTTTTTGCTAACAAAACAGTTGCTGGCAGTGTAAGCACTTTATGTAGTCCACCATCTGACAAACCTGTAGAAGTTTAAGATCGATCGGCCATCTGGGTCACGAGAAAATAGTTGAAAACCGATTACACATTCGCATGAAATCAAATAGATTCAACAAATGAATAAAACGCTCACTGAGCGATAAAACTCCAATCGGAAAATTAGTTTATTCATTTCCCATCAAATATGGCATTTCCAGACAGAAATATTTCAAGGGAATGTTTTCTAGTTTCAAGTTTTTTTCTTACCAATTCTGTAATGTTCCTTTAACAAGCGTATTCACACGCGTTATACAAGTTGACATTGACATATAAATCATTACTCCATGAATGCATGCAGCGGCGTAGCAAAGACTTTTTCGGCGGGGGGCACAGGGGGCGGGGGGTGGGGAGGGAAATAGGTTTTTCAGTGGTGGGGGTCATGCTTTTATTTTGGAAGGGGACGCTGCAGGGGGCCACCATCCTCTTATGTTCTTGGCATTTTGTGGCCGCGGTAGCGATCGCTGGCATTGCTTTTAAGTTGGGGGGGGATGGGGTTTTCAGTGGTGAGGGTCATGCTTTTATTTTGGAAGGGGACGCTGCAGGGGGCCACCATCCTCTTATGTTCTTGGCATTTTGTGGCCGCGGTAGCGATCGCGATAACGATCGTTCACTACATTAGAGATTATAAACACGCATTTTCCTCTTTTTCCCTTTCTTTTAATGTTCTAAATTAACTATCGCGATTTTTTTCGTGGGGGGGGGGGCACCTGGGGGCACTGGAAATGCGTGTGTGTGTGTGGGGGGGGGGGCAGCCCCATGGCCACGCCGCTGCATGAATGGAGATACGAACTGGCAGCTGTGGCTGATGGCAACGGCTGGATCGCCGTGGCAGCATGCATTAAAGACACTGGACACCTTTGGTAATTGCCAAAGACCAGTCTTCTCACTTGGTGTATCTCAACATATGCACAAAATAACAAACCTGTGAAAATTTGAACTCAATTGGTCGTCGAAGTTGCGAGATAATAATGGAAGAAAAAACACCCTTGTCACACGAAGTTGTGTGCTTTCAGATGCTTGATTTCGAGACCTCACGCGTGAGGTCTCGAAATCAATTCGAAAAATTACTTCTTTCTCAAAAAGAACGTTACTTCAGAGGGAGCCGTTTCTCACAATGTCAACAGCTCTCCATGCAAGTAAGTTTTTATGCTAACAATTCTTTTGAGTAATTACCAATAGTGTCCAGTGCCTTTAAAGCACAGATTTCCCTTATTAGTGCACATTTTAGAAAATGCGACTTTCACTCGCTTACAATGATTGTTGTGAGCAATTTGACTCCCAAAATGGCGAGCGTGTGACGTTTGTGCAAGGGATTATGCACTCCATAGAAAAAGAATATCCATTATAAGAAATCGAACAAAATAAACAGCCTGTGAAAGTAGCGCGAAACACTGCAGGCGATAATCATTATGCCACGTTTGTGCATAGAGCAATGGTTTGTGCTACTTATTCCTACCTCCATGTTCAACATAACAAAGTATCAACAACTAAACTGCAAAATAGAATTAGAAATCCCCTCAAAATCGTCCAAATATTTAGTTTCTATCTGTTTATAATCTGTCTTTATATTATTTTGAAGTTGAATGAGTTGGCAAAACTATTCTAAACCTGTAACGTGTGGTGAGATGGAGTACTACTAAATAATTATGCCGTTTTGTGGTTTGACCTAATTTCCGATAATCTCACGAGTCGACCCGGTGAGGTCGTCGTCTCGTTTCTGAAAATTATTGCTCCATTTCCAGGAGGTCATGAATAAAACATGATTTCCAGGTACGCCTGCCACTTGTCCTATGATTGGCTGATCAGTTGTGACAATATCGCAAGCAAATCTTTTACTGACCAATACAAATCGACAATCTAGCTTATGACCTCACGTGATCATACGTCACAGGCGCAGCTGCAGATCACGGAAGTCTATTTTACGACGAGCGGTCATATTATGCATGCTTTTTCTGAGAAACTCTTGTTATCAGCCAAACTGTAGTAAGTTTTTTCATGGGTTTAGATTCATTCATATGTTTCGTTAATTCCGAGTGGGACTGCTGAAATTGCGTAGAGGTAAGTAGGCACATTTTCATGGCCTATTATTTTGTTGTTGCAAGTTGTTTTGGGCGTTCAATAATGTCGAACATTTTAAAATGTGGGCAACACGGATTTCACCATAGATTTCACTTCATCATGTACATGTATGTAATGTGTGTGTGCAGTTTTTTAAGGGTGGAAAAGAACATGGCGTTTGGTGAAATCATTGAGTGACCATATCTAGGCACCTTATCATACTTAACTAATCATGAACACAGGCATGGTGTAGCTGAGGGTGAAATTGTCAGCAAAGCATTTACTGTTTGGTCGTTCTGCAAGTGCATAATGTCACTGACTGTCGGTGTCACATACAGAAGTTCAACACTTCTCACTCGGTCTAAACCCTAGCTAGCTCCATGAATAGGGCCAATCCACTCCGTATCTTTGGCCCCAGCACCACTGCAGACCTATTCTTTCGCCCTATGATGTTTTTAATCCGCAAAGATCTAGATCGTGAAACTTACCGATTGAATGCCCATGTACTTGCAGATAGCCGGACTATTAAAATTTCTTTAAAAAACATTGCGGTGAAAATCAAATGATTTTCGAGAGTTATTATTTAGAATTTTCTCAACGATCTTAACAACTTGCTTATTTTGAAGTAGTACACACGTTCTTATAATTGCGTTTAAAAAAGTGCTTTTCCGCGTTACTGTACCACGGGATTGAAATGTTTGGGTTTGAAAACTAGGTTTTGTCTGGCTCCCTCAACAGCATTAGAAAAACGATACAATCAATTGCTACGATTGGAAGTCACAACTGATTCATTGCTCCAACCTCAAGTTTTCAATAAACACTAAATAACAGCACGCCAACAATTTGTGGTGAAAATTTCATCAAATGTTCAATTTACGTCATGTTTTAAACTGTATAAAGAAACACCATTTTAGAATGAGTGACTTGAACCTAGTTGCGATAAGCAAAACCCTTCATCCTTCTGACAGTTGCAGACCAGAGGGTTACGAAGTACGTCTCAAGAAATTTTTCTTTAGCGCCATCTCTAAAAAAAGCCAGGGGAAACATTGTGCATGAGGTAACTTCAGTGACATGTGATGCGGTGCGCAGCATGCACAAGACAGTCACCGATGCCATTATTTTAAACTTAAGGAATTTATTAATTAAGATATCTCCCTGTTTTGAATTTGGAGAGTCTATGCACAACTTCTCCCCCCGGCAATAGAAATTTGTGAAACGCATAATGTGTATAATGTGCAAAGGTTTTCATTTGGTCCAGAAATTTTGATGTATGTTGTACATGTAACCTGTTCTTAGTGGTACATGTCCAAAGGTTTAGTGTGTTTTCATCAAAGATTATAGAGCACCGAAGGCCCAAGATGGGGAACTAAAGCTCTATCTTTTGTTGGAACGTGAAATACACATCCAAATGTTTTGTTATATCATTGGTAGCAATGGTCATTGTCTGCATTGTGTTGCATCAAAAGAGTTGCTTGCTGGAATGGCGTCCAGTGCACGTTTCAAATTTCAGCTAGATTTCCCCATGTTGTGCCTTCAGCGCTGTATAATCTTTGGTTTTTATAGCCTAAGCTTTAGTGTGAGGCATCCTAATTTTGATTTCTTCCTTCGCTTTTTTTTTGTTTAGTGTTGGTCAGTAGTTGAATCATCTCAATCTAATTCTGATCCCGAAGTCCACACCTGGACATAACACCCCAAGGATCTGTCCAAGGGGTGCCACACTATCCTGTCACCATGTCCACAATTCTTCAGCTGCAACAGTTGAAGGGCCCCGACTTAGAGCAGCTGACCCTCTTGTACCAGCAGACAGGCTTCCCAGTGGAGGTGCGTTACTACTGCGGTCTATGGATTGAAAGTCAACAATGGTAAGATCTGTTTTTGTTTTGTTTTTTTCTTTCCTAAAATATTAGAAATTTAAAAAGGCATGGTCAGTATGACTTGAAGAGTCAGTACTGCCAGTGTATTTATATGCAAACATGTGTAAGACCAAAATGACTTGACCCCCTGTCCTGGCAAATCTCGAGGATAGATTGAGGATAGATTGCGAGGTGTTGGTCAGTGTGGCAAAAATGCTGATTACCCTCTTGCTGTCTGACCATTCAATACCATTCACTGTGGTTTTGAATGACAGATAAACTATGCCAGCCTGCAATATGATACCATGAGGGAATGCATGTACACAGTACACAGTTAATTCTGTGCACAGTTGTGCCACCGTACACAACCTTGGTACACAACCTTGGCAGTCGAATGGTTTCAAATGGTTGGTCAACTCACTGGAAAATGTTGCCAAGAGTAGGAGGGTTTTAATGCTGTTTCTGAAATGGTCGGTTACATGTAACTGTCTATTTCAGGAACAAAATTTAGAGTTTATAAAAAAAACCGTTTACATGGCAAGTGCACGTGATAAAAAAGCAATTGTGTAATTTTTGTAAAAAATAAAGCCTACCTGTTGTGCAGTTTTTCGTGCGCACACCAGCGATGATGCTTGTTGCAATTTCAGGGGAAAAGGCAATTTTACAGAGCCTGCGCAGACATGTTAAGTCTTCGGTCGAAGCGTTTGTAACTGATTTTGTATGCTGTCTCGCAATGCGCTGGTAAATTTCACCAACAGAAGGCATTTACTCTCATGCTATCACATTGTTCTGAAATGCCCTCTAGCGTTCAATGTTTCTTGTAGCACGCAAAGTAGCGAGATAACCAAGACTACAAGCCTGTAAATAGATGGATTGCAATCTGCGTCATTGACCGCCATCTTTAATGTAAAACGATGAAAAAGTGCACGCGCTACGCACGACTCTCAGCCAATGATAGCTTTTCACGTGTGCACAATTCATCTAAGATGGTGGTCAATGACGCGTATTGCAATCCATCAGCTAGATGTGCACATCGTGATCGCAATGTGGTCTGTTTTTTTTCGGCACTTTTGAGTGAACCTTTTTTATGGTTATCCAAACTCTAAAAATGTAAACCTGTAACGAGACGATCAGTTCGGTCAATGCACGCAAATACACCGGATTAATCCCACCCACTGGCCGCAGGAGAAACCCGCTGGCTGTGGGAAACATTCGTTTTGCGCTATGTAAATTGCACAGTGGCATATTGATAGATCGCCCATTTATTGTGCGGTATGGCTATGCAGTTTTGTGTAGGCAAAGTGATCTGGTTTGCATCCAGACTGCATGCTTGTTTGACTCCCGCAGCACGTGTGGATTGTTATTATGACTAAGGGGACAGTGATCTGGGGTTTTAAAACTAAACTGGTGCCTCCGGCTTGCAATGTAAGAAAAAACTGTGGTCAGGATGTTAATAACAACTGCAGTTTGTATTTCATTGTTTATCTGCACAAACATATGAGAATTACAAGAACTTTGGTCACCTGTTTAATCAAGTGAAGATACATCCTTTTATAGTTATAGTATTACTGTTATTGTTGCGATGATTGTCGGAAACCCCCCCCCCCCCCATACCATGGGTTCAATATAAATAGTTCATGTCGTTCCTTTGATGAAGTTGATTTTAAAGTGATTGTTTGTTTTTTTCAGTTTCCCTTGTGGTCTATTACTTGGCATTTATTTTTAATGGATAGTTAAAACTTGTACCATGAAAATACTTAATGCTGTCTTCGATTACTGAAAATACCCAGATCATTTTCAACTTGCCTCAAACCTGTATCCCAGTTTTTAAGTTACAAAAAAAAACTTGTGCCATTAGCATACAATACAATACAATAACTGTCTTTCCATGCAGTTATTTAGACTGTTTGTTCAAATTGGTAAACCTTGGAGGACCAGTCAACAAAACAAGCCAACTGATCCCGCTGGCTTGTAACAAAAACGGTTACACAACGATTGTGTCCATATTTTTCAATAAAGGTAAACCAGGCATGGTGTCACATTTGTGAGGCGATTCTCTTTTTTGTGGAGGGCGAGTGTCCGAGGGAGAATGTGGATGGATGGTACATGTACGTTTTTTTAGGACGTGTGTGTGTGTGTGTGTGTGTTTGTAGTGACATTCAAACCGAAGACTTACAACAAAAGGGACAACAGGTCCACGTTTGCTATCACAAAGGAAAACAATGGGGTCCACGTTTGTCAGGACAAAGAGTTGAACAAAGGAGGGTCCACGATTGGGGGTCATTACACACTTGTGTGTGTGTGAACACCCATCCATACATGATGTAGCCGTTAAAAGCCAAGGCGCACGTGGCACATTGGTCAACTCTTTGAAAACTAACAAATTATGCATATAAATGTTCAACCGAAGTGAACCAAACATAACAGTTGTATAGGTAAATGGGATGACAATTTTTTCAAATTAACAATTTTTAATTTTTATTTCACCATGCAGGGCAAGTCTTGACCTAGACAGTCAAAGCAGTGAGCCTGCTGCCAATATGCTGTTGCAGCAGCTCATCCAAGAGATCAATCAAAAGAGTGAGGAGCTCTCTGGAGACGATTTGTTTGTTACCAGGCTGAAACTTAAGGACTTTGCCAATGACTTTTACGTGAGTAGCCTTAATAGGATCTTAGTAGAGGGCGTTGTGTACATTTTATGTCCATTTTTACATGTTGATTTAAATCGTGTAGGAATTCCTTCCTCCGTGAAAAATCCAATGTTCAAAAGAACAGGATTGAAAAATTGTTTGTAAAAAAGAAATTTTCAATCAATTCTGGCAAGAAACATTTCAGACTGTCAAAGACAGGGAAAAACATTTGAAGACCCCACAAAAATGCCACAGGTACTTTCCCTTTAACGCTCCTGCTGCTAGACCATTCAGAATTACTCAAAGTTCCAACTCCCATGATTCCCCATTTATATTGTACACACATGGTAATATCATTTGAACAGAGTTGATAGGAAGCTGTACAACCATTTAAAACCATTCAAATGATTTTGAATGGTGGATATACTACCAAGGTTTTAGCCAGGGTTTGGTAAAAGCGTGTCAAAACTTGCTGGAATTTAAAAACTGGGAGTTCAAATTGTTCGCTTACAATACATTTACATGTAAATGACAGATAAAACAGATACCCAATAGACACCCAGACACCCCTCTGGCTATATACATATACATGTAGACATCTTTGTGTGTTACCATAGCCAAGTGGTTTCAACTCGTGAATGCACTACACAGTGAATAGAGTCTATGGCTCCAACGAGGATGTGCACAGCTTACCTTCCATTCAAAACCACATGATCAACACTGTACACAGTTGATTCACCATTTAAAACGACAATAGGGAACTGTTTCAAATGGTGCATCAACTTGTTCCGAAAAAGGTACGAAAAGTAGGTGGGTTGAAATTCAGATTTGATAAAAATCTTTATGTGCACTCCATAACAAGTCATCTAAACAGGATTCATCTCAGAATGCCTTGATGTTTGTCTTACTTGCTCCTTAAGGCAAGGAGTTTCAAGGAGTACTTAGCTGTATCCTTAGACATGAGCCTTCTCAAGATAAGGTGGACACAAAAAGGGGTGCTATTTAGTTTGGTTAAATATGTGTATGCCCTATTCACCACAGACTCTCTCCAATTGACTTTGTTCCTTTTGTCTTGGCCTTGATGCCCCTTAAATTGTTTGAGTAGATGCTTGAGATTTTTAGATTGAAGTTCCACTCTGCTTAAGTGCCTTACTTTACGTGGACACGATTCCATGTTTTCCTTTATTTTGCTGAGATGTTTAGAATGAGAAAATAGAATATGCTGTTGCCAACTGCTTTTTACCAACCAAAAGGATCTACATGGTATAAATGCAAAAAATAGTTAGTGGCCTGACGTTTCGACCCTAGCAGAGTCTTTCTCGAAGGCTAAATGACATCAACACACATTGGTGTGACAGAAGCTGTCAAATCTGCCGTCCAAGAAATAGATCTAATTGTGTATTAACTTTGATTATGCCATCAGTCATGATGAAGAGCGTCTATTAATATGCCTTTAAACTCTGCAAGCTCCTTTTGACAAATCTCACCCCTTATGATCATTGCAAGCAATACAGAATTGACAAAGTTGCTGTAACCAAGAGCATGGATTTTGTTCATGTCATTATTTTATTTTTAAAAGTTCTGCCTAAACAACAATTCCGATAATGATAATTGATATGTGGTCAGTGTAAAAGAATGTCAATAATTTTTGTGCTCTGACAAGTTAAACAAAAGTGTCCGTCCTCGTGCACTGTATCTTGTTACCGGTAAAACTTAAAAGAGTCTCATGTTGCATTTTCTGAGAAAATCAGGCATGCAGCTTTTCAGCTGATTTCCTCGTTTTGGGTTTCTCAGCTGTGCCATTGAAAATTGAAAAAACACAGTGCAAAGTCTTGCTGTGCCTGGCACTGTCCTCTTTTTTTCACAAACTGCATGTCTGGAAAAATCAGTTTTCTTGATGATGAGAAGTTTCCCTCACCCCTCCCCCACCCAACTCCACACACACAAAAGTGGCCTCCAATCGTGGACCCTCCTTTGTCCAACTCTTTGTCCTGACAAACAGGGCCCCATTGTTTTCCTTTGTGATGGCAAACGTGGACCTATTGTCCCTTTTGTTTTAAGTCCTCGGTTGGAATGTCGCTACTAATACACACCCACACATGTTTGTCCACCTTGTAAATCAAGGACTTTATTTGTTCTGCCATTGGACTTTTTCAGCAACGTTCCCATTGGTAATGTACACGAAAGCGAAGCCCGGTTCATACTTCACGCAAAAGTGAAGGGAACTTCCTTGCGTCACAATTGGAAAAGAGTGCTTGCCTAATTGTTTGCGTCACATAATTCACTTTGCATTCGCTTTCGCATGAAGTATAAACCGGGTTTAAAACGATTCGACACCTCAACAAATCCATTTTCAGAGGGTCCCCACCCATTTTTGTGAAGCACCACTGTGAAATTAGAACTGGGTCTCTTATTATGACTACGATACAAACCGTAGGTAGTCAGTGCTGATCCGTTTTTTTGTGTTGTTAAAATTTTCATTGGTTTTCATAGTCTTGCACTATTGCTTATTTTCTTATGAATACAGAAAAATTACTTCAACAACCCGTTGAAGTTTGTCCGTGTGGTCCGTCACTGTCTTGAGTCAGAATGGAGGATAATCGAGCAGTCCAATGTAAGTATACAGCTTGACCAGAGATGTACTGGGCCCAATTTCATAGAGCTGCTTAACGGCCGATTCTGTGCTTACTGCACGATTTCTATTTCATATCGCTGCTAACCGTAAGCACATGAAGCACATGAAAAGGCATGCTAACCTCCCGGTGCTTACTGCACGGAAATGAATGACGTAACAATGCAAATACATGGTGAACGCATAAGATGACCGCCTTATTTTCTTGCTAACCTGTGAAATACACTTAGGGTTAAGCAAATTTTTCTGCTACAGTTAGCAGGAAAATTTGCTTACGTTTAAGCAGCGCTATGAAACTGTGCCCAGGAGTCTCTTCACTCTGTAGAGATGTCATGTTTTCATTATAATCTATAATCATGTGGTAATTGTCCATTGATTACCTCGATCTGAGCATGCAAGCTTCAAAATTTCAAAGTCTTGACTCACATACTGTACAATCAAAGCGAAGTTTGCTTGGTAATAGACAAGCTCCTTTCATGTATTGATTGTCGATGCAGAACTTTCCGAGTTGGGACCTAGAAAATGATGCTTAAGGATATAAGGGGTCTTCACTCACACAGTGTTTATTTGTTTATTTTATTTATTTGTTTCTTGTTTATCCTGGGAAACCTTTCTGGGAAACACTGTTGCCCAGCATTTACAAACATTCATTAATAAGAAAAAATTGAAAATTGTGGGAGACAATAGATTTACAAAGATGTTGCGGAGAATATAATCAAAAAATTTATAGACAGTGAGGCAAGGTTAACAAAATCAACACATTACAGAAAAACACCAAAGTTACAGTAAAAACCCAAGGGCGATCAAAAACAAAACTCTAGGCCAGCCGGAAGAGTCAAATAGAGAAAAATATTGAAACTGCACCTGGATAGGCCTACATAGACAGTACAAAACAAAGCAAAACAAGCCCTACATGTACCCTACATTAAAATCTCAAATTCTTGTACTGTCGTTTAAAATTGGCTAGAGTGGGAGGCAAAAGGGTGTTTGAGTGTCGCAGGGAGGTCATTGAAATATATTGTTTCCACAAGCAGCAGATTTATGTTTTTCCTGGATTGGATTTAGGTAAAATAGGAACTAGATTAAAGGAACATTACAGAATTGGTTTTTGCTAACAAAACAGTTGCTGGCAGTGTAAGCACTTTATGTAATCCACCATATACATAAACTGACAAACCTGTAGAAGTTTGAGATCGATCACCCATCTGGGTCACAAGAAAATAGTGAAAAAACCGATTACACATTTGCATGAAATCATATAGATTCAACAAATGAATAAAACGCTCACTGAGCGATAAACTCCAATCGGAAAATTAGTTTATTCATTTCTCATCAAATATGGCATTTCAGACAGAAATATTTCAAGGGATGTTTTCTACTATCATCATCATTAGACCGTGTAAGTTTTATGTCAATCGGTGATCAAAAAGTATATTTTACAAGTTTGTTTCTTACCAATTCTGTAATGTTCCTTTAAGAATGGTATTTTAAATTTTGTGTTTTTTTGTGATGCAGAATGGAGTTCAAGGTGCCATGGAGCAGGCTATGCCCGTGCCAGACTCCCACCAGGAGATCGATAGTGTCTTAAAAACCCTCAAATTTAAAACACAGGTAAAACAATTCTCACATCAGTTCAGCTCTCGGCCTTGGCCCTCTTAAAGATAAAACTCCAGGGGTCGATTTCACAAAGAGATAAGACTAGTTAGTCTTATCTGGTCTTAACTTGAGACTAGTCATATCTCTTAGCATTGCCTAGGACTAGTCCTAAGTTAGGAAGAGTTTTGTGAAATCGACCCCT
Organism: Pycnopodia helianthoides; assembly: GCA_032158295.1. Taxonomy (NCBI): domain Eukaryota; kingdom Metazoa; phylum Echinodermata; class Asteroidea; order Forcipulatida; family Asteriidae; genus Pycnopodia; species Pycnopodia helianthoides. Next base: position 15,952,411 of record CM063251.1, read on the forward strand.
GGCCTGTGAATCAGGAGTTTAGTAAATTATTCTACTAAACGATTGGGCCCAATCTTACCAGGAACCTCACAAGCCAGTGGAGTAAAGTGAAGTGCAGTGCAGTTCAAACTACTGTGGAGATTAACATGTTATACGGGTTAACATGTTATCTACACACTGAAACATCGTATGGCTGGATAACATGTCGGATGTGCCAATGTACTTTTAGTATGAAATGTTGATAAAAAGTAGCATTTTCTTGCCTTCAAAAAAAGCAATGAACACTTTTGTGAGGTGAAATAAGATATGTTTGTAAGCATTAAGTTGTGAGTAAATAATCTGTAATAACGCTCACTTGTATAATATTTATGTCATCATTGTATAAATTTTTTCCAGCAGGTTGGGGAGAAACAATTGAGTGACATGCGACAAAAGCAGGAACTCTTCGTTGTAAAATATCAAGAGTTTCAAATGATACAGAGTGAGTTCTTCATAGGAGTATATATTTCTGTGTACAACTTCTACATGTCAAGTATTGTTTGTATTGTGTGTTTTTTAAGGACCCCGATGGAAATAAGCCGATTTTAATCAGCTTTTGGGCTATCCTTGGTTTTAATCAGTATCAATGTTGTTGTTGTTTTTTTCTCTGTATGCTTGTTTTAATGCCGAATAAAATAATAATCAAGGGCTGGATTACACAAAGCACTAAGACTCATCTTAATATTGCCATGTGGCACGATTTCGGCTAGTAAAGTGGTTTCTTTATTTCTATTTAGGAAGGTTTTCTCTGGTTAGTATTTATCTTTATAACACACCTCTTGCTAGTTCTGTATTCTGGTTGGCTGAAACACGGTCACGTGGGATGAACTATTATAGGCTAGTGCATGAGATTTGCACAACCATGAACTAGACATCGCACGCGCGTAGTTTGCGGGAAATAGTTCCCGAAGCGGGCAATAGTCTTTCAACTTTTGACTGGTTACAGCGCCCTCAAGAGGTTACCAGGCCCATTTAAAAAGAAAAAAGGCGGCGTCTGGATCGGAATACGGTAGTTTCTTTTCTTATTTCATATTTTGGACCGAGTTGTGTTATAAAACACATATGGACTGCCATGATTTGGTCACTAGAGCTCGTCTATCCCCCTCGGGCCTGTGAGTGACCAGAAGAGGGACCTATTTCCCTCGGCCTTCGGGGAAATAGGTCCCTCTTCTGGTAACTCACAGTCCTCGGGGGAATAGACAGCTCTAGTGACCTCATTGCCAGTCCATATGGGTATATTAAGTGTTGTGAAGATTTGATGTCCTGTGTGGCAAATTCATACCTTGTTTCCTGAATCCGTTCTAGGTAAGCTTTCTGCCAGTCAGCAACAGTTTCAGGGGGTGCCAACCGACAACACCAGCAGTAGGAATGAAGAGGTCCGCTTAAACCAGAGGAAGGAAGAGATGAAAGCTGTTATCAACAGAGATGCCCAGCATTTGATGGCTTTGAGAATGGTACGGTCCCCCAGCCAAATCCCCCTCCCTAAAATAAAATGTCACTTTTCACTCAAGAACCCAGTGTGCGAACTTGAAATATACGTCACTGAAAAATTCAAGAGAAATATCAGTTTATCTTTTTAACAAATTAATTAAATACATGGAGTTTGTATTGTGGTCATAATGTATTTTAGAAAACTGCACTTGGTGTAGGGGTCATGTTTGACGTCTTTTCTTACCGTTACCATAGCAAATGGCTGAGCATCATCGGGAAATCTACATAATGTTGGCCAAAGTGCAGACCCAGGTGTTGAAAGACGAGCTGAACAAATGGAAGCGTCAACAGCAACTCGCTGGCATTGGAGGTCCACCTGAGGGTTCCTTGGACACTCTGCAGTCATGGTAGGTCTGCCGGGTTCTCTGGTTCGTGCAAATAAAAATAAAAAAACACAAGTTCCAGTTAATAAATACTAATACTAATAAAACAATCCACGCACTTATGTAGCGTTCTTACGCAACAGTATCACAAGGCTTTACAATAAACAATACAATTCGTTGACACAGAAAAAAGAATGAGAATGAAATAGCCTAAGCAAAAAAAATAAGTTTTAAGCTATGTTTTGAATTCAGTTAAGATAGATGGCATGACAGATTTGATAAGGACAATTGTTCAAAGGTTTGGAGCAGCTGCATAAAAACCTTTGGGAGATGAAGAAAACCTGGTTTGAGGTTTTGTGAGAATTTAAGCTGGTGGTGTCTGAGCTGGAACGTAGTGTTCGGTTAAGCTGGTACGGGGGGATAAGTAAGTGGGGTAAGCAGGAGTGCTTTTGTTCAAACATTTAATACGCGATGGTTCACAATTGAAGGTGATAATTTGACTGTACTGACGTCAAGAAAATGGCCAAGACAGATTACAAGATGTGATACACATTCATAATTGGTTATATTCTTTAAACATAAATCATGTCGGTTGGGGCAACTTGCTCTGGGCTCCATTTCATGACGCTGCTTAGCACAGATAGTCTGCGCTTACAGTGCTCTGTAAAGTGTGTGATTATGTGGGCTGTAAGTGCAGAAGCAGTGCGATGAAATTGGGCTGGGGTTTTAAAGACACTGGACACCTTTGGTAATTGTCAAAGACCAGTCTTCTCACTTGGTGTATCTCAACATATGCACAAAAAACAAACCTGTGAAAATTTGAACTCAATTTGTCGTCGAAGTTGTGAGATAATAATGGAAGAAAAAACACCCTTGTCACACGAAGTTGTGTGCTTTCAGATGCTTGATTTCGAGACCTCACGCGTGAGGTCTCAAAATCAATTCAAATATTTTACTGAGAAATTACTTCTTTCTCAAAAACTACGTTACTTCAGAGGGAGCCGTTTCTCACAATGTGTTATACTATCAACAGCTCTCCATTGCTCGTTACCAAGTAAGTTTTTATGCTAACATTTATTTTGAGTAATTACCAAAAGTGTCCAGTGCTTTTAAGGTGCTTTCATTTAGTTATGACTCTTGATGAAAAATGTGCTGAACTAAGTGCGGAACATTTCCAAATTTTTTCTTCGGACAAAATGGATTCCCGATTCTCATGCCTGGTAATTAGCTTTGTGTGCTTGTGCTTCTCTTCACAAATGTCATCGCATCAGAAAAAAATAATATACTTATTGGGGAAAAACATAGTAAAATGAGGAGACAAATAACCCAATGAACTTCATTGCCATCTCTCTCTCTAGGTGTGAATCCCTTGCAGAGATCATCTGGCAAAACAGGCAGCAGATTATGCACATTGAAATCCTGAAGACACGCCTCCCCTTGGCGAATCCATCCGAAGACCCGACCCAGAACCTTAACAGCAGCTTTACGGCATTACTATCGGCGCTCGTCCCGTCCACATTCATCATAGAGAAACAACCACCGCAAGTGCTCAAGAAAGAAACAAAGTTTAAGACGTCGGTTAGGTGAGCTGCATTGCCGATTACGTGTGTTAATTTTCAAATTCTAGGCTTCATCGCATAAATGATGGGGGTCTTCCGTTGATAGACCAGGGCCCAATTTCATAGAGCTGCATAAAGCAGAAACTAATGCTTAACAATTTTCTGCTAAGCAGAAATCGGCAGGATACCAGTCACAAATTGTACATATGACATGGTAGTTTGGCCGGTAACCCTAATCTGGTAAGCATAATTTTGTTGTGCTTAGCTACTTTTTGTGCTTAAGCAGCTCTATGAAATTGGGCCCTGGTTGTTGCAAAACAAGATTTATGGCTAATTCATACTCAAAGGGAATCACGTTATTATGAATGATAGATTCCGAGAAGTTAAGTGTATAAATCACATTGGGACAAATTATTACTGCAAGTTAGTGACATTTGTTTACATTTTGTTTTGAGTTTGAACTAAAGCCTGTATTCAAAACAGTTTGAAATTTTCATTAAATTTGTCAGAGCAAAATATTAAGCTGTATAGTGCATACAATTCTTTTTGGTTTCCTTGTTCAAAGCTGTTTCAGAATTTTACACTTATTTTTTCATACGGTCCAGATTGCTGGTAGGGGGAAAGCTGAATGTTCACATGGAACCACCACAAGTGAAGGCCACGATAATCAGGTAATTCCACAGGAATGTTAACATTGCAAAACTTTGCGTTGTCTGACTAGCAATTACTGAGTATACATGGAGGAAAAAGTGACAGCAAAAACTACGATTTTTCTGTGAGTGGGTGCGGAATTGAAACAAACACTTTTGATGCTTAATTTTTTTCCAGTGAAATGCAGGCCAAAGCTCTGCTGAGCAACGAAAACTTGAGTCCGGATGAAACGAGCGGAGAATTTCTCAACAACTCTGGCATCATGGAGTACCATAGAGACACAGGAATTCTGAATGTCTCATTTAGAAATATGGTGAGTGACTAGGCCCAGTTAATGTCCCTTCCTCAAACCAAAGAGTCAATTTCTATTGTATACTTTATATATGAATAGCAATAAACCAAATCTCATCTAATCTAGTCTAGTCTAAATCTTTGATCTCGGTCTCGGTTTCTGCTTAGTTTGATTGATTCCTTTTGGTCACGGCTTATCCAACCTGTCTGTCAGAGGACAGATGTACCGATCTTTCAAGTTTGGCTTTGAGTTTGCTGTAGACTGGAGGGTTGTGATTGGTATGCAGGCCTGTGAAATCTCCGCCGCTTTTTCCTTGACCGTGACGATTTTTTATTTCCGCTTTTTTTTTCATAAAAAATTAAATATTCGTAAAAAAAAAAATTACAATTTTTTTTGGGGGGGCCTAATAATGCTTGGCAACAACAATATACAACTACAATAATGTGAAATAAGCCTAGTTACTGGATCAATGGGGTACCTCAAGTCGACCAGCGTAAATGTGTGACACGTGCTCACTTGACGTTCCCTGATCATTCTTAATCATGTAGTGTTTCAGCTCTTTTTTTAAGGGTCCATTCACAGGCCTGGGTATGGGAAAGTTTCTAGTGATGCCACCGATAGAGTTAGGATTTGAAGATTAATTTATTACAAGCTGTTTTAATAATACATTGGATATTTCTGTAGCCCAGGCAGCCACAAGTGTTTTCTACTTCCTTTTTTTTGTTGATGTCTTCACCTTTGTGTTTTTCCTTGCAGTCACTGAAGAAAATCAAAAGAGCAGATAGACGAGGTGCAGAGGTAAGATTTGAAAAGGATTCAGTTCTTGACAGACTTTAGACTTTGATTACTCTTGGCACGAGACAATTTTGCTGATATATGGGCAAATAAAAAACAAACATAAGTTGGTCTGCATTCTTAAATATAATTATGTTTGGGGGAAGAGTGTCTGTTTTGTTATTTTGTTTTTAATTTTTTTTTTTAAGGGCCTGGAGGCCTTTTTCATCTCCAAGTGGCACTTTGGAAATCTTAAAAGTCCGTGGGAAATCTTTGAAGGGGTATCGAGGCCAAGACCAGCCTAATGAATGCCAAACAGGCACTTTTGAATATTTTGGTAGTATTTGTAATTGTCTTCAACACGATTTTTTAATTTTACAGTTTGTGACTGAGGAGAAGTTTACGGTACTATACCAGTGTAAATTCACAGTGTCTAGTGGTGAGCTGGCTTTCAAAGTCATGGTAAGTCAATTTTATAAGCACAGATTAATGGTGCTTACTGGAATAAGGTTACCAGCCAAAATACCATGTCATGTGTATCATTTGTGACTGGTATCCCGCTCCTCTTTGCTTAGCAGACAATTTATAAGCAATTTTTCCTGCTTGACCAGCTCTATGAATTTGGGTCATAGAGGCTGAATTCATGAAGTTGGTAAGCGGAAAGAAAAAAATCGCTTGACAAATGAATCTGCTTAGCAAAAGTAAGTGAGGAAACCAGTCACAAGCGATAACAGTACATTTTGGCCGGTAATCAATTTTTTTACGGTGGGATTTCTGTGCTCTGCCTCTTTGGCTGCTTGGCACCTTAACCTCGATTCACATCGGGTTTTCTAGACATCCTGCCAGATGCGTCAAAATGCTACGCAGTCAAAATGCAAACTGGTAAATGCAGCAAAATTGCAGGCAGAGCATTCTGTTATTTGGCCCAGATGAAACTATTATTGATTGAGGTGCTTTGGAAAGCATGATTTTAGGATTGAACAATTTAAAATAAATAATTCAATATCTTATAATGTGTGGTTCACTTATATATATTTTTTTCAAAAGTAAGGTACACCCTTGCGTCTGTTCTTCACATTCGCCTGTAAAACATTTGGAATACTCTCATTTATTTTACATTATATATTAAATTCATTTCAATTCAAAGCATTATTTCGTCACAGTGTGCAATTGAAAAGTGACATTTGTTTTCACGGTTTGCACTCCACATTCGAATTTAATTACATTCTATATGCACATAGAATAGAGTATATCTTGATTGTATAATGTTAGAATGCCATTTTTATTTTGGTGAAGAATCAACTTGCTGTGATCATGTTGGCGTTGGCCTGATACTTCATCTCAAAGAGTGCAAAGCACCTGTCTGACGTTTATTAGGAATTGGCGGCTACAGTTACGGCTACGGCTAGATTTCTGCGTCATCATGCATTGATGTATAGGATGTCCTTAGCAACACTTGGCTAACAGTGGTAGCCGTAGCTGTAGCCTCTAATTCGGATACGGCATTCATTGGGCAATTGTGTTTTAATCAAGATGTATTTTACATTGTGATTTTGATGATTTGGGGACAACATTTTCTGTCTGAAGAAATGTGTGTGTTGCTTCAATATTTCTGCCGATAATGCATGCCCACCGTGCATAGGGTGAAACCTGCCTTAAAAGTTATACCATGAGCCGAATGCACCATATTACATGAAACACCCAATGCCCTTACCTTAACTTTAGTCATTGCTACCCTGGCTTTTCTATTACCATTCAAAAATGGCTGAAAGTATGTGTGATCGCTTGCTCATTTTATTTTTCGAATAGAAAGTTTCTCCCTGTTAATCGATGTGTGCATGAAACCATAACAGGTATGGGGTATAGCTCATATCAGTATTTAACACATGCTGTTCATGTTCTTCCCATGTAAATTGTTATCGGTTGTGCTTTGCTCATAGGGAGCACAAATCTGAAATTGTTAACATTATAAAGGACAAATTTGTAGTTTTTAGTACCGACACAACACAGGGTAGAGAGGGGTTAATTTCCATCTATTCAGGTGAAACAATTACCTTGGAAACTGTTAATAATTTGGTGCTGATTTTCTTGTAACTCTTTTCTAGTGTATGGTGATTTTGCCAATAAGGCCCGATACTTCTTGGAGGTAACAAATTGCCTCCACGCCCCCTGGGCATGGAGGTAACGAATTGCCTCTATGCCCCTTTACCAAGAAAAGCCTGCATTGCCCTTGCAACAAGGAAGTATTAGGCCTGATGCAGTTTGATTTGCTGGCTGGGACTTTTGATATTAGAGGTCATTTCGGTGAGAAAAGAGCATGATCAAAAAACGTGGAATTATACCCCCCCAAATTAAGGTCAAAAACTTGACCCCCTTTTGTCTCAAGTAACTTCTTTATCATGTGGAGTTCCAACGGTGCACATTCAAACACAGAAAAGTCTAGACTTTTATGGAGGTGGTTGTGCCTAACCTTAATATCAGTGTAGCTTTGCTGTACTCAAATCGAGTAAACTTTGTGCTTGGATTTCTGTTGTTCAATGGCTTAATCACCCATTTACAAATGGATACCATACGCTGGATGGCTTGGGAACAAAATATTACAATTGGTCAAATGCTTACACCATACTGCCTCAGACTGCTCTTTTCAAATAACAATGGTACTGTGGTGACTTATAAAGTAGAGTCTTCGGGTCCTTTCTCTTCTCTAGTTAAGTTTGCATAGAAATGGAAAAATGTTTTTGTGAGGGCCAGATGCATAAAATCATTGGTCTAAACCTTACCATGGTCATGCATATCTCTGCTGGGAAAACTTTAATTCAATCTCTTTTGCAACTGTCTCAAAAAGAAAACAAAATTTCCATTAATATAAGGAAGACGGCAAGTGCTTATTTCTTTTTCTTTCTCCCGCTTGTTTGTTTTTGTCTGGTTTGTTTGTTTTTTTTGCATTCTAGACCCTTTCGCTACCTGTAGTTGTGGTGTCGCATGGCAACCAAGAATGCAATGCATTAGCTACTATTCTGTGGGATAATGGTTTTGGTGACTGCGCATCAGTAAGTTTATTCACCCCCTCCTTGCTGGACGGCCGCTTTGTGTGACGATGGACAGGCCCCAAGCATGGCTGGGTCAGGGGACTGCCAAGTACTGTCCAGACTTCTCGGGCTATATAACGCTTCCCACTCTGTTAGACATGAGCTGCTTGTAGATCCATCTCCATAGCAATTCCTTCCCATCCTTTCAATAGCATTTTGTTTCATTTTGCTTCTAAAACATTTTTTTTTCAATCAATCTGCATGTTCAGTTTCCATACAGATTTCTAACACCCATTTTGCAGTGTATGAAAAAAAGTGTTAAAAATGTAAACTAAATTTTAAAGTGGAGAAACTAAACAGCAGAGGTCTTTCAGATGGTAGCGTTGGTTGTCCGTCGTCACGGGCGGTCGTCTTTTGTAGCCTAGTCAGCATGTTAACAGGTTCCCCCCCATGTCTTCACAGACTCTGTCACTACCCGTCGTGGTGATCGTCCACGGTAACCAGGAGTCCAACGCATTGGCCACAGTGTTGTGGGACAATGCTTTTGCAGAGCCAGTAAGTTAACCGTGTTACACATTGTTCTGATTCGTTCATTGGAGAGGGGAAGTTTCACTACGAAAGGCCCCCCATCTCATAAAGTCGTTGATCCTACAAACGTATTGAACAATTTGGAAGATTTAAAATTACCAAGTCAATTGACAGGTACCATTCTAATTAGAAATTGTGTAATTTTTAAAGGTGCATTTCTTGGCTGCATCAGACTAGTAGAGGCGCTGATCCTACAAAAGTATTGAACAATTTGGAAGGTTTAAAATTACCAAGTCAATTGATAGTGTCATACTGATTAGAAATAATTTAACTTTTTAAAGGTACATTTCTTTGCTGCACAGGGCAAAAATTTGTTTCACTTCTACAGGAACAGTGTACAATTTGACTTCTGAGTTTTTTAATCAAAACGTATCAGTCAAGATACAAATGTGTAAATGTATTTGCTCCTTAAAACATTAAAAAATTTGCACTGTACTTTTGGTTTGTGAATATGAGCCATGGGCTCAATTCAATCTTAACTGCAAAGCAAAGAGTGATGTCACAATACAAATCACTATGGTGATACTGACAACTGATCTTAAAATGAATCGTTAGGCAAAAAAAACAAAAACATGTTTAACCTCCCGTTTTTTTTTTTTTTTTTAAATGGCCGCCCAACACATTTTTCAAGATGGTTGCCAGCTTTTTCGATGTGTTTGGTGTGCTCAAGTAATAATAAAAAATAAAAAGTTATGTATTTTTGGATTGATTTTTTTCGTCAGAGATCTTAAAAATTGATCCTTAAAAAAAGAACAAAAAAAGGAAGAGAAAAAGAAAAGAAAAGAAAAGAAGAGAAGGCGGCCTCAAAAGGGAAGCGGGCGGGGACGCTAAACATGGTTTTGTAAACTTGAGCTCTGGGTCAGTGGTCAAGTGAGTAGTTCAAGCCCTATATTGTTGTGGGGAAGTTGGGTAAATGAGGGCTGCTGTTTATTCCATTTGAGGAGAAAAGACACAATGACTTTATTGGGAAGTCAATTATTTTTGATCGGAGCTAATGCTGATGTGTGTGTGTGTGTGTTTGTATCCATCAGGACAGAGTGCCCTTTGTCATCCCCGACAAAGTCCCCTGGCCGCAAATGGCCCACGCCCTCAACTCAAAGTTCATGGCAGCTAACGGGAGGAGTCTGTCCAACGACAACTTACAGTACCTTGCCATGAAGGCCTTCAGCAGTAAGTCCCGCATTGTAGTGTTATACCCTTATGACCGTCGGAACCCATCAAAAATCCTATCACAGGTTTTTTTATCATTTTAATAATCTGGGTCCAATGTCATGGCTCTGCTTACCGCTTACAGAGCCCTTAAAGCGCATAATTCCGCGGTAAGCAGAGCAGTGACATTAAAGGAACATTACAGAATTGGTAAGAAAAAAACTTGTAAAATATACTTTTGATCACAGATTTAAATAAAACTTAAACGGTCTAATGATGATGATAGAAGAAAACATCCCTTGAAATATTTCTGTCTGAAATGCCACGTTTGATGAGAAATGAACAAACTAATTTTCCGATTGGAGTTTATCGCTCAGTGAGCGTTTTATTCATTTGTTGAATCTATATGATTTCATGCAAACGTGTAATCGGTTTTTCACTAATTTCTCGTGACCCAGATGGCCGATCGATCTCAAACTTCTACAGGTTTGTTAGTTTATGTATATGGTGCATTACATAAAGTGATTACACTGCCAGCAACTGTTTTGTTAGAAAAACCAATTCTGTAATGTTCCTTCAAAGCGCATAATTCCGCGGTACGCAGAGCAGTGACATTAAGCCCTGATCTTGCTTCTGTGATACCCGGCTTTCAAATTGATTTTCAGGGTGAAAGTTGAAAGGCAGTCATCATGTTTTTTTCAACCCGTATCTCTTTTTGACCTTTTTTCACCGACAGACCAGAGTGTGCAGACGGATGATTTCTCCAACATGTACATCACCTGGAGTAACTTCAATAGGGTAGGGTAACCAAGCTTACATATTTTGTGTTATCGTATTATTATTATTGAAGTTACTGTTTTTGTTGTTGTGTAACACGTTATTAAAACCCTGCTGCTAGGGACCTGTTTGGTTGCAACTCCCCCGTGGTATTTTGTCAGCACATGCTGACAAGTGTTTGCCATAATGTTAATAGGTTTGTTTTGTAATTTTTCAAAGATTTTTTTTATTTTAAGTGTGTTTTTTACATGTCTAGGTTTTGCCCGTGTTAATTTAAGCGCATTTGTTTGCTTAATTATTTAAGTTTTATAATTAGTTTTTTGTTATCTACCATTGATAATTGACATAACGATTTTGTACATGAGGAGGTGCTGGCAGAGTTTTGTCCTACCCCCCTTCTATTCAAATCACTGACCCCTGTTGATTGACACCTCGCTCTAGGACGTGCGGCATGGTCCAGCTTAGGATATCATGGCATATGAGCTGACCACGGCCCAATTTCATAGAGCTGGTTTAAGCACAAAAAAGTAGCTAAGCACAACAAAATTGTGCTTACCAGACTAAGGTTACCAGCCAAACTACCATGTCACAGGTACAATTTGTGACTAGTATCCTGGGCCCAATTTTATAGAGCTGCTAAGCACAACATTTTGCTTAGCATGAAATTTCTTCCGTGATAAAAACAGGGTTACCAACCAAATTTCCATGTGTTCCAAATTGCTTGTTACTGGTATTCAGCTGTTGTTTGCTTATCCTGAAAATCACGTGGAAATTTGGTTGGTAATCTCGTTTTTACCAATGAAGAAATTTCATGCTAAGCAAATTGTTGTGCTTAGCAACTCTATGAAATTGGGCCCTGCTCTTTTCTGCTTAGCAGAAAATAAATAAGCAATATTTTCAGCTTAAACAGCTCTATGAAATTGGCCCCAGTGGTTAAGACAATGAAAATATTGAAACATGTCTGCATGTGCTGACAACGGGCCTCACTGCAGGGTTTTGAATTCTTTTTCTACTGATAACATTTCGGACTCACTTTCAATTCCAACTAGGCTGATTGACTTTTCTGTTAACTGAAATGTCTACTATCTTTGCATTAATTTTCAAGAGTGATTACCGAGTGTAACTTTGCAGTCGATCTTAATGTGGTTATTTCCCCACAGAGAGTATTGTTGTGTGTATATATTACCAGTGGGGCATAACTATGTATGTAGGGCAGTCACAAGCCTTGCTTCACTCAAGCCTTATTGTGTTTTAGGGGACCATTGAAGGCACGGTGCCTTCAATTTTGTTTATTACTATGAAACTCCTTGCAGTGTCACATTTAATTTGCATATATTTCTATAAACTTATTTATTCAGTACAAATGGTGTTTTTGTGTATTTGTTCTCTTTGATTGATATTGCCACTATTTAAATCTTTTAAAATGAATTTCATTTTTATACCTTGTTCATCATTACTTGTTAATATCATTTTAGGCGTATAATGTTAACTGATAATATAATGTTGTACTTATAGATGGCATTGAAGTTAATGTATTTGTGTTTATCATATTCATTTTGTATACACTTCATTGTGCAACATTAACAATGCACATAACTGTGGGGCACTTAAGTTGCCTACAAGAAACCTTATCGACATAAAGTAACAAAACTTTATTGATGTGTTTTTAACTGATTAACTGATGATTATATATAACGATTGTATTCATAGGCTTAATATTCTTCCTACTGTAATCTGATTTCCAATTTTTCTGCACTCAAAACAGTCAACAAAACTGTATAAAATGGCCCAGAAAGTCTAGGAAAACCCGATACCAGATGGACGTGTTGTTCAGCCTTGTACTCAATACAATTTTTCCTACATTTTTACAAGAGCTGAATATCATGCCTGACTCATGCCTGACTCATTTAAGTGGTGGCATCAAATTAAGTGTGGTGTAATAGTTATAAAAAATGAACTTTGAGGCAAACATTTTTTTGAAAAGAGAGGGAAAAGTTGACAATATTTACCTATGGCTTGGTTTCAGGATCCGTTGCCTGGTTGTGCGTTTACCTTTTGGCGGTGGTTTCATGGAGTATTGGAGTTGACAAGAAAACACTTGGGAGTTCCATGGAAGAAGGGTAAGGTTAACTGTATGACCCTTTATGAAACCACGGCTTGGGCTTTGGCTTACGCTCCACCAGGGCCCAATTTCATAGAGCTGCTAAGCACAACAATTTGCTTAGCATGAAATTTCTTCATTGATAAAAACAGGATTACCAACCAAATTTCCACGTGATTTTCAGGATAAGCAAACAACAGCTGAATACCAGTAACAAGCAATATGCAACACATGGGAATTCGGTTGGTAACCCTGTTTTTATCAAGAAAGAAATTTCATGCTAAGCAAATTTTTGTGCTTAGCAGCTCTATGAAATTGGGCCCAGTTATTTTGGGAAATATGCGTTTTCCTCATGGGGCGTCAATCAGATGGACAGAGCCCTAAGCCGTGGTTTCGAAAAAGGGTCTGTGTACACTAACGACTACAAAGTTGTTTCTCAGTGTGGTGTTTTGCATGAAGATTACTAGAGATGAACACTTTCATTCTGGGAAAATTCCTGACCGAGACATGTCTTTTGGGTTTGTTGTCTTGCAGGTCTATCTTGGGATTCATCCGCAAAGAGCAGGCTCAGGAGCTTCTGTTGACCAAGCAGACAGGAACCTTCTTGTTACGCTTCAGCGACTCCAAGATAGGTGCCATAAGCATCACCTGGGTCAATGAAGATCCCAACACAGGTCAGTGCACTATTTTTACCATCGTGCTTAAACCACTTGTGCATGTTAGCCACTTGTCGCTGGGAATCTTGAAATTTTGCTGTGCTCGCCTGCGGGATTTAGTTTCAGAATTAATCAAAGAAAAGACAACAAACGTTCTCATCAAATGTTGCGGGATTTCTCAAAGGTGGAATGTGTTCATAGTAAATCAGCTGTACCCTTGGCCCTAAGCCACGACGGATAGTTGGTTATGGTTAGCTGGAGTCTTGGACTAGCCTCCCATGCCTCCCATGCCGAATACAATGATAAATGATAGTGCCAACTATCAATCTTTTATAATCCTTTCTTGTACAACAAATGGATGAAGGTCTTAAATTGGGTATTATACAAAAATACCAGGAAAAGGGATTTTTTGAGCATGAGTTACAGTACCCTTTTTCCTTCTTTGTACGGGGCAAACAAGGTAGCATGCTGAGGGCATGCATTGTGCACACTCCACAGTGGAATGTCAGGTTAACACGTCACCCACTGTTGACCTCGTACCAAATTGTTCCAGCGTGTATACACCTATCGTTGGCGGCATCCCATGTTCAACTTTAAAACGTGTTAATCAGTCATCCGTTTTCTGGTTGATGAAATTTTTTGGGTGTATTTTTGAGAGGAGAGACTGGTCAGCATGTCCACATTTTGGCCTCAAATCAACTTTCGTTAAGAGAAGGGGTTTTCCAAAGTGTTTTCAAATTGCACTTCATTACCTTTTAAACCTGTAATATAAAAATGGGTCTCATAATTTAAACTTATTCACACCTGTTGTTAAAATAATAAATAAGTGCTTTGAGATGCCCGTAGATAAAACGCTATATAAGGACCGAGTGTTATTAAGTTAAAGGAAATCAATGTTCCAAATAATTAGTTTAACATTGATGCTTTTGCTAACTCCTCTGTCATGATTTTGATTTTGTTCTTTTGTTTTCCTCCCTTTGTTAGGCGCTCTGTTCTTTGCATAGCGTCAATTGTTATTATACTATGTTTTCTATAATATATATATATTTTTTATTACCTTGTATTTTTCTTTTTGCGGTGTTGTGCCAGTGAAAAAGTGTATAAAATTAAAATTAAATTAAATTATATTTAAATATTATTATTATGTGGTTACACTCTTTTGAATAAAGAAAACAGGAACCGCTGGCTGCCCACTCTTAACATTTCACTCGTTTTCCTTTTTGGGTCGTAGGTGAAAGGCAAGTGCTGAATCTATTGCCGTTTGCTTCGGAGGACTTCCACATTCGTTCCCTTGCTGATCGCATCCACGACTTGCCACATTTAACGCACCTGTTTCCTGATATTCCAAAGGACACTGCTTTCGGCAATTTGTACACCCCCGAAGATAGTAAGTCAAATTAATCACGGTGAATATGTCTCTGCCATTTATTCCTTGTTCAGATTGGATGTATTCTGGATGAAAGCCATAGATCCATGTGTTGTGTAATGTATGTAAAAGAACCCGTACATATATCATTAAGAGAGAGAGAGAGAGAGGGTTTGCCAAAGTGTTCGCAGATTGTTTGAACCGCAATCGTCGTAGTATTTCCACCATCCCCAACTGAACTAATTGTTTTAAAAATAGCCCCGTACCTTATTTCATTAATTTGCTTAAATCTAATTAATTGCCCATTTTTTATTGAGTGTGTTTACATATTTCTTTGTTGTCCTTCTCATTCTCTCTTTGATGTGTATTTTTGAATTTTTAATATCTCTTTAATTGTATATTTATTGTACTGGCTATGTAATTTGACCTTCAGGTCACGATATTTGACATTTTAAATATAATTCAAAATTTCTAAATAAAAAATATATATCAGAGTGAAAAGTGACCGAGTTGTGGTCTCAAAGGGTCATGCTGATTTTGCTGTCATTGATTGGTGCCCTCTTTGAGACATTGAGTTCAGTTTGGAACCGGTCATTTCTCCTGCTCTACAAGACACTTGTTGCTTGGAGAGCCAGGCCCAATTTGAGTTTGGAACGGTAATTTCTCCTGCTCTACAAAACACTTGTTGCTTGGAGAGCCAGGCCCAATTTGAGTTTGGAACTGGTCATTTCTCCTGCTCTACAAGACACTTGTTGCTTGGAGAGCCAGGCCCAATTTGAGTTTGGAACTGGTCATTTCTCCTGCTCTACAAGACACTTGTTGCTTGGAGAGCCAGGCCCAATTTGAGTTTGGAACTGGTCATTTCTCCTGCTCTACAAGACACTTGTTGCTTGGAGAGCCAGGCCCAATTTGAGTTTGGAACTGGTAATTTCTCCTGCTCTACAAGACACTTGTTGCTTGGAGAGCCAGGCCCAATTTGAGTTTGGAACTGGTCATTTCTCCTGCTCTACAAGACACTTGTTGCTTGGAGAGCCAGGCCCAATTTGAGTTTGGAACTGGTCATTTCTCCTGCTCTACAAGACACTTGTTGCTTGGAGAGCCGGGCCCAATTTGAGTTTGGAACTGGTAATTTCTCCTGCTCTACAAGACACTTGTTGCTTGGAGAGCCAGGCCCAATTTGAGTTTGGAAGCGGTAATTTCTCCTGCTCTACAAGACACTTGTTGCTTGGAGAGCCAGGCCCAATTTGAGTTTGGAACTGGTCATTTCTCCTGCTCTACAAGACACTTGTTGCTTGGAGAGCCAGGCCCAATTTGAGTTTGGAACCGGTCATTTCTCCTGCTCTACAAGACACTTGTTGCTTGGAGAGCCGGGCCCAATTTGAGTTTGGAACTGGTAATTTCTCCTGCTCTACAAGACACTTGTTGCTTGGAGAGCCAGGCCCAATTTGAGTTTGGAACTGGTCATTTCTCCTGCTCTACAAGACACTTGTTGATTGGAGAGCCAGGCCCAATTTGAGTTTGGAACTGGTAATTTCTCCTGCTCTACAAGACACTTGTTGCTTGGAGAGCCGGGCCCAATTTGAGTTTGGAACTGGTAATTTCTCCTGCTCTACAAGACACTTGTTGCTTGGAGAGCCAGGCCCAATTTGAGTTTGGAACTGGTAATTTCTCCTGCTCTACAAGACACTTGTTGCTTGGAGAGCCAGGCCCAATTTGAGTTTGGAACCGGTCATTTCTCCTGCTCTACAAGACACTTGTTGCTTGGAGAGCCGGGCCCAATTTGAGTTTGGAACTGGTAATTTCTCCTGCTCTACAAGACACTTGTTGCTTGGAGAGCCAGGCCCAATTTGAGTTTGGAACTGGTAATTTCTCCTGCTCTACAAGACACTTGTTGCTTGGAGAGCCAGGCCCAATTTGAGTTTGGAACCGGTCATTTCTCCTGCTCTACAAGCACTTGTTGCTTGGAGAGCCGGGCCCAATTTGAGTTTGGAACCGGTCATTTCTCCTGCTCTACAAGACACTTGTTGCTTGGAGAGCCGGGCCCAATTTGAGTTTGGAACTGGTCATTTCTCCTGCTCTACAAGACACTTGTTGCTTGGAGAGCCAGGCCCAATTTGAGTTTGGAACCGGTCATTTCTCCTGCTCTACAAGCACTTGTTGCTTGGAGAGCCGGGCCCAATTTGAGTTTGGAACCGGTCATTTCTCCTGCTCTACAAGACACTTGTTGCTTGGAGAGCCGGGCCCAATTTGAGTTTGGAACTGGTCATTTCTCCTGCTCTACAAGACACTTGTTGCTTGGAGAGCCAGGCCCAATTTGAGTTTGGAACTGGTCATTTCTCCTGCTCTACAAGACACTTGTTGCTTGGAGAGCCAGGCCCAATTTGAGTTTGGAACTGGTCATTTCTCCTGCTCTACAAGACACTTGTTGCTTGGAGAGCCAGGCCCAATTTGAGTTTGGAACTGGTAATTTCTCCTGCTCTACAAGACACTTGTTGCTTGGAGAGCCAGGCCCAATTTGAGTTTGGAACTGGTAATTTCTCCTGCTCTACAAGACACTTGTTGCTTGGAGAGCCGGGCCCAATTTCTTGGCTCTGCTGACCGCGGATTTCTGCGTAAAGCACAGAATTCTAGGGGCCGCAAGCGCAGACCTCTCGGGTAAGCAGTGCCATAAAATTGGGCCCTGATAGTTTGTTTTGAAGATGACGAGACAAAACCTGTTTTCCAAACTGAGTTCTGACCTTTGTTTTGATTAGAACTTTACCACATCAAGTTCTTTGAAAACCCTGTCGTGGTTTTTCTTGAAATTGATGAACTAGGTACTTTACCGGAAAGTCACCCACTATTTGTGTGAGGTTAGGCATACAGATCTTAACTGAGCCCAACCATCTGGGTGTTGAGTTACCCTAGAGTGGAGTACTTTGATGATTTTGGATTTAAATTGTGTGCATAACATTGGTAACAGTTAAAGTATATATGTTTGCCAATTGATACATCTCTTGTGGTTTATTACTTGACAGTTTATACATCACATACATGTTGTAAAGATGGTGTTGGTGGAAAACATCTTTTTGAGAAATGAGTGAAATATTAATATTTGAATCTTGGAGACCAAAACTGATGTTTGAAACAGTAAAAACAGTGAAGGGGCTTTTCACTATTTTGTTGTTGACTGTTATGACTGATTGAGCTTAATTTTTATCTCATGTATTTGTTGGGTCACACAGAGTTCAGATACTGGTCTTTGACAATGACCAATGTTGGCGCTGACTTTAGAACAAACTTGACAAACAGTCAATTTTTTAATCCCTTATTAATTTGTGTAAGCTTTTCACTCTGATGCAGTGTTTTGTTTCTTATCATGAGTGCTTTTCACGGTGTTCTGACCAAATTTCTTCACATTGTTTCTGTATCCTCAGAGGAACTACCGCAGCCTGGTGGTGGTTATGTCAGTTCAGTGCTTGTCAGTAGGATCCCCCAACTCAGGTAGCTATCAAACACAAAACTCTCTTGTTATCAACCTTTTCGAAGATAAAAATCTATCAGTGGCTATTTATTTCTTGATAAGTTTGTTGAAATTTGAATCCTTAAAAAAAAAGGTATCTTTCTACTTGAGAATGCATCAGATTTGTTCAATGTTTATATGAGCCAGGTAGAGTGATGTACTACCTCACAGTTATTAACCACTTTACGTCAGTATTAAACCAATTTTATCGTGCCTCTGCGTGGTGTTTGTTACCCGGAACTGTCAAAGCACTTTTGCGTGTGAGAATATAGTTGCCACAATGAAACCCTGAGCAAATAAAGCAAAGACAACAATTCTTCTCATAAAGAGCAACATGATTTTTCATTCTCGATCAAGGAACTATGGCATCACACATGCCTTATCGTAAATAGGCCCAAACCTTGGCTGTAAGCCACAGCCGATAATCAGCCATGATATGTTGGAATCTCGGACTTGCCTCCCGTATGCCAGATACATTGAAGAACAATTGTGGCAGCCTATCGATCTCTCGTTCTCCTTGTTTGTACAACAAAAGGACGAAGGTCTGGAATCGGGGATTACACAACACCTGGAAAAAGGGAGATGTTAAGCATGAATTCCAGTACCCTTTTTCCATATTTGTACACAATGAATTCTGCAGGGGTGTATATGCATGTCAGCTCGTCAACATTACTACATGTACTACCCAGAAATATCATGCATGTGTACATGCTAACTGACATAAAGTGCTTAAAAGGTACCTCAGTGTTAAGGGATATCTTATCAAGAAGCTAAAGGTGATAAACGTAACGTGTATTAGAAAAATCTTTGTTTGCATCGCTGAGGGTGCAATTTTTATAGAGAGTTTTTACTTGCCATACTCTCTTGAATATTTACTGCTGGTTACTTCATATATTCCTGGTTTCCATTGTATATTGTTGGTTGTGTAATAAATTCATGGTTATGTGTAGATCTCAAGTGAACAAAAGTGCAAGTGAATTATAATTGTTGGAAACCTCCTTACAAGAGGCAGGCCTGGAATTATCACCTTTGAGAGGCCAAGGTCACTGTCGTTTTACAAAGGGCACTTCCATTGGAAAAAACTGATTGACCACAGAACACTTTTGAAGGGGCACCAAGGCCAAGACCAGGGGCAATGGAGGCTACGGCCTCCGCAGCCTCTGTTGAATTCCAGGCCTGAAGAGGATTGAAGTTTCACGCTAATTTGTGTAAAGTTTGTTGCACAGCTCGTCGGCCACGACGCCCCCCATATTCTGACTGTTTTTTTTTTTTTCACCTTTGATTGATTGTGACAGCGCTCCACAGACGGCATATTCTGACAACCCTGGCACCCCCATGGGCTCTGTGGAACCAGCCTCGCCCCAACAACAACTACCCAACAGCCAGCAGGACTTTGAAGAATTTAATACGTAAGTCAACAATTCAAGTTGTTCTATTTCTTTTGCTCATCTAACTAACTAGCCATTGTGGATACCCACTCTACCCCAGCCAGAGGCACAGGTGGGCACAAATGTCTAAACTTTATAAAGAAATAAAAGGAAGTATTTTGATTTAACTGGGTTGTTTAATTTCCTTAAGGATTCTTATAAATATATGGGAAGTAGTTAACCCAAGAAACCTTTGCCACCCAAAGATGCCTTTGTCACCTACATTTGGAAAGGTTCTTTTCACCTGGGGGTGTTTTCTAGTCACATTAGCTTAACTCAGCTCTGTCTGTTATGTGGAATTTTAGTCTGGGAGTGAGCCCAAATTAGAGACTGATTATCTATACCATTATTAGGTTTTATGGAAACAAACATATTGCTAAATAATGTTGCTGATGAGTAGGCTTCCATAATTTTTGGAGCCGGTTCTGATTTCAGGAAGAAAAAAAGAAGTGATTCTGAGTCTGAATTAGTACCGATATATTCTAAAAAGTACCCCCCTCCTCCCCAATTCAATTGGAATTGTAGCTCCACATATGAGCGTCTCAACAGGAAAATACCGTTGTTTTTCATAATTCATTGCCTGTTGAGACTGTGCCTCGCTTTTTTCATTGGAAGATTTTTTTTTTACCATCTGGCCCTCTTTGTTGAGGGGAAAACAAAGGGTAACAACGGTGAGTGCATGCACCGTGCACGCTCATAATGGAATATCAGAGCATCCCTGGATGTCAGACGTCCGTTTGCCTGTCTATGAAGGTTTTCCTTGTATACACATCTTCCTGCGATAACTGGTTAAGACTGTGCAAGGTTCACGCGTATTCGATCTTTCGGGACCAACTTACTGAGTTTTACGTGTTAGCGATTTTGTTTCTCCAAATGCCCTAGTCTAATGGCTATAAAAATGATATCATATTTTTTAGAAAGTAAAATTTAGCCATGAAGTATATGAAAGTAAATACATATCACAAATCAAAACAAAAAACGAGAATAAGACTTGACCTCCATTATTGGTTACATGTAAACAATTGAGAATTTTGCCCAACTGACGTTCATGTTATGATTAAACCTATGAAATGGGGCGTGATTGGCAATTGGGGTTTCTAGAAAATAAGCGTCCTCGTCCTAAGTTTTAATTGTGTTTCAATGTTAATTTTAACAAATTATATATTATAATACAAATTGAGATTGTGTTTATAACAAAATGCTGTGGGTATTTTTTATTTCCAAGAACTTTGTGTAAACAGAATTTAAAAAGAAGAAAGGAAAATAGAAAAACATAGTCTTTGTTCGAGTTGTTTTCTCGTTGTCAATATGCGCGAGACCTGCACAGTCTAATGCGAGTTTTTTTCTTTTTGGACTGTGGACTCTGGGCTGGAGTTCATTTAATGACATTACCCAACCTTCGATCTCTTTGGTGGGGTATTAATTTGAGCCCACTTGTTCTCACTCCTCGCCTAAGATTAGGTATTTTTTTCAGTAATCTTCAGAGGGTTAAGTGGTCTTGGAGAATGAGTTGACTTCTGGATTTCAAACCAGCTTTGATATTAAATTTAAGTTGTGGGTGGGACCCTGGTACGAAATACATTTTTTCCTGTGATTTATTTTTGGGAAGCCATTCCAAGCTTTCCCTTTACTATGGAGGCATTTTATCATACATCAAGAATGTTCCCACCCACCTAAAAAAAATTAATACAAAAAGAGAACAATTTAGTTAAAAAGAAGCACACAAAAACGCAGGGAGAAAAAAAGTGGCAACACCTACCTGCAGCGCAGCAAGCTTGCCTGGGGGTAGGTAGGTAGAATCACTGGGGAGGATTGGAATAAGCTGAATACCTGTGATATCTCTTGAATGGCAAACATCCCAAAAGCAGTCGGGCGGAAAAATTCGCTCAAATTTTGTCTGTTAAAAAAAATGACATTCTTAAATCTGTATGATAAGATGAATCTATTAAAAAAAAAAGAAGAAGAAAGAAGTCATACCCGCCGAAAAAAACCCAAAACAAACAAAATAATGATAATATTTTCCCGCTTTTTCCTTTGGGTTTAAACAAATTCTATGAATAGTAAAAGAATGCTTTTGGCTCTCTGTTTTTCGCTGCAGGGCAATGGAGGGTGCTTTGCCTGGAAGCTAGCTGGGATGTTTGCTGTTCATGTGAGATAGATTTGTTGTAAAAAGTAAAAAAGATGAAAAAGTCTATCCCCCCAATCAACTTTGCCACTCCCCCATGTCTCAAGCTAACTGTCCCCCCGGTTGGATCTCATAGCTGACCCCCCCCCCTGTACTACCGTCAGGAAGAGGGGGGAAATTGGAAAGACTCGTGAGACATCAAGGCTGTGAGACTCGTTGAGGATTCCTCTGGGTCGATGACGCTCATCAAGAACGACACCCTGAGTATGTACGCTCTGTACACATCAGGGGATCGAGGAAACCTCATATGGGTGGTTCTCATCACAACTATACTTCCTTGTGTAAACGGTCGAATGAGGCTCAGTCGGTTGGCTCAGTTATTTCTTATCGTCATGTGGGGGGATCTCGCTTTCACTGGGATTCAGATTGTGATTCTTAATCCTCTCTGAAAGCCTCAAAGTCGTCACAAAGGGATTAGTTCTACTAAACTGACATGTTACTTTAGGGAGACCGCCAACATAGGGCTAGATAGCTCAGTTGGTAGAGCGCCGGTACGTTAGTCCGGAGGTCGTTGGTTCAAATCCCGCTCTAGTCAATTTTTCTTTGTTCAACCCCAAACCATGTTACTTTTCAGACAAGGTTCTGCATTTGTTTTATTTTTAATTCACGCACTCCTCTGTATGAAGTGTTTGTTAAAAAAAATTGTCACAATTCTAATCCCGTCCTTGCTCAAATTCTACAATTTTTGTATCTATTTCAGGCGTGAAATTTCGTCAGTAATTTTTGATCTAGCCAAAACATTTTTAACATGTAGATCAAAGTAAAACTTGTATGTAATGATGAGTAAATGTTGAAAACCACAGCAAGGTAGTTGTGATGATGTCAACTACAATTTAAGATGGGACATTTGGGTAGCGGCCACAAGCGGCTTGTACCAAAATGCCCGTAGCGGCTGCAAACAGCCGCAAGATGTGACCTACTTCCATTCACAGAGACAGGTCACAGTGAAGGTCATGTCCAGAATTGACATTTTTCCAACGTTTCCCATGTTGACGTACTATTTACATTTGTGAAAACAAAACAGAATTTCTGTTTCATTTAAAAAAAATTTTTTTTTACAAATTTTGCTGAAAAAACATAGTACGAAAATCAACAATAGTCATGTCTGGTTGTTGTGCGATGATTTGTACTGAAATTAATATTTAGAGTTACCCACTCCCCGAACTAGTTATGAGCATCTTTGTTTTCTTTCCTTTGTCAAATCATGGTTTCATTGTGGCAACGATATTTTTCAAAGGAAGACGAGTACTCAAGAAGCTCCGAAAAGTTCCGAAAAATAATAGCGCGGTGGGCACGGAATTTCTTTTTAGAAATACCGACGTGAAGTGGATAAGCAGAAACTGCGTCTGGTAAACAAGGAAAATGCTCTCCAGGTCAACAAGGTGTTTTGAAACTTTCTGGTTGCATCACCCATAAAGGCCATCTCAAAACCAAAGAGTTCTCCCCTCAGTTGTTTTATTGTATGACTTAGATTTGAGATCTAAGGCGCTGATACAGCGTTCACTTTTAAAAGTAAATGCTGGAAATTCTGTAAGCATCTGCTCTGGCAATTTTCCCTTAAGCTCTCTGTCGGTAATTTTTGAAGAAAACTAATATTTATGTTGTCGGTGCTCCTTTAATAAAATATTTCTTCTTTACACATTTTTTATATTTGATCCTTATTTTTTGGTTTTTCTTGTTCAAAGTTAATCATTGTAAATAAATGCTTTAAAACACTTTTATATATTTAATGTGAATGTTGCTTGTGTGCTGCAGTAAAAACAAGAAAGTTTAAAAAAAAAGATTAACGACCAAATAAGGTGGCACTTAGCGATTTTACATCTTGTCGGATGTTCCCTTTCGAAGAGTTTAATAACCGAGCAAAGCTCCAACGTTTGAATGTAATTTTTAAAGGATATTTTCTGCTGTTTACTGAAAAAGCTTTGGATTTGTAATGTTCTCAGCCACTAAAGACTGTAGCCTAATTATCCCCAGGGCTTAGGGATGAGATGAAGGTTAATCTAAGGCCGCAAAGAAATATCTTTGTGTTTGCTGGGCCGTAGCAGCTATATAATACCACATGTTAGCCAGTTGTTGGTGTTTTATAGATTTTATAAATTTGATTGTTATTTTTTTATTTTTGTCTTCATTTAGAGAAGGTACAACTTTTGAGATTACTTTTCTATCTTCAGTTTCTAAAACAGATCATGAAATTAATCTGTACAACTCTGATCGAAGTAGGTGTGCAAAAGTTTTGACGGAGAGACACGTAGATGATTCTTTTTCCCTTGTGGTTTATTACATGATACTTTTTTTGTGATGTTTATGAACCAGATGCTTTTAACGAGTTGCCTCTCAAGCCAATCAGCCAATATTTGTTTTCTCTTAAAGATGAGAGTGCTTAAAGGAAGTACTCAAGTACACTTCGTACTAATCTGATACTTTTGACACACTGTACTGGTCCTGTTAAGATCGGTTGCAATAGCTAATTCATTGTCTGTTAAAATAGGTTGGTACCAAAGATCCACGATCTAATTAAAACAATCCTCTGGCTGACGCGTTATATTTAGGATGAAATTTAGCAAGAGAAATGTGTAGTTGGGTTTTGTTTGGATTTTCTTTAGTTTTTTGTTTTGCTGCTCTGAATTCAATGTGTCTGTGATGAAGAAAAAGAAACTAAGAAATGTATCTAGGTTTACAAAGTTGATTTGAAGTAGGCCTGGAACTACACGGAGGCCACCCAGGCCACAGCCTCTTTGGCCACCAAGGCCGCGGCCTGTTTGGCCACCAAGGCCACGACCTGTTTGGCCAGCAAGGCCACGGCCTGTTTGGCCACCAAGGCCACGGCCTCTTTGGCCAGTAAGGCCACGGCCTCTTTGGCCACCAAGGCCACGGCCTCTTTGGCCACCAAGGCCACGGTCTCTTTGGCCACATGGCCACGGCCTCGTTGGCACCATGGCCACGGCCTCGTTGGCCACCATGGCCACGGCCTCGTTGGCCACCAAGGCCACGGCCTCTTTGGCCACCAAGGCCACGGTCTCTTTGGCCAGCAAGGCTACGGCCTCTTTGGCCACCAAGGCCACGGCCTCTTTGGCCAGCAAGGCCACGGCCTCCTTGGCCATCAAGGCCACGGCCTCTTTGGCCACCAAGACCACGGTCTCTTTGGCCACCAAGGCCACGGCCTCTTTGGCCCTGGTTTTGGGCCTTGGTGCTCCCCTTCAGAAGTTTCCCGAAGACTTTAAGATTTTCCAGTGGAAGTGCCCTTCGTACAATGAAAATGGCCTTCCCCTCTAAAAGATGAAATTTCCAGGCCTGTTGAAGAGCATGTTTGTCATTAAAGTCTTATTAATGTGAGAGAAGGGAAGCACTCAACCTCATAGGTTCTGTTTTTTCTACACTAAGTGGTCTTAAACATCTGCCAGTGGGTATTTTACATTGGATGAAAAAAATGTAAGCCATTGAGAAACCATAAAGGCACTGAACAGTTTTTATGGTTTTTTGGAAAATGAATTATGAATATAATTATGGAGGTTAGTCATCGTTTAAATGGTTGATGTCTGTCAAGAATTTATGTTTGATGTGTCCTTTTCTTTGGCGTAGCACAGCTCCTGGAATAAGCATTTATAAGAACGAAGTAAGGCAGGGCATGGGTATAATTTTCCTGAAGGTGTTTCAAGCACCAGTTTCAATGAAATCTTTCATCAAATGTTCGGGTGTGTTTCTTGAAAAGTGGACAAAATCAGTGTACTCTTCCAAAAACTAATGTTGTACTATCCATTTGAAGTGCAAGGCAAGGCCAGCCTGGGAAGATTTAGTTATACTTGATCACAGAAGGTACAATAATGACATCACTTTGTAATTTTTGAAATATTTTGTATCGTTTTCTAGTAACCGAATAACAATAACCTCCCAGGTTGGTTTTTAACATGTGACCCTAAGGCTGCCGACTTGAAGGTGTTTCCACACAGGAAAATCATCTAGGCACAGTTTAGTTCGTAGAGCACCAGAGTGGTATCCATTGTTCTTAGGGTTTTACTCCATAGGTCTTGGATTCTACCCAGTAGGTCTTGGGTTCTACCCAGTAGGTCTTGGATTCTACCAGTAGGTCTTGGATTCTACCAGTAGGTCTTGGGTTCTACACCGTAGGTCTTGGGATCTATCCCATAGGTCTTGGGTTCTGCCCCATAGGTCTTGGCTTCTACCCAGTAGGCCTTGGCTTCTACCCTGTAGGTCTTGGCTTCTATCCCGCAGGTCTTGGTTTCTACCCCGTATGTCGTGGGTTCTACCCCGTAGGTCTTGGGTTCTACCCCGTAGGTCTTGATGTCTACCCCGTAGGTCTTGGCTTCTTACCCTGTATGTCTTGGGATCTATTCTTTAGGTCTTGGGTTTTACCCCGTAGGTCTGGATTCTACACCGTAGGTCTTGGGATCTGTGGTGTGTGCAAGGCCCCATTATCAGTGCAGTCCTCAGTCAAACACAAAACATTATTATTAATTCGTGGGGGAAATTATTTGCATAATTTGTAGACAAGTGGAATAGAAACAACCTTTTACCATGAAAGTTTTGTGACGATGTTGAGAAAAGAATCTTAAGAGTTGACAAAAGAGTGGCTGAACAGTAAAAAAACACAACGTAAACATCTCTCCAATAAAACTTTCGGCATGATCGCTGCATGTGCCAACCCTTTTAATGAGTAACAAGCCGTATCCAAATTGGCGGCTGCAGCTGTTGCTAAGGGGGGTTGCTAAGGGAAGCCTATGCTTCAAAGCGTGTTGACGCAGCCGCTGAAATCAGAAGCGGCCTTAGTCTCGACTACAGTTGCCCGGTGTCACAAAGCTGCTGAGCACAAAGGGTTTACACTACAATTCATTCGCTTAATAGCAGGGCCCAATTTCATAGAGCTGCTTAGCACAAAAATTTGCTTAGCATGAAATTTTTGCCTCGATAAAAACAGGATTACCAGCCAAATTTCCACGTGATTTTCAGGATAAGCAAACAACAGCTGAATACCATTAACAAGCAATATGCAACAATTGGAAATTTGGTCGGTAATACTGTTTTTATCAAGGAAGAAATTTCATGCTAAGCATATTTTCGTGCTTAGCAGCTCTTTGAATTTGGGTCCAGGAAAGAATACCTGATGGGCGCCGGTTGCACCAATGTGAATTAATGTAATTTTGACGTGTAACCCGTTCTTGTTGTTATTAAGCAAGGTATTTATGTAATTCAATAAGCAAGCTTTTGTGCTTGCCGACTTTATGAACTTGGCCCAGATATTAACGTTTTAAATATCGGACCATTTTCAAAACCAGGGCTTGAGCACTTGGACTTGGGCTATGTTAGTAATTTAGAAAATTGTGTTCCGTCCTGATGGGGCTTTAAAAAAAGCCTGAGCCGTAATTTTGAAAAAAGGGCCGGAATGATCAGCCACTTGGTTCCTGAATTACCCCCCCCCCCTCCCTCAAAAATAATAAAATGAAAATAGGGGCGCTGCATTTGTATGCCATTTTCACTCGTTTTGTAGAAAATGGAAATGAACACAACAGAAAAGGGCAGTCTATTGAGAATCAAACATTTTGAAACGACATTTGATACCCATTTTGTATCTTCCGATAATTCTTTGTTTAAAAAAGGTAAATTGATATCCCGTTAATGGTGCTTGAAGATTGTGACATTAATTACAGGGAAAAAAATCATGTCCGTGATTCTCGTAGGTTAGCGTAGCAGTGTAAATGTAAAACACTTCGTACTACTGATAGCCATCTTATACATATTTAATATCCAACAAAACCAGAACTTTTTTTATTTGAAATGTTAAAACATTTACAAGTATTATAAGGAAATATAGGTAATTAATTGTACATGTTTTTTAATTATGAAGTGTTAATCCGTACGACGTCTGTTTTATCTGGTTGCTTAAGTATTGCTTTTTGTGAAAGCCTAATGTAGTTTATTTGATGATAACGCTGGCAAGTTTACCTGATGGCCAATATTTTTGCTTTTGCACTCTTGTCTCGTATTGACCATTGACCATGTACATCCAAAGGGTTCTTGGTTGAACCCGTAAGTTTGAAATGAAAAAAAGAAAAGAAAAGGAAAACAAATTGTGTCTAGAGTGAGTTATTGGTTTGTCATGCGCAAACATGTAGGCAAGTGCAGCTAGAAAAAAGGTTCTTTGGAATGTTTTGAACTTGGTGTTTATCTTGGTTTTAGGAGCCCTGATGGGCAATCCGGAGCATTCTAAATGGTTTTATTTTTAAAATTTTGTGAAATTACAAATTAGTAAAACAAAAACTTTAAAAAAAACCAATTGTTTTTCACAAGGTTCTCCCCAGTATTTTGTTAAAACTGGGGGGCTTTCTGGACCCAAATATTTTTAAGTTTGGCCAAAGGACGCTGAATTGAAACGAGGTCTTTGGAATGTTTTCTACTTGGTTTTATATTGGTTTTCAGAGCCCTGATGGGCTATCTGGAGCATTCTAAATGGTGTTATCTTGATAATTTTTGTGAAATTAGTAAACAAAATAAAAAATATTAGATTTATATATATATGAATTTGTTTTGCGTATCAGCCGAAATGTGCGCATTTTGGTACGCAATTCGCGGGGAAAAAACCACGCTAGCTTGTGCATGGGGAGAACCCTGAATCGGATACTTTGCGCTCTGTCTGGCAGTGCATATTGGAAGCTATCAGCAGCGCTGACGAGAGAGAGAGACACACAACACAGAAACGTTCGCCAACATTAGCAGTGCACAACTCTATCCACTCCAAATTGTTTGCAAAACGTATTTCTATGAAGTGGAACGCGGCCCA
Organism: Pycnopodia helianthoides; assembly: GCA_032158295.1. Lineage (NCBI taxonomy): Eukaryota > Metazoa > Echinodermata > Asteroidea > Forcipulatida > Asteriidae > Pycnopodia > Pycnopodia helianthoides. The sequence continues at coordinate 15,981,092 of CM063251.1, forward strand.
GACTTTGAATGTGTTCATGAAAGGGCAGGGCAATCGTCTCCGGTGAAACGCCACTCTATGTGAGGAAAGGGCACCGTGGCAAGGGGCACTCTAGGCAACTGTGTTTTGGTTGGATGCCTTGACCTTTTGGGGTTAGACTGGCAACTTAGATCAAAACTGTTCAATCCCAATAGTCCATGTGACCTCTGTTTACTAAAAGCGTGACCTTGTACATTCCAGGGTGATGGAGGGTAGGTTCCCAACTGGACAGGCAGATCTGGGCCCAATTGCATAGAGCTGCTTAAGCTCAAAAAGTAGCTAAGCACAACAAAATTATGCCTACCAGAATAAGGTTACCAGCCGAACTGCCATATCACATGTACAACTTGTAACTGGTATCCTGCTCATTTCTGCTGAGCAACTGGTATCCTGCTCATTTCTGCTGAGCAAGCAAATGTTAAGCAATCTTTTCTGCTCAAGCAGCTCTATAAAATTGGGCCCTGGTATACAATCTTGAATGGACTTTTAGGAAAGGTTGGTGGGGGTTGGTGTTAGACCGGTTATGGCGTAGCTGCACTTTTTTCCCCCTCTCACCTCTTGTGCTGTCATAAAAAAAAACCTTGACCTGCCCGCAAAGCAGAGAAGTCACACCATGTTTGTCTATCACCATTAAGTCTTTTTCCTTCTTTACCCTTTGGTTTACCTGCTGGCAGATTTGATGATTATGACCAAGAAGATTCCATGGCAACTCCAGACCTTGATGAGCTACTGAGGGGTCTTCAGTTTGAGCCTGGTCAGGACATGGTGCTGAACTACAATTGAAGCCCCAGGTAATGAAGGATGCTGACTAGCGGCTTCCAGATAAAGGACGGCAGATAACAAGAGAGTATAGCACCGGTAAATATCCGCTAAGCTTAAGAATGGTGGACCAAGCAGAAACTGTAACTCAAAATCAAGAATTTGTCGTGGTTCTTGCTGGGGAAACTGTTATGTAACAAGACTACTAGTCGAAGCACACTAATATTACAGTCTGGCTTTGTATGGAAGCTGCATACACTAGACCAAGCATTGATGGAGTTAATGTATTAAATTGGCCCTCGCATGTTTGTATTGTTTTTGTCACAGTGAGAAGAGTAATAATATGGCCAATGACAAGTTTGTCCAGTTGCTAAACGTCAATGTTGAGGTTCAAAGAAGTTACTCTGGAATATATGATCGTGGTATAACAATAGAAAAATATTTTGCTGAAGTGAAGAACGACATTAATAGGCTTGCGGAGTAGCTGTGCTAATCGGTATGCTGTCTGTTATGTCGTCCGATTTTAAAGTGCTAAGAAAAATGTGTTTTTTTTTGTGTGAAATTCTCTTGCGGATAGTCATATTTTTGTATGATACTCCAGTTATTGGAAGAACCTACCCAGCAGTGAACGGGAAGTGAATCAAACTGCTTACAATGAGTTATTAACCGCATTGTTATTTTTTGAAATAATACATATATTCTTTGTGGTCAAATGAAGATAATCCAGAAATGGTCTCGATGGAATGATGCCATTCATTTCCCGACTTTTTCCTGATTTGGAGGTTTGATTTACAAGTCCTGCATTTGAATCTCCTTAGAAATTGTCAACGGAGGGGATTATCCTTAATTTCAGGGCCCGATTTCATAGAGCTGCTTAAGCAGAAAATATTGCTTAACAATGGTCTGCTAAGCAGAAATGAGCAGGATACCAGTCACAAATTATACATGTGGCATGCTAATTTGGCTGGTAAACTTTATTCTGGTAAGCATAATTTTGTCATGCCGTGCTCAGCTACTTTACTGGGCTCTTACTGGGCTCTGGACATAAGAGAAGTCCCATGGCCTGAAAGGGAAGAGGAACCCAAGGCCAGCTTCTCAGTTGGTCAGAATTTGTATGAAAATGTTCATCACACCCTGCAGCTTTTATAAGAACTTAGTTCTGAGGGAGACTTTAAAGGACACTAGGTGGCAGCAGACTTATCCTGATTAAAACACTCTATGATGCCACGGTACTGTTTTGAACAGTCTGTTTGTAAACAGATTTTGTGTGCTGCACCCCAAAATCAGTTAAAGATTTTCAAAAAATTTGTACTTCCCTATGGAGGCCTAGCCAATTAGCATGGAAAATGAAGAAAAAATACCTGGTTTGATTCTTTGAATTTTTTAAAATATTTTTATCAATGACCTCTCCTTTAAGAACTCCCATAGGGGTTGTAAATAAATCTCTTAGCCTTGGGCTAGTTAGCCACTCCTGGCTGTAATCAATCATGTCTTCAACAGGTGTCTTCCAGACCGCTTGACCGGTTGGAAATTGTTTTTATTGAGTCTAAAAGTTCTTCAGTGATATTTCAGACCATTTTGAAAGGGATTTTGTTCACCCCCCTCCGTAGAAAAAAAATGACATTCTAATTATAAAAGGTAGTGTTTGAAACAGCACAATGGTTGGTGTAAGTGTGTGAGTGTGTTCTGACATCATCACCGAGTCTAAATCAGGAAATATGCGCATGCTCAGAATTACGAAAGCAACGGAAATGTACCCGGTGTGTCCGACGCCACCTAGAGTTCCAAAACTTCCATCGTGTCAAACTTAATCTATTTAATCATAAAGTGCACAGCTATCCTATTTTTTAAATGTATTTTTTATAATGGTGATTTACGAATCACAAAATTGTATAGATCTATGTATTTTCAGAGGAATTTCTTCTTTTTTTTGGGGGGGGTGGGGTTAAAAAAATATGGGGATGGCTTTGAAGAAAGTATTATACTTTGTTTAATTTTTGCTCATTGTAAGCAAAATTGTGTTTAATGCTCTTGACATTGTTTCAAGAATGTATTGTGAAAGATTTTAAACGAGCGTTTCTTGAAGTTTTTGTTTAGTGTGTGTAACCCCCGACCAAAATATGGTCTTTGGGTTTGTTATGAAGTTAATAAGGTTGACGTGTTTCCACTTTTTATTTTAGGCTGTGTCTGAATCGATGGCTTTGACAGTGGTTACAAACTAAGAATGTACGGTTTGAGAGTCAAGAAATTGATGAAAAATGTTCGAGGAGCATAATAATACAAGCTCATGTGTCACCAAGTAGATATACTCCTAGTGAAACTTATCAAATACAGCCTGTAAGCCCAAAGACCGTACTTGGGTTATGAGTAACAGTTTCATAGTTTGTTCTTGAGCAATGCTTTTGTAAATTGGAAGTTTGTAGGGAAAATGAATGTAGACTTTGTTTTAAAAGAAAGTGCTTACCCCTCTAAGTTTATCTACTGACTATAATTGTTAATTTTTTTTTAACGCTAAGCAGACCTTTCAAAATTGTGAATAGTAGAGTCTTGTGCAAGGTAAACGATGTTTCTCCAGGCATATGTAGGAGTGTTTTTGCAAATGCAATGGCTGACACTTAAAGTGATGTCAAAATTGATTGTACAAAAAAAATAATAATAATAAAAAAAATAAATAAATAAATAACCCCGAACAAAAAACTGCTCAACCTTTTCAAATGAGTCCGAAAGGACTACATGTTGAGGGTGTACACCTAAAACACAGTTATATCTCTGTAGTTCAGAGTAGCAATGATTTGTAATGCACAATCGATTGTATATACATTGGGGCGTTATTGACAATGTACAATTTTAGTATTAGATGAAGTGTGCTTTTCTAGGAATAGGGTCGACCTGTAAACTACTCCAAATTCATCCCCTGGATTGACATGTTTGGCCTAAGATTGACATGTTTGGTCCATGCAAACTGTCGTCAGCTGTGAGCATAGTGCCCGGGCATGCCAAATCTTTACAGACTTGCAAGGATTTGGTTCCAAATTCTCAAAATATTTTGAGGGATTGATTTGGTTTTTCTGGGAATACGGTCGACCTTTAAACTCCTCCAAATTTTCCCCTGGTTTTTAGCCTAAGTTTGACACACGCGGTCCATGCAAACTGTCGTCAGCTGTGAGCATGGTGCCAAGGCGTGCCAAATCTTTACAGACTTGCAAGGATTTGGTGACGAGATTCCAAATTCTCAAAATATTTTGACGGATTGATTTGGGAAATGTGCATTGAATGATGTAATGCTAACGTCGGGGTGAGCGTTCAGATTGGTTTGCTCCTTCAACAGTGTTTGTGTCATGGACTCTCGGCCCTCTCTGCTTAAGTGCGTTCAAAATTCTGGGGGTTAGATCCCTATATGTTGATACAGCAACGTTACGGAAATTATTATCATGTATTCAGCCCTTTTCTGTATTCGGTTTTATTTTGAAATGGATCGCAAGCCAGTATTTTCGTTTCAGAGCTTCCGTCTTAACTCTCTTGGATTGGAAATTTGGAATCCACTTTTGTGCTGTGCATTTTTTGTGTGTGTAGTGTGTCCCGACCGAGCAGTCTAGGGCACCGAACTCGAGATCTGGTGGTAAAAAGAAGTCATCAGGGTGTGGGTTCGAATCCCGGTCATGGGCGCTTGCCTATTGGCCTCTTGCACCAACATCGCATGCAACCAAAAATCATGGAAAGCGTTTATATGCTGGGTTGCCTACAAAAGCGCACAGCATTGACAAACACACTGGGAAATTGACTCCCCCCAAAACGGCACAACCAAGATTATTGGGATGGTGACCTCAAGTGAATTAGGTCAATAGTTGCTTCTCTTTCACCCTGGAGTAATTGGGTACCTGTGAGGGCAGAGATGGTTCTTGTCATTAATTTAATACCTTGATGCAATACACACTTGGCAGCATAGCTGTATACTCATTCCCAGGAAGCTGAGATGATTAAAGGAATGAAATAACTGGCCAAATGACCGGGGGTAATAGTGTTCATGAACCACGACATAAAATGTCCATTATTATTATATTATATTGTTGTTATTTACTTTGTTTTGAGGTTATTACACTCCACTATAAATTCAGCTTAAACTGAAAGTTTTTAAAGTTGATCTTACCCCATTCGGGATACAGTTCTCCCAATAGGCATATCATTGGTCTCAGATCATGCCACAGCTCGCAACACTGTCAGACTTTGATTAGAAACTCAGTCAGTTAAACTATCTCAATTGGGATGTGTACTTTTAACCCAATGTAGACCCTGCATGCCCAAAGAGGATATCAGTAGTCCTCATTTGGGACATTGGTCCCATTTTGGGTAAGGTTGAAGGATATATATATTTTTTTGCCCTGGGCACATTTTCATGATAAGGGGCTTAAACTTGAATATTAACAACATTTATGAACAACATTAAATATAAACAACATTTTCAATATAACTATAAATACCGAAAAAACTATTTTGAAAAAGCTTCAAAAACTGCTGTTTACTAATGTGTGAATAAATATATTTTCTAAATCGTAGCACATAACTAAATACTATAAGCCCAGAACAAAATATTGAAAATTTACAAACTTGGCAATTGTAGAAAGTTGTTGAACAAGCCTTTTACTAGATGTGCTTAAAGAAAAAAATACATGTGCTCTAAGAATGTGTGTATTGGACTGAACTTGAAAACTCACAATCGGTGCTTTATCACCTAGCCTGTATAAACTCAAGGGAAGTGTACACGCTGGATTGCACGCTCAACAAAAGTCATTACAGCGTTGGGCAAGTAATAAACTAATCAAACAAATCCAAGTGTTTATTTATTATTATTATTTTTTACTTTGATGTAAATACTAACAGTTTTTGAGATATTGTATGGCAAAGGGGAGGTCTGCTTTTAAAAGAGTGAATTTTCCAAAGCCAAGCCTGTTCTGAAGAGGTATGTAAGTTACAAACTGGATAGTTAACAGAAACGTTGTTTATGATGGATTTTGGCTTGAGTTGTGCAAAAGTTTCTTGAGGGACCAGTGGTGGTCTAGATTGTTAAATGTTCTGAAACTGAAGCTTTGTGTAGCTGCTACTATTCTGCTAAGCAAGTCAAAGCAAAGAGTTATTGGGGCGCCAGTCTCAACTATGTTGATTACACAGCAGTTTGGATTGTTGCCAGTTTCAGCTTAGCAAGATAATTTTGTGCTGACCAACAATTGGGTGCTGACCAGGGTCCAATTTCATAAAAGCTGTTAGTCACTACATGCACATGTAGTCATTTTGGAACTGTGTGAACCATTGTAGCAAATATGCTACTTATGTATTTACATGCGTGGAAATAAAAGCATGACGTTATCACCCAATGAAGCATATATGCTACAGTTATTAATTTTAAAAATCAATAATTGATTTAAAAAAAAATGGGGGGTTATCAAGTATTTACCCCCATTGTCTAGGGAAAAAATAAAAATAAAAATTTTCCTTGACTGTTTTTTCCGTCTGGTACATAAAGGCTGTTGAGCAGAAGGAGTTCGAATCCCATCTACCCGCAGGACTTTGGAAGCACTGAGTTTACACTGCTTGTCCTTCATCTGTGTAGAAAAAATATTAATCTTTATCCCCTACTTCAAGTGACTTACTATCTATTAAAATAAACTGCTAAGAGCTGCTAATTAGGCAATAAATCTGCTTACAAGGCTAAATGAACTTGCATGGGTCCTTGTTCTGCTAATCAGTGTGTGTGAGCTTAGCAGACTTGGGAAAATTGCATCTATTACTACTGTCATCTACAAAAGTGTTGGAATCTACAACCTGAGTCTGCGACTTGACCTATAAGTAATCTTGGAAACAGACTTTTTCTACCATTTGAATTTATCAAAATAAACAAAAGGAACACAATTTATGATTATTTTTTTTTCAAAGTGCATTTACCTGTTCAAAAAACAGAAACTATACCTTTTTTTTTAATTGCTAGTTGTAACAAAAATTTAAGGAATCTTTTTACACTATAAATACCCTCCAATTATTTTACTCCCAAGTTCCTGAAACTTGTGGCTGATGTATTGAGTGATGAAGGCTGCTCTAATCTGTGTAAAGCTTGATTCGTAATTTCCAAAACTAAGGTGCTATCATTGAGTTAAATTCATTTGTAACAAAGGGCCAGGATGAGTTCTTTACCACTATGAGATTTATGTGTTTGTTGTTGTTGTTGTTTGTTGTTGTGAGAATTAAACAAAGAAATTTACTAATTAAATCGATAATATTTTTGGTTTATGTTTAAAAAGGCTCAGCGCCAGAATGTGTATCCAGATCCTTAACAACTTTCATGAGACATTTTCACTGGGGCTGTGTGAGAACAAAGATGGAGTTAACTGTAGCAGATTGATTTCTTTTTAATCAAACTTAAGTTCACTGCCTTCTGAGGATTTAGATAGAAATTGACCTTGTTTTCATTATCGTGTGCAGCTTCAAATCTTGTTGTCTATTAATAAGTTGAACTGTCATTAACCTGGTTAGACCAGTTTTAAAAGCAGCTGTTATATTTGACCACTTTGTATTACCTGTATTACATGATCAATGGCCCAATGTCATAGAGCTGCTTAAGCAAAACAAATTTCTGCTGAGCAAAAATTTCTGCTAAGCAAATATAAGCTGGATACCTGTCAAAGACGGTACATGTGCCATTGTATTTTGGCTGGTAACCTTAATCTGGTAAGCATGATTTGTTGTGCTATAGAGCTGCTTAAGCAGAAACTTTTTCGTAAACAAATTTTGCTAAGCAAAAATAAGAGACAACAGTCAATAATGGTACATATTAAATGGCGTATTGACCGGTGACCTATTTCTGGTAAGCTCATTTGTGCTTAGGTATTTTTTGTGCTTAACCCTTTAGAGACCATATTTTTCTGTATATTGCTAACCTTGTTGATTTTTTGCACTGTTTTTATCAGGAGAAATGTCAGGAAGATAATTAAGAAACAGATATACATGGTGAAACATTGGGAACTGTCGATTCCATCTGTTACCTTTTCTTTAACCCTCTTGTTCGAGTAAAAGTAGGTCACTTTTTGTAGCCGTTTGCAGTCGCTATGGGCATTTTGGTACGAGCCGCTTGTGGCCGCTATGGTCTCTAAAGGGTTAAGAAGCTCTATGAAATTGGGCCTGGTGTTTCTGTTATGGTGTCGCTGTTATAGTGATAGGACCAGCATGCACCTCATTCCACAGCTAACGCGCGCCTACAAAAATATTTGCGAAATATTCCATTGCAGAAGCCTTCTGCTGATCATTAATTTTTGTCAGTGTTTTTGATAATAATATGGTATAGTTTCGCATAAGAAACTGTAGCGCTTCCACGTCTTATTGATGAAAGTGTTTTTGTAAAGTAAGATTATTTGTGGAAAGGGAAGGTTTATCATTTGGGAAGGTATAGACCTCTCTATTGTTAACGTCACAGCTCGAGTCTTTGCCAACCAAGGGTGGGAAAACTATGGGAAGCCATCAATGAAAAACAAAAAACAGATAGACACGGTTTGTAACAATGCTACACAACTATTCAAAACTATTGTTGAATTTGTTGGAAACAAAGGGAGTAACCATGGGATGTATTTGTTTTAAACAGAAGTGTTGAATTTTTGTCATATTATCTGTTAACACATTTGAATGTTTTGCTAAACATTCGGCCATCTAGGCCAACCAGCAGGGGTTGTTTATCAACAATGGAAAGGTTTGTAGCAGTCGGTCATGCCGGTCATGTGAACGTTAAGGAAATGATTCAAGAGGTGGTATTCTAACATTGCTGTATCAATGAAGCTACCTGGGCCCAAATGCGTTAAGCCTGTAAGTGCAATATAATGCTTAGCACTAAAAGATTCTGCTTAGCAGAAATGGGCTACCAGCCGAATACCGTACAGTTAACACTGCTGCAACTGCTACCCCACTCATTTCCTGCTTAGCAAAAAAAGAATTGCCATCATTCTGCTGATGAACAGCGTTTATGAAATTGAGCCCTGCACTGATTGGTTTTGCTCTTAGAAAATATTGACTGGAGGTGTGTGAAGGGGAACCCATGTCACCGTAGGTCGCCATCTTTAAAAAAAATCACAAATATTTAAATAGCAGGCATGCAACTTTTCCTCCGATCAGCTGATTTCCTCTTTTTTTATTCTCAGTTTTTACCATTCAAAATTGAAAAATACTGTACAAAATCATTGAAATTTTGTAATTTCCTCTTTTTTTTGTGAAGTTACAGTTGCATGCCTGAAATAGGAAAGAAAAGAAAAAAGTTGTCCTCATAGTGTGGCATGAGTTTTGACAAAGATCTTGCTTTTTCTTGTGGCTGATCTGGATAGAATAGGTGGCATGTTAAAATCTATGCCACACTAGTGGGGCAAGCAGTTCATAGTGTTACATAATGATAGAACTTCCCTTTGTAAGAGTTGTGATGTCTTTAAGTTTTTGATAATGCGCTTCCTTATATTTCAGCCCCCTCCGCCCACCTTGGGCTTGGGTCGCATGGCAATGCTTACCAGGGAATTCTGTGCTTACACTCCATAGAGTATTGTGCTTTCCATAAGCGCAGCATTCTGTGGTGAGCCAATGCCATGAAAAATGGCCCAATGCTACATCATTAGAGGGGCTATGTCGTCATGATCAATTAAGCAGCGCCTGTGGCAGTACATGGAATGCTCCGTATTTTTGACTGCGTGAGGGCGCTCTCAAAAACATTTTTATCACTTCCGGGGGTATAACTTAAGCGATTATCGTCTGCTCAGCTAGCTGTGTACAGTTCTGTCACGTCTGTGCGCGATAGTTTCTAGTTGCTTCTAGAATCTAAGGTGGATTAATAACGACTCCTTTAAAGGTCTTATTGTCTGTGATGGATATGATGTCTGGTAGTAATGTGTTTCAGTCCTTAAGGAGGAACTATTTGAAGCAGTTTTTGTTTGCGGAGAACAGTTGTTTCTATAAAGAGGAAAGGATGAGCCACGCTTAATTGCCAGTTCTGATATTGTAAGATTAGATGCAGGGCTCTTTATTTCTTGAAAGGAGCCGTTATTAATCCACCTTAGATTCTAGAAGCAACTAGAAACTATCGCGCACAGAAGTGACAGAACGCTGATGTTAAAACTGTACACAGCTAGCTGAGCAGACGGTAATAGCCTAAGTTATACTCCCGGAAGTGATACAAATGTTTCTGAGAGCGCCCTCACGGGTCAAAAATATGGCGCATTATGAACTCACCCATTTACAGCATGCACAAGCCCTCCTCCTGTATCATATCTATGGAGAGCTGGCGCTTGGTAATGTTGGTGAGAGTTCATAATTCTATGTACAGCCACAGGCCTGCTTAGATCATGATGACACAGCCCCTTTAATGATAATTTTTTTTATGCTGTTACTCTCAATTTTTTGAATGAAAATTTGCTCAGAAAGGATCATGCTATTGTACACAATGTAGTTAAAGTTGCTTCAGATGTTAGAACATACTTGACATGAAGCTGTTAATGTAGTTGTATTTTTGTAACATTTTGTTGATATCGTTGTCAGGGGGATGTGAGTGGGGAAGGGGCCTGGTATTTCTTGGAGAAGAGGGGGCTTGAAATTCAGTTGGGTCCTGAAGGTTTTCTCTACGTTGGGTCTCCTGAAAATATTTTCACAGACGCAATGTTTTTTTTCCAGGGAAGTGCCCTAGGGAAGTCGACCTTTCTCCTTGATTATCTCTGGGCCTCAAGGTCATAGATGTTGGGGTTGGGGGTTGGTGCTGCCGGGGTAGGGGGGAGTATTATCATTTGTCAAAGTACTAAGGTTAATGTTAAGATTGGTTGTCATTATCGCCATTGTGATTTATATTGTGGTGACACATTTTGCTTTGCATTTAAAGATCAATTCATTGTCTTACTCATCTGAAGATGAATCAACATTGGACGGATGGACGGATGGGGAGGGGGATAAGGGAAGGGGGGGATCTGGCGGCTGATTCCATTGTTTTGGTAACATAATGAAATGTAGAGTAATATGATCGATCAATATCTGTCATTCAGCGTAAGCTCCGAGTATAATTTTGTGTAATGATCATTAGAGAACACCAAGCTGCCGGCCTTCTATTTCGATGAGGTTTGACAATAGTTATTCAGAGTTTTTTCTGTGCACATGCTCTCAGAAAATGTTAAAACGGGACTGTTGTCAGACAAGAGTGATTGATTTGAATAGGAGAACATATAACCCGGAGTGATTTTCCATCTCCCAACAAACTGCACAACAGCATGAATCTAAATATTGCCTATGGCAGGGTTGCCTTTGTACACAACTGTCCCAATTGATCCTTTAAACTGGTTGGCAATTCTTCTCCAATTGAGAGATGATGTTGTCCCCTACTTGGGCAACTCCTCGAATTTCAGATTGACACATTCTGCTGTTCTGTACAAGATTTTAATGTAAACTTGTGATATGTATGAGCCATTTTTGTAAAAAAACGGGCGTGTAGACAAAAATAAAGTTGCAGCATTTTGTCGGCTCAGTGCTGAAATGTAGTTAATTGCAATTTCATATCGGTAATGATCAAAAGGGCGTTAAATGAAAAATGTGTATAAATTTGAAAAAAAATTAATCAAAATAAAAAATAAAAAAAGTTCTTGGAAAAAGATTTTTCAATTTTTGTTTTGCATAAATTACTTTGGAGGCCACTCTTGATCAATAAACTCCATTTACCAGGAGCTATAATTTTTTTATATAAAATCCATACAAACTGCACTAACGACCTTATAAGTCTGGGTAGACTTTCTTCCTCTTCATCTCCCCCCTTTCCGCCCACCCTGAATCGGGCTTCCCTTTTGAAACGTGGTTCCAAATGCTTCCTCTTTGTTTTTCAATTGAGATCTTTTTTATTTGCACCTTGATAGCACTGGCTCTGAAAGACTGTACAAGGTGCCAAATTTACATTCCCATTTTAAGTTTCCTGCTCAAGTCAAAATGTAAAAACTTTTTGTACATGTATAGCTTGATTATTACTGATACTTTGTCGGCATATCACACTGACTTACAGGGTCGTTGTTTTTCAAACCTCTTTCTTCTTATGTTTGCTGGGGATGCTTGGTGGCAGCAGGTGGGATGCCATTTTTCTCAGTGTGGGAATGTGTGCTCAGTACTATGTAAACAATGGAAACTTACTTGGTGTGTCTGCTTGCCCTTGCATCCATGCCATCAGCCAAACTATAATCCTAATAGGCTGAGGTGATGAAAACCTTTGCATGTCTAAAACATCAGTCGTACTGTGGATTGGGCTATAGACCCTTAATTCTCAGATGACATTACTATTTTATCAATCGCCTTGCAGGAGTACCCGAATGTGCACGTCATGCACACACTGGACTAGAACTGCACGAACATGTACTGTGATACGCTGTGCTGGATGGCACCATATTCCAGTAGTACTCCAGCATGGCAGGCCTCCTGCGTTGCTATAGACCTTACGCACATGGAGAAGGACCTGCTAAGAGATCAAAAGAAGGCTGTTTCATTGGCCAATACTGTGCGCGCACAAATCTATGCGTTTCCATCATTTCATCATCGGTTTACCTCTAAGATGGTTGCTGGATGACGTCAATTCATAGAAATCTAATGTCAGTGAGAAAGGTATATAGGTGTGTGCGAATCTGTGGCAGTTTTAAAAACAAAATCTTAAATTTGCAATCTGACATTGCGCCTTTTATAAAAGTTGATTTTGTCTTCATTGTGCTATCTTCCATTTACTTTGAGATCTATTTTATCACTCGATGTTTGCTTAATGATTAAAGTATGCTTGAATAAAATGTTAGCAGTATTGTGTAATAACCTTGCTTAAGAGTTTTGTCCTTGATTTATACCACCTGTTCAAACCATGGAATTGTATAAAGCATAAAGCCACTAATTTCTTCCTCAATAATCTTAAATTTAATCACATGCTCCCAAGTTCTTTAGAGAGTGAGAAAAACTGTAAATATTTTTCCAACTTTTTTTTATTGCATGGCAATACCTTGTGGAAACTCACCGAAAGGAATTTGATGATGAAGACGAAGGTGGTGTGTTGTTGCCATGGCTGTCTAGCGCACCAAACCCAAGTCAACAAGTTCTGGTGGCTAAGTTGCCACTAGAATAAGGGTTGAATACTGGTTGTGACACTTGTGTCCTTGAGCAAGACAGTTATTGTTTCTCTTCACCCAGGAATAAATGGGTAGCGAGGGAAGAGATTGTCGATATGAATGATTAGCAACCTGTGGCCCCATTCGGCTGCCGGTGCTGCATACTCCTGAGGAGTTGAAACGATTTCAAGAATGCTTTAGGTCCAATGAACAGTGGTAGTAATACAGCAAGGTACTTTATAGAGGGGCCCACTTAGCTTGAAAAAGTACGAAATAATTATTATTCATAACAAACCGTGTCATAAAGAAGGACTTTTGAGGCTCAGGAAACGTATTGTTCAACTGTCTGTTTTTTTTTTTTTTTTTTTTTTTCCCTCGGAGCTATTTCAATCATGCAATGGAATTAATGATAAAGGCAATGGAATTAACTAGTCTTGGTTACAGACTCTTGTGTTTGCTTACCACATAGTTAATTCCGACAAAAGAGGGCGCTGTTTATTGGTACAGCTTCCTCTGTCCAGGGTGATTATCTTGCTTTTTGATTACTCATTGTGTAATTTACAATACCCAACTCACTTATTATCGTACACATGCCTATTATGTCTGCCATTTTTTAGAGTAAAAAATGCATCCAAAGGAATGACCCCCAAAATGGTGGATGGTAGGTAGAGGGTATGGTATGGGGATAGGTAAGATGGATGTCTAGTTCTACCTCCATGGTGGGGTCATTTACATACTACATAATAAGGAAGGAGAAGTGGGGGATGGAGATGAAGGGCTGAGCTGGCATAACCTTTGTCAATTTTGACCATCACCCATGCAATAATGATACACTGTATTATTCATTTGTACAATAGGCCATTCATGAGTTAGATTTGAATAATATCTGGTATATAAAGCCAAGTAAAAAAGAATACCAGTTGATATAGTACAGGTTTTTTCAAAAAGAGGAGGATGAGGGCGTTTTTATTTTTTATTTCTTTCGAAGGCAAGCATTTTAATTCAAACTGGCCACCAATTCTTCAGTTTAAAGGTATTGTACACTTTTGGTAACAGCTCAAAATCAGTGTCCACATTTTGTGTGATTAAACATATGCATGAACAAACTAACCTGTGAAAGTTTGAGCTACATTGGTCATCGAGGTCACGAGAAAATAGTGAAAAGAGATCTTATGTGTTTTCTGTTTTTTCAAATTATCGCGCGCGATAATTACTATTGTTTTACTCGTTTCTCAGAAACAATAGCATTTTAGGCAGGAATATTTTAAGGAACCCTTTCTACCATTACTTACTTTAAATCATGTAAGTTATGTGTGAATCTGTGAACATTGTGTTTTTCGATCTTACCAATAGTGTACAGGGCCTTTAACGTCACCACTTATTTTCTGTAGTTACAAGTTCTAAAAGATTGGTAAGTTTAATGAAAAATACACAGAAAGTGTGTCTTTTTGAAGAAAAAAAATAAAAACATAAAAAATAATAATAAAAAGGATGCGGCCTCAAAACAAGATGAGGGAGGGGACGATCAACTGGTATTTTTATTTTATTTGGCCTAATGACAATTGCTAAAAACCACAAAATAGGCCTACCGGTTGAATTTGAATTCCTCAGACTACTGAGACAGTATAATTGTCAAATCGTTGGGGCAAGCTTTTGTTTAGCAACCTCCAGGTACCATTGTGACATATACACATTCATTCGAAATTATTTAATTAGTGTTTGCCCTCTCTTACGTATGCTTATACGTCTCTTGTCATATGTCATAGTTAACTGTCTCTATATAGTCTGAGGAATTCAAATTCATAAGGACTCCAATGGAAATAAGTCTAAGTTATTGGCTTTTTTGGGCTATCCTTGGATAATTTTGTGCTGTATTTTACTTGTGTTCTGTTTTGGTTAATATTATTTCCTTGTCTTTTCTCCTGTTGTTGTGTACATGTATGTACGGTATTTTTGGCATGTTCTTGCTGTATTTTTATCCGAATAAATTCAATCAATCAATCAATCAATCAATCAAATGTAAGCAGTAACTTGTGACTGAAACAGTCATTGTATCCGGCGTTATTTAAATCTAACTCACAAATAGCTTATTGACTACTTGCACATTAATTTTGACTGACAAGCACCCCGCCCACAAATTGTGGTATTGCCTGCACAAGTATATAGTCTTGGTTTGTAGACTCTTATAATTGTTACAACTGAACCAATTCCAACAAAGAGGGTGCTATTTCAAAGTACCAGTACATTTTTTTCCTCTGTGTGGTTGCTGGACCATGACCAGGGAATGTTTACTCATTATTTGCAGGGATGTATAAATGTGCAGGTGCCATTATATGTTGTCATTCAATTGAGGCATGGATGCTTGAGGGTAGGTGTTTTTAAATACAGATCTGATAACAAGAGGTGGTAGAGGAAAAGGGGCAGGTGTTACTTTTATAGGGAGGGGGGTGGAGGCAGGGATCTGGGGGTGGGTGATATTGTAACAAATTTACATTTTAATAAATATCCCATTTACATATTAATTAGTTATCACTCAAGTGCATGTGGGATACGGAAGAATATATTTTTTTCTGCGTCCCATATCCAACGAGGTCAAAGGTTGAGTTGGATACATATTTATTGATATTATTATATATATATATTTATGTCCTTTTTTTCTCCGGGGAGGGGAGTGTGGCTGGTGTTGCATGGGCTTGGGGTTTTTATCCCCCACTGTCAACAGTTTTGGATGGTTCATTCCTTTCTTGCTGTGTATGGCTGGTCGCTGGGGTGTCTATTCTTGTGACCCACCCCCCTCTTAATTGTTGCATTAACTTGTGCAATATTGTATTTATTTATTTTTAGTAATTTATTTTTGCTATTGTTTATTTTCCTGTTGTTATTATTACCTTCTATACACAAAATTAATCTTTATTTATATATTTTTTTGTAATAGTACCGGTATGTATTTGCTTTTGCTGTCCCTCGCCCATCTTGGGGTATATTGTCTTGTATTTTGTTATGTACTGTTTCTATGGACTATGGCAAATAAAATAATAATAATAATAAAAATAATAACATATGGGATGCAGTACAATTGCTATATTTTTCTAGATTCCACGACAAGCGTTTTTTTAACGAATTTATCTTCAACTTTGAGAATGTACATGTACTGTACTGGACATCTGTCACTATTAATTCGTTTGATTCCTGTTTATTATTCATTTGGCACTAATGAATATTCATCCACCCTTCTATACATTTGACCCTGGTTACTATTCACACCCCTGCTTAATTTTTCAAACTCCTGGTTGTTTAAAAAAAAAATGGTCTGTTTGAAATTCCTCAGGCTTCAACTTCAACGTTAGCCAAGCAGATAAAATTGAGTGTAGACACAGTGGGGCATAATGTGCCACTGCAAAAAGATCTGCACTCTGAGAGGATGCTGGAGGAAGACATTTTTTTTTTCGCGCACAAGGCAAAATGAAAACAAAAACATGTTTTGTGTCCTGCTCTTTGAAAACATTAAGGAGGGTTTTTTTTTTTTTTTTTTTTTTTAACGGCCACCCGACTCATTTTTCAAGACAACGGCCATGTAGGCTACATTTTTGTATAAATTTAGCAATTCTTCCCTTTACATACCTGGAAAATACAAGAATAATTTTAAATTACATATACAAGTCCCTCTTTTGCGTGTTTGATTGCAGAATAGAATAGCGTAACAACAAAAATGGCGTCACTGCTGCTCGTAGCTGCTTTGCTGGTCAGCGTTGCGGTTGTCATCCTAAACCTCATGGACCGAATCTACAAAGACGTCACCGGCAAGTACATCCTGGTCACCGGCTGCGATTCAGGGTTCGGTAACCGCCTGGCACTGTACCTTGGACTGAAGAGAGGCTGTCATGTCATTGCGGCATGTCTGACCAATGCCGGGATGGAAGCTTTAATGAGGGAAGCCCCAAGAGGGACTGTCACTGGGATCGTCATGGATGTTACAAACACTGAGAGCATACGCGTGGCTCGTGATAAAGTGGCAATGATTGTGAATGGCAAAGGTAAGTGTCAAGCATAACTGTTCAGTACCAGAGTTCTGGATTAAAGGGGCTGTGTCGTCATGATCAAAGCAGTCCTTTGGCTGTACATGGAATTACGAACTCTAACCCAGTTACAGCACGCGTCTGCGCTCTCCATAGTTTGATACTGAGGGAAGAGGCGCGCGTATGCAGTAACTGGGTGAGAGTTCATAACTCTATGTACAGCCACAGGCCTGCTTTGATCATGATGACACAGCCCCTGTAAGAATATATCCAAGTTTGATTTTCCCATTTGTTCAAATCGAGACTTTGGATTAGGTAAACTCACAAGATTAAAATGATTTCGTTCAATTTGTTTTCAACTTCTTTTTGTGAAAGAGTTAAATAACCAGAAAAGCCTATCAAAACCTATACCACATTAGGTCAGCCTAATGTACTCAATGTGAAATTGTCTTACTTTTTTCCAAGGGCCAAATACCATGCCGGTTATCATGGGAGTACGCAGATTAATATTATGGTTAATTATTTTCTTCATGCTTATAAATATGTCTTTCAGGGCCATCATATATAACTGCCCTGTGTGCCATGACAGGATTTAGAGTGCCTTTAATTTACTGATGCATCACCAGAGTTTTACATCGTATATAGCGTGCCGTGGCCGAGCGGTTTAGAGCATCGGACTCGAGTTCTGGTGGCTGAGTCAACAGGGTGTGGGTTCGAATCCCGGTCATGACACTTGGTGTCCCTGAGCAAGACGATTAACTATAAATGCTTGTCATCACCCAGGGGTAAATGAGTACCTGTGAGGGCAGGGACGGTTCTTGTGATTGATTTAGCTTTATATAGTGCGCTACATATTTGGCAGCACAGGCTGTATACTCCCGAAGGGAGCTGAGATGGTTTAAGGAATGAAATAAATGGCCCAGTGATAATAAATGGCCCGGTAATAATGTTGAAGCGCCATGAGCGTCACTGAGTGATGGATTTGAGCGCTATATAAGAAGCCACTATTATTATTATTATTATTATGTCAATCATTGTCTTTTTTCTTAGGTTTGTGGGGCCTTGTTAACAATGCCGGTATCCCAGGCATCCCGGCCCCCTATCACTGGCTCCAGAAGCGAGAAATACAGCGAATACTGGACGTTAACCTGATGGGGACCATTGAAGTGACAAATGAATTTTTCCCCCTGATACGACGTGCTAGAGGGCGCATCGTCAACGTCTCTAGTGCGACGGCCGTCTTGCCAGGGGCCATAGGGGGATACAGTATCTCTAAGATTGGGGTGGAGGCTTTCTCAGACGCTTTACGGTGAGTGTGAGGGACAAGGAAGATGAGAAGAGAAAAGGCAGAGGGGAAATTCATCTCCTAATTATTGCTTGACTCAAGGGGGGGGTTTCTTTAATATAAGATTGCCAAAAATGATTCTTGACATAAAGATTTTGTATAATCTTTGTTTGTATGTTCTGCAGTGTAAGTTGCAGGGCATTTGGTGTTACTGTTCACATCCTTGAGCCTGGCTTCTTCCAGACCAATCTTACAGCGAAGGATTCTGTAGTGAAGGGAGTGACTGATGCATGGAACAGGCTACCCCAAGAAGAGAAGGACGTGTATGGTAAAAAGTATCTCTGTGAAAGTAAGTGTCAAATGTTGTTTTGCAGTGCAAGATTGAAGCTTAAAAAAGAAAAAAACCTATCTCACATTTTTTTCTCAAGCTGTTTGTACCTGCTTAGTTTGTGTTGCTTTTAGCCTGAACTGCTTTTGCCATGAATGAATTGCTTTATTTTAATCATGATCTTTATGAATTTGTCATTATCTCTGATCTAGGTTATGCTCCCTGTGTCGGCGTATTGTAACGTCCCCTTGTGTGTCTGCTCTTTAGGTGTTTGCTTGTTTGTTTGGCTTTTTGTTACAAGCTTCTGTTGATCAAAACAGCAGCCCATAATCTATGTATTACATTGCTCATGCTTAATGTCGCTTCATCTTTGTTTTGTTCACCCCTTAATTACAAGTATTTGTTGTCATTGGAGTATGTAAATAAATTAGTATCTGAATCAAGCACCCTCGTTGTGGCCGAGCGGTCTGGTGCCTCAGATTGAATCTCTGGTGTGGGTTCGAATCCTGGCGGTGACACAACAGTTGTGTCCTTGAGTACGACACTTAAACTAAAAATGCTTCTCTTCACCGAGGAGTACGGGCACCTGTGAGGGCAGAGATGGTTCTTGTGATTTTTGTTTGCTTGGCGTACAAGGCTGTAAACTCCCCAGGGAGTTGAGACGGTCTAAGATAATGCAGTGACCAGATAATAGCGTTGGAGTGCCATGAGCGGATTTGAGCGCTTAACAAGAAGCCACTATAGATAGTTCCCAGTAGACGCCATCTTTACGGGCAAGTTGCATTTTGGCTTGCAGGTGCGTCAACGCTCAACTTATTAACGCAGCCGCGTTGTTCACTGACCAATCCTGCAACGAGTTTCGTGAAATGCGCTCGTGTTGCACGCCGTTCTCACACGAAACGCACGACTGTTTGTTCTAAACTGCTTGCAAAGAGGGCCGATTTACGTCATACTGCAACCTATCTATTGCTAATATTTTCATTTTACAGTGATATTTAATCATGTTACTTGCCTTTTAAATGTTTTCTTATGTATTATGGCTGGTAGTTACTTCAATTTAAAAGTTATATATGCACATTTTATATTCTGTATAAGCCTGTTGCCCTCACTCTTTTATACCACAGTATTTGTTGTATTGTTTTAAATTCTCGTTGTCTATTGTTTTATATGCCCTATACTTATATTTATTCTCCTTGTACACAGGGAAAACAAGTTCCATGTTTTTTTCCATGAAAATAACTATAGTGAACCTTGAATTTTTGTTTATATTGTATCACTAGAAGAAAACTTGAATGAGTTTGGCAAAAACAAAAAAAACAGAATAAAATTAAATAAATAAAAAAGCATCCGTAATATTTGACTGACCTGAGTCATCTCATTCTCTTTTGTCTTAGAATTTTTGAAGATTCAGATGGTCCTGGACAGATGCTCTCCGAACCTCGAACTAGTCACTGATGCCATGGAGCACGCCCTCTGCGCCCGCTGGCCCTGGCGACGCTACATGCCTGGAAATGACATCAAGTTTATCTTCAAGCCTCTGTCTATGATACCTCCATGGATAACGGACTTCATCCTTTACTGGAACGAGGCTGAGCCTGTAGGTCATTGTTAAAAGTTCTATCAAGAGAAAAAGGGTTTTCCAGTGAACCAATCAGCCAAAAAGAGAGAACATTTTAGTTTGATAGCTATGAAGCAGGACACTTGGGAATCTTTGGGGTTGCAGGTTGGGTCACTTGTAGTACAGCGAATCAATTTCTACTGTTTTATCTTTTCACTGTTGCTTAGTATTGCTACGGTTGTGAGGTCCAAAGTTCTTTGCTTGCCTAAATTTTATATTATTCATTTTAGTCATCAGCAACTTTTTTGTACGATGCTTTTTGTCCTATCTACAGTGTCTAGCTCCACTGTTTTTGATTTCCTTTTTTGTTGTTGTTTGTTTGTTTAGGGATTATAGGTTTGATCCCTTTTCAGGTTTTTTCCTTTTAACAAATTTTTTGGGGTATTTATTAATATTGCGAGCACGTCAATTTTAGTCTTTTTGACTTCTGTCGTGTAATTTTTGAATTGAATAATAAACCTAAGTGAATGAATGACCGTTATTGCTCCGTCCTTCGGATGGGACGTAAAAGCGTAGGAAGGAGAGAACCCAGTAGAGTCGTCACTAAGAGAAGGGGTTTGTTGTGGGAATTAATCAAAGAAATGTGCATACTTAAATCAATAATATTTGATTTATGTTTAAAAATGCTCAGCGCCTGAATGTGTCTCCAGATCCTTAACAGCTTCATGAGACATTTACACTGTATGAAAACCAAGATGGAGTTAACTGTAGCGGATTTATTTCTTTTGAATCAAACTAAAAGTACACTGCCTTTTGAGGATTAGATAGAAATTGACCTTGTTTTTATTAACATTAACGTGTGCAGCTTCAAAGAGGGTTGAACCTGTTTAAATTATGCTAATTATGTAAATTGTTGTTGTCTATTATTAAGTTGAACTGTCATTAACCTGGTTAGACCAGTTGAAAGCAGCTGTTATATTTGATCACTTTGTATTTCATGTATTACAGGATCAATGTGAACTAATCAGCCAAAAAGAGAAAATTATAGTTTGATAGCTTTTAAGCAGGAACACTTGACCGTTATTGCTGCGTCCTTCGGATGGGACGTAAAATCGTGGGAAAAGAACCCAGTTACACTTATCACTAAGAGGAGGGGTTTGCCCCGGTGTTTCTGGCAGTGGCTGCTGAATGCGCCGCAGCACCTTGTAAACCTTTACAAAGTGGGTCCCACAAATTCAAAATATATTTAAAAAAACTGTCAGGAAAAATAATAACAAGTGCCTTGAGTTGCCCTTAGATAAAGTGTTAAACTGGTTATTACAGTTACACTTTTTCAAATTAACAACTAACCTCTCTTCAATTGTACAGAATATTTATCAATAAAATGCAGATTCTGATGTAATCAATTACTTACAGCTTCTTTCTTAGTGTCTTTGTATGCAAGTCAAATGATTTATCCTTGGCGCGTTTAGGTGACCTTGGTAAGAAACGTGTTTGAGCTTTGGTCATTGGTTAAGCGTTTTCAAAAAATTAGTTGTGCAGCAATTGTAACCAAGCTATTGGCTCTGCTGGACCTGATTTCAAGATGGCTGTGTTTTATAAATAAAAAATTATTGAATTTGCAATCCTACAATATAGGTCACATAAAAATTGTGCATGTACACAACCATTCGTTAATAATATCGATTCGTTACTACCCTGCCCTTCCCCTACTCCTACCCATAACCCTACCACTACCCATAATTGTAGGCCTTGACGAATGTTGTATAATAATGTGACAAACTGAATACTAAAAAAACATGGCTTTGTATTTAATGTGTCGGTGACAAAACATGTACGGATGTGTGTATGGTTTGTGTCATATAGTCTAACACCACTTAGCTTAACAAGTTAGTTTGGTTACACATTGTGTGGTCAAATGTATTGGTCTGTCATATCACCATGCTATATACATGAAGTGGCATGAATGAATCCACTTTCATTATTCCAAGATGGCTGCCATCATCAAACTTGTGGCGGGAACCAGCGCCACCCGAGTTTCCTTGGTTTTGTAGATGTTCCATTTCGGATTAATTCATTCTTTATAACAATGTTTGATTAATACTCTTCATCTGTAATTCTGGTAACTATTGAGTCATTCAAATTCTGGACGAAGAAGGAGAAACACCGTTTGACATTTTAGCCTGTCTTCTTGTATTTTCAGACATAAACGTTATCCCAGCAACAAATATACGCTAGAGCATCAACTTTACTGTGGCGTGTCTTGGCCAAGCGGATAAGGGCACCAGATTCAAGCTCTGGTGTTTCTGTTCAGCAGAGTGTGGGTTCGAGTCCCGGTCGTGACACTTGCGTCCTTAAGCAAGACACTTAACCATTATTGCTGCGTCCTTCGGATGGGACGTAAAGCCGTAGGTCCCATGTGTTGTGTAATGCACGTAAAAGAACCCAGTGCAATTATCAAAAAGAGAAGAGGTTTGCCCCAGTGTTCCTGGTGTGATTGGCAGCATATTGCGCCGCAGCACCTTTTAAACAATTACATGGTGCTATGTAAAGGAATAGGTCTAATACAAAAACGTAGCTCAACAATACCTTGCAGGAAAATACTGAATGTTGAAGCCCCTTCAATGGTCACATTTGTATACCAACAAACAGTACTGATGGGTGCAAAACATTCTGTATGAAGTATTTTCTCTGATCCAGACATTTGTCAACAAGCACAGTATTTTTTCTTCATTATTTTTATTTGGTCCATAAATTAATTTAGTAAACAAGTTAAAGCTAAACATTTCATCACAACAAATAATACTTCACATTAATAATCATGTACAGACAGTGAGATAAATCAGTTACGATTTCTCTTACAAACAGGTTTATCAGGCACAAGAGTACTTTCTAGTATTAAACTGGTCTTGGAATGCTGTCAACAGTGAAATAGCAGTGTTTAAAGGTACTGTACACTTTTGGTAACAGCTCAAAATCAGTGTCCATATTTTGTGTGATTAAACATAAGCATGAACAAACAAACCTGTGAAAGTTTGAGCTCAATTGGTCATCGAGGTCACGAGAAAATAGTGAAAAGAGATCTTATGTGTTTTCTGTTTTTTCAAATTATCGCGCGCGATAATTACTATTGTTTTACTCGTTTCTCAGAAACGATAGCATTTTAGGCAGAAATATTTGAAGGAACCCTTTCTACCAGTACTTACTTTAAATCATGTCAGTTATGTGTGAATCTGTGAACATTGTGTTTTTCAATCTTACCAATAGTGTACAGGGCCTTTAATGGGAGAAGTATTGAAGGGGGACTGTTGTTATGATCATAGCAGGCCTTTGGCTGTACATGGAATGATCAACTCTAACCCAGTGTTACTGCACGCTCGAGTTGGCCATCACATCACAGTATAATAATGATAATGCCCTTTTGTGACAGGACGGCGTGCCGAGAAACTGGGTTAGAAATAAAAATTCTACGTACAGCTGGAGGCCTGCTGTGACCATGACGGCAGTTCCCCCATAACTTTTACAACAAATGTAAGGTGGGGGGAATTATAATTAATGCAGTGAAACAATGCAATGGTAGATTAATTTCATACAATTTAAAAAAAACTTGTAGAGTCCGGTTACCGGCTAAAACTCTATATAATGTACAGTTTGTGACTGGTGTCTACAAATCTTTACTTGGCAAATTATTTTTTCTTAGCAGCTAAGTGAAACTTGGAATGCTTAAGATATTCAAAATATGTTTGGGGAAAATATTAGGATTCTAGAATCAATTGTAAAACAATTCCATCAGTGTCGTTTTGTTCTCCAAAGCATTTGGGAATGCCTTAAAAATGAATGGACTTTACAAAGAATTTGTTATATTAATAAAAAACTGGATGAGTAATTATAGATTCATGCACAGAATGTACGAGCTGAAGACACAAAATCGAGACGAAACAATTCTATTTCCTGAGTCCTGACATAAACTAGTTTCCCCAAACCATTGATTCCAGCTGTTTGTTTACGCCCTTTTGTGAAATGACTTTCGTATAAATTGAATATTTACCTTAGCAAATGTGTTTTGTACATGTATTCCTTGTAATATTATTGCTTGAAATTTTCCCTCATTCAAAAATCTGAATGTGTTTTTTTATAATAGTGTTTTTTTTAAAGTTTACAAATGCCTTTTCCAATCGAAAATTTGTCTGTACATTCGTAAAGAATCTACAGTAAACTAACCAATCTACAGTGAACTGTAGATTTATAGCTTCATATAAATAACCAATGGTTTGACTCTACATAGAAATAGTTTAAGTGCACTGAAAGATCAAAGGTCACATCTTGTTCAAGATTTCTAAAATTACATTTTTGAAAATGGCTTTTAGAAATTGTCTTAATTTTATCTGTGAAGGAATGAAGGGGTCCATGTGAAAAAAAAAAAAAAAAAAAAAAAAAAAAAAAAAAAAAAAAAAAAAAAAAAAAAAAAAAAAAAATCAAATCAAGATAATTGACTAATAATGCAAAATGGTGCAAAAAAGTTATTAGATCCTGACTTATCACAACAGAGATAGTTGTGACAAACTGATCAATCAGGGACATTACAAAACCAATTAAAAACAACAAGGAACTATGAAAAATTGCAATACATTTACTAAACAAGAATGGGGATTCTATTTTGAATTTGAGGATGAGTGGTTTAATAAACATTGCCGGTATTTTTGATTTCTTACATTAAAATCATCCTGAATAGATAGTTTTTTTTGTGCTTTCCATGTCAGGCCTGATATTCACGAAGGCAATGGAGGCGATTGCATCGTGCCCCTGGTCATTGCTTCGTGCTTGAATCTCCCATAGAAATTTACAATTTCTCATAGTGCCCTTTACGAGAGAGATGCTGGGACCTTTCCTTTCTAGAACGAAGCATACAGCCTGCATGTCATCATTGTATCGAAGGAGTATAAAGCAATAGTGTCAGGTACTGCAGCAGTGGTCAAAATGCTTTCCTGTTGGTCATGAGAGAGACCTAAAGCTGGTCTCATACCCCACCATTGACCTTGTGGCGGTTGAGATACACAGGGAGACCGTACACAACGGGTGACGCTCCTATCAGGTACTGTAGTTTACACGCTCGTCTCGCCTCGCTCATGTGCTCCAATAAGCTCCTCTGGCTGCCGCTGTCGTCACTAGCCAGCCACGATCGCAGGAGTTGCTCTAGGAAACGGTCGATGTCACGGTCGGTGACGTCCCACAGGTTGGCCACGAGGCATGGACTGTGAGAAGAACAAGAAAAATCAGATTTGTAAAAGTGGGGGTGTCGTGGACGAGCGGTTCTACTGCCTCAAAGTTCTGATGGATGAATCATCGGTGTGTGGGTTTGATTTCCCGGTCATGACACTGATGCCCTTGAGTAGGGAATTGACCATAATTACTTCTCTTCACCCAGGTGTATAAATGCGAACCTGAAAGGTCTGAGGCAGTTATGTGTTGGATTCACCCCCTTAGTGCTAAGTTTGAGGTTGTATGCTCCCACCTGGGAGTTGAGAAAGTTTGAGGAATGGTCTTAAGTATGCCTGATGAACAGGGACGATAATGTTGTGAAGTGCCTTGATTTAGCTGCAAGGATATGTGCGCTAAATAAGAACCAAGTATATATAAGTGTTATGAAATGGTCCACTCTCTTGTAAGTCTCACACGGGAAAACATTATACATTTATTTTTGAATCTCACCACATATGAATGTTGTGACCGAAATTTCAAGCTCAAATTTTTATGAAACAAACTTCTTGGATTTACCATTCTGCGACAAGGTAGTTGAGAACCATTCCACTGGCCTCCTGAGCACCGGTGACATGGAGCCGACCGCTGCTACAGCCAATCAGGAGGCTCGTCGCCCGGCAGTTCAGTCGCTGAATGTCATCTCCAGGGCAGGAACTCTCGCCCATTACCGTGGCCGCAGAAACTATCAGATCGAAACAAATCAACGAAAAAAGATCAAAATGTATACTGTAAATGAAAAGCTGAATATGCTTTTAAAATTACAGGCAAGCTGAAACGAATTTCCACAGAAGTAGTAATACTCACACAAACAGTTGGTGATCCGTCAGAGCTAACTTGTATTCCTCTTTAGTGGGTGGTCGAGCCACCACACCCTGCCAGTTATTTTCTCTGTTGATGGAATCAAGAACATGTTAACAAAACGATTAACAAAAAACATGCCGCCTAGTGCACTGGACTCGGCCTCTGGTTGTTGGTTCCGGTTTCGGTCCCGGTCCTGGTACTTGTGTAAGTGAGTTAAGACACTTGACCATAACTGCTTGGGCCTTCGGATGGGATGTAAAGCTGTAGGTCCTGTGTATTGTGTAATACACGTAGAAGAACCCTGTACAATTATCGGAAGGGGTTTGCCCCAGGTGCTCCTTGCATGGATGCCTGCAGAGTGTGCCGTAGCACCTTGTTAACCATTACAAGGTGCACTACAAGGTGCCATGCAAACGGGCAATTTCAACATACTTGTCAAAAAAACAATGACTGCTTTGAGACACTCGTCGGAGGTGATACACCACTGTATAAGAGTTGTGTATTCAAAGAAACTACAAGACAAATCCTCAAACCAGGAACAAATTTCAATAGTTATAAAAAAGAATAAGAGCTCACTTCTCAAACCACTTCTGGAAAGTCTTCTGGGTGTTGGCAAGATCATTGGAGGGATTCAGGACAAAGAAGGCGTCGGCTGGGTCCAGGCCGTCATCGGCGACGGGCGCGCCAGGGGACCTGAGAAGCTGAGCAAGGATGAAGTACAGGCTCGGCATTCGACACACGGCGCCGTCTCGCAGGATGGGTACGCTCTCCCAGGGTAGCTGCTGGATTTGCTGTGCAGGAAAGAAAATATTCATTTGTACTTGTGGCGTGTTGTGGTCTGAGCGGTCTGGTGCATCGAACTCAAGTTCTGATGGAGTACTGTGGGCTTGAGTCCCGGTCATGACACTTGATGTCTTTGAGCAAGGCACTTGACCATAAATTGCTTCTCTTAACCCAGGTGTGTAAATCGGGACCTGTGAGGGCTGAGATGTGTTGGATTAACCCCATAATGCTTAGTTAAGCAGCTTGGGGGTTGTATGCTCCCCAGGGAGTTGAGAAAGTTTGAGGAATGGTCTAAGTATGCCCGATGAACAGGGATAACAATGTTGTAAAAGTGCCTTGATCTAGCTACTAGGATATGTGCGCTATGTAAAGAACCAAGTATTTATTATCATTACTTGTACTCCAGACCTCAGC
The DNA here is from genome assembly GCA_032158295.1 of Pycnopodia helianthoides. Lineage (NCBI taxonomy): Eukaryota > Metazoa > Echinodermata > Asteroidea > Forcipulatida > Asteriidae > Pycnopodia > Pycnopodia helianthoides. The sequence continues at coordinate 16,008,435 of CM063251.1, forward strand.
AGTGGTTAGAAAAAGTGTAACAGTACAAAGAGCGCTCCATTGTTTCCCACGTACCTTATCGAGAATGAGAATCACTGGTTCCCTGCTGGTGGCTGGTGACCAATCCCGTATCAGCTGCCTGAAGGATGACACTAGGCTAACATGTTGGTCTGAGCCAACGGCCGCACCACTCAAACTGCTGAGGGCGCTGTACAACTGCAGCTTGCTGAGGTGATTGGATGACTCTAAGACGCACTGTTGGGGTTTGAAAAAATTTAAAAGGTTGACAACAAAATCGACTTCAGTTTGTATCTTCTGCTTTCAGCCAGTTGTTTGGGAACTTTCCCAAATCTTTCTTTTCTTTACCATTTTCAAAAACACTTTCCATAGCATTTGCCAGCAAATTAGAAAAAAGCAAATTTGGGTTTGCGAAAAAGAAAATGGGAAAATCCTTGCACGTAAAGCTCCAGTGTTTTTCAGTTTTCTACGGCCAAAAAAACCCCCAAAAAACCAAAAAAACATTGAACACAAAAGGCTATCAGCCGATCAGCCAAAAAGTTGCATCTTGCAGTGGTAAGTTGACCAACTGCACTGAACCATTTGACTGTACAGGCTGCTTAGGGCAGTGCAACTATGTGTGTACTATGTATGCATTCGCCACATTATATCACACTGCACCTTCAAAACCCTGCGGAGGATATTGATTTTTTTTCATATAGAGGGAGGGTTAGGCCGTATCCGAAATGACGACTATGGCTAGGGCTATGACTGTTGCTATGGGTGTTGCTAAGGACGTCCTATACTTCAACACATGATGACGCGGAAATCTAGCCGTAGCCGTAGCTGTAGCCGCTAATTCGGACACGGCCTTAATAACTGTTTCTGTATCATTCAAGATGAATTTCATGTGTAACTTTCTGAGCAGTGAAACTAACCTGGCATAATTGGAGATCCACCTGTTTCTTGCACATTGTCTCAATTAATGTTTTGAGTTTCTGGGAGGTTTGGCCGAGGCGTTGTCTGTCCTCGGGGTTGGTCCTTGCACCCAGCACCAAGCCCTTCCACTGCCCCAACAAAGTCTCCTCCATTGCTTCAGTCAGAGTCTGAAATTAAAGCAAACGGGTAACGGGCACTGCTACTGTTTCCTCACTCAATGCACTATGGCAACAAGTCTATATCCTTAGTCTCCATTTATAATAATAATAATAACTAGTTCTTATATAGCGCATCAATGCGCTTTATTGGGCCAATAGCATTCCTGTAATCTTTCTCAGCTCCCTGGGGAGTATACAGCCCCGAGCTGCTCCGAAGGCTTTTTCGAACACAATATGGACCTCTACCCTCGCAGGTATCCATTTATACCCCTGGGTGAAGAGAAGCAATTATAGTAAAGCATCTTGCTCAAGGACACAAATGTCATGACCAGGAATCGAACCCACATCCTGATGACTTAACCACCAGAACTTGAATTTGATACTCTAAACCGCTCGGCCATGACACCCTACAATAGGCTTCCTCCTTCCCTGCTCCTCTGTTGAATGATCGACCAGGGTTTGGCAAATTGACTCGTACCTGAGTGCGTTCATCTAGCTGCTGCCTGCAGGTCCACCAGGCTTTCTTATCCGTCTCTTTGACACTCGACTTGCTCTCTGACAGGATGTTGGTAAACTCCTCCAGGAGACCTGCTGCCGATCCCAAGCTGGTTGAAGGCTGTAACAAACACAAACCACCCCCCAAAACAAAGATTCTTATTTCATGAACCATAACAACTTCTCTAAAATACATGGCCTATCTACATAAGTGGCTTTTGTCTTATTTAGTATTGTGTCTTGTTTTGTGTTTGACACAAATATTTCTGACATACACAACTTATCTACAGAAAACAGCTGTTTTCATACTATAGTTTGTATATGATAATTGGTTAATGTGCTTAACAAATTTCTAATCACCTGTCTCTGCTAAGCAGACCATTGAACCCCTCTATGGGTTATTTACAGGTTGTTTATCTTAGCTGCTAAGCAGGCCATTGAACCATTCTATGGATTCCCTAAAGGTTATTTTTTCTATGCCGCTAAGGAGGTCGTTGAACCCCCGTATGACCCAATTTCATAAGAGCTGCTTAAGCAGCAAATATTGCTGATTAATTTTCTGCTTAGCAAAAATGAACAGGACACCAGTCACAGATGGTACATGTGACATGGTATTTTGGCTGGTAGCCTTATTCTGGTAAGCATCATTTTGTTGTGCTTAGCTACTATTTGTGCTTTAAGCTCCGGGTTCCCTACTGGTTGTTTTTCTATGCTGGGTGGATCATGGACTTAAAACGTTGAAAGTTCCTCCAAAAGTTTCTTGCGTCTTGAAATGACATCAATTTCTTGTTCTTGGAGGGATGGATTTGTTTGATTTCAGATGCCATTTAGATTTCTGGAGTTGATAATTTAGGGGACAAACTTGATCGTCTTTCTATTCCTGATGAGTCGATCATTTCTTGCTTTGCTAAGTGATAGAACAAAGAGCCATTCCAACAGCTTTATTCCACGAACTGCATCTCTTTGGAACTTCTTGCCTGGTGCATGCTTCCCTCCATACTACAATCTTAGACTGTTTTAAAAGGAATATCAATTCCTACCTTCAGCCCTCCTGAGTTATTTTCATCTTTAATATTTTTCTTCTTGTAGCCCCTAACCAAGAGTGGCTTTTTAGCCTGGTTTGGGGCAAACTTGCATTAAAATGTTTCGTTTATACATATATATATATATATCAGTCCGAACTAGCACATGGGATAAACCACTGTTTAAGCTTTACCATGCTATGGTTGACGATCACCGGTTTACATCCTCTGCTTAGACGACACATGAGTAAACTGTCCGAGTCAGTCAGGGTACCAGCCGGAGATATGCTCGAGGAGACAACGGACATAATGCACACAGTCCATCCTGGATACACACACAGAAAATTATTCATTCATTTCACAGTCCATGTTAACAATAACATAGCGCACTAGTTTATTCAACAAGTTTTTGATTATTGTTTTAATTTTATAAAATTTGTACAGGGTGTGTTAGTTGAAAATGAAGATCAGATGGGAATGAATTTAAGGGCTGAGGGTCATTGTCGAAAAAAAGGTCTCCAAGTTTTAAGGAGGCAAGTTGAAATGTTGGCATTTCCACCTTTTGGTAACCTGTGGAGTTAAAGATTTCAAGGAGCTTTTTGGAACAGTATCCTCAGCACTAGAGAAGTAGATTAAAGAGCAGGATTTCTTTATACCTGAAGAAAACCAGCAGCCTGTTTCCTCAAGGCAGACATAATACATGTCTGAAACTTTTCAATCCTGGAATTTACTCTACACCCTACACCCAGACATGGTCTTATTGTTGATTTTTGAAACATTTTTCTTTCTTGTAAAAGTGTCTGAAAAATCGATATTATAAAATATATAAAAAATGTTTCAGAGACATAGATAGTATGTTAACATGGGAACCATTGGAAAATGTCAATTCAGATCATGACCTTTACTTTGACCTTTTCGGTCGAGTGGAAGTAGGTCAGACCATTTGCGGCCGCTATGGGCATTTTGGTAATGGCATTTTGGTACAAGCTGTTTCTGGCCTCTATGGGTTTAAATTTTAAAAAAAAGAAGAACAAAAAAACCACCACCCCTTCCAGAAAAAAACCCCCAAAACAATAATGAAATCCAAGAAGATTGGGCAGATTAGGCTTGTTCCGTATTCACCTTCTGGTAGTACATTCTGTATTTGCTGCACAACATCTCGGCTTTCTCCTTGAGTGGGGTTCCTGTTGAATGAGAACAAAGCTTGCTCCTCAGTGAGGTGCTGCAGATCGGTCTTCCCTCTACAGCTGCCCTTGCTGTCTCCATCCAGGTTCATCGTTGCCATGGCATCGGGGAGACTCTGGACACTCTCCGAGTCAAGCTTTTTCTTCTCTTTCCTGAAATATGAGTCAAGAATTTTAAAACTTGGTATAAATATTGTACTGACTCATATTCAAAATATTTTTTTTGTCTGTCTTGGGGTAACCAGAAGGATGGTGTGTTGTAGCAGAGTGGCCAAGCGCACTGGACTTAAGCTCTGGTGTTTCTGATCAGCAGAGTGTGGGTTCGAGTCCCGGTCTTGACACTTGTGCCCTTGAGCAAGACACTTAACTACTATTGCTTTGTCCTTCTGATGGGACGTAAAGCCGTTGGTCCAGTGTGTTTTGTAAGAGAAGGGGTTCGCCCCCCTGTTTTCTGGTTTGGTTGGCTGCAGATTCTGCCACAGCACCTTGTAAACCGTTTACATTGGTTGTGAAGCGAAGGACTCTCAGAAAGCAAATTGTATTATTAAATATCTTTAACCTGTAGATAATTGTTTCAAACATACGAAAAGCACTTAAACAGGAAGCTTTAGAAAACCTACATAATATTAGGAAGTAAATTAATTAAGTTAAGTTTTTTTGACAAAGCTATTGAGCTTTTTATAATGCTAGGAGTGAAGGACAGGGCACTAAATCAAATATTTATGTGTATTTTTTAAAAGTACCTTTGATGATGTAAGGAAAGAGAAATGAGGCAGGCTTAAGGCAATTAATGAACTTTGCAGATTTTTTTTATGCAAAGCTATTCAGCTTTTGATGATGCGAAGGAGAGAAAAAATGAATTACTTGATTTTTTTGGCCAGGCTGGACAGCTTCTGGTGTCGTAATGTGACCGCGGACGCTTCACTCAGGTAGTAGGCCGCCCTCTCCGGGTGTCGGTCACTGAGACACATGGCCAGGAGCTGACACACACGGCGATACAGCAGGGTGGGGGCCAAGTGACAAACACTCGAGTGAATCTGCTCTAGAGTGGAGATCACCGACTCAAAATTGCTACCTGTATGTCAGAATAATTTAAACTGAGTCATTTGGAACACACAATTTCACTCACGGTGAAAGAAGCACCAACACAGAAGATTTTCCCAAAACCGAAACATTAACCCCAATACAAAAATTACCAAATATCCCAAATGATGCCAGCAGATGTAAATCCCCAAAACAGTTTTTCTAGGATCAAAGACGAGAAGAACTTATGAGAAAAGATATACATTAAGATCAGACTGACCTGATTGCGTCGAGCTAAATTCACTAGAACCCCCTCCAGCTGATGAAGCCTGTCTCCGCGTCTTTCCCGTAACCGTCTTCGCATCGACGGGTGTAGCGTTTGCTCCTCTCAGCACCTCTACATCCTCTGCGGCACACTTCTTGGTCGTCCTCTTCCTAGAAGCAGCGGGTTTCCGAGCGGTTTTCCTACGGATGTTGACAGTTGTTGAAGGTCCATCTGAGTCGGAGCCGTGCCCGGCTCTTGGGATTTCAATCTCATCCAGGTCCTCAAGGATGAAGGAATTGGTTGTTCCGGTTGTGGGAGAGGAAGCTTGCTCGGTCCTCAGCGACGTCTGGCCCGGTGGTTCATCTCAAAGGAAATTCAAGCTGCCATGGTTGTTACTTCCAATGGTCGAGAGTTAACAACGGGAGAGTCAAGTTCTAGACAGGGCAGTTGGAGATCAGGCAGGATATCACTAGCGGCCTCGGTCATGACCTCTGACCTCAGGGTCTCCACATTTGGTTTTCTTCCCCGTTTCGGCCGTGCGGACACAGCCTTGGGCTCCGGCAGCTCTGTGTCTGCTGGAGGCTTTCGCACCTTTCTTGTCCTTAACCGTGCTGTCCACGTTCACTTCCGCTGCTCTTCGAGACTTTCTGACTGATTTTGATGCATCCACTTTTTCTATAAAACGGTTCACATTCTCCAAGAAGTTTTCAGAATCTTTATCGAGTTGCATTTTGCTCGCTGATTTCTTGGCTGTTGTTCTTTTCGCCCTTGTCGCAGTCTTCGGTGCGATAGTTTCAATTTTCTCACAAATACCTCATCAACATCTGAATCAAGATCTATGGTTTGAATTGCAACCTTTCTTCTAGTTGACTTGGATTTTGCACTAGATTTCGCTCTGTTCCTGCTTTCTTGGTCTTCACAGGACTAGGTCCGTCAAAGTCAAAAACGGCCGTGGCGGCTGTATCAGCTTGAGGCATCACTATATCATTCCAGATATTTTTATTTACAGGTTTTTTCTTTCTGACGCTGAACATCAAGACCTTTCTTGGTATTCAGTGTAACGGTTTTTGGTGTCTCTTTCACAATGGACTTTCGAGCATCCGTGGAGCAGCTCTCTACAGTCAAAGTCTTGTCCGAGTTGTCACTGTCGCTCATGTCACAGAAGATGCCTAGCTCGGACACCTTCTCCGACAGTTTACGAGACACTTCAGGCCTCTGCATTCTGTCGGCGAAGACAGAGTCTTGAAACTGTGTCTGTGCTTTACTGAACTGGCTTTCCGAGGCCAAGTCCTTCAAACTGGAAGGCCAGATCCTCATCCGGAGTCTGACTCTCTCTCTGGTTGTTAATCTTCGATTGCATTTCCCAATGAGAGCTCAGGAGAGCTTTCACCGTTGTCTCTGTCCTTTCAGCTTCACGCTCTAATGAAATCAATATTTCAAAGTATTGCAACCAGGACTTGTGGACGCTGGCACTGGTTTGCTATATCGAGGCCTTTCTGTATGACTCCCTCTGCCTGATCAACACTGCCATTAAGTAAATTCAACACGGTCAGACTAACATGGGCCTCGACAATCGCTTCCGTGTGGATGTTGCAGGCGTGACGTCTTATAAACTAGCATCCGCCTTTTGAACTTCCTTCCTCTTTCCTCTCTTGTTGGTTGCTGATTCACAGCTTGGTATGGGAGAGCAGCTCTTGCTCAGCAGCGATGGCATTTTCTTTGTTGCCCATGCACCATGGTCCAATACTGCCTGGAAAGGGGAGTCATGGCCTGAGTGGACTCCCCCTGGAGCTCCAGGCACTGGGCTCTACGTAAGAACAGCCTCATGCTCTGCGCGTGGAGGGAGAGGTCAAGGCACGAGACACAGAAGCAGTCGAGTGCTGGCTGAGATAGGCTGGTAGCTTGACGGTTTGAGCTCTAAGTGACGGGGAGGACGTGGTGTCGGTTGGGAGCGCAGTTCTCGAGGAGCACTCGCTGGAGATGGAGATTCTCTTCGTATGGATAAAATCATCATCGTCGTCGTCATCTTGAGTGACACCTTGGCGGCGTCTTGACGTCCAGGCCTGGATCCGTCATGAGGGACGTGGAGCGTTACATGGATCTTGGAGAGACTCCCTTGGCAATCAGTCTCCTGACCGCATTGTGCGTACAGGTTGGAGAGCTGGAGCAAGAAGGCGACACACCTGCAGTTGATCAAACATCATTAATAACAACTTTTTAAAATCAAAATCAAAACATACTGTGTTTATAATACAAGATTTTTGATATTTGCAATCATAAAAAGTACAATAAATACTAGCGAAGGTAAGTGAGAAACAACCTCATTTATAAATGACACTTTGTCACAGTGAGAACACCACCGTGGTGTAAAACAAACTAAAACCAACGGCCTTCTATAAGTTTTTAGAAAGAGAGAACAAGAGAAAGGAACGACATGAAAGGAACGCAAGACTGACCGTCTAGGTAGCATGAATTTTTCAGCAAGTAGCAAGCCTTCCTTGAGGTAGCTCTTGGCTTCTCGGATGCAGCCTTGTTCGAGGTAGAGACTGCTGACTTCATAGAGGGACTGTAGCACCATGGTCATCACTGTCCACTGGTCAAACTCTACGTCGTTACAACCTGGCCATGAGGAGGAGATTGAGTGTAGAGTTACACGTTTATTAAAGCTGCAGGGTTAAAGTGTGTGTTTCAATATTGGCTGCTTAATGGAGACTGAAGACATTAGGAAAAAACGGTCTCCACAAGGAAATTCTAGAGAGAGAGAGAGAAAATGTTTCACAAGGAATTTTGTGTGCTAAAGGAGTGTTTCTATGGTGTCTGTTTGTGAATGCTGGTGTGCAAAGCCACAATCATGGGTACACTTTTTGTTACAAAGACACCAAATGAACAACACATAAATATTGAGTAACTCTAGTCTTTGCAGATCTTGTATTCAACAAACTCAAGGACTTTCTACTGTATTCACACAGCGCTGGTTAATTAATTTACAAACAACATTCAAATAACTGTTACATCACTGGTTTTCAAACTGTTGTTCATAACATGGACACGAAAAAATGTGTACCCATGATTGTGGCTAAGCACTGCTGCTAGAGATGCCAGGTCGGCACCCGCTGTCACCTCACTAAACGTGAATGGATTCAACATTTTTTATGAAGAGAGAGAGAGATGTTCCACCTGTCACCTCAATAATTGTGGATTGGTTCGACATTCTTGATGAAAATGCCATGACAGTTTTTTGCGGTTTTCTCAACAAGTAGACACTGTATTAAGCTCAAATTTTCCAAGGTGAGTTTTATTGTATCTTTCTTTATATTTGTGTCTATTAATCAGCACTACGTTGACAAAAACCAATATATGACTCTACCATTAAGTACACTTTCTGATGAATAAGTGAAATTACCAGATTCAGAGGCAGAAACATGTTTGAATCCGTCACAGTGAAGGTTCTGCTCATTACTGTAAATCCCCTCCCCCAGCATCAACCTGCCCACCCCCATCTGAAGTCTCATGGCCTCAGCCTTTAACTCCAGAGGTGAAAGGTCATCGGGGATCAGGTCGCCGTGCACCGCCATGTCCCCGGTGCGTTGGGAGTTGGGCAGCAGGAGGTAGAGGGCCTGGAGGTGTTTGATGGCGGCGTTGCGGAGGTAGGTCTGACGGGAGCGGCGTTTGTTGCTCTGGAGCTGGAGGACTTTCCCAAGTAGACTTTCAAATTCTCTGATCTGTTAGAAAGGAGAACAAAAATGTGAAGGGATCGAGTGAAGAGGAACCCAAGAGGAACTTAGCAACATCTACATCGATGGGTACAAACCCCAATAGACCGTATTGAATAACCCCTTTGTTGCTATGAAAGTCGCCATCTTGTAGGGCAAACCGTATGCGCGTCTAAACGCGTACATCAATGAAGCACGCAGCGTTCCCGGTTTGATTTCTACGGCACACGTATGAACACGTCCACGCACACGCTCACAGACGCCATGTTGTAGGGCAGGTTTTTGAATGGTGACGTCATATTCAATACGGTCTATAGATGGCACCTGGCAATCTCTGTCAAGATGGTTTGATATCAAGCTGCCGTTAACTGCGCATATGAACAAACTGTCGTTTACACAACAACGACGCTGATTCTAGTCATTGTAGAAACCAGGCAGTTCTCGAGAATAGCAAAATGGCATTAAAAGTGAAGAAACCGAAACATCGGCTGTGACATCAATGTGATGTGATGTCTTCAACGTTCTACATGTTGAGAAATATTCACCTCATATGCCATAATTACATGTTATTAAAAAGCTCTTCCCATCTTTCTGATGAGACAATAAATCCAGTTTTGAGTTTTGGCAGGAAGTGCCTGGTTTTGGTGAGGAGCGTCCCAAATATGCAAACTTGTTTTAATTGCAGTTTCTTTTATCTAATCTAAGACATCCGAATGACCATCTATCATCAAAGATCAAGCCATCATATATTATTGTTCTACCTGTAACTCCAGAGACATGGCTAAGAAGGCCATTGTGCAAGAAGTCAAATTATCAGACTGTAATCTGAAGTTTTTTGGGGCTACAGCATATTCTAGAGATGTTCTCGTCTCGAAATGCAGGGTATCATCGGCTAGCTTTTTCCACGCTCAAGTCACAGACACTGCAGTTTCGTTCACATGGACTTTTACTTCTAGACCGCGTCCCCCCCCCCCCCCCCCGAGTTGCACTGATGCCTTGAGTCACAAAAGTCTTACCTTGTTGGAACCCAGTAAGACGTAACACTCGGTGATCATGAGCGCCACGCCCAGTCCATTTGAGTCCTCCCCATCGGCCTTGGACTCTCTCATCAGGCCATGGGCTTTAGAGAGGAGGCTCTCTGCCTCGGCCACCGCGCCCAGTCGGCACAGGGCCTGCGTCATCTGACAGTAGGCTAGGATGGCATCCTCATTGGAGGAGTTGGTGACGGTGAGACGAATGAGGAGACTGAGGGCTTGAAGTTGCTGGATCGGCTGGGTTTAGTATCAGAATAAAGAGGTCAAGGAATTATTGGAATGACCGGCTAAAAAAAATCTCAATTATTGTTGAATACTACCATTATCATCAAGACGATTCTCTAATTATAACCGGCTCTTTTCAGTTGTACCCGCAAGTTGACTATTTATTTATAGTTACTTCTTAGTTATATATTATTTCAATGTTTTATATCAGCTAGAGTGATGTGCCGTGGCCGAGCGATTTGGGGCATCAGACTCAAGTTCTGGTGGCTAAGTTATCAGGGTGTGGGTTCAAATCCCGGTCATGACACTTGTGTCCTTGAGCAAGACATTTAACTACAATAGTTTCTCTTCACCCAGGAGTAAACTGGTACCTGTGAGGGCAGAGATGGTTGTTGTGATTGATTTAGCTTGCTGCGCTACACATGTCGACACGCAGGCTGTATACTCCACAGGGAGCTGAGATGGGCCCAGTGACCAGGGGTAATATTAATTGAAGCGTAATGATAATTTCTATGGAATTGCACCATATAGGAGGCGTTGTTATTATACACTCCCATATCCGCACTGGAGGGAGATTTTAATGAGGAAATCAAAGTGCGGTGAAGAGGTTTTAAACTAGTTAGCTCCCTCTTCGGCTAAATAAGGTCAGGTCGTGCTACTGTGCATTTGCTACTGTGCAGCAGCTGTAAATAGTTTTGGCAGGTGAGCAAGTGCTACTGTGCAGCAGCTATTGTGCTTCAAATAGTTTTGGCAGGTGAGCAAGAGCTTCTGTGCAGCAGCTATTGTGCTTCAAATAGTTTTGGCAGGTGAGCAATGGCTACTGTGCAGCAGCAGCACTTGTTATACAAAGTACAAAGGCAGTGCTAGAGTCTGTTTCTTTTGCTCTGTGGGCGTAGTCCCTCAGGAATGTGATTGGTATATCACTGGTGGGCAATTGGTGCTCGATATGGGGCAGAGGGAACCCCCCCCCCCCTCCTATTGTGTCTTCATTGTGTGCTTGGAATCCCAGGAATTCTTTTGAGGATTTTAGGGGGGGGGTAGATCTATATAAGAGGAAAATAGTGTGTTATAGTATGGGAACATTGGGGGGGGGGGGGTGACCCTCTACCCCATATCGGGCAGGCTATACTGGTGGGCTTGAGCAAGCAGAATGCTAGTGTTATAGTTTAACAGCAGATGTAGGTGATTGTGAGATTCTTTGTGCTCAATATGTGGCATGGTGTGCTCTGGGAATCTCAGGAATTCTTTAGAGGATTTTAAGGGGGGGGGTACTTCTGTACACGAAGGGAAGAGTGTGTTAGAGTATGGGAACATTCGGGGGGGGGGGGAGACTCCCTCTGCCACATAGTGAGCATGGTACATTGTTAGAGTTAACTTGTGTGTGGACAGAGCAAGTTGTAGAGAGAGAGAGAGAGTGTGAATGTATTTTTCTGCCGACGCCCATGCAAACAACACACATGGTTCAATCTGGTGAAGCAAGGCATTGCAGATGCATAGAGAAGAGTAGCCACACACTACAGCAAATTGTAAGTTAATTTAGAAACCTTCAATTACGAAGAATATCTGGAAAATTTATTTAACTTTGAATGAGAATTATTAGAGGCAGTTCCTAAGTGACTTTAGTTGGTGAAGAAATTTGTCCAAAAGCAGATATATAGTTCTTTGAAAAGAGAAGGGGTCTGCCCCGGCGTTCCTCGTTTAATTGGCAGCATATTGTGCCACAGCACCTTGTAAACCATTACATGGTGCTATGTAAAGGAATAGGTCTAATACTTCAAAACGTAGCTCCACAAAACCTTGCAGGAAAATACTGAAAGTTTGAAGCGTCTTGAGCGTCACTGAGTGACGGATATGAGGGTTATATAAGAAGCCACTACTATTATTATTATTACTATTATTTTAAGAAGACCGAAACCCCACGTATGCCCTGTAAACACTCTCACCCTATCAGCAAGGTGACACAGTGACGCAGCCACCTTCAGACAGTAACAAGTAGACACTGGGTCGTTGAACATTGACGTGTTGCATCCGTCGGCCATCAGATCGCTCCAGATATCCAGAGCTCTGTCCAGAGGCTCGGTTGCCAGGTACTCTGCCGACAGGGTGTAGGATATGGAGTTGGGATCAGCGGATTGGCCGCTGGGTTTCTTGCTGACGGTGGAGTCGGTGGCTTCTGGTACGGACTCCGTTTTGGAGTCAATGAACTGGGAAGTGATGTACGTTGCCTGAAAAAAAAATTATAACAATAAAATCAATTTTTTTTTTTAGACTTGAATTTAATTTAGCGGCAATCAAAAACATAATCTTATGACAACAGCACTGTTTTCTGTTGTCTGAATGATAATTTTAGTTTTTACTAACCAAAATCCTAAGAGATTTTATACATGTTAACATTGAAGATGCGGTGTGTATTGATGTCAGTAGGACAGAGTGCAGTGAAGTAATCAAGCACATCAAACAAATTTACTTGAAGGCTTTAATTTGACACAATTTGAAACTTTGGCTCTACAGTTCAGAAGCTCATGTATACCTCTCCGAATAAATTTATAGTGGAATGGTTGTTACAAGTTTAAATCACAACTTGAACGGTTATCACGAATTGAATGGTAATGATAAGTTCAATGGTTATCACAAATTGAATTGCAATCACAATTTCAATGGCAGGGGTTGACCAATTTTTTCCAAGAGTTTGTTCTCCAGGACTTGGCTGAGAACCTCTCCGTGTCTGCACCCAATTCTCTTGGCTGCCCACCAAATGTCACTATAAAATGTTGTGTCCCGCTTTTTTTTATTTGTAAGGCTACGGCACCTAGAATGACCATGACAACACCTTCATTTGAACACGAACTCATACGTAGCACTTTTTATTGACCATACAACACTTAACCACACATACAACAGTGTGCTATTCATTTTTTTTCTGTATGTTATTAATTTAAAGGAACATTACAGAATTGGTAAGAAAAAACCTTGTAAAATATACTTTTTGATCACAGATTTACATAAAACTTACACAGTCTAATGATGATGATAGTAGAAAACATCCCTTGAAATATTTCTGTCTGAAATGCCATATTTGATGAGAAATGAATAAACTAATTTTCCGATTGGAGATTATCGCTCAGTGATTGTTTTATTCATTTTTTGAACCTATATGATTTCATGCAAATGTGTAATCGGTTTTTCACTATTTTCTCGTGACCCAGATGGCCGATCGATCTCAAACTTCTACAGGTTTGTCAGTTTATGTATATGGTGGATTACATAAAGTGCTTACACTGCAAGCAACTGTTTTGTTAGCAAAAACCAATTCTGTAATGTTCCTTTAAGTGTTTGAGAATCTTCATCATTTCTGGGCTGATACTATTATATTAAATACCTAAAAAGGTACTGGGCATATTGAAGGAATAGACACTTAGTACCCTTACAATACTTGGAAGTCATCCCGTTGTTGTCTCACCAACCCATGGAAACTGTTCTTTCCAATGTATTTGAAAAGATCGATGGCGTTTAACTTTAAGTTAACACGCGTTGAACGAATACCACAAGTTGAATAGTTATTAAGGGAAAGTGTATCGATGGCGTTTAACTTTAAGTTAACACGCGTTGAACGCCTACCACAAGTTGAATAGTTATTAAGGGAACAGTGTCTCCCATCTACCTGATTGGCCTCGCTGTCGCAGATGTACAGCCAGAAATATGCAGTGGCAAGCAAGTCAAACACCACCAGGTAATCCTTGCTGCTGCTGTCTTGCTGCTGCTGCTCTTGCTGCTGCAGGAAGTCTTGGGCAAGGTCCTCCAACAGCTGGATTGCTTCTTTACAGCAGTCAACTGGAGAGCTGGAACACGATTCAGAAATAGTTGGTCAATGTATCATTGTTTAGTAGAAGATATGATTAACGTAAATGTTAAAGGGACATTACAGAATTGGTTTTTGCTAACAAAACAGTTGCTGGCAGTGTAAGCACTTTATGTAATCCACCATATACATAAACTGACAAACCTGTGGAAGTTTGAGATCGATCGGCCATCTGGGTCACGAGAAAATAGTGAAAAACCGATTACACATTTGCATGAAATCATATAGATTCAACAAATGAATAAAACGCTCACTGAGCGATAAACTCCAATCGGAAAATTGGTTTATTCATTTCTCATCAAATATGGCATTTCAGACAGAAATATTTCAAGGGATGTTTTCTACTATCATCATCATTAGACCGTGTAAGTTTTATGTAAATCTGTGATCAAAAAGCATATTGTACAAGTTTTTTTTCTTACCAATTCTGTAATGTTCCTTTAACAAATCAAATGGTTAGGCACGTCAGTTTCATTTTTCATTATTTTTTCTACTTTAGTGCACCTAATTATCTCACGGCATCGATAAATTATTCTTTACAACAGTCAATTGGAGAGATGGAACATGATTCGAAAAATAGTTGGTCAATGTATCAGAGAGAATTTGGTTCTCTATGAGATTGTATAATCCGAGGAATAGAACCTTTGAATGATTTGTATTTGTGAACAAACATGAAGGGACAGCATGTTGTCTTTGGTTGAGAATACGATGTGAATGTACGAAGTGACGAGGGTTTGCCTACCAGTCCGTCTCCAGAGAACCATCTCGGAGTAGTTGGGCCTGTTCAATGTGTGCGTGGGCTCTGTGTAGGCGCATCTTATCATCGCCGTACAGCCCCAGGAGATCGCATACCACGGCATACTGCTCTACAGTCGTCTCGTACCTGAGTGTCAGTAAAACAGTATAATGGATTAAGTGTTAGTGGCTTATGACTTGATATTTGAAATGAAAAGTTGCATCTCCCTTAAAGGGTGATCCCCTCTGCTGCCGCTTTCCAGGTTGTATCGTAAACTTGGGTGTGGTCCCTGCCGTCAATTTCACCAAACTCTTCCTAACTTAGGATTAATCTTAAGACTTGGGACAAATTAAGTTCCGTATCCATAGACGTTAGGACACATTGAACCCATCCTAAGTTAGGACGAGTTACTCATCCTAACTCGAGATAGGATTAATCCTAGCACTTCGTGAAATTGGCTGCTGGCTATGCAGCGGTTACAGGTTGAATGGCTTCTGACTGGCACCCCAGGCCTCCAATCACATGCTGGCCAGTGCTGTCGTTGCCCTTGTAACTGGCCGTGGTGCCCCTCAAAAAATATACCCTTTTTTCACGGCCATAATGCCGTGCCCTTTTCCCCCCTTTGGCCGTCGTGACCTTTCCCCCCGTTGGCTGATGTGCCCTTTTAATGAAAGTTAAATATTTACTTGATTTAGTTTTCAGCCGACGCTGTATCTTTGTGCTTGTGACGTGTTAATGTATGTTCTGAGGCAACAGAGACAATTGCCTGGCCATTGCCTTGGTGCCCAAATATTCCATAACAAAGTTACATTTTCCTCAAAGAGGTGCCCTTTACTAAGGAAAAAAATTGCCTTGCCCATAAAATACAACAAGGAAGTATCAGGCCAGCTCATCTTCTTTTGACCTGAATGCAAAAACAACAATCTATGACACAAATGGTGTTTGAAGCTTTGCATGGTGTGGAGAATAAGAGAAACTATAAATATAAATAAGAATAGTAAACTTGCGGGTACAACCATGGGTAAAATGTCTCTTTTGAAGGAGTGGTGGCTCTGAAAAGAGCCGGTTTGGTCTCGACGTTTCGAACAGTATACTCTGCTTGTCTTCAGGAAGAATGCTGGAGTACTGGTGGTGTTAGAGCTTATGTATGGCTGGGCGGGAAGGGTCCAAGCTGTTCTTGTCTGGTGAAGCATGTGGGTTGGTTGCTGGCTGGATGTGTGTGCGTTGTACCCGCAAGTTTACTATTCTTATTTATATTTGTAGTTTCTCTTAATCTATGACACCTAAAAATCAGTGACGAGTTATAAACGTCTGAATCACATTGATTTTTTCCCCTTTTCGAAGAATCATCAAAATGTGTAGTACATTATTTATTAACTCAGTTTTTACTGATGGACGGTGCATAAATAATTCACACCACGGGGCAGAGTCAACCACCTCTGACTCACAGTGAGAATAGACGACGAGAAACGAGTTATCAAATATGAACGCAATCATGAGTGTTCCATTGATGAATTATTGATTGGTAGAGCTAGTCGCTTATCAATCAATTATTCGCTGGATTACTTTTTGACCTAATAATTAATTATTTGGCAGGGCAACTGCCCCTGCTGCCTCTCGGCTACCGTTTGGTTTTGACATCGACTTAAAAGACAGTTTTGTTGTGAAAAATTAATTGGCGAGTGGGTGAAACAGTGGCTTCGTTTTCTTAGTCAAACACCTCAAAAGGAAAAGCTTTAAAGGTTTCATAATAAATTAATTAACCACTCAAAAGTGCGAAGGGCTTTATGTTGATATATGACTTGTAGACAGGCAACTGTGTTATTGCAGAGAAAAGAGAAAGAGGAAATGGCCTACAAGGGTTGAGATGTTTAAACAGATTAATCGTTTAACCATTAAAAAACGGTAAAATCAATTCCAAATTTCCTTAATGGTTAAACAGAGCCGACCATAAAAAAACAAAAAAACGGAATCACCCCCCCCCCAAAACAAAAACAAAAACACACCAAAAAACAAAACAAACTAACCCAAACAAACCCCAAAACAAATCTGACAGAAGTGCAAAAAAAACAAAAAAAACAACAATGCGACCTTCCTTTTCTTTGAACCGTTAGCCCCAGATGCTATCCAAGGAGAATGAATGACATCCCTCTTGTTGGTAAAACTGTCTTATCTTAATCCCCTACTATTTGTAATACATTATTTTCAACCTCCTACTATTTTAAAAACATTTTGCTTGCTTTGAACACCACCACCACCATACCTGTGGTTTATGGTTTTTGTGACTGTGAAGACTGGGTTTAGTGTTCTATTTCTAATCCTGATCCATCCTGGAAAGTGTGTTGAAATCTACTCCTTTAACATGTGGACTGATTGGAATCGATAGAAATGGTTAAACGATTAACCGGAAGTCACAATTTCAGTTTGAAAAATTGGGGGCGAAGGAAGGGGAAAAAAAAGAAAAGAGGAGCAATAGTACAGCAGGTTTTGTGATGGGATTGTGCCTTTGATGATACAAACATGCAATTTGGTACACATGAGAAAGAAATTGGCTATAGGGCCATCGCAGAATTGACCGATTAAAAAATAAAGGTAGAATAACAAGCAATGGCAGCCATTTTGAAAATTGCTCGTTATTCTACCTATATTTTTTCTAAGGACAATCTGTGATGGCCCTACAGCCAAATATCCTTCTCATTACATATCTTTCACAACTTAAAAAAGGAAGGTAGGCCGTCCAACAGTCAAATGGGCAGGAGGAAACATTGGTTTCTATAACAATACCTCTGTGATTTGTAGATGCTGAGTTCCAGCTCTAGGAGCTTGGATACTACACTTGTGCTCTCGTCAGGAATGGTGCCCTCTATTGCTTGGATAGCATCAAATACCGTCCTGAAAGAATGAAGATAGAGGAACTTGAAAAAATAATGGCATTTTATAAAATATTACTTCAACCCCTCCTGAATCCAGCATCATGTACTGACACAACATTAAAGTACTTTTATATGACTAATGTTTTATAAAACAAGACTAATTTACTGACCAAGTCCATTTTGTTTTTCCCAAATGGATGACATGTATGAAAAAGAAGTTAAATCCAAAGAGTGTCAAGGACATCAGTGCAAGTCCTCAATGAGTAGCAACTGTGTAGTGTTTTGATATACGATGCAAGGGAGGGAGATCATTCACTGACAAGTGCTGCCATTTTTGCAGTATGGCAAATTGGTTGATCTGGTACAGCTTGCCACAAGTCGTGTCGTGGCTGAGCGGTCTAGTGCACCGGGCTTAAGCTCCCGTGTTTCTGATCAGTTGAGTGAGGGTTTGAGTCCCGGTCGTGACACTTGTGTCCTTAAGCGAGACACTTAACCATTGTTGCTTCGTTCTTCCTATGGGACGTAAAGCAATAGGTCACAATATGTTATTTAATGCATGTAAAAGAACCAAGTACACTTATTGCTAGGAGAAGGGGTTTGCCCCGGTGTTGTATGGCAGTCGGCTGCTAATGGTGCCGCATCACCTTGTCAAACCCTTACAAGGTGCTATATAAATGGGTCTCTTAATTCAAAAATGTGGCATGTCTGTCTTAAAGGCACTGGACATTATTGGTAATTACTCAAAATAATTGTTAGCATAAAAACTTACTTGGTAACGAGCAATGGAGAGCTGTTGATAGTATAAAACATTGTGAGAAACGGCTCCCTCTGAAGTAAAGTAGTTTTTGAGAAAGAAGTAATTTATTTGAATTGATTTTGAGACCTCACGCGTGAGGTCTCGAAATCAAGCATCTGAAAGCACACAACTTCACGGTGACAAGGGTGTTTTTTTCTTCCATTATTATCTCGCAACTTCGTCGACCAATTGAGTTCAAATTTTAACAGGTTTGTTATTTTGTGCATGTTGAGATACACCAAGTGAGAAGACTGGTCTTTGACAATTACCAAAGGTGTCCAGTATCTTTAAACATGATGAACTCTTTGAATACTGAGGCAAAGGCATTATATAAATGACTGATATTATTGTTATTATAAACCTGTGTCACATAGTATTGATGTTTTTTGTCCGTTGCTGACATAGAGGGCGTACACAGTGGACAGATAAAGATAAAGTAATTAGACGTGAATCTTGAATACTTCCTCCTTGGCAATTTCTGGTTATATTTCTACGATGCGTCATCGATCTTTTCACCTCTATCCCAACACTAGACTCTCCCTAACCTTGTTCTCAATTCATCATCCCCAGTACACTTCACAGCGTCCCTCTTGGCCTTCACAAATATTTCCACAATGGTGGTCAGCTGGTCGGTCAGGTGACTGGCATGTTCCCAGAGGTAGCCATCGCCGTCTGCATAGCTGCCTGATTCTGACCTGCCTTGCGCTGGCAGTCCACTAGGAGTTCATACTTGCTGAAGAGCTGAACCTGTTCGGTAGATAGTGAAAATGTCTTTTAAAGATAATTTCTCTGCAAGTTTGTCACAAACAAGGCTCAAAGCTTCTATTGGTGAGGGGCTTCAAAGGAGGGAGAAAAAAACGTACAAACTGAAGGTAAGTACTTCTTCTTAAAACAGTCAAGATCATATTATGGAGGGAAGATGCACCAGTAAAGGGTTCCAAAGAGAAGCAGTGCTTCAAAAAAAAGCTACTAAACATGGCTCTTTGTTCTTCATCTTAGAATAGCTAGAATGCATTGGTGAGACTCAGAATAGCTAGAATGTATTGCAGACAGCCTGGTTTCACGCTCATGCGCATGTCAATGTAGGGTCCATATAAAAATAAAAGATTATTTAACCAATAATCGTATACGTGTATACAGGCAAAACTTTTATGGACACGCCAACAAGAGCAATGGACACTACCTTTAAGTAAATATATCCGGGCTGGGATATTCCTTCGAATAGGACACTGTACCTTTGTGATTTTGTCCTTGTCAATGACCTCCTTTGTGACACACCACGTCTGAAGCTGCTGGCATGCCATGGTCAACAGTGGGACCGCCTCAGTATACCACTGTTTCTTGTAGCACATGAGGCCAAAGTTGTACGCGTTGGTGCCTAGGACAATCATAAGAAGGAAAACTTTTTAAATGAAAGCATCAGTGAGCAAGTTCGGGTGGGCGACTAGAGTGACTAGACTTACTAGAAACCGTAGAGCACAGGGAGATTGACTAGCTCGACCATGCACTGGAGCATGGTCAATCTAGTAAATTTGAGACCTACGCCACACACTGTCACACTGTTTCTGGTTAGTCTAGTCACTCTAGTCGCCCACCCGAACTTGCTCAGTAATTGTTTGCTTTTAGTAGGGAAAGAAAGTGAACAGTTTGATGAAATTAAACAATACGAAATGAAATTAAATTTGCAAAGCTATACAATGTTGAAAGATTATCACAACAGAAGTAATGTAAAATTTGCAGGCGTGATACTTCATTTTACGTCAAGGAGGCAATTGGCTCAATGCCCCATGTTATTGCCTTGGTGCCCTTTGAAATGTCAAAAACAAGTTTTAAGGTGCCCTTACTGAATCAGGTCTGAATTAGGTTTTGCATGGTGGAAAAGAATATCGGGTACAAATATTGAAAGTACCGACGAGTGGTAAAAAGAGTTTTATTGGGCTTAAATTTTCATGGACGTACCCAACCATCTGTGTTCATTGGTTGACACAGCTCCTCCCGCCCCACCAGACACTTCTTCAATGATGCGCAACGTCCGCTGGCATATACTCAAGGCATCCTCTGCCATCCTCCCCGCATCCTCGATGACGTCTTCCTTGCAGTGCTTCATCCGATGCAGCAGGATGACAGACATGAGATTGAGAGATGTCAGTTGCCTGTTGACTGCCTTCTGGAGCAGCAGCCTCTGCTGTTTCCCCTTACTTGCCGACTCGGCGTCCCCGGGGCTCTGCGCGTGTGCTCCCTCTGCAGCTGGAGCAAGTCGATCAGCAGACTGACGGCAGCTTCTACGGCTGGGATCAGCTCGTCGGGTACCATAGCTGCAGAGGGTGGGGTCGGAGAGCTTTCCTGGCGCTGATTGGTGATATACTCAAACCGCTTCTTCAAGAACTCAAATGCTTCGATCAGACACTGCAAGACCGCCTGATTTGGATTCTCTTTCTCAATAGCCTTGGTTGTGCCGTTGACGGCATCAAGGATTTGCCTTTTGATCGATTTTAAATCAACAGCCCTTTGTGATTTGGCTTTCTTTGTAGATTTTGAGACATCCTTTGTATGATGATTTCACACTCACAATATGCAAAGTGGCTGAAATAATGCTCACTGCAGCACTGTAAAGTGTCTCACTGCATCGGCTGCATGTGTTACTAACCACCTTCTGCAATTTTTCGTATTGAGTCAGGGCCTCTTCTGGTTTCCCTAGACGACTACAGCACCATGCCAATTGAAGACTAAGCTCAAACATAGGGACAAGACCTCTGACACCTCCTGACCACATTCTCTCCTTTTTAGCTTTACGCAACACCTTGTAGGGCATCTAAACTGTCTTAAGGAACTGCAATACTTGACTGTTCTCTTCGATGGAGTTGCCGCTGACCCGGTCAAACTCTACCGTAGCCCTGTGAGCTCTCTCGACCACCCAGGACACCTCGTAATGTGTCAGCATCAAGAAGGTCAGGGCCTGCAGTCGAACGTCCAGAACCACCATGTGTTTCTTGGTGCCCTGCTTGGAGGAGTGCTCCAGGTCCACGCAGGCCTTCCACAGCTGATTGAAGGCCTGCTTACAGACCGCGTCGTACTCGTTGTCCACGCCTTCCCCGTCGGTGATGAAGTCCTGCCGGCACAGGCCGAGATGCTCGTACAGGTTCCTGGCGAACACCATGGCGTCGGCCATGAATCCTTTGCTCATACCCTGCACCATCATGTGAAACAGGAGCTTCTCCAGCGACAGGGAAACTGTCGTCGTGTGCTTCTTTGCCCTGCTGATGCATTCGTAACTCTTGTTGGCGATGCAGATGATATGATTAATGGAACTGTGACCTGTCTTGAGTGCGCTCATCTGCTGAACGCAAGCCCGAAGAACTTTCATTGAGTACAGTCCAAACTTGGAGGCCAGTTCTTGAGAACTGTTCGTTTTCTGACGCATAAAGGGAGCCATGTAAATCTGGAAGTAAAAAAAAATAATCTTACAAAATTTAACCCTCCTGCTGTCTGACCATTCAATACCATTCACCGTGGTTTTGAATGATAGATAAACCTATGCCAGCCTGCAATATGATACCATGGGGAATGCATTACACAGTACACAGTTAGTTCTGTGCACCGTTGTGCCACCGTACACAACCTTGGCAGTTGAATGGTTTCAAATGGTTGGTCACTCACTGGAAAATGTTGCCAAGAGTCACTGACAGTAGGAGGGTTAAACAATAAAATTCCTTTCACACCACACAGACAAGGAGATGGCTGACATTTGAACGTACAACTTTTGATTAAAATAATTATTGTGCTTTCTCTTACTAACAAACAACAACTTTTTTCCTTCTGGTTAAATTTAAAATTTCTTTGGTAGGCTTTGAATGTCCCAAGTGGCAAAATAAAATTTCAGGTTAAAATGCAATGTTTTAAAATAAGTCTCATGCTCGAAATTTACATAGGTCTGCCGCTTCACTTTTGGTCTTAGTCTTTCATTGATGATTTGATAGCTATCTTCTTACCTCTAAATCTCTTACAAGGTCACTGACATTAGTGCCATCTTTTATGCACAGCAGAATCCTTTCCCCGTCCATGATGTGATGAACAGTTGGTGAGACACTCGAAGTGAAAGAGTAAGGAAATGCCAGATATCAAAGATGTTGGATTACATTTTGCAGCCTGAGAAAAAAAAGGACAAATTCAAAATATAGTGGCAGCGGTTTTTATTTAGTATTACAATCCCATCTCATAAAAATATGTCCTCCTGATCCTCTGACGATTGAAATTGAATACATTTTTCACAGGTTCCAGCCTCAGTACATTGACAGTGTCACTGTCCACTAGTGTCAGTATAAATACTAAATTATTAAAATTTTTAGTATGATGTATGTATCGAAAAGAAAAGGCTGTTGTTGGGAATGAATCTACTCCCATCGAAAAAAAAATCAATTACTTTTTACATACTTACATTACTATCATTCCTTTACTTTCTTAAACTGCACGCTTAAATTTCTCTTAGCTGTTTAGTGTTGACGTTCACGTCATGACGATGATCAGCATGATGATGATGGTCACGATATGATTTTGACAGTTTGAAGGGGAACCATTTTGATAATCATCATGATCATCACATTGTTGATAGAATCTGAATAAAAATCATTTTTATTGACCCAATTTGTCAAATATGACTGTCGGATAAACGATCGGTGTTAATATAAGTGAGCAATATTTATTATTCATTAATAACTTAATAAGCACAAATGCAAATGTAATTCTTACCACTCAAACTCATCATCAAACACTCTCTCAGGCGACGGATTAGATTTTATCAATTTTAATTATTGGTTGAGTGAGCTTTAAAATGGCCGCCAGAAGATTTTTCAGCGCTGCATATGAGACAGCAGGTACGATTGGTCACAGTTGAAATTCCACTAGATATCGGCCAATAAGGATTCTTTTACTATCATCTCTGATCAAGCGCTAAACTTGGACGGGCAAACGAATTGAGTCAGGTTACAAAATAAGATTGAGCTGTTCTTTTATACGCGACGTCAGTTGACCATACAAACTGCGGGAAATGGAGGCTAGCCGCATGTTGGGCCTCGATAATTTTAAGAAAAGTAGAATACATGCAATGTAGGGAGGTGACTTAAAAAGTTGTATTTTTAGGGGTGAGCTTAGTGGTGTAGTGTATGTAGGGAAGTGTTGATGTTTCATAACCGGACAGGCGGACACAAACGCTTGTAAATACAAAAGGCTGCACTTGCGACTTTTGTTCCTAACAGTCTCCCTATTAATAGGAACATTACAGAATTGGTTTTTGCTAACAAACAGTAGCTGTCAGTGTAAACACTTTATGTAATCCACCATATACATAAACTGACAAACCTGTAGAAGTTTGAGATCGATCGGATATCTGGGTCACGAGAAAATAGTGAAAAACCGATTACACATTTGCATGAAATCATATAGATTCAACAAATGAATAAAACCTCACTGAGCGATAAACTCCAATCGGAAAATTACTTTATTCATTTCCCATCAAATATGGCATTTCAGACAGAAATATTTCAAGGGATGTTTTCTACTATCATCATCATTAGACCATGTAAGTTTTATGTAAATCTGTGATCAAAAGTATATTTTTTTCTTACCAATTCTGTAACGTTCCTTTAAGGCATCGCTTTTTAATTTGGGCTACACATTTGGTTTGATCGCTTTTGGTGTAGCCCACCAATCATGATCCCACCTGCTACGTGGAGGTATTCAAATTTGTAAAACTTCTGGTGACCTATGATTTTTATATAAAAATAACGAAAATTTGAAGCAGTAACAGTCCCTCCCGGCCCTCCTGAAAATATGTATCCAAGATGAGGTGTTGTGTATTTGTGCATGCTTATTGCTAAAATGAATCAATCATGTAATCAAACCACACTAATTGAAACTGGACATTTTGTTGGGAGTCTAATTTTTTTAAAGTATGGAATTCTGCGCTTTTGCCCCCTCTGCCGGCCACGGCCCATAGGAGTACACGCTCAGTACAGACTTTTTTGGTAAGATGTGCTATTAGCCTTTTTGAAATAGGGAGGTCACATGACGAGGGCACCATTTGGATTGGGTAAATTTGTTTGTAAACTACCAAACCAAACAATGCACCCATAGTGTCCACCATATCTCAAAGAGGCTAATGAAATTGGGCCCTGGACGTCAATACCCCAAATAAATCATCGTCATTTTGGGAGTCAGATTCAGTATTGATGAAGTGCGCATTTAGTCGAGGAACACGTTCATCTAGACACGCATCATATCTTTACAAGCAGTTTGTTTCCTCAAATGGCAGACAATAGCCGAGTGTGACGTCAGTACAATTTGTATAGCTTCTCAAACCTCCCTCGTCCCCGCCCCAAAAAATTGGAGAACTTTTCACCACCACAAACTGCATGTTGTTTAATCGTTCTGAAAATACTGAATCTGCCCAATGTACGGCTAGCCGGCTAGCTTCAGGCCGGCTATGGCTAGCCTGCTGGATCGTCGCGTCGTCATGCGTTGAAGTATAGGACGTCCTTAGCAACACCCCCTTAGCAATAGACTAAGTCGTAGCTGTAGCCGCCAATTCGATACGGCCTCAGTTTGAGGCTCACGGTGGATTAGTATGGTGCATGCAGTCGTCAACGACATCGCGGTGTATGTGCAGTCCAGTGCATAAACTCAGTAGTGCTATGCAATAGTAGAACTGCATCGACCGCACCGTACCACCGGCCGCCGTTCGTACACACATACCGCCGAAACTGACTAGTTATCGCCTGTCCATCACACACTCGTTGGACCTGGCTTGCTGCTGGCTGCTGGTGGAGTAGACTGCTGACTGGCAAGAGCTGTCAGAGGCTGTGGCTGTTGATATTTATCGTCTTGGAATTCCCTCTCCGTCAGAGATTACCCAAATCGCGTATGATTGAGGAACCGAAAACAGATATTGTTAGTGAAAGTGCTGTCACCATGCCGGGGAAACTTACAGAGGGCCAAGTAATGGCCAAGGCCCATTCTTCAGACTTGGAAAATGTCAAGAAACTCAACTGTTGGTAAGTTTCAAAATTGATGGATGCACAATTATGATATAACTTATCAAGGGTTCTACATGTACATCGTATGCACATACACTGTCGTGGTACGTGTAAGACTCAGTTCAATTCAGTAGCGTGCACCAAACCAGGAGGAGGGGGATGGAGTGACAATTTGCTGAACTCAATTTTCCTACACCTGTGCACTGTATGTCCAAAAAAACAATGCCAGTTAAGTTATTAAACTTTTTAAGTTGTTGAAAAGGTTCTGTGACAATTGTAAATCCTCTGGCAGAATTTGTCAATGTTAATGAAAAATGCAGAAAAATTATTCTTTCTTGAAAGTTAACAACTTGCAGATTTATAAATTAAATTAAATTCAACTATAATCTAAAAATAATGACATCGTCAGTGATAAAAAAACAAACAAGTTTTTCAAAAATTAAAGCCAAAGATCATACAAGAAAAGTTTTATCAAATAATCAAAGTCTCTGTGTAACTGTACTTTTTTAGATTTGTAAACGTCTTATTAAAGGGAAAATATGTCATTGTTTTTTTGGAAGGGTAAATTAAGTTCCATCCTCTGAAAGTTGAATCAAATTCGATTGGTATCAATTTTTTCATGAAAATAACAATCTTTTTGATTTGTCAGGGATTTTGTGTATTCATATTATAGTATTTGGGCTTTTATATTGTGGCAATCAAAATAAGCAGTAGTGCTATATGGGGACTTCAAATGCTATTTCCTCAAAATTGACAGCAGTTCAAATATTTATGTAGATTATAATCGCGTTGATCTCAATGAGCTTTCAGATAAAAATGCTAATCAATTGGTTTTAAACAAACACCAATTCTGTACTTTGTCTCGAGATCAATTGTTGTAGTTGACATGGTATTTTAACAGTGGGCTACTTAATCATTTTCACTGTTGTGGTATTTTGATCGCATGGAAAATGTTAGCATGTTCAGGGCTCGAATTTTACACTTGACCGATTTTAGCATCGGGCCAGTAAACTCATGTCCGGACAAGTCCGGCGGTCTTGTGTTTGTGTTCAAATGTTGACTTTCAGTCTGATAAATACAAATCTGTTGATTATCGAAGACTACTTACCCATAGTTTACAAATGAGATAAATCTTCTCTTAGTGCTTTTTGCAAATTCAAACAGTTCAATTATTAACCTGTGTAGGCATTTTTTCTTCTCACTTCAATTCGGGTCTTGTACTCAAAATTCCGGTCCAGTAAATATTTTGACCTACAAGCCCTGCGGTCTTGTGGGTTTTTCCCCCAAATATTAGCCCTGAATGTTTAAACTTGACAATATACAATGTAGAGTAATCATTAAAACCATTCCATTTGCTTAAATACAGTATCAAAGGTTCACAGAAAAAATACGAAAAATTACAGTGTTTGATCTCGGAGGAGGCAGTAATACAGGGATGATTGTATGTGTACACATGTCACCCAATACATTCAGTGGGTATAAAACTGGTGTTTCAGTATTGACTCGTGACACCTAAGTCTTCCTGTATCCAGTATCCGTGACTGGACTCTCTCTGTGTAGTACAAGACGCCTGGACGCTGCATGGCATCAATGTACAAGGCACCGGGTTGCCCTTAAGGTTTTTTCAATATGGTCAGCAGTTATATTACTCTGGGATATGGGGGTTGTGGATATGGAAGCTGTAGTGGAACCAAGGAGATGGATCGTGCCTCGGCATATCCCATGGCCTTAACTACCAAAAGGCAGTCCATTATACAGCCTGGGGGCCTCGTAATGGTGTTTGACAATTCAATGCTGTATGATTAGCAAAAATGAGCAACGTGTGCCTGTATGTAATGTATGGATGTATGATGAGTGCACCACCAGAAATAGCAGCTGCATTTTTTCATTTGTGTTAGGGTAGGTTTCTCATTATGAGGATTGTTTTCCTTGGGGATTTTGGAAGGTGTATGTAATGTGCACACAGGTGGAAGGAATGGAATTGAGGGAAGGGCAGCTGAAAAACCACTGTGCAATCTTCTTCTACTGCTGGATCAATTCGGAAACACAAACTATGTTGAGTGATTTGTACTTCATTGTGCCCAAAGTTTCATTCTATGAAAAAAGAGAGCAATTGGTTATTGAGACCGTTAAGATTTTGTTAAAACGACACCATGGCAACAGTCAATGTGATAATGTAATTCAAGCAAACCTTGATATCTCTTTTTTTGGATTCTTTTAAAGCAAGGAAAAACCCATAACAAAAAACATGCAATCATTTTTGTGTTAAATGTGTCCTTCGCTTTTAAAATTAAAGAGCAGTTGTTTGGGTTTTTTCCAGGCCCTTCAAAAAATAAAACGAGACCTTCCTTAGATAACTTACAACATTGAGCAAAATTACAACTAAAACCACAGTGCATGATGTTTTATGTCTAGATTCACAGTTACAACAACAGCGGATTTGATTTTGTGTGAATTATTTTATTGAACCATACAAATTGTATGAGTTACAATAGAAAGTGAAGAACTATCGAGGCTTCGTTACACTATTCTCACACTACACTATTATAAGGATAAAACAAAAAGGCTTCAGACCCTTCTCCATGCTCTATGCATTGCAGATTCTCAAGATCCAGGGTTCTGCCCAGGATTTCTTTAGTGGTGGAAAAATGTTTCCCTGGAAACCATTGCGAGATGGATCAGTTACACGGTGGATCATATAAATATACTCAAATCAAAGAAGTACTCAAAATGAATGGCTTCAGATACCATTTGTACTGGCAAATACCCAATTTGACATTTCGTTGAAAACCTTTGAAAGGAAATTGCAAGTGTTGTTTTAAAACATCTGGAAAATGTGTGGTGGCCGGAAAACAGAGACAATTCTGCCAGTGGTGGTTGGGGAATCCTGAGTGCCGGGCGGGTTTTTCCGGCTCCGACCACTGGGCAGAACCCTGAATAGAAAGTGAAGAATTATCGAGGCTTCGTTCACTATTCTCACACTACACTATTATAAGGATAAAACAAAAAGGCTTCAGACCCTTCTCCATGCTCTATGCATTGCAGATTCTCAAGATCTGCACACGAAATTGGAAGTGCTGTCCCTGTTAGTAGTACTAGTAAGCAGAATTAACAACACAAAATATGTGAAACAAATCTGAAATTGTAAAGAGCTGAGGACTGACAACAATGCACACTTTCTTGGCTTTGGCTTTGACTCCTTGCCAAAGCCTACATGTATGATCTTGACCTTACACCACCATGCATGTTAAATCAATCTACATGTACAAACCCCCTTCAGCTTCTAATCTGTTGCAGTAGGAAATATCGGGTTGCTGCTTAGCCCAGGGGGCTCAGACAAAACCAGACTTTAAGATTCCAAGAATGTAAATTTTGTTCTGGGATGGAGGGAGGGGGGAGGGGGGTCGGGGCGGTTGCCCTGTGGGTAAAATGCATGAATAATGACACAAGACCTGTGAGGTGGTGGGATGGCTAATGTGTACCAGAGGGGGGTATTTACGGGGTAAATATTTGTTTGAGAAGCTGTTAAATATTTTCCATCAGTAATTACTCACATTGGTATTAAGTTGATATTACACAGGTTACATGTACGTATGAATTTTTCTGCTGTCTGATCATTCGATATCATTCACTATATGGCTTTTAATAATGTGCGATACATGCAGCCTGCAGTAACATCAATATTCATTATTGTGTGTCCATACTCAATACACAGAAACTATGCGTGCATCAGTTGTGCCTCGCACAACCTGATCTGCATGCAGTTGAATGGTCAACTTTCTGGCAAGTTATGCCCGAAGTTATGGAAAGTACAGTCTAGGAAAGGTTAGGACATTCCTCGAGCAAAGCCTTGGTTTTTGGTCTATGATGACAGTATGCATGGACGCATCGTGTAGTACAGTGTACGTGTGTATCCTTACATGTATGTATTATATGCATCAGTAGGAAATTTGTTTGGGATATATTTTTATAAAATAATGATCAACTGCAGGGATAAAAGCTCCACGTAGGATCTCTTGATAACAGTTGATATGAGGTACATAAATAAGTACAGTATGTGCAAGCACAATACAGTATTACAAAACTTCAGTCACATTTCGAAGTGTGGTAAAAACTTTCAAATGCTCGAGGCTTTCATTTGATGTACTACATCCATGGACCATGACAGAAAAAGTTGTTCCTCTGTGAAAAGGGATCTATTACTAAACCACATGCCTATCCAGGTAGCTCCGATGAGCGATTTCATACCTGGCCTCAAGATCTGAAAGTGGGGGGGGGGGGCATCCCTCTCTCTCTCTCTCTTGGTGTCCACCCACATGACCATACCTGCTACCAGAGGTCAACTGGTGTCAATCAGTTGTTACAGATTCTTATGCAAATATCATTATCGGCCAAATTCTTCCTTTTGGGCGTTTTTTTTTTTAATGGTAAAATTTTGTTTGAAAAATGAAAGACCTCTGTTATCGGATCAACATCAGGGCTTGTAACAATGAGGTTTCGCCTCATGAAATGGAACAGTCCAGATTTCACCTCGTTATTTATATTCTGTGACAATGCAGCAATAGGCCTATGTGTCCAATATATGTATAATATTTTAGGGATTGTCTAAACATTTTTAAGACCTATAGAATTTTTAGATACTACAGCTTTTTCTTTTAAAAACCCTGTCCCTCTTTTTCATATTTTGTTTTCACCTAGTATTCTTTTCTTGGTTTATCCTTGATTCATATTCATTTTCAAGAACATTTTTTACAAAAATCTTCTCCTAGCTAGTTCCAGCCATTTTCTGTGTTTGTAATTGTAAATGGAAAGTCATTGAAAACCACTTCATGTTCGTGGATGGACTAGCCTACTGTACAGTGTGCAGCCCTTATTAAGCTCTGCACTCAATATTTGCTGCATAGCAAAAAATATATAATGTTTTAATGCCCAAGGAAAGCCTTACAGATTTGAATGAAAGAACCTAGACTCCTTGCATGGAGAGTGTGGGAATATGTTTTAAAAATACTAAAAGGAAAGCCTTGCATAGTAGTATGTCCACTGAGTCCATTCACCCCCAGTCGCCTGCACGGTTGGATTATACCTTGCTCTTGGAATCACCGAGGGAGTGTGTTACTCTGCAGGGGGAAAACACAACCCACACCGCATGACCGTCTGAATAACTTACACTTTATAAATATAGTATCCGATGGATTATTCATCACAGGGTAGTATTTTTCAAAATGAAAACCGCGGAATCTTGCCAGCACTTTAATTTCAAAGCCCTGAGTGATATTGTTACATTGGCCGCTGCCGGTTGGCCCTGAAGCGTGTAAATATTATCCCCTCCAAGTTGAGACAATGATGTTCCATTTTAATTTGGACGCAGGAAAAAAAAAAACTCGTGGAGGATTTATTGTAAACGATGGGAACTGATATTGCTGGTACGTGATGATACCCAGTTGCTGCCTATCAAGTACAGTACCGATAGCGGTAGGGCAAGATTAAAGTTGCTGCAACTGTAGGTGGACACCTCAAAATTCTCAAACGTGATACGTCGGTTATATTTTGATATATCGCATACCGTCAGTGCCATTCGTGGGGGGGGGGGGGCCCGGCGGGTGTATGCATGCTCCCAAGCCGATCACCATTACACCTATCACGTACCACCGTGTCACCCCACCGTCATATTGGGTGACCGCGGCGGGAGCCACCGCCGCGGGAAACACGAAACGGCAAATATGGAAAGAGCAGGAACGAATGTAAATTTTGCGGCCGGGAACTGTTTAAGTATGAAATTGGCTGAATAATATTGGAGCTGTGAGATTGTAATGTGAGACGCGCAAGTAATTACCCTAAGTGTGGACATCCTGAATTGGGAATACAACATACCTGTACGAGTCGGCATACCGATACCCGGTCTCTGCATGACATGAATATTTAATTAGGGGAGGAGGAAAAAATATATATGCCAAACATTATGGTGTAACCAGATACTTGTTGGGACACACCGGTTATAAATGGTTTTAAAAACAATGTCATTTTAGCAATTTAGCCCAGTGTTTTAATGTCCAGGCGTAACAATGTACTTCGCGGAGGCAACCCAGGCAATTGCCTCCACGCCCCATGGTTGTTGCCTTGGTGCCCCATTGAGGTGCCCCTCTAGAAATTTAGATTTCCCCCCTCCTGTAGGTGCCCTTTAAGTTAAAGAAAAAATGCCCAAAAGTGACCTCAAAAAGTTTCAATAAAAATCTTTTATTAATGAGAGAGCCATGATTGAAAAGTGTGATGGAATGATGCTCGGTTCTGAGCCCAATGCTTCTTGTTACCGATTTTTTTTTTAAGCTGAGTGCAAAATCTTTTAAAGCAGGTCACATAAACTTTAGAGTACAGAACGAGTTTTCCTTCGAGGACTCTGTCTCTGTGACTCGGTCTCTGCTGAATCGAATGAATTCAGAATATTTCATGAACCAGAATATTTCTGTTATAAGAGACTCCCTCATTGGGTGACTTGAACTGAGGAGAAAGGAATGAACAAAATGTCGCACACTAAGGCCGTATCCGAATGGGCGGCTACGGCTATGGTTGTTGCTAAGGGTATTGCTCAATGCATGAGGATGCGACAATCCACCCGTAGCCATAGCCGCCAATTCGTACACTGTTACGCCCTACTGTATAGCCTTCTGATGAGATTAGAGCCCAGCTTACACGTACAGGTTTTTTTATGATCTATATTTAACCCCCATTGTGTAATTGTCAGCACCCAAGGATTCTTGTCTCCATGATTCGAGGGCCGCACAATACGCTGCCCTTGAGTGACCCTGGCCATCACAATGTAAAAATTCATTTCATACACACATTGTTATTACATTTCACACTTCACGTGATCGTTCCATGCGTTTTCTGCAGTCTCTCTAAATCCATATGAATTTCCTGGAGGGGGCTTGCGGGTAGAAACAATATTCAATCATTTTGTGTGAGGGTTGTTTCTTTTTCTTCAGTGTTTCAGTGTGAGCTCTAATTCATTCTTGCTATTGATCATTGACGTCTTAAAGAGATCGTCCCCCTCGTGCTACCTGTAAAGTAAAAAAAAAAAAAAAAATATTCAACCGAAAAAGAACTTTAAACAAAAATAATGATATTTACAAATAAAGTACGCAATATTATTTTGAGGCATTGCATATCAATGGATATATTCGGTTTGAGGTAACACCATGTCTATATCTACTTTGCTGTGTAGATTTTGTTCTCAAAAGGCAGGACAATTCTTTTCAGAACTAAGAAGTCTCCCGAATTCCAAAAATCTACTCCGCGGTAGTAGAACTCATAGCAAGTTAAGTTCTCTAAAGAACAAAATGTACACAGCAAAGTAGAATACATGTACACATGGAGTTACAGCAAAGCGAATACACAAAGTAAGCAAAATATTTTGTATGCTTTTTGTTTTGGTTTAAATTGTTTGCGCTATCCACTGCTAATAATGGGAAGAATGTTGTAAAAGATTTTATCATATTGTGTTAGGTTGTTTTTCTTTAAAGTGTTTCCGTGTGAGTTCTAATACTTCCTCACAACACGAATTCCGACATTATTTGATGATGTAGCATTGATATTCACACGAACATATGCACGCTAAGAAAAACAAAATTGTTCACTTGGCATATTGCACGCTGACGTAAGCTCCCTTAGAGCCCTCCATGTACACGTAAATTACAGGATCTACAGTTTTGTTAAACAATCGTGACAGAAGCATGTATTACAACCATTATTATCATGCTTGTCAAGAACATTTTTTTCTACATTTAGCTCGGTGGATTTATTGTTCCCCCCTCTCCCCTGTAAGAAGTGCACTGTTCACTGCTATCAGAAATCAAACCGTTTAAAGTTGGCCCCATGTTCAGAAACGTGAAACGTGTCTGCGCAAAGCGTTCCCTGATGAGCGTTTCTGAACAGTTTGTCTCGAAACCTGTCCGCGCATACAGTCCTACATTGTGTCCACACCAACCAAATGAAGAAAAGTTACCCAATACTAATAAACCCCAGAAGGCCCCCATCTCTGTCGTTAAAACCTCATTATGAGCGGAGTGACACGTTAAGAACTCTCGCTGAAGAGCTTTTAATACAGTTTGCACATCCCACCTCCATACTCTGCAAACCACCATCGCCTCAATGAGCAGTCACTTAACCACCAAGATGAAGTCGTCTGGGCCCTTTCAATGGCCAAGCGATGTACACTTAAAAAGAGATGAGGATTAAAGCTGTCGTCTGTATTTTTGCAATCACTGCCTTGTCTGATTTGGGAGGGGGGGGGGACACACACTGACTACAGGATTCTTTGAGTAGGAGCAATCTACATACATGTACATGTACACGTAACTGGTGCCCCATTTTATTTGCAAGATGTTTGGGAATGAAATGGAGTCTTGATAGAGTCTTTTCTGGAGAGCCATGGCATACTGTTTTTCATTAAATTAAGTGGCCAATTTAAGTCCAGCACATGAGGCAAAACAAGAGCATGGCAGAAAGGGGGGGGGCTGAGGGGTGGGGTTTAAGTGATTTTTAACTCTTTTATTGTAACAATCGATGTAGAAGGTGTACAAATATAAAATATTTTTTGATATTTTCCTTTTTGTTGTAATTTTTTTTTTAGCCACGCATATTTAGCCATTGGCTACCAGTTCAATTTTAATAAACCATTAATAATAATAATATTGATAAAAATAATAATAATGACCCCCTCAAGCCCACATACACTTCAATCAAATTTACAGCCATAGAAAGCGTCTTGGTCCACAGATAAAGTAAACAGACGCAATATCGTCATCACGTTCACCAAACAGTAGCCACTCTTTTAAAATACGGTCGACAGTCCTGAAAAAAAGAACGAGAAAAATATATCACCCTCCCTGAGTCAAACACGATTTGACCCTGCACAATGTGATTACATTAGACGACGTCTGCACTTTAAAATTTTGCACGCCACAGGCAAATGAGCTTCGCATGCAGCACATGAAGAGCCAAAGAATAAGCCAACGTGCGGCTAGTGCCTCTTAGTAAAATTGCTGGCGGGGTTTTTAATATTTGCCAGTCTGATGGCGGTTTATCCCGTTTTCCCCCAGCAGAAAGTTGCAGAAATGAAAAGATGAAATGATAGCCCGGGTATGGGTTTAATTGAATTTGCCATAATGCTTAAGCTTCGAGATCCTGTCACAATGATTTCGAGCCTGACATATCGGAGCCGACATCATAATAAACTTTTTTTATTATTAATTTTTTTTCTCAGAGGCATGAGGTGGAGTTTTGCCTCCTACACTGTTGGCTAAAAAGTGCAGCATGGTTTTGGTACATATATAAATGTAGGCCCTATCATAAATTAAAAAAAAAAAATCCTGAGGTCTCAGTGTACTAAATTCTGCAGATATTTGATGCCTGGTGGATTCTGCAAAATTGCCCCTTGTTGAGGCGACTATTTATCGAGGAACTATTTTTAACATATTTTTTTTAAAGAACTTGTTTGATATCGATTGTAAACAATTTGTCAATGATTGCCTTAAAACAATGTTCAATGTGAAGATGACTCCGTTTTCTTTGTTAATTCCATGTTACATGTTATCATTTTGGTGTTTCTGCAACACAAAAAAAAACCTTGTAGTGTTACTGTTAGCATAGTTTCCGTAAACTGATTTAAAAAGAAAAAAATCTATGATTTTTTCCTGTTCACATTTTTAATTTGTATTGTTATAATTGTATTTTTTTTAAAGGGAAACTCAGTGGGATGTGGAGTTGACATTTTGTTTGGTATATAAAGGGCATCCAACTCGATTAGTCCCCAAAACGACACTTCAGTCACGGGTTCAGTCATGGAGCATGTACAATATATAGGGCCTACACACTGTGTAAAACCTTGGTTTTGATTGATTATCAGACTGCTCCACAAATTGAATCCTGCGACAAAAAATTAGGACCTGTGCGCAGATTTAACAGTGATTATTGTGCATTGTAGATTGGCAGATTAGCGATTTATTGAATTCCTAAAACTAGGCAATTTACAGACCACCACTTTCAAGCCGGATGTTGAATGAATGTTGTGTGATAAGAAAACGAGCTGGCTGTTGTTGAAATCAGTTCCGTACTTCGCTTTCTCAGGTTTTTTTTGGATGGAGACGCAGAAAATGCCACTAAGTTTATCAGATAAGAGAGGTTGCTTGACAGGTTGTCTATTGTTACGGGCATGCACGGCCCAACTAGTCAATTTAGTTCGGCCTTATCATTTTGTTCGATCTGGAAGTCTTTTTTTTAGGCTAGACTTTGTGGGGGGCTAGGCATTGTGGGTTATATCAGTCCTTAAAATTGTGGCAATAGTTAACATGTACAGTGTGAATTGGCCTAAAATATTCTGACATCATTCACAATATACATGTAGCTGTCTTTTTTCCTGCCATTCAAATTCAATGTAATTAATTGAGGCTGAAAGAAGAACAATTGCCTGGGCCCAATTTCATATAGCTGTTAAGCACAATAAATTGCTAAGCACAGAAACAGGTTACCAGCCAAAGTGTAAATGTGTATTTACTTGTCACTGGTTCCCTGCTTATTTTTGCTCAGCAGATAAAGTTGCTTTGCACAAATATCTGCTGAACAGGTGAATGAATTGGGCCCTGGGCGGATTTCACAAAGAGCTAAGATTGATCTTACAACTGTGTATCGCTATCACTCTTAATTGCTAAGCAACAAGTGATGTCACAATACAAATTACTACGGCAACATTGACAACTCATCTTAAGACGAATCTCCAGGTTTTTGTGAAATCGAGCTCTGGTTCTCTTTTGAAAATAGTATAATTGCAAACATGTCTGTGTCTAATGGTACCTAAAAATGGTACCTACATGTAACTAAAAGATGGCAAGATAAAGGTATGAAATTATGTAGATTCACTGAATCCTAAGCTACACATTAAAAAAATATATATCTTGTAAACTCGAAAACATAAAGCCAAAATGTGACATTTGACAGTTTTTAAAATCAGTACTCGATGCTTGTGTTGGGATCTTCACGAGATTTGAAAACATGTAAAGCAGGTGACAGTTCTGTACTCTCCCGGTGGGAACACACTGAAAGCCCCGAACATGATTCTGTGTAGTGTAGTTTACATGTAAATCATGGGGTTGGAGACATAACTGTCTGGTCGTATATACATGCACACTGTGCTAGGGGGGGAGGGAGGGGACTCAATTCACTATAGCACTAGTCTGAGTGAACTTGGTTGGTATTTCGCACGGCAATGCAAAACCTGTAACTCAATAATGGAGTACAAATTGCCTGCCCGCTCTGGTGACTGACTGCAAACATGTGTTTGGCCAGTGTTTCACCTACTGTACAAAAAGACCCAATCAAATTAGATGCATACTACTTTGCATACGGGAACTAAAGATGGAACTTGTTTTTTTTGGAAGATTCAGGGAAAAAAAGATAGTGGAAGACGTTGATTGATTGAATTTATTCGGATAAAAATACAGCAAGAACATGCCAAAAACACATACATGTACACAACAACAGGAGAAAAGACAATGAAATAAGATTAACCAAAACAGAACACAAATAATTAGAAATACAATGGAATTATCTAAGGATAGCCCAAAAAAGCCAATAACTTAGACTTATTTCCATTGGGGTTGTTAAAATGAATCTCAAGAGATTTCAGGAAAAAATGTACATACGTAAAGCCAGTCATGGAAAATAAATCAAAGTCTCTTATTTTATGTTGTTGTTAATAAGTAGAAATTGAAATGTGCCACATGCATTAGCTTCGCATTGTGCTAGCTTTTATGTCAGTCAAGAAACACGCCCTGTTATCCGGTTTGTTTAAAATACTCTTTAGTTTTCTACACTGTTGGTTCTTGGGACAGTTAATGGATAAAAGGCACTTGTAAAGTGCTGCAATGTACTGTACACATGTAGATACTGCGTTCACACCTGTTTCAAAGAAAAGTGTTTCCCTTTTTCCCTCCCTTATCTAAATACCAGTGCTCCCTAAAAAAAACCCAGAAGCTTCGCCCTGTAACCACACAGCTAATCTATTGACAAATACTAGTCTAAGTACAACAGTTTTATTGAATTGTCACATTCCTTGTTGAGTAATCAATGTGCATGCATTACCCAACATTGCCCCACAACACGGTAAAATCAACATAACCTTGGGATACAGCGCATCATCCATCAAGATGATTGTCATAAGAGAATTGAAAAACGAGAACACCATGTTTTTACAGAGCCCATAAATCTCTTTATGTGGGACATGTTTGACAGCAATACAAGTATGTACCTAGAATATTGTACATGATGGCATGTAGTTGTTCAATGCATGTTGTGCACTAGGAGGCCGAGTTTTGTACAGTGTAAACCTGCCAACTATTTTACAATGTGTTTTTCATTTATGGTCAATGCTCGGCATGCAACTCATTTCCCAAGTATGCAGAGATAACTTCTTCTTCTGGTAATAGTGCAGATGACTTCTTCTTGTTGTACATTGTAGTCGATGAAATCATGATGAAATATATTGGGTTTTTTTTCTTCCCCTCAGTCTGTCAGTAGTTTATTGGCAGCGTTCTTCCTAAACAGTGGTCAGGCGGCCAAGTGCTACAATCCCGGCCATATCTCGTTGGGCCCCCCTGCCCCCTTTCAGTGTTGAATCACATTGTTGCATGGTCTTCTGCGTTCCAGTCAACATTGAGCGGGGGGACGGGGGACGGGGGAAAGAATGTTTATTGTGAGACAGGGAATGGTTATTGTATGGTTATTGTAACGTTAGAAACGGGTGGCCCAAGCATTTTGGCCGCGATTGTAGTTTAAACACCCGTGGACTGGTCAAAAGTCACTCTGAAGTGGTCAGGCTGGCTTGTTCAGTGTTGATAAGGGTCCCTGTTTCATTTGAAATAAGGACTTGTGAGAAAGCTGGTGGACAATCTAACTGGTTCTCCTGACTGAAAAAAAGTTAGGGGCAAACCCTGACGGGTGGTCGTTAGAAGTTAGAACTCTTGTAAAAGGGAAAACTCGGGTAATGTAAAACTTACGCAACTTATGTAGTATGTGGAGTGACACATCTGAAAGGGGGCTTGAGCGCCCCCCCCCCCACCCTCTCAACCTTTCCACCTTTCCAGGCCTGAATTTTAAATTGTGTTGCTATGCTGTATAGTAGGGACAGGAAAATTTGTGTTTGGGGGATGGGGCAGTGTGAACGTGCCCCCGAAAACCAGCTGTTCTGTATTGGTGTTTTTTAAATTTTGTATCGCATTTTGCTTGAGCCTCTCCCACTCGCAAGCTGTAGGTAGAATTAATTTTCTCAGCCCTTCCACAGATATTTTTCTTGGCGTGCAACCGTGTACATTAAATGTTCATTGTACACTTCAACTTTCACAAACGAGTGGAATTGCATCAGAGTTTTTAATTTGTTAATGCAGAACCTGTGTAGAAGAAGAAAACATGTTAAATTACAGACATGTACTCCAGTGCTGTACATTTTAGGGGGGTAAATTCGTATACTACAACTGCAATTATGAATTTGTAATATTGTTCATATTGCGCATAAGCTACAGATTAATCACACGTAAACTTTGTGACTAAATAAATTAAATGTCTATGTTTGTGATTTTAATCACGTTAATCAGCCTAAACTGCTCGATTGGTTTCTAATACCAGCTATAGATTCGCTGCGCAATATCTAACACCCCGTAAGTGTTGCTCGCCGCATGGAGCCATCCCTTTACACACAGTTAAAAAGGAGAAAGGAAAAAAAAATCACAAGCCCATCCATGTGTATATTTATACAATAACAAGCGTGATCATGCACCGTGGTGTACGCCAGCCGCTTGGCGGCCGTTCATGCATGACGTAGCCGGGGGATAACAAGAGCTGGTGCGAGGGCCCACGAAGAAGAGGGGAAAAAATCAATGTGGTCCCTTCCGGATCTGGCACCCTGATTGGAATTCAAGCCGCCGCCTCGCTGCCATTAAGAATTCATATGCTGCTGTGGGTTTCCTGCAGGAGCTTCGTTTCCCCCCCCCCCCGACGTCTTGTTGGGCTTTCTAAATATAACACCGACACTAAGAAGATGTAATTTCAATTAGCAACTACATTATAAATTGAAAGGGGTCCTGTCACGAGGGTAAACACCCTTGATTTTTTTTTTTTGATTTTTTAATTTCTGGTGTGTGACTGTCCTAACCATGCACTGAAAAGGAAAGACCGGTTGTTCCCGCAACAAAACCAGGCAGTGTTCTAGATCCAGCAAGTAGCTGATTGAGTGAGCCTTTTAATCCATTAGAATCCAAGTTCTGTGGAGGCTCAATCAATCAAATCTATTTGAGCCTTTTAATTTGTGTCCATTGGAAGCTTTGTATTTAATGAATTCCCTGCAGTCACGTTGTCAAAGACTGTAAGCTAGAGAAACGAATTTGTAGAAAATTTGAATGACATGCACGCCGTCGTAAATCACAGGTTTTTATTGCAAGTTTTTTTTTGTAGAAAGAGGGAACGTTTGAACACACTTATATATTTTATGCACAGGAACAAAAACAAATACTATGGGGCAATCTCGGCGGTTTAGTTGGTAAGACATCTGCTCTAGAATGGCACAGGTCTTTTGTTCGAATCCCACATGAGTGATATGCCTGTGGAATTTTTCACATAACTCGGGGGAAGTACCGAGTATACAGAGCTTTACACACATCTGTTAAAGGGAGTGCCCCGCCCCCCCCCCAAAAAAAATAGGCACATAATACTCGGGTCCATAGTCGGGATCAAGAAATCCGAGTCTGTAATTGGCATGGCAAAAGTTGAATTATTCATATTTTGTCCCACCAGTTTCCACTCGATGGTAAACTTCCACCGACAGCCGTTGAGACATTCTAGAGCTTGGAAAAAATTCCCTCCACAAAAAAAAACCCCACCTGCCGAAATGAATCCAATTTAAAGTGGTGTGCAAACATTTCAGGTTTCAACCGAGCCCACATCCAAAAATTCTGCTCGTCCAGTCCACAGCCTGATCTCTTCAATCGTTAAAAATGTCTCCACTTGTAACCAACCAAGTACATATATAATGTAGGACTTGCATTTAAAAGAAAACAGATCAATGATAAAGCAATAACAATATATAGATGTATATCAAAACTCAAACTAATGAAGCTGATATTCCCTTGGCAGAAAAGGAAACTCAATAACAATTTTCAATACGCACTTCATCCTCCCCCCCCCCCCCCCCGGATGTTTCGTCCTTCACACTCGCATTAAAACAGTCCTAGATGGATTTTCATTGATCGGTAATGGCAAAAGCCTGTTCTAAATATCAATAACAGTTAGGGTGTGAGTCCACAGTTACAGTGGCGCCTAATTGGAGACGATCTGTACAGTTCCTTTGACGAATGCAGCGACTTCGCACTTCCACAGACGACCTGTTTTTTTTCTTTTTTTTTTTACATACATGTATATATTTTTTTTAACGGACAACGAGAGAACTTTAACGAACACCGTTGTTGTTGGTTAATATTAATATTAGGATGTGTAATATTCCCCCAAGGTTGTCTGGTTGGTATGAATTCTAGATTTGATTAAAAAAAAAAAGAGAGTCAGGTGTTTATGTAATCACTGCGACAAAATTGGAACCATGTGACAGTGATATATGTAACTGTAAAGCGGTGCATGTATGTAGTTGTACATTTTATTTGGGCAAAGAGGATCAGTAGTTGATGCGGGTGAAGGTTCTAAAAGGAAAAGTTCAGTTTCACACGTCGTTTTGTCATGCGGCGTCATCTTTTAAACAGATAACAACACGCACAGTCTCCGGCTGGTGTTACTTAAAAGCCAGGAGTACTGTTTGCTGTGTTTATTGGAAACTCTCCCACCCCAAAAAAATGCCCACCCTCAGGCATGGAGGGGATGAAGGATGACTAAGGCCATTTTCACTTTTTCGCAAATGAAAATTGCATTGCTTTTTCAGAGACGTCATTCCACGTCTGAATTTAATTCATAAATCCAACACAAATGGACTTGAAATTGATACACGGTTTAACCTATGGTCTTGATAGGGGGGTTCAAAATTTGTTTCAAATTTAAGAAGAAGGGGTTCAAAATGCACACAAACAAAGTCATACTTTTACAATGAATGATAGAGTTGGATATCAATATTCAGAACAGACACCCGGGCACCCTGACTAACGGTAACACCATGGGTGCACAGCCACAATCATGGGTACACATTTTGTTGGTGTCCATGTTATGAACAACAGTTTGAAAACCAGTGATGTAACAGTTATTTCAATGTTGTTTGTATAATTAATTAACCAGCGCTGTGTGAATAAAGAGTAGAAAGTACTTGAGTTTGTCGAATAAAAGATCTGCATAGAGTTACTCAGTTGTTCATTTGGTGTCTATGTAACAAAAAAGTGTATCCATGATTGTGGCTGTGCACATGGGCATTCTGTATGTATGTTATACACATTCCATACATTGTACAGTACTTCTTCCTTATCAAAAACCAACATTATTCAGAGAGAGAATAATTACATTTCAGCCCGTTTCGGTTCAAAATAGTACAGTGGGTTCAAACAAATTGTTCTACCGTAGCGTTTTCTAGGTTAGAAGCACACCACCAAGCGATCATACAATGCACTTGAAGGCCTAATTCACACACGGCATCCATATTGAAGTTCTCAGAGTGACACTGACATATTGAATATAGCCCAAAGTGGCAGTTCTTACAAAACCAGTCATTATCGGCCTTTCGGAGTTGATAATTGCTCATTGCCCAATCCACGATTGCAGCTGGTGCAAGAGTTTCCTTTTTGTGCGGCTTTTAAAGAGAAACTTTTTTTTGCCACTTTCCTTCTCGGGCATGTGCAGAAGATGAATTAATTAAAGTATGTACGCACGCATTTTACCCCCCCCCCCTCCCCTCCCTACCCCTCAAAGAGCACTCTGCAAAAATCTTTGAAAATGATCTCACCTAATTTTTTAATGTCAGTACATTACAATTTATCAATCAATCTGTCTCACCAGCTTCTCTGAGGCGGGTTCTACAAACAATACTGACCTTGTGAGACGCTCTGCTTTGGTACATTACAAGCGGACTAGATGAAGTAAAGTCTTTGGGAAAAAAGATAAATCAATTACAAGTAATGGTGTTACGACTGCAGAGTACCACTTCTCTCTCTCACTTTGGAGTTAGCATATCAAATATAAATTAGATTGTTTTTCGGCTTTTGACGGCACAGAAAAGAAAGATCGCGCAAAATGCACTGCCCCGGGGGAGAGCAGGTCTTCTTTGAAAGAAAGTGGAACGTATACATCATCAATATTGCATTTGAAGTGAGAAAAGATGAATTTAGGGAATACATTTTGAAGGAAGTAAACTATGACTTTACTAACCTTGCGGGTACAGCCATGTGTAAATCTCTTGAGGGGAGGAGTGTTGTCTCTGAAAAGAGCCATTTTGGTCTCAATGTTTCAAACGGTATAACTGTGTTGGTCTTCAGGAGAATGTGCTTATTGATAACTTGAATTTGACAGCTCAGGCGAGCATTTGATGAAACTAGTGGAAGATTGATAAAAAAATACCGCTGCATTAAGTACTTGCACACTTTCCATTACAATGATTGATCAGTGTGTTCCATGCAATACCAAAATCCATCAACCATATTTCTAACCACGCGGTAAAAACCATTAAATGAAGAAAAAAAAAAGTTAAAACACCTTACAATTTATTCCATTCTACGGGATCGCTCATTCAGATTTCCTGCTTAGTTTTGTGCCTGGGGGTCCCATCGGTCATTAAAAAAAACCCAAACACGAGCCCTTTTGTAGTCTGGTTCCTGCTGGTCTAGCTGGAAAAAAATAATTTTGTCTGATGGATGGGGAATTTATATACAGGGAATGCTCACCCTGTGAACAGATACAGTGTTGATGGATGTAAAACCAAGGCGCTTGTGTCATATTTTATAGGTCCTAAGGAGAGGGGAAATAATGGACGGCTTGAGAGATTTACAGGCGCGATTTTCTCATCGTCTGCTTTCAACCAAAAGTGCCCCGGTTTATGAAAATATTGATTCAAATTCCAATGTGTTGTTGACCCCTGACAGAAACCCATAACTCAAAGACCTCCCCTCCCCTCCTTCCAATATTTTGTTGTTGTTGCCGTAGAGCAGTCAGAGGCAGATTGCAGTGCACTGCAAACTCTCTTGAGGCTTTTGCTTCTGGCAATCTTCGGATCTTCTCTCGGGGAAAATTGCTTCTGCAGAGAACGAGATGTGTACCTTGTGATGACTGGAAATGAAAAAGATCACTTCTAAAAGGCATAGAGAAGGCATATCGAGGAAGCTTTTTCTTACCCATCTTAAGAAGTTTTATTTGGACAAATATAAAAGTTTTCCTTGCACCAACTTTTCATGTCATTCATGTTCAAAATCAGCAGGGCATTAATATTTGTATTATCAATAGTTTTTTATTTGTTGACCTCGGGAAAGTATGTTATCCTTTAATATTATGCATTTTTGTGTGTGCATGCAGTTACTATAATTTGTGAACCATTAGCAGTTTAGGTACTCCACTACAGGAGGGTTATACCTCCTCTGGATGTTACCTCCATGTGTACCTTAATTGTAAACATTTTCAATACTATTACAACTGTTGTTATTTTATGTATTAAAAAGTTGTGCAAATGGAA
Organism: Pycnopodia helianthoides; assembly: GCA_032158295.1. Lineage (NCBI taxonomy): Eukaryota > Metazoa > Echinodermata > Asteroidea > Forcipulatida > Asteriidae > Pycnopodia > Pycnopodia helianthoides. The sequence goes on from CM063251.1 coordinate 16,052,449, forward strand.
ATAAACCAAACAGATTGGACCTGGTATCTTTAACATGGTCAAATACCAGAATAATCGCAATCATTTTGGTAGACGCTTCCTCAAACCGGCTGTCCCTCTTTGGTCAAAAACCCATTCAAACGCTTCTGACAGAGCTGCCAACTCTCCCTGATTCTGCAGAAAGTTCACCGAAAAATAAACCAATCTTTCCATGTTCTGATGGACCAAAATGTGGAATTCTCCCCGGTTGCGGAAACTATTTTCCTATTATGTTGAATGTAATATCACCCTGACCGATGTACAAAATCTTCCCGATTGGAAGATGCAAGTGTTGGCAGCTTTGTTCTTTGCACACCCTTCCCTTCCCCCTTTTTTGCAAAAAAACCCCCAAAACACCAGGCATTTCCATCCTGCATAATGAATGCAATATTGACCTCGTTGTTAGAAAATTTGATATCCTGTGTTCATATTTTCCACACGACATTCCTCAGTATTGTGCTCCCCGGGGGGTTGTTATTTTAATAAGAAAAGGTTCACTGGACCGGTAACCCTCGTGCCATTTTTTCTGTTGTCACCGTAATTAAAAAATCTTTGCAATTATGACTGAGGAAAAAGTACATTGCATCTGCTGGTAGACCTGTGCAGTGAGGGAGGCTAATGGTTGTTGTACTTGTACACAACATGTACTTTGGGGTGAGGGAGGGGGTATAATGAACCACTGAGGCCAGATGACAAGGTTTTAGCCAGGATTTTGTAAAAGGGTGTCCAAAGTGTTCACTTACAATACATTTACTGAACTATTTACATGTAAATGACAGATGAAACAGGGTGTCCAAATTTAAAACGGGGTGTCCAAGAGACACTTAGACACCCCTCTGGTTAACACTATGCTAGATGATACAAACATACTGTGTACAAAGTACTGTAATGAGAAAAGTCCATACATTGTCGTGTCGATGCATTTTAGTGCATGAATTTCATCTTGAGGGAATAATTCCAAGATTGAGAAAATCTGTGAGAAACTCTTCTAATTAAAGCTGTCGCAGTCCTGTTCCAAGTTCCTGTGAAAAAAACAAAAAATAGTCCGGGATCGCTGATGAATTTATAAAGTACATAGATGTGTGCTGGTGTTCAAAAGCTTGTTTGAGGAGAGCAGCATCCTCCACGGTCAAAGACACCCCACCGATCTGCCATTAGCCATGATCCCTTCCCTCCAAGACATACGGCCTAATTAGCCTCTCCTCACAGGCTATCTTCAGATTGACTTGCCTGGTGGGTTATAACACAATCAATGTTCCATGCATGTATAGTGTATGTAGCGTGGATGGGGGGGGGGGGGGTAGGGTACGACACCGACCAGTCCATAATGCCAGCGCGTTGCCCCGGACTGAAGTTATTCAGCTCCAATAATGAGTCTCGGGGTTTAATCCGGTGCAGAAGCAATGACCAGAGGATCCCCCAATGTGCTACACCAACAGTCATCAGTAGTGATAGAGTTCAGTGCACCAATCAATAACACTTCCTGCTATCAATTATCGGACCCAAAGCAATTAATGGTTCTGTGCCCCCCCTTGGCCCATTACTACCTGGCCCGTTTGTGTTTTGCTTGGCTTAGAGCGAGTAAGGCCAACAGATCAATACGTAAACCTTTAAGCCACTAATTCTTATGGTCACAGTGGGACAGTAAACCTGTACAGGTGTATCGAGCATCTTTAAAAAAAAATATATTTACCTCTGTGTACACCAAAAAATAACCTCACCTGTTCATTTTCAATGCTGGATCCAGTCATTGCCAGTACATGATTTTTGGTAAACATACTTTACACTATATGCATACTAGACCAAGCAACAAAAAAAAAGATACGTTCATCATCCTGGTTTTTCCAAAAAAGAGGAGGGCCTTCATTTTTAAAAGTGATTGCTATGAAGGAGGAAAGAGCCAGACCATAAAAATTGGCTGGCTTTGTAGAACTTACAAGTCTAAAATATGGGTAAATTATATCAATTGTCGAAAGAATGGTGCCACAAGGCTAAAATTTAGTCTTTTTTTGGGACCCCCTCCTCCCCCCCCCCAAAAAAAGGTTGTGGCTTTTAAAAAATTATAATAAAATGTGGGCGTGGTCAATCAACTGGAACTTTGTTTTCTGGGCCTTACACTGTATGTGTATGATACATTATTTGATACTTTTAATGATTTAAAAAAATAAAAAATAAAATGACTGAGTTTTAAAATTCGATGGCTTAAGTAACTTGAGCGTGAGCATGTGTCTTACATAAATATCAGTTGATCACTCATGGTATGTACATGTAGTCTGTGAGGACTTCGGGTACATGTATTGCAGTCTTTCTTAGTCTTTCTGAGCTATATACTGCTCTCCTTAAATTATTGTGGAGAGCTCCTCAGAACCGAACTTCACACATGAGTCAAAAAGATAAATTCAAACACAGGTTGCTAAAATCTGACTGTTCATGATTTGTAATGTTAAGCAGTAAACCACAAGAGGAACTTACTGGGTAGGCCTAAAGTTTGATTAAATTTTAGATGAACAAAGAGAACTTGACAAGAATGGGATTTGAACCTGTGACCTTCAGATGAAGCTGTCCGAGCTGCCTAACCGCCTAAATGTTGGTGGACTCCCTATTTTGTCAATATCTTTTTTAATATGTTTTAAAAACTAAGCATGTTTACATGTACACATGTACGCATGTGATGAAAAATGCAAATAAACGCCACATTGATAGTTCATTCGCTGTTGTGAATAAAATTAAAGAAGAACTTTTGTCGTACTTCTCGGTCAAGGTTAAGGAGTTCGGGGGGAAGGAGAGTGATTGCACTTGTACTCCTTATAAAGGATGGTCTGGCACTTTACATGTAGATTTTGCTGTTTCTCCTGAAGCGTTAAACATAATTTCAAGTTTACTCAAACAAGTCAACGTCGACGACATGACAACACTGCTGTAACCTATATTCCCCCCGTGCTCTCTACCTGTACTTGTTGCCATGGTTACCGTAGCTTTTGAGTAGCGACAGACTATTTTTGTAAGGAATTCAGCAATTACAGGAAAACGTTTTCTCTTCCGTGCTTCACTGAGTATAAGATGTCGGGTGGACCACGTTTTTCTTGAAGAAATTTGAAGAGCATCTTGGCAACAACAAGGGAAGAAGAAGGAAAAAAAAATTGAAAGCTTTGGCATTTCCTAGGGCGCTCTGTGAGCTCATCTGAAAGAGTTGAACCACTGCTGCAATCCCGATAGGGTAATTCTTTTTTTTGTATATTGCTTGCTGGCTGGACTGGGATTAGCGCTTTATCTTGAGTGAGTGCGTAGAAAAATATCAGCTAAGGCAATCGCCACAAAAATTCCCTTGTGATGCCCGACTATCAATGCGTCTGTTATTTTTTCAGATCTGACGGATTGCAAACAGCTTTGTGTTTTTAAAGAGAAATGAGGCAAAGCTGCTGAAAAACAGTCGGGTATTTTTTGTTTATGAAGGAACTCAAACTTAAGAAACGAAAGAAAAAACGAAAATTGACCAAAAGAACTAGGCACAGCCCAAGAATATATCTTTTTTTTTTTTTAGATGTGAACTTCTTTTCTTCATGAGAATCGTGTGTAGGTTTGCCGTGTCAGAACCTTTGGTGGCTTGTATTTGGTCTCGGTGGTTTCACCTTTCGGGAAGGATTGGCAGATCTCTTGAGGATTGTTACACTAAGAGTCAAACCCCTAAGGGTCCCCTGTATTATGGTTGCACAATCCCCCCGCACCCAATCCAAAGAAAAGTCATAATCATGCAACAAATCCAGACAGATCCCAAACACAATGTCCCCCTACCTTGGCAAGGTGTTCTCAAATGCCATGTACCATGTACAGCCCCAAGGGGGAAAGTTGAAGAAGAAAAAAGAAAAAAAAGAAAAAAAGAAAAACTCAAAAGAACCAGACTCCGATTTCAAGTCCGCAAATCAACACCGAAAAGCTCCAAGTTGTGAAAATGGTTATTTATTAAAGTGGAACTTGAATTTGGATTTTTCGGCTGCTGGGTGTGTGCCAGTTGTTGGCCACGGGATATTTGCGATAGTGAGTACCACCTGAAAACGGTTCGGGACTTCAATCACGTTACAAGAAAAGGCGAACAATTTGTGTGTGTTGAGCAGTCCTCAAGGTTATGTTCTCATCTAAAGGGTCTGTTTGTTTGCAGACATGCACCATGAATTATGACTATTTCTCCACTGGCAAGCCCCTGTACTTTGTCATTGCACTTCGGAGATTCTGTTCCTAAAAAGATATTCAGAAAGTTGGCGGAGATTTGAATGGGACGTACTGTAGTACCCTACAGTGCAGCAACCAAATAACTGTTAGCTTGTCAATCTCGTGTCAAGATTTGTCACAACAGAGCTCGACATACACCCACCTAACTAATCCAAGCAATATTTTGAAGAAAAACGACAAAAACAAGTCTGTGTCAAATGCAATGTAATCAAAAAAGCCTAAAGAAACAGACATAAAACTGTTTTTTTTTCTCCTTCTCCCCAAAACTATGTGAAGAAGTGGTATTTACAGGGGTTGCCCTGAACTTTTTCAGTAACTAGCCAGTAGGACCAATTAGCTTGCTGTTTCACTAGTCCGCCAGCTTTTTCACTAGTCCATACTTCATATTAATAGGGATACTTTTCAACACTGAACCACTTGGAGAGAATTTGGACCGGTCCTTGGGTGTTTTAACTAGCATTTGACCAGTGGACAACTGTTTAGGAACTCTGACTGTTTACAGTTTGTGATCAATTTGAAGAAATGTCAAGTTTATGGTAGGATGTGCTTATTGTGCAAGGATGTGATGGATTTAAATTTACGTTCATTTCTGAAATCCATATCTGTTCATATGCATTTCCACATCCGTGGGTACACATTTTCTTCTAGTCCATGTTATGAACAACCACTTAAAGAACGCGAAGTAGTTTTCTCAACATTTATTTATAAATCAGTCATTCGATGCTGTGTCAATGAAGAATAAAAAAGTACTCAAGTTTTGTCGAGAACAAGATCTGCAAAGAATTACCCAGTATCTATATATGTTGGTCATTCGGTGTCTTTGCAACTAAAGCGTAACCATGATCATGATTGTGCTGTGCACACGAACTGTGCCACGAAATGTACTGCCTAGCTCCTCTTTAATGCCGCTTTGGTGATACAGCTTCCCTGTACAGGTATGCAGCTGAGACCAGCTCTGCCGTAATTTCCAGGGACAGAAAAAATAACAAATAAAAAGGGTCCCCTAAGATTTTATGTCAATCCTCTGCAAAGCATCAGCTCGCTCTGAAAACCGCGGTAACAATCTTTGCCCGTGAGAGTATCCCATCGCTGTTCCCAATGCAGTACGAGCGTCACAGTTAGTGTGATGTTGCTGTTCAATGTTTGTTTCTTATACTGTGTGGGGAGGCTGTTTTTTTTTTTTTCTTTCTTTTTTTCTTCTTCTAGTTGTTTCCTTTTTCTCGCCAGTAGCGTTTAATCTTGGAGAGAAACTTTCAAATTGACAGAAGCCATCTGCCATCAGATATTAAATTCCCTGTGTGAAGAGGAAGCTGGACTGATATATAGGGCAGTTCCATTTACAATTTATATGCGCAAGCTGGACTCCTTTCGTATTATCGAAGGGGGAAGAATGATTTACTGTAATAAAAAAAAAAATGAAAATACCGCAAATGCCAAAATGAACACTTCTGTAAATAGTGTTATTGGAAAGCATGTGTAACGACATTAGTTTAAAGTTCAACGTTTAGTATTCGTCTGTCTCCGATTGACATTCCTAGTGCTTATTGATCTTCTTGTAAGACATTCATTTCAAAGTGAAGATCAGTTTAAAAAAAAGAGGGTTTTTATTCAAAATGACTGGATTATAAGACTTGAAAGAATGCGCTTTTTTTGTTGTTCTGTGTTTATGTTTCCAACAAACACTAAAAATATACTATTTAGAAAGCAAAACTTGTTTCCTCTCTTCTCTTGAGAGAAGGTCGTCGTGTATTGTGGATAGCTAGGGTGTTGAAAAAAAAGGGGCTGTGAGAGTTGTGTACATTTATGTGCAGCACTAATAAAAAAAGAAAAAAAGAAGCCTCTCTCATGTGACAGCCCTGAGGCCATCTTAATGAGACTGGGAGGTTGGAGGGAATTGCCCTCACACAGTGATCAGAACCAACGAGGGATGTGCAGAAGAAGAGGAATTCAATCTCCCATTTCTCGGGGTATTTGTTTTATGGATGAGGGTATCCGATGACATTGTCTGGGGGGCGGGGGAGGAGAAGGAGGTAAATCCCTTCCGTCCGGACACAAATTCTGTACTCTTAACCTACTTGCATCGATTTAGGAGATTAAGAAACGGGATAAGTCACAAAAGAAAGTTCCAGGTCTTTTTTTTTTATAGGAATTTCGTACTTAGGTAAATGTTTTTCACAAAGTGCTGCAAAATTCGATCGTTGAAACTTTAAAGTCCGGAGTAGGCAATGCTGTACTTGGACGGCAGCATCAGGCCTTAAAGGGATTGAGGAGCGTGACATTTGTTTCCGGTAAAGCACGTCTGTATGTGTTTCCATTGTCGTCTTGATTGAATTTATGTCGTAGGTTGTATGTAGTAATGTAAGAAGAACTGCAGGGAGGCCCCCCCCCCCCCAATGGAATAACAGGCTCTTAAACAGTTTGGGCAATACCCTGGCAGAAGAAAAGGTACGAGTATTTAATAAATAAGCAACAAGGGTGTGTGTAAAGCGTACCGGGAAAAGCAGATGTTCTTTCGGAACATTTTGCAGCAAGATACACCCAAGGGGCGCAGAGGAAATGGGAGACTTTGCAGCAGTAGGTGGCAGCAGAATACTGAGTAAGTTTCCATTGTTTACACTGTCCTGAGTACATGACTACATTTCTGAGAACAATGGATTTACCTGGAATGTTTGCTGCCACCTAGCATCCCAAATTGCTTGACCTGTACTAGACTGGTCCCCTGTCTTCATGTGCAAGGATAAAGACAGGCACTGGTCTTACACACCCAGTGGTTTCATTGGATAGACATAATTATAAGTACATGCGAGGACACATAATTTCCAGAGCGCTCACGCTGATAGTATCTGTAAGAACACACACGAGTGGTGTGTGTGCGTGTGTGGTGTGTGTGCTCACTTTCGATACCTTATGGAGACCAAGGACAAAACAAAAAAGGGAAAACAAAAGGTCTCCACATGGAATCTCTAAAGACCGGGGTGCTCCACACGGAAATTTGTGTACAAAGTCTATGGGAAACTGTTAAGTGCAGGGACAAAGGAAAGAACAAAAGAGTGCTCCATAAGGATGCATTTTTGAGAATGTATGCTTGTGTGGTGTGTGCTTGTGTGGTGTGTGTGCGCGTGTGGTGTGTGTGCACGTTGTGTGTGCGCGTGCGTTCACAGACACAGTACACACACAGTATTAAGCCATGCAATTGCAAGGTCAAAGGTACATCTGGCAGGATGCTACCGTGGTTCTGAGGCAGGTTCATGTATCTGGCAGTATTCATGAGCCTGATAGTGTGACGTTGGATGTTCTGGCTATCCCATGTGGACCAAATACTTCTATGAAGTAAAAGGTAGAGTAGCTGTGCACAAATTACTCTACAAACCTACATAGGTACGCACACCGTGGTTGCTTAAGAATAACAGGGAATTGCACGCTGCACTGTATTGGGCTCTTGGGATGCAGTACAACTACGTAGAGTAAATAGGGAGAGTGGACTCAGTTCGATCCAAACCGGACTTTCGTCAGAGGTTCTAGACTTTTGAAGCTCATGTACGTACATGTACAGAACAGTTCACTGCAATTTGTTATCATCGAGGTGATGGTTTGAAGCAGACCCCAAGAGACCAGCTCTTAGCATTCTACGACCACAGGTCTATTACAAGACCATAAAAATACCTTCGCCAAGTTCATCGCTTTAAGAAAAAAACACACCACCAAAAACGGAAACCCATAACTTGTGCTACCACAATCAAACCACCTGTTGTGTGTATTGATTGATGCAATTTTAAATTTCAACAAACTGGTTACATACCACAAGAGTGTTTTCCCAGGATAGACCCTCTTTGCCAAGTGAGCAGGTGCCAAAAACCTGAACAATTCCCGAGAGGTCTCAGGTGAGCATTATTTTGTTTTTTATTTCGGAATCTTAATCCAAAGTTCTGGTATATTTACTGTGCATGGCGGCCATCAATCACATTGAATCCTGGCGCCAAACCCAAGTTTTTCCTTCCCTTTCTTTTTTTTATTAAGCCTAAGTGATTGGTGTTACCAAAGCACAAATTTGCATAAAATCACCTTCCGTTTACAAATGAAAATACAGCGTGCATACAATGACATGCCCATGTGGGAAACATTTAACTGGACAATTTTTTCCCGGTTTTTTATTGTTGTTTTGTGTGGACAGAGTTTCCTTTGTGAGGGAGTTCTGTTTGAGATTGAGAAAAAAAAAAGAAAAAAAAACCTGAAAAAAAAACCCCAAACAAAAAAACACCTAAACAGTACAAAGTCAGTTTTAGTCCATTGTATTCCCAATAGTATTGGCTAGAGCGTTGAGCAGACTGACTAAACTCACATGGGAGGTTTCTTGTTTAGAACTCTGCACGGCCCGTTCTGAGGGGCAGTGCCGGAGAACAAAAATCGGCGCTTTTGTAGAACGGTCCCGTTTACACCGACTTTTGTCTGAAAAGCACAAAGAGGTTCTACACTTGATGTAATGGCAGAATAAAAGTACGTTAAACTTTGCTCTTAATTCCTATAAGAAATTCTATGTAAGCATTAAGTAGCAAGCCTAAAAGTGCAGTGACCATCGCGGAGAAGTTAATTCAATTTGATTTAATAAGATTAATTTTATATCGCCGTATTCCATTCTTCATCTCTGATCTCTCATATCTATTGGTGATGGGGGGGGGTGGAACTTGGGCAATTAGAAATCTTGATACCTCTCAGACATATTTGATGTAATCCTAAATAAAAATATTATGAAATTAATAAGATTTGTCTCTAGATGCTAGTCTGGAATAAGGTTTGACCTTACAATCTTTCACTGGCCAACCTGGGCCCTATTTCAAAGAGCTGCTTAAGCAGGAAATATTGCTTAACTATTGCCTGCTTAGCAGAAATTAGCAGGATACCAGTCACAAATTGTACATGTGATATGGTAGTTTGGCTGGTAACCTTATTCTGGTAAGCATAATTTTGATGTGCTTAGCTACTTTTAGTGATTAAGCAGCTCTATGAAATTGGGCCCCTGGTGATAACATTTCATCATAGAGCTGCATAAGCATTAAAGTTGCTGAGCATAACAAAATGATGCTTACCAAAATAGGGTTACCAGCTATAATATGATTTGTACAAAATGTAACTGGTATCCTGCTGAGTTTTGCTTAGCAGAAAAATGTCGAGCAATATTTTAGGCTAAAGTAGCCCTATGAAATTGGGCCCTGACCAGTGTTAGATACTAATTTCACAAGTCCACCTTCTCTTTCGGTGGGCTATATCTTGTGAAATAGTATTGAAAACAATCCATCCAGTACAGATGAGGACTCAAGGACCTCATACTTTTACACTGTACATATATTAAGATTTAGCTGTTGCAAACTGTGTACCAACCAAAAGGACTTCAGGACAAAGTGTACCTGTACAAACAACAACATGGGCGAAGTCAAAATGAGTAAGAACATGGTCCAAGTTTCATAGGGCTGCTTAAGCACAACAAGTAGCTCAGCACACACACAAGGTTTGCTTACTGGAATAAGTTTATCAGTCAAAATACAATGTCACATGTACCATCTTTGACTGGTTGCCTATAGTCATTTTGCTTGGCAGGAAATTGGTAAGCAACATTATCTGCTTAAACGGCTCCCTAAAACTAGGCCCATGAAGAAATGTGTGAAGCAACCTAAACCCCAAAGTCTTCTTTTCTTCCTCATTGATATACTCAAGCATCATGAAAATTAAAAACTCACAAACACAATTTAGAATCAGTCGTAAATAATAATGTACTCCAAATGAGAATCACAATTTTAAGTATTCAAAAGCTGACACAAAAAACTGCATCTTCTAGTCATCATCTTCTTTGTCATTGGTATCCTCAAACTTCATGAAGAGTCAAATCTCGTTTTTTGGAGCACTTGAATTTAGAACACTCATAAATGATGATGTACTCCAAGCGACAATCTCAATTGAATATTCAAAAGTTGACACAAAAACTACAAACATTAAGCCCAATTATAGTCTTCATCTTCTTCTTCACTGGTATCCTCAAACTCCATGAAGAGTCAAAACTCATTTTTTTTGGAAGCACTTGAATTTAGAATCACTCATAAATGATAATGTATCTCCAAGCGACCATCTCAATTGAATATTCAAAAAGCCGACACACAAAAAAAACTACCAATATTATTTTAAGGGAGCTTCAAAAACAAAGAGAGAGGGAGAGGGAGAGGACAATTGCCGTGCTTTCTTTGCTGAAGGATAGACGTAAAGCCCCCCTCACCAACAGAATAAGATTAAGGCTGAGTGCAATGCTCTCGGCAAGGTTCTTCTTCGGAACAGAGAAATAGGGAAAAAAAAGTAGGTGACCAAGTTGACACCTTTTCTCTGTCAGTCCATATTTGACCCGGGCTGAAGTGATAGGATGTGCTGGATGCTTGTGCTCCGTCAGTGCCTCATGTCCTGATGTAATACGATTACACTCCGGGCAATATATTTCTTGAGCGTCTTGAGTGCTTTGAGGCTAGTTGCTGCGGCTATACAAGCATTCTGTGGCAATTTTTTTTGTTCTTTTTTTTTTTAAAGGTAGTCTATCTTCTGATCCCATCATGTTATCTGTTCCTCGTTGTAAAACAGAATCGCATGAGTCTTGTTTATTTTCAGCGGATAGTCTCAATCTGGAATCAGCCTCCTCTGATAGCCAGGTTCCTCCGATGTTTCTTTATCATCATTTTAAAGACTCATCTGATTCATTTTGGTGAAGAAAAAATTTACCTCTGGTTTCTCAGCAGATGACGTGTGTACCTGGGTGTCGCACTGCTGTTGCGCTGCTGTTGTAGAATGTGATTGTCTGTTCGGTCTTAACGCGCCTATGTTTTTAAAAATTTTGTTTTTATTTATATATATATTTTTTTGAGGGGCGGGGTATTCGTTGACGATATTTTCGGTAGGACGGCCTTGCAGAGGTGTTGGTCACCTGTTCCTTCTGCTGCTCACCGGCTTAGCATTGTATACAATTTTGTATATTTGTATATATACTTTTATTTTCTCAGTCATAATTTTATTTTGTGCAAAGTACCATTTTAATAACTTGCAGTTGTTTTGCCAAAAAGAAAACAGAAAAAGGAGAGGGTTTTTCCACGAGTTTGATGTTGTAGCATTAGCTATACAATGAGTAGGTCTGCAGGTCATGCAAGCGACCAGATTTGTTTGGGTTGGATGGAGTAGACCTGAGTGAGCTCTTCTAAGTGGATGTCCTTCTCAGTGGATGTGCTGTATTCTAAAAATAAAACATTAAACATTGTGGAAGCTGAAGGGCACAAAAATCATTGGAAATTCAATATGCAATATTGTTGTGATGTGGAGTTGTTTTAAAAACATTTTGGGGAACAATTGATGACTGTCCCTTTTGTTGTTTCATTTTGTTTCATACTGCTGCCTCCCCCCTTTTTATTTACTTATTATTTTGTGGAACGGGGAGGGAGGGGGTTAGGGGTGTTAGTTGTCTTCGCAACTTGAGCTGCGTAACACAAAAAGTAGCTCAGCACAACAAAGTTATGCTTACCAGACTAAGGTCACCAGCCAAACTACCATGTCACATGTACAATTTGTGACTGGTATCCTGCCCATTTCTGCTTAGTAGACAATGGTTAAGCAATATTTTCTGCTTATACTGGCTGGACCCAATTTCATAGAGCTGCTCCAGCAGAAAAAAAAATTGCCTAACAATTTTCTGCTAAGCAGAGATGAGCAGGACACCGGTCACAAGTTGTACATGTAACATGGCAGTTTGGCTGGTAACCTTATTCTGGTAAGCACAATTTTGTTGTGCTTAGCTACTTTTTGTCCTTTAAGCAGCTCTATGAAATTGAGCCCTGCTCTATGAAATTGGGCTCACGAGTGTGCCTCACACTGTACGTACATAACACAGTGTTCAATGGCAGCCACTGGGGGAGTGTGTAGAGAGGTCCCCTACAGTGCTAATGAAAATCAATCTTACGCAACAATTTCTTTTCATAATTGATCAATTATTACCCCATTCTTAAATTTTCTATTATCGCTGGCCCTGGTGGTTTTTGGGGCAGACAGACTCGCTGGCTACCCTCGCGGGAGCTTCTTTGGCAGGCATGGTTGAACCACACAGAAAGGACGGTCCTTTTCTCCATGGTCGAACCGTAGAGCTTTCTATGGATGGTTCCAGGCAATGGTTCCAGTCAGGCTGTGGACCCTGTCTGGCGAGCCTGCTGTATGGCTGTGAATCCAGGGACAGACTTTCATACTGCGTACATAGTGAAGCCATGAAAAAGGGAAACACTCTTAGATTTGTTTTGTTTCTGCTGTTGCTATAGACAGGCATGGCATTCTTCCTACTTTAGTCTGATTTCCGATTTTGTATGCCCTTGGAAAAATTAGACAAATTGGGATGAAATAGCTTGAAATAGTGCACACCATGTGTACATGTAGGTCAGCCCTTGTAGTCAGCCCTTCTGTAAAGACTACTTTTTTCTAAGGACCAAATATCATGCCTGTATAGAGCCAATCTCTTCCAAGATCAAGATTACCAGTTTAATGGTTTTTGACAGGATCCCTGCCAGTTTTTGCCTTGTTCGAAGATTTGTCAAGCAGTACATTATTTCTGTTTTTTTTTTAAAAAAGCTTCATGGACCCACGCTCTTTGGACAGCAATGTGCTTGCATCAACAAGCTCTTTTCATTTTAGTGTTAAGGTGTATTAATGCAATCAAATTTTCAATTTAAATGCAGACCTGATGATAAACCTCACTGACGCAACGGACACAATTTCATCCATGCCCCTGGTCATTGCCTTTGTGCCCCTCTTAAATCTTTCAGTACACAATTTTGTTTCTCTCATGGAGTTGTCCCTTTACTAAGGAAAAGCTGCATTGCCATTACAATAACATAGTATCAGGCCTTCAAACTGTGTACATTTTTACAATTCCACAAAATTTGATCAAGGTTCGTGGTGCTACATTGGTAAGCCATGTTTTCTGCTCAATGAAATTGAGACCAGGCCAGGAAAGAGTCTACCGTCCAGGCCCAAGTTGATTGAGCTGCCAAACAAATCACACATGAATGTGTGAAACCTGCTTACCAGAAATGTGTAACATTCACAAATCTGATTCTCACATTTTGGTTTGTACCCTGGTGGTGGCAAGATCAATTCTCGGACAAGTGTCTAGCCATCAAGCCAAAAGATACTCCTGGCTGCTGGCGACCTCTTCTTCCTCCACTGCCTGCAGGGGATCCCTGCTGGCTTGTAATTGTGGAGACATGATGGGGATTCAGTGCCGGGTGAGGAATTCCAGAAGGATTACACCGTTCTTTATGGTGGTGTTTTTATGCCCTTGGAATAAAATGAGGTACACATGCACAATCATAAAAGGATCAAAAACCATGGCTTCTGTAGTAGTAGGGGAATGATAAGACACAGTGTGGCTGTTGTGTGTAATGGGTGCATGTAGGAAGAACCCTTGGTTCTATATTTTTACCTCCATGGTTCTCTTTCCTCTATGGTCTGTGGTTATACTCCCTTCCATATCTGTAACCCAACTGAAACCTGGAGTGGTAGAATAGTCTGCCTCCTATTTGGTGTAAACCCACACCAGACTCGATTATTGCTGGTGCACACGGGGGGCATGACAAAGATGGTGGAGGCATGATCAAGTTTTTCATCACTGGTCTGAAGTGAACTATCAGCAGGAAGGATTTATGGGACTTTTGTAAGAAGCAAAAAAATGAACGCACAAATTGTGTGTGAAAGAAGAACCTTTAGTACTCTGAACTCTGACATACAATGTACCATCTTCTTTTGAATTATTTTACCTGTGTAGGCCTACAGGTTACATTCTTAGACTTAAATTCAAATATTTTTATAGTGTAGCTTAAATTCCTGGTTCCTTCACCATGTTGATATTGTTCCTTATTGCTAGCACAACATTGTATTCGAACAAATTGCATGTAAATGTAGCTGCAATGCCTTTGTACGGCAATCATTTGGCTTGGTCTACTTGCTAGCACTGGCAGTTATTCATCAACCCAATACCATGACCTACATGACGACTGTTGCAGCGAGCATGTCCTCTTCATTTCCCTTTTGAATGCGCGGACAGGTGAGATTAAACATCAACTACTCCACCATCAAAATAGCGTTACGCTTTTTTGGTGCACCAATCACGGGATAAATTGTTGGGAATCCTCAACCTAAAATTCCTCATGCCCGGGAGAATGCTTACATACAAGGGGATCTATTACCCCCCATCCCAGAGAATTCCCCTCCTCCTCCTCCTTCTCCTCCTCCCCCCCTTCCACAAATACAAGCTGAACGTCTAGCCTACTTAAGACACATGATCCCTCTGCTGATGAGCATTGGCAAACAGTGACGGATCATCCCCAGTTTAGCCGGAGTAGTGTCATTGGCCTGTGCTCTCTGCTGCACGGCATGCCTGCTGTCATGCCCCATCAATTTGGTAATTTGTTCACCGGCATGATTAAGTCTGCATTATATTATCGTTTTTTTTACATGTTTTGTGCACCGGGCATTAAGTCTCTACGTGATCGTCATACAAAAAAAAACTCGCTAGACGTTTAAATTTAAAAGCTTCTTTGGGTAAATTTCATCATGGTAGATTATTTCCATATTTTCATATTTCGGTAAAAATGATGTTAAATTTTTCAGCAGGCTAAGAAGGGGTTCACTTGTTATTCAGTACTTTCCTGCATTTGTTCACCGTTTTGTTGTCGTAAATTTTCACAAAAAGCTCCAGGATTTTGGTTGATACTGCTCGTTGAATTTTAGCAGTTTGGATCTAAGTATTTTTTGAGCACTCTACATAACTCTGTATGCATTGTAGGTTGTCAACTTATGAAAGTTTGATATTTTGTGTGTGAAAACATTGTTCAGTTCTCCTTGAAGCTAGGGGACATGTACAATGGACACGTATTACCGGACAAACAGTATTCGACAGGAAATGCATAAATGTAAGACGTGATGTGATGAGATCAATACCCGGTGGTTTTTCTCCTCGAACACTTTGCGAGATTTCAATTGGAAAAGGCTCTCAAAGCCCGAGTCCTCACACTCTGGAGACGAGCCCTTCCACAAGGCTTCGAACTGCAACATCTCTCTTAAGTCCAATCTATCCGCAGAGCGCCCGTTACCAGGCTATGTCCCCTTAACCCTCATCAATTCTAATGCAAAACTTCCACCCAGGGAGTCTGCCCACACTCGCCCCCCCCCCCCCCGCACTCAGGAAGACACAAGAGAAACGTGGTACATTAAGCTCACCGTAATAGATGGATTGCGGAAATGATCTGCGCCACGTGAGCATCAATTAAAAAGAACTGAACACTTGCAGACGCGCTCTCTAGCTGACTAAGAAGCAGATCCATAAGTTATTTTATTAAGTGGTGGAGTGCATCCAGGATGGAAGGAGAGGATGGTGAAAATGTGCATGAGACCATTTATCAAATCGGGCCCTTTTTTTTTTTGAAGTGTATGAAAGCCTCTCCGTACATCTATCATCGTCGTCAACAACAAGAAGATGCATGTGTGTGTGACCACATGTGCACAGAGCACTTTACCCCAAAATTCTGCATTGTTAAAGTTACTTGGCTGATGGTCTGACTATGGTCTGACAGACATTTCTAATTCCACGGGAAAGTTGGAGCATGTTGGATTGTTGAAAACGTGTTGATGTTGGCATGGAGGTTGCAGTCTGAATGCTTTGCAAAGTTTGTCCGGATTTACAGTTGGTGGAACAGAATAGAAAAGTTCAAAGTAGGCTGTGTACGAATCAAGCGACTATGGCTGTGTGCGAAGCAAGCGACTATGGCTGTGTGTGAAGCAAGCGACTATGGCTGTGTGCAAAGCAAGCGACTATGGCTGTAGCCGTTGGCTCCACATTGAAGAATAGGCCTTTTAAGCGATCTACTGGCCATAGCGACTGCCGAAGCCATAAATTTGGACTTGGCCATAGGCTAGGAATGTGGGAGAAGCATAGCTACTCACTACAGGCACTTCAGACTAAAATACCAGAACCTTGTGAAATGTACATTTACAGTGTTGCCAAATGTTTCAAGGCTAAGACCAGGGCCCAATTTCATAGAGCTGCTTATTAAGCAAAGATTACTTAACAATCTTCAACTGAGCAAAAAAAAAGCAGGATACCAGTCACAGATTGCACAAGTGAAATGGCATTTTGGTTGGTAACCTTATTCTGGTAAGCATAATTTTTTTGTGCTTAGCTACTTTTAGTGCATGCAGCTCTATGAAATTGAACCCAGGCTGGGCAACAGAGGGACTCCCTGAGTTCTAAGCCTGGTACTGTGTGTTAAAAATTCTCATCCCACATGCTTATTTATTAAACTGTCTGGTTATGAAATCACCTGATCCTTAAGAGCGACTCACACTTCAACCTGTAGGCCTAAAGATAACTGTGAAGAGAAGGTGATGAAGAAATATGCGTTTTAGACGCGGTAGGGAAAAACCCTAAATAGGGAAAACCTACACAAAAGGGACTGAAAGCCCAATCCACATGCAAGGCTCTGGTCCACGGCCCAATTTCATAGAGCTGCTTAAGCAGAAAATATTGCTTAACAATGTTTTGCTAAGCAGAAATGAGCAGGATACCAGTCACAAATTGGACATGTGACATGGTAGTTTGGCTGGTGACCTTATTTTAGTAAGCATAATTTTGTTGTGCTTAGCTAGTTTTTGTGCTTAAGCAGCTCTATGAAATTGGGCCCAGGACTTGAACCAGGGTCCTCTGATTTACATATGCTACAATAGACCCTTTGCATATGACGTCAAAAGCCCAAAACAGCGCCCTCACTGAGGTTGATGAAGACCTTTTCATTGGCTGATAGTTGTGCGCGCCGCATGCACACGTTTCCATTGTTTGACCTGAGCGATGGTTGCCAGTGTAATCTGTACGCACGAGAAACATGTACTTTTGAATTTGATTGAACTTGTTGGCCGTGTTTTACTCTAACAAATGTTTTTTTTTTCTCGGTTAATTGTCTATCAATCAAAATAGCTTCATCAAAACAACATGTTACATAAGTTCACATACTATTATTACTGGCAGAACACTTTGGTGCTGTGTTAACATACTACTACACAGAGTTCATTGTAGTAGTCAATGATGAATGTTTTATTTATGTTCTCCAACAACAAATTTTCGAAACAAACAGGTGCAAGTATTATTACACTGAAATGAAATATTGATCTGGCCTTCCTGTGTTCTTGAAAGTTGTTTTGATTATTCCACACAGAAAGGATATTTATGCACACACAACAAACTAAAACAAACCAACTGTTCAAGTTCATGCTTGAAACCAGTTCAGAAGCAGAATTGCTTTTAAAACCTTGTTGGTTCAGAAAATCTATTGGATTGTAGGGAAATGTAACATAATTTAAACATACATATTCATAAATATGCTTATATATAGAAGCCTGTGGTGTAGATCTCATCATGGTTGGATTGAATTGAGAGCTACATTTATAACACTAAGTAAAGCTTTCATAATTAGTTCTATGTGTATATTGTTATTGTATATATGTATACAATGCATATGGAGTGCAAACTGGAAAGCAATTTTCATATTTTTAAGGTAATTTTTTAACAGTAAAATAAATGAACAATTTTTTTTTTTTTAATGGACACTTGATTCTTAAAGGGGGAAAAAAATGCTGTGGTTGATTCGTCTCTATAACCCATGCCTGATGGAGTTGTTACTTTTTAGTAATTTTCCTTAATTTAAAATAAGATTGTAATGGAATTATTAAGGCCAATGGTCTTAATTTATGGTTTTTTCCAGTATTGTTTTCTGATGCTCAAGAAGGACAAAAATGGCTAGTCCGTTTGGAATGTTGTTGTTGTTGTTGTTGTCCGAGCTTCAAGATTGTTTTGGTTACTCAGGAAATGCCAGGAAACATTGTACCACTTTGCATCTGTCACATTTTTCCATTGGTTGTAATTTTTGTGTAAGTACCTGAAATCACTCACAAAGTGTTTCCAAACATGTGAAGGGATTAAATTGAGAATAATTTGAGTCGATTCATTTGTTGTTTAAAAAAAATATTTTTTTTAAAACCACCCTCAAATTTTTATCAAAAATGGATGAAAAAAATTACCTGACTTTTCCATCCATTTTGATAGAAATTTTTAGAGTAATTAAAAAATAGATAATACTGATCAACTCAAATTATTTTGAGTATAAGCCGCCTGCATGTCGATTCACATTTTGAAACACTTTTGGGTGGTTTCAGGTACTTAACGGAAAAGTTACAGCCACGAGAAAAAACTTCTAACGTGATGGTAGAAAAGTGGTACACTTTATTGTGTTTCCTGTCATATTGTAAAAACATCCCATGTTATCTTGCCTACTCAGAGTTAGAAAAACAATAATCCACTTTGCATTTTACTCAAGAAAAAAAACCTAAGGCAAAGATCTTGAGGGAATATTACCATGGAGCGGGGGTGAATTCTTCTGACTATGGTCCGATCTATCTAATTGCGTCACATACATCCTCCAGGTAGTGTCTGCCCTCATCACAAATTCATGTCTTGCTGCCGGCGGATCCCGCTTCTGCCACCGATCTGCAGGAACCCGCCAATGTCACCTACGAAATAATCAGAAATAACAGCATTGATCCACAAGGGTTTGCCCGGATGGAATTGCGGCTTCCTTCGGGCAGGTGGGAGACGGCGGCCTCAGATTAGGCACGGAGTGAAAAAAAAAGAAAAAAAAGAAGGGGGTGAAAAATAAATTTGTGAAGGGATGTAGAGGATCTCACCTTGTCCTTGGATTGGGCGGTTTCTTCAAAGGCAGCTTGGTATGAATCATTCTCGGAAGGATTTGTGATCTTTTCCTGCGAGTTTTCCCTTGTTATCGAACCTGCAGGCTTGATCACATTCCTTGTTGTAAACTTGTTGAGTGTTTCTGCTTAAGATGGGGGGATTTTAAGGGATAGCAGTCTTGAGCAAAAACAAAAACACCTTGCAACACATGACTCATGACATCACATGCTCTCAACCAAAACGACTCCTGTTTGTTTCTTGCCTGTCATTGCCGACCCAAAATTAGTTTATATGTGGACCCAGAAAATTTAGCTCAATCCTTTACCGGTATCACAAAGATCCTGTGTGTTCCTTTCTGTTTGCCTGCTTACAAGATTGCATACTTGTCATTCAGCACCTTCTGTAGACTGCTGCTAATCTTGTTAGACTCCAACTCATTATATTTTTTAACCACAATCCAAGGAGAAGGAAAAGCCTGTTTCAGTTGATATTTGTGACACAAACACCACCACAAAGGCCGTATTTGCTGAAAACCTATCTGAAAGTCTCCTACCTGATTAAGAGTTAAGGATACGAAGAGAGTAAAAGTGAAAAAAAAAAAGAGCATTGTGCCGTGCAAACATTCGGCTGATTGCACAAATCTCAGCCGTTTATTTGTTGTTTTTTAACAACAATCAAACGGGCTATTAAATAGATCCTGTTGAATGTTGAGCCGTACAGCTGGCACAACCAGTAACCTGTGTAAATACCTTTCCACTCTAAAAGGGGCTACGGCTGCACACAATGTGCTTTATGTGCAGAGCAAATTGAGCAAAAATGTCTGCAAGCGCGCTGACCGGGGGAGCTCCATTCACGCAGAAAATAACAGGCCAGATCAGGGTAAATATTGATAGACCAACTTCCTGTTACATTATTCTGCTGGGGTGGACTGTATCGAGACTACCGCAGTGGGGCCTGTGTGCGTAACCTTTGCAGCAAGAAAAACAGACTTACTGCTTTTTAGGGGCCAGCAGAAAGTGTTTACATTTGCTTCATTTCTACTGAAAAGAGGCACGTTTCTTTAAAAAAGGGGGGGGGGGTGTTGACACGATATGGTAACCTTATATCTGTTATGAAATTTTGGAAAAAATTTATCGGCCTTCGTTGATGTGGTAAACTCAGAAAAGAGGGTGGGGGTGTAAAAAACAAAATATTATTCTAACTTTGAAGACAGGTTCACCAGGGCCATTTTATGGGGTTTGCAGAACCTTTCCTCCATTTGCAGAACTACATTGTAATGAAGTTAGTTTTAAACGCTAACCTTGTAAGCAGTGAAGGGTGACTGTAAGCATGGAGCTGTAAGCAGGGTTTGCTCTTAACCTTTTTAGTTAATTTTCTCATTTCAATTGTTCTGCCAGCTTTTTCACTGGTCAACATCTTTTACGGTTTTCTTTCAACTTTGTCATTTTTGTATATGGTACCCTGAGTTTGATGCCAAATGAGCAATAGTTGTAAATCAGTGGTTTACGTGTAGCGTTTAGAAGTAATGAACTAGCCAGCTTCACCTTACAATGGAAATTTGCACACACACACATTACATGTCACTGTTTATCACTTAGCAATTAACACACCATGACAGATTGTGACATGTACAAGCATGCTAGCACTTTCATGTTTTTTTCTCTCCTTGTTAAAGTGCATTTTACTCAATTGACTTCTGAGGCCTTTTAATTGAGGAAGCTGCCTATCTTCACAAAAATAGTTTCTTTATCAATTGATAATGATTCACCCGCATGGAACTGCTCACAACCCCCCCCCCTCTCCCTCCAGCTGCCGTTTCCCTGTTCACCATTTATAGTAAGAATAGTTTCAAAAGTATTTCAAACTTGTGGATTGTTGGAGCAAAGCCACAGAGTACTTTAACTATCTGTACTTGAAAGGCAGCACAGTCAACCACAAAAAAACCCAAAAGTCCCAAGTGATCACCTCTACTTGATCTTCCTTGATGATCAGACATATGTGAAACCATAGAGGTAGAAATAGACCGACTGAACAGCCAAATGCTGGATCGCAATTCCTGATCTAAAAATAAATAATAATCAAATGAACATTTGAAGTGCACTTTTTAACATAATATTACTCAATGCGCTACAGAAAAAGATTTTACAAAAAATATCAAAGCTCTCTTCAGAAGTTTTAACTCAATAACATGAATAGCTCTAACTTGCAATAATCAGAAAATTCTTAGTTTGAGTTAGAAATGTGTCGAGAAAGTGAATGGTTTTTTAATGTCACTGGGCAGATTGTTGTCCCACAAGACTAGTGCAATGTGAGAGAAGGCACGATCTCCATAGTGTGTAGTCGAGATTTAGGAGCTGTGAGCAGTGTGTAGTCGAGATTTAGGAACTGTGAGCAGTGTGTAGTCGAGATTTAGGAACTGTGAGCAGTGTGTAGTCGAGATTTAGGAACTGTGAGCAGTGTGTAGTCGAGATTTAGGAACTGTGAGCAGTGTGTAGTTCGAGATTTAGGAACTGTGAGCAGTGTGTAGTTCGAGATTTAGGAACTGTGAGCAGTGTGTAGTTCGAGATTTGGGAACTGTGAGCAGTGTGTAGTTCGAGATTTAGGAACTGTGAGCAGTGTGTAGTCGAGATTTAGGAACTGTGAGCAGTGTGTAGTTCGAGATTTAGGAACTGTGAGCAGTGTGTAGTTCGAGATTTAGGAACTGTGAGCAGTGTGTAGTTCGAGATTTAGGAACTGTGAGCAGTGTGTAGTTCGAGATTTAGGAACGGCCAGCCGAGTTGAGGCAGCGACCCCGTAGATTATTTGCACAGGTTTTTTTTTTTTATAGACCCAATGCTTTGGTAAAGTTAGCAAAGCCTCGAACAAAAGGGAAGACCACTCGACCATCTCCAAGAGGAATTTGATCCTTTCTCAACTGCTCCTCTCTGAAGGGGGGTAGAGAACAAGTAAGAAAAGAATCGCGGCAGATAATCGGCTCAAGGAAAGTGACCACAACCCAAACACTGCCTTTCTTTGGGGTGAAAAGGTCTTTTGATGGGGGGACTGGAGGAGTAATTATCCGTGGGAAACTATTCAGCCGAGGATTGGTCAATAGAGGACAATCATCTGTCTTTGATGAAGAGACATTCCTGGGGTTTGATGTGAATGATTGGAAGTTTTTTATTCCCTTTTTTTCAGGAGGGAGGGGGGGGGGGTTGGTTGGTTGATGTTACCAGAACATTTTAGATAAATTGTAAAGCTTGGTATGGGACTCGTTGTGATTCAGGGTTGGTTAATAACCTGATTGACTGAATTGTCATATTTGTGTGGTGGGGGGAAGCAGGGTGCCCTTTTGACACCACAATGCTGTCGGCGCCGCATTGTGAAATAACTGTGTGGGTGTGCACGCATTTCCGAGCGCGATAGCACATTTTTAAAAAGATGCCACAAGTTTACGTTAATGTACGTGCTGAAATTACAATGTGACTTAAAAAAGAATGGAGAATCCTGTCCCACATCCGCTATAAATTGGGAACTTAGTGTTAGAGTGGATTAATTAACTCTTAACAGATAAGCACTCTTGTAAATTAGATTTGATTCATTAAAAGATAATTGCTCCCTAGGACAAGGAGATTGACATCAACATGTGCGGGCCGATTAGTAAACCTTGATGGGCTTGTACATGTGTACATCCATTGATAAAGGAACAGGAGTTTTAAGTAACTTCAGAATCTAATATACAGTTGACCAATTAACATTCCGGATTCCAGCAATGGACAGCTGAATAGGTAAAAAAAAAAAAAAAAAAAAAAAAAAGTGACCACAAGCCTAGCCCATGAATTGTTTTGATGAATTTGTCATTTTGAATTATAATTAGCGCCCGCATCTCTCTATTGCAAATCCTCACATCAAAACAAGAGTATGAAATTCCATACATCTTGGTGTGTTATTTATTTTTGTCTTTCCCTTTTTTTTCTTCTTCTCCTTTTCCCCAAATCAAAAGGGAATTAAGACGCTTTCCGTTGGCCCCGAGAAAAATTACTGATTGACGATCCTCGGTAATCTGAGGACGGTGTAAATATCCTGATTTATGGCGTTATTGTGAGAGTTTCAACACCCGAGGAAAATTCTACGGATTGATCTCGGCCATAGGCTCCAGCATACCATAAAAAAATAAAAATAATGGCTATCTCGAATCCTATACATCAACACTTTTCTAATTACCTTTGCTCTCTCTCTCTCCCTCTCTTGTTTTTTTTCTCATGTTGCCCTTCTTGGTTGCCGTGGTTTACTCGACCGATCTGTGCTATCACCGACAACGACGACGACGCTGCTGCTATGTTATATCTGATGTGCCTCGCAGGTGTGGAGATCTGACAGATGTAAGTAAACTCTCACACATCTTTCGTGTTTCACCTTATTACTTTATTACAGGTAATTGAGGAGGGCTGTAATTCTTGTAAATTGCTCCCCGGATTCGCAACATACTCCCTGAGGCTTACTTTCGTTTTTTTTCTTCTTTTTTTTCTTCCCCCCGATTGCACTCGATAGTCGTTGAGTTGTTGAGAGCAGTTCGGAGAGCTCTTTAGTTAAGATTTCATCTGGAGGTGGCTGGTTTTGTGGCCAGATATTCCTGAAATGTCAGGTTTGAATTGCACTTGTTGTGTGTGTGTGAGTTTTTAAAGACAAAACCAAAGTCAATTCCCCCCAAGAAATAATCGGTATTTTCTCAAGTTAATAATGGAAATTCAGAAGTTCGTACCGAGTGTTTTCTTGCGTCAGTACAAAACTTGATAAACAAAGGCACTTCCATTATATATGCATGTAATTGATAACTGCCTTTTGAAATCAGCATTTACTCTTAGGATTTGTTTTTGTCACCCTGTTGTAATAGTCTATCAACACTGGTATTGAAGTTTTTTTTTTAAAAGAAAACCACAACCCACACAGTTCATCTTAGTTACCATGCCCCCCCCCCCCCCGTACCCCCAAACCGCAAGTCAAATATGAAATTGGCAATAAAGTAAACTGACATCATGTGATGAGATTTTCCTTTGAATGCCCTCCGTGCTTCGGAGTTTAGATATATAAATCAGCCCGATTTAATTGGGCCTGCCATTACACAGTCTGTAAGTTGGGCCGATTTAAATCGGGCACTGCCAGTGCTAGGGTTGATCACCTGCATGTGTTTTTGACTGTAGTGACTTGTAAACGGGTGTAAAAGCCTCTTCAAAAATCTTATTACATGGGCGCCGGGAGGGCTCTTACAAGATCTTCATTGCAAAACTGCAGATTTAATTGTCCGATTTGTTTCGAATGTTCGAACTTTGTTTCTAAAGGTGATCACCATGAAATTTGGGTTGCCAAAAAAGTGAGAAATTAAAAGTGTGGAGTGGCTTACAAATTTTTGCTGTAGAACTAGAAACTAGGCTGAAATATAATTTATGTGCTTATTTAAATTTTTGTATGGATTCTTGTTTGATTTGAGTTGATTTGACCAGAGCCAACTCATACAAAATAATGTAGGACCTCATTTCAACTTTTTGGTTACAATCATAAAAAGGAAACTAGTCACAGATATCATTAATTGTTTGTTTAAAACAAACATTAAAAGAAGAAAGCTTCAAAGATTGTTTAATAGGATAACTTTTCCCCAAAAAACTTTGAATAATAGTATTAGTTGTGCAATTTATTTATAGTGCATGTGAGCTTTGCAAGTTTGTTTTGTTCCTGGACAATCACCAAGAAAAAGAAGCATTTAAAAAAAATAAGGTAGAACAAAAACAAGAGGTTTTTAGGCTTCACCAGAACACCTAACTATACTTAAACTACTGGCAAGTTTGTTGAAAAAATAAACATAAATTTCCAATATAGGAACCCCATAAAATTTACTATTTAAAAACTCCATGAAGATTAAATATTAGCACTTAAAAACCTGATAATTTTTTTTTTAAAGCCATTGCCCAAATGACAGATAGACCATACCACCATAAATACAAATCATGCCATCAATAATATTTACAGATAGAAAACAGTTCACTCAATTGATATATCCGAAACCAATATTGTTCATTCCCTTTAACTTCATCTCCATGGAGTCAGCAACCTCACTGACAGGGGATAAACAAATTCCAAGTTTTTCTTCACACCTCGTCGTCAAGAGTGAGAGAGAAAAAACATCAGTAGAGAAGAGGTGGGGGTGAGATAAAAAAAGCCAGCATCTTGCATTCTCCCCTCGTCCCTCAACCTCTCCAACTCTTTGACATTTTCAAAAAAGTGGACGTAACATTCCCCACAGTGTCGCCACACGATACCCTCGGTGCTCTCGAGTCGGAAGGGTTTAGCACCTGGGAGGACAAGGCTCCGTGCTGCCAAGCGAGGGAATACAGGATGGGGGGCGCGGGAAGCTGCTTTGTCGACCTTGGACGGTTTCGAGTGCCAAACAGGAAACCACCGGGAAGGGAGAATCAATGGGGCTATCGTCAATGGAAGTAGGGCATCGTATGTGAACGAGGTTGCTGGTGGGGAGGAAGGGGGGAGTTTGTGTGGCGGGCGATTTGATGGACTGGTGCCACTTACTCATGCGCTTGTTGGCTCTGAATAATTTGTAGACTTGGAGATAAAACTGGTACCATCTTTTCAAAGTCTTTAACAGATTTGAAATATTGGAAATTTTATAATATAATAATGTATTGTTTTACCTCAAAAACATTTTAAGGAACATGAATATAATTTTTTTTTGTATTCAAGGTATTCCAAACTTTGTATTATAAATTTATAACATTTCACACATAAAACAAAACAAAACTGAATTGTGTGAAGAAAGTACAACAATGGAAATTCATAACAAATCAAGATGGAAAAAATAGATTTTACATTTTGTTTATTTACTTCATAAACATGTTTAGTAATTCAGAGGTCGATGGTAACCATCCTAATGTCGGCAGTTGTGTTTGGGGTAGAAATTCAAATGTGGAAGTTCAGTTCACATGGAACATTTATTAAATCACTACTTTAAGATGAACCTTTGGCATGAAGGAGGGGCAAAGTGTATGCTGTTTGAAATGTAGAGAAAACAACAGCGACTCTATTCAGAGCCACCACTTATCAGCAGCATGCAAAGCTTCAAACATCACTTACAAACTGTTTTTAGAAATTGAACAGGCACAAATTGTAATGCTTTAAGAATCATCATCAGCCAATGCCAAAGCCTTTCCCAAAGTGTGCCAAGTATTTCTGTTCTGGGTATGTCTTTGCCAAGCTGTTGATCCCACGTGGCTGAGTGGCTGACTATCTCGTCTCTCCATCTTGCTCGAGGTCTGCCACATTCTCAGTTCCCGCAGAGAGGTTGCCATTCTGTTGTGATTTTGCTCCATCTTTTTGTCTTTTGTTCTGCCAAGGTGTCCAGCCCATCTCAATCTTTGTCCTTATTTTCTGTTATTAATGCATCATTGATTTATGTTTGATCCCTGATCCAAGCATTTTGTTTTCGGGTCTCTCCTTGTGTCTCCAAGCATCATCTGTTCCATGCTTCTTTGGCTTGTTAGCATTTTCCTTTTCATTTCATCACTCAAAGACACAAGGTTTTAGCCAGGATTTGGTAAAAAGGTGTCCAAATTTGCTGGAAATCTGAAAACTGGGCACCCAAATTGTTCACTTACAATACATTGACTGTATTTACATGTAAATGACAGATAAAACAGTGTTCTAAATTCAAACCAAAGATACCAGACACCTGTCTAGCAACACTATGCCAAGACCAAGTTTCGCTTCCATACCTCACATAATGGCAATACACACTGGTTGAAAAGTTTCTTTTTTAGACAGGTTGGTATTGACTTCTCTTTCAGTATATCTTTATGTTTACTGAAAGCTGCCCATCCTGCTATCATTCTCCTTTGGATTTCTTGAATCTGGTTACCATCTGGCCAAAGATGCGAAGAAAACTTTAATTGCTGAAGGGGTTTCCTAAAAAATTTGAATTAGAAGGCTGACGAGCAGAAGTTGGCGGCACCTTTTGTGGGATGCAAGCATGACGTCATGATGGTGTGGGGTCCAGAGCCTACCCAGATTCCCAGAGGTTTTCTGGACTTTCCTGCTGAAGATGTTTTTTATGGTTGCAATAAAGTAGCCGGCAGTAGAAGTCAGCAGTAGCCCGCCAAAAGCGCCAGCTATCGTCTTATTTAAAAAACCCATGATACTGAGATTGTTGTCTTCAAGGCACGCTTTGAAAATGGGCTCCCCTTGAAGTGATGGTTTAGGATGCCAGGTCTGTTTACTTTGAACTTTAATTGTTTGAAGTATTTTTTTATTTTTAAAGATTTATGTTTGACTGATTCCTTCAAAGTGGGTCAAATCCAAATGAAACATCCCCCTAAGGCCCCAATTTGGCGAGCGGATTAAAGAAAAAAGTGTACAGTGATGAATTGTAAAATTGGGGCCTCCTCAAACAATGAAGTAAATACAACCTTGGCAACCTGCTTGTACAACATCGGCTATCCCCCGCATTCCACAGTGCGATTTGATTATATTGAAACGGTGTAAAACCCATCACTGTCACATTACTACGCACCTCTTGTCACATTACCCCGCTATTTGTTGATCCTCCCTCCTCTTCACTATTTTCCCAACATCTTACAAAACAGTCCCCGGCAAATTGAAGGTCCCCCTTTTTTTTGGTACGGCTTCCTTGGCTTGTGGGCAAGGGGGGTCACGGTCACACGGCCAGTAAAGGTAGTCTGTCCCTCCCCTACCCGCATCCAACCACCTGGCACCTGTGACAACAGCGAAGAGGGTTTCTCCACGTAGGAAGGATCGCCAGGTATGTGGATCATGCAGCTAGAGTTACCAGCTTGTCTCCCTCAACTGTCAAATCATATTGGAATTAGCGTTCAATTGAGGATACAATTAAGCCTGGATTCGGGCCCGCTTGAAATGTTGAATGGCCGGGCAGTATTTGGGTTTGGCCTGCTGTCGCCTTCCTGCCGCTCTACCTGTAGTTTCTTCAGTGTTAATTTTACAGGTTGGGAAGAGGAGGAGGAGGAATAGAAGAAGAAGAAGAAGCAGATGCAGAAGGGGGAGAGAAGAAAAAAAAAATGACGACGGTAAACTTATTAGATGAGGATCTCTTCAGACAGGTTTCTTCCTACTCGGGAGAGGCAGACCTTGGTGTTGTGTTTCTGGTGTGGTTTTCAGCTCTCCTCGGTTTTCACAGCTTTCTCGGTGAGGCTCGTCGGATTACAAAATTGGAGGCATTTACACTTAGGTTTGGTGTAAATTTGCATTTACCGACTGACATCTTAGCTGTAGATGTGGGGGAAAAGAGGGCGGGAAAATAAATGGCTTTGGGATTTTGTTTTTGAATCGTAACTTCTAGTTATCGCCTTTTTGAAGTACAGTTTTTCCCTTAATGAACAGGATACAGAAAAGCAATTTGCCGGGTAAAAGCTGACGTCTTTCCATTTTTTCCTTTTTGCCTAGAAGCAGCCCTCATCTTTAGGTGCCTTTTTTTTGATGAGAATACAAACACTATAAAATAAAAAAAGTCGTAAATCATACATCAGTTAAAATCTGGAGCAGATATATACGTGGCTTTTGATGATTTCTGTCAGTATGGTGTCGATCCTGAAGGGAAAAAAAAGGTATGTATTCCACCTCAAAGTTAGGGTAAACTGCTGTACTGGTTGTAAATACAATTATTCAAATTTACAGTTGTAACATTTCTTGCACTTTAAATCAAGGAAAAGGCCGTCTGAATCATCGGGCCGTCAGAAGGAATTATGGAATGCAACTTGCGCTCCTCCAAGTGGGAATTACACCCCTAAATCTTGTGTCTGGTTTTCCATTTCCTTCTTAATTCCGGCCGACAAAAGCGGCACAATGGCCCTGGTGAATTATTCACAAACGCTAAGGCGAGGAGAGAGAGAGAGAGAGAGAGAAGGTGGAAGAAAAAACACAAACCTGGTGGCTATCCTTCTCGGTCTTCATCAGCGAATCCGTCTGTGGGATTGGAGGCATCGGCAGCGGCGGTTGTTTTGTCTCCTGCAACAATGAAAGCTCCTCTTTTAAATCCAACACACGCCAAAAAAAAAAAAGGAAAAATGAAAAGAAAAAAAAAAAATCACCAAAGAACACTTCCCCCAGTGGAATTGACGCAGGCTCAATGCCTTGTCCAAGTTTTTTTTCTTTTTTCGAAGACCTAATACATATTTTAAATTGCCGCGATGGGTCGCTGTCAGTTTCTGTTCTGAGCGTAAGTCATTAGTATTCGCGACTACTTATTCGGATTTCCTCCACACAGCTGCAGTCAGCAATTGAGGAATTTCATTCTCTTCCATGAGCTCTCACTTCACAGTCCCCAATTTACGGGGACCGGATGCAGAAACCATTTTGGGGTCTTCATAAATTCGTCTTGTAGTGATTGCGAGTGACATTATCTCGCTTAACACTGACAAACATTCCAGGAATTTTTTTCTTCTTTTTTCGTTGCCCCACAAGTAACAAGATCACCACAAAATAATCACGCTAGGTTGTAAGGTCTAAATAAAAATGTTCTGTTTCCGATTACCTGACCAACCCTAATTTTACGCCATGACCCTGAATTTTTAACTCGGCGTAAAAAGACAAGAGAGAGGATAAAAAACACCCCAAAAAACGACAACAACAACAAGAATGAAAAGAAAGAAAAAATTCCCAACCTACCGATCCTTTTTTGAAATGACATCTAACCAGAAACAGCTTCTTCTTTTTTTTGCCTAAATAATGTTCATGGCAACATCTTTGACTTCCTCCAGGACTTGTGGTTTACATTTGTCTACATCATGTATGGATTAGATTAAAGCTGTTTTTTTGCTGTTTTTTTTAGCGTAGTCGCTCAGAGACACATTAGAGTGGGTCCCTCTTGGGGACCATGGATAATTAAAGGAACATTACAGAATTGGTTTTTGCTAACAAAACAGTTGCTGGCAGTGTAAGCACTTTATGTAATCCACCATATACATAAACTGACAAACCTGTAGAAGTTTGAGATCGATCGGCCATCTGGGTCACGAGAAAATAGTGAAGAACCGATTACACATTTGCATGAAATCATATAGGTTCAACAAATGAATA
The DNA here is from genome assembly GCA_032158295.1 of Pycnopodia helianthoides. Taxonomy (NCBI): domain Eukaryota; kingdom Metazoa; phylum Echinodermata; class Asteroidea; order Forcipulatida; family Asteriidae; genus Pycnopodia; species Pycnopodia helianthoides. The sequence continues at coordinate 16,082,585 of CM063251.1, forward strand.
AAACGCTCACTGAGTGATAAACTCCAATCAAAAAATTAGTTTATTCATTTCTCATCAAATATGGCATTTCAGACAGAAATATTTCAAGGGATGTTTTCTACTATCATCATCATTAGACCGTGTAAGTTTTATGTAAATCTGTGATCAAAAAGTATATTTTACAAGTTTTTTTCTATACCAATTCTGTAATGTTCCTTTAAACAACAAAATGTGAATAAACAAGTCCCTTTCCTCTTTATGAAATAGAAGTGGACTCGTCAATGTAGATTGATGGGGCTGTCGATGGGAAAAAAAGTCTCCTCTATATAAAAACCATTGTCTCAGAAATCATTCTCACTCACAAGGACACATTAGGAACAATTGGAGGAGCGTACAAGTAGTGATAGGCAAGGCCGATTTCTTGTGAAGACTCATTTATTCATTTTTTTGGGGGGGGGGAACCATGCAAGGTCCTGAACCCTTTCAGAACCCTTTTCAAAATAAAGGAATTTTGTGAAACTTTTGCATTTTTTTTAAAACTTAAAGTATGAACTATAGCATGTTATATATAACAATTTGATTTGGCGGTCAGGTTGGCGTAGGTCGGGGGGGGGGGGGTCAGGTTTCCTAGCCTTCCACCTCTAGGACACCAGTTTGAATCCTGCCGAGGGGCACTATGTGAATTGGGTTATCAGTGCCTACCTGATTGCGTGTTTTTTTTTCCTGGAAAATGCTCTGGGTTTTTTCATCCCACATCTAATATTGACGCTTTCTTCCATGTCTTCACTCAATTCTTGGCTATAGTACAGTAATTAAGTTCGCTTTTCTGAAAATCCTTGGTTTGACAACCAGAGTTTATCAAATTATTAATGAATAAATAAGTAGAACCAATGACCCCTCCTCCCCCCAGTCTTGAATTGTATTTAAGCACTCGCCATTCTCGCTTTCAAACCCCCTCCCCGAACTGAAATTACTGTCAGTGCTAGTTGGCTGTTGGGGGGCTGTGTATTTATTGACCGGAGCGCAAACCACCATTTTGCACCCCCCAAAAAACAGCAGCTTTTCCTTGATCCTATTCGACCGCCACCACGTCAAAATTCCCTCTCCGTCATCTTCTAGCTGACTAATACCGTTCAGAGCCCATCAATATGCAGGAGACAATTACCGTCCGATTTGGCTCCAATCATTGTGGGGTCTAATTTTCAACAAAATATCAGTTGATTGAAGCTCACGCTGGCTCCTGAAATCCTCACCACGTTGTCCCACCGCCGTGTGGCCCCCCGCTCGCAACCAGAGCAACAAGCTTCTGTCAATATTAATGCATCATTCTTGCTTTTTTTTTCTTCTGGCTGATGAGATTTATGCCGGGGCTTTTAGTGACTCACCCCCCACAGCATCTTTCACCTGCCTGTTAAAAAAGAAACCCTCATGCGGATAGATTTAAGATTAGACCCCTACCCTGATGAGCACGTTATACGTTGGTAATAGAGGTATGAACTTTTCGGCCGAGGCCTGTGTGAGGGAGAGCCATTATTACTCACCGCCACCACCACCGTGGTCTTTCAAGTTATTTTTCCTTTTTTTACACAATTCGTTTTACCAATGCATTTCCGCAGCGCCTGTCGTATTTGTATTGCATTAGGAGTGGCTTTGCAGTGTGATTGACCTTGGGCCGCAACGTGTAATTCTTGTGCATGCGTGAACATCTTGCTGTGAATTATGACAAATCTCGGAAATGTCGAGAACTGCATTGTGTCATGTACAGTGTTACGGTGTATGTTGTGTGCCTTTATTGCGCAAACTTCCTTCACAATGGCAATCGCATCCACAGCTATAATCTGCGCAAAATAGTGTAGCCACCCGCGCTACTTGGAAAACATTTTTGCGGTCTTCACCAATGGATGTCTGTAGATTGTCATGGCATTGTTTCCTTTATGAGAGTCCCAACTGAATTAAATCGGTAATCTTTATTTTAGGCCGCATTAGTTTCCCTTGAGTTTTTCCAATCCAGTACAAATTTGTATTTTCTTCATAAAGTGCCCAACAAACTATCACTCAGGCCTGGTATTGTACCCTAGATATGGCGTACTATTATTCTCCTATATTTTGGTGGGTCATACTGCACATATCCACGTGGGATTTAGAATCTTAACCATTTTAACGAAAACAGTTTTCGCATAGTAGATGATAAATTTGCATCTGGGATAAAGAATACTATTTGGTTTTTACCCTAACACCGATGTATGTAAAGCACTGTATACTCGAGCACTGTATTTCCTGAGTTCTGTTTCAGAAGTCTCTAACCCCCGAAACTGTGCATCAGTCACAGGCCTGGAATTACCAGGAGGTCACGGCCTCTGTTGCAGGGTTTTGGCTTTAATGCCCCTTCAAAAGTTTCCCATAGACTTTACGATTTTCCAATGGAAGTGCCTTTTGCAAAATGAAAATGGCCTTGTCCTCTTGTAGATGAAATTCCAGGCCTGCTGTCGACAATGGACGTCCTGTACAGTACCTTTTGATGTTACACTGTAGGTTTCAGTCTGTGTTCTTTTAGACAAGTTTCTTTGCATACCAACAATATTGTCTAATTACTATACCCTGCTGATTTAAGAGACATGAAGACACCATTACTTGTGAAGTACATGTAGGCCTTAAGCCATACTTCCTGATTATGAGTTTTCAACATCCAGGTATATGTAGCAGGGTTAGGCCGTGTCCGAATTAGCGGCTACAGCTAACGGCTAAGATTTCCGCGTCATCATGCGTTGAAGTATAGGACGTCCTTAGCAACAACCATAGCAACAGTCGTAGCCCTAGCCGTAGCCGTCATTTCGGATACGGCCTTACCAATGTTGGGATCAAATAATCACTGGACATTGGGCCAGGAACATCACACCTAAAAAGCATTTTCCCTACTCTTTTTTTCTCTCTCTCTATTTTGTATTCTTCTTCTGTTCTCTTTGTTTTAAAGTTATTAGTGCCCCGGGCAACCTGTTAGTGGGTTTGTGTAATTTATCAAAACTCTGTTGTTGTTGTTCTTATTGATATTGTTATCGGTGACTGTTTGCAACTCCTGTGTTTGCGGCACATGACCAGAGATCGCAAACTCGAAGTTGGAAGTAGGACGCAACTTCATTACCGACCTCCTTAACTCATCACAGCTCATTGGAGTTGACTTCAATGACTTGGAAGCCGACATCAATCACAGATTCTAGTTCTACTAAGGGGACCCTGTGCCTCAGTGTTCTGTCCTTGGCATTTCAAATGTGGTAATTGGGACGCGGTGTGCTCCTGCTCGCCGTCGCGTTTAAAGTCTGCCTCAATCAATTCTAGTTTTTTTTTTTTTTTTCAGAGCTCCCGGTTAGAAAGGGGTTTCAGTGGGCAAATTGCGTTTCAGTAAATTACGGTTGTAAATGATCTAGGCCCCGATTCCTCGGAGCTACATAACAGTTTCTTTGATACATGCATGCCCAGCATGTTGTTAATTTGTCGAATGGATTTTTTAAACGACAATTTGTGTTAACAATCGTTATTAAACCATGTGCAGTGCAGCATTTATGCATTTGGGGGGGGGGGGGTAAATAGTAGGGCCTACACAAAAGTCATAAGGTTGTACAATCCTTGGAACTAATAATGGTTTTAATGCATCACTGTGTGTTTTGTGCATCCAGCAGAAACAAGGCAACACAAGTAATTTCTGTCCCCAACGGTGCACAGCTGTTTTAAGACGGTGAAAATATACGAGCGACTTAAAATACTTGATTGAAGTAGGAGGTTTGATTTTTTCCCCTCCCCCCCCTCTCCTTGATTGCGATTTCACTGCAGTTCCTTGCATAAAGAGATTATTCATCTCATACAGGTACACAAACCCATTGCAACTGTATACAATCTTTATGACCTCGAGCATGAAAAAAATGTGTATTGCCGCATGATGACAATCGGAGAAACGTTTTCTGTGTGTAGGGCGGAAGTAGAATCCTTGATGAAAAAAACAAGAAAGAAGAAACCCTACTGTACGCAGACCTTTGACGTGCTGTGGCCATCTTTCTCTGATTCTTTGTGTGCATTCTCTATTCTTACAGTTACACCGATGAAAAAAGACCAGGGCCTAATTTTGTGTAGCTGCTTAAGCAGATAATATTGCTTAACAATATTTTGCTAAGCAGAACGAAGCAGGATACCAGATACATTTTGTACAAGTAAATTTGTATTTCAGCTGGCAACCTTATTGTGGTAAGCATAATTTTGTTGTGCTTGGCATTTTTTTTAAACGCTTAAGTAGTTCTATGAGATTGGGCACTGGGCCCATTTCATAAAGCTGTCAAGCAGAAAATCTTGCTTAACAATTCAGCTGAGCTAGAATATAAGCAGGATACCAGTCACAAGCAATGTACATTACATGATATTAACCAAGAAGATTTGATTGCGTGTGCGCAATTTTCGAAATGGATTTGCACTCTTGCTTAACTCATCTGCTTACAAGAAAGGCTGGCAAGTTAGCGTGCTTTTTGCTGTGCTTAGGGTCAACCTTGTTTATGAAATAGAAACTGTGCGAAGGGTTGCCTTATATAAGCTTAACATTTCTGCTTACAGGCTTTTATCAAATTGGCCACGGGCGTGCCTTTTGTTTCCCTTAAGGTAAACAGCAGTTATAAAACAGACCGTCTGCTGTGGAGAACTCCTTTAGCAGAAATTCTCTGTTTACAATTTTGTTTTAATGAATTTGGTCCCAGACTATTTTTTACATCCAGACTGAGTTGCATGGACTGAAATGCATTGGGCGGAAATTAAAATGGTCGTGTACAGGTAAACTGTCTTAAAGCAGAGGAAGACGGGCGGATGAGAACATAAATCCTGCCATGGTAATTGCACTTTTTGCGGTACCTGACCCGACGAATGATTGGAAAAAAAAGATTAAAAATGAAAGAAACCATTTATTGTAGAAGGAGAACGTAGTTAAATTTATCATTTCCCTAATGGACATTCACTGTAATGGCATTTGAACTGAAATGCCAAGTTATTTACACTTTGTTACAGTCTGGTTTTTTTTTAAATTCTGATTACCTGGGCACACAAATTAGCTTGTCCCATGAGCGAGTGATATTTGATTTACACTTCAGGCTCCCCCCCCCACTCCACTCCACTGGACTTGGCTATTCAGTTTGTTAAAATCGTTGCGAGAGGGTGTTGAGTGACCCACTGGGACTGCCCATGCAGGACCCCTTGTCCCTCCTCACCACTAAACTTCCGTCTTCAAAGATCTCCAAAAGAAGCAATTAAGCATACACCTTTTTTTGTTGAACGGCTTGTTTGCCCAGCACCTCTGGGCCACCTCAGACCGGATTTAAAGAGCTCCTGTTTTTTTTTCGGGGTGGGGGGGGGTGTTGTGTTGTTGACTTACCAGATTGTGGCTGTTGTGTTGCTCATTTTGATGGGCAGGGAGGTAAACTTGGGGGACGCTTTTCAGGTTTAATCTGAACGTATTGATAGAGTTTAGCTGAGTTTGGCCAGTTCTTTAGTGGGATATCACGAGAGAGAGAGAGAGAGAGAGAATAACCATGGGCACTGTGGGCTTCTGTATTTATAACTGGATTCTCTAGCTGTTTATATCAGTAAAGAGGCTGATTAAGTACCTCATATTGGTAAGGGAACCATCTCCAAAACAGGGTATAATAAATTCTACTTGATACGTGCATGTATTGGGGTACTGTAGATCAAGTGATGTTTTGAAAGCTGGATTAGGATGAGTGTTTAGGAGGAGATGCTTTGACACACCGGTTTTTGACAAATAGCCAAAACTATTCAACCAAAAAAATAATCAATCACACAAGCTCTTACACTAACACCACCTGGGCCCAATTTCATAAAGCTGTTTACCGGTAAGCACATTTTTGTGCTTACTGTAGCAGAAAAATGTGCGTAAGCATTTAAGCGTATTTCACCATGATTGCTCAAGTTAGCAGAAAAGTTCTTGGCGCGCATGCACGTTCACCATGGATTTGCATTGTTATGTCACTTGTGTGCTAAACGCGGGTTAGCCAGCATTTACCCTTGCTTACGGTAAACAGCTTTATGAAATAGAAATTCTGCTAAGGGACGCTCCGTAAGCACAAAACGGCTGCTTACATGTTTTATGAAATTGGGCCCTGTACTACCACCGTAGAGCAAGGTTCTGGTTCTGAACTTTTACCTGGAATGAAGTCTGTGGTTCTTCCTGATCCATGATTCTCCATGAAAAGAGAGATTCTGTGTTGCAGTTTTCAGCCAGTGTTTGATTTTGAATACTTCTGTATATTAAAGATTGATTTTTTAACCAGGCCTTCTGCTGACAGAATGACATATTATTGGCTGTTGTGGCAGCAACCATAGCTCGTTGCCCTAACATAATCCTGAACATATCTGAAAGCACAATAATTTAATTCACATGGTGTTGTATCATACACTAGTGTAGGACTACATTATTTACAGCTCCTAATTCCAATGCAAGAATTACAAACTAAGTACGTTATTTTTTTTATTGGAAGCTTCCTTTTTTCCTCTGGAAAATTTGCCCTTACTCAGAGATGAAACCCCCCGAGCCGAAATTTTTAAACAATCATTTTCACACACCTACATGATGTATGTAAGTGAAATATATAGGTCTAATATGTAAATTTTCCCCTTTTTGTTGTGGTCCCCCCCTCCCCTCTTTCTCTCTCTCTCACCATGGAGAAAGGAACCTCTCTCTCTTTTTTACAATCAGAGCTAGTAGTTAGAATATGTGTCAACTAGGTATGCACATGTAGCCATTTGATTTATCTGTACACAATTTGTTGCACAATTTCTTACTGGGGGAAAGATTTGCCCACAACAATAGTATCTGCCTCTCTGGTCACTCTGAGATCACTCTGAGGTCACCAATGTACCCAACCCCCTCTACAGGTCTGTGGTCAAGTCTTCATTTTCTTTATGAATTTAAACCACACACTTCCCTTGTCAGGGAGTCACTCTTTATCGATGCCGTTCATCAATCAGTCCATTCTTTTAATGGCGGGCTGGGATGGAGGGTGAATCACAATTGCGTAGTATTTCTTTTTTTTTTTTTTTAGCGGCTAGCATATCACACGCTCCAGACGCCTGGAGCCGCTTTTGGATATCGGGAATGTTTATCGCAGGTAAAACTGCGTGGAATTATTTTTTTCTTTCTTTCCAGTGGCATGCCATAAATACAGGCTCGACGACGCATGCTGTATACCTGTCATGCCTGTATGCATTCCGTGACATTGGGATATCCAGTATGTATATACCTGTGTCACATTGACATAAAGAGGGCTGGGCTTAAAGATTCATGCGTATCATAATATAGTTCATTTCACGGGCAAAGTATAAACGTACAAGCACTCAAAACAAACAAAGGTAACAATTTTTAAATTAGAAAAAAACAAAACAAATTTGTATGCAAGTTCGCCCCCAAACAAGGCTTAAAGGGCTCGGTATACATTTGGTATTTACTCTAAAAAAAATTAATGACCAGAAAAACTTACTTGGTAAAGAGCACTGTTGAAGCTGTTGATATTATACAACATTGTTAGAAATGACCCCCCATTTGAAGTAATAGAGAAAGAGGAAATTTTTCACAAAATAATTTGAAACTGAGAAAGGCTTTCTCAGTTTTCTTGAAACTTTGATGACCAATTGAGCTCAAATTTTTCACAGGTTTGTTATTTTATTCATTATGTTGGGATACACCCAGTGAGAGGATACTGGTCTTTTGACAAGTAACAGAACTGCCTTTTAATGCCACTCTTGGTAAGGGAATGCAAGAAGAAAATATTTTAAATGAAAAAAAAAAAAAACTGAGGGGAGCTGAAAGTAGGAATAAAAAAAAGGAAGAAGTAGAACCAGATAGAGCCTGACGGATAGAGCCTAAAAGATGAAATCTGTGTCGAGGAGACTCGCCTCTCTATCTGGCACACGCACACACACACATACACAAATATTTAGATAAAATATTACCCAAATATTGCATGCAGGAGTGAGTGTATTGATGCAGAATATAATCACAAGGCGAAATGGACAGGCCATATTCCACCGAGTAAATATATTCAGCGACAATGCATGAACGAAAATGCATTCAATACTTTTCTGCCGCCACGATAGCAGGACCTTTTTTTTTTCCTATTCGTTTGGTTTTTGTATGCACTTGAAACCATCCAAAAAGTGCTTGAACGTGTGAATGGACATGCAGGCTTATAGTCATACTAAAAAAAAAAAAAATTGAGTTGGTTAGTATTTTTTACTTTTAGTTACTCTCTAATTTCAATTAACAAATTGATGGAAACGGTAGGTAACTTTTTTGTCCATTGTTGATGGAACTTAAAGGGTGATTTAAAGAATAAGATGAGAAAGAAAAAAAACGGAAAAAAAACCCCAAAATCAAAGAAAAAAGGAACAAAAACAAAACTAAAACAACAAAAACAACAACAGATGAATCAACTGACACTATTTTTTAGTATAAACATGCATGTCCACTCACATGCAAAAAAGGTCCTCTTTATTGTGTCTCTTGTCATAACTTTTTTTTTTCTCTCTCTCTCTCTCTTTTTCTCACTGAAACACGATATGTAAATCTAATGTGATTTTCATTAAAAAAATTACAGCACCTTGTAAACCCTTACATAGTGCTATGAAAAGGAATGCGTGTCATACTTCAAAACGTAGCTCCACATACCTTGCAGGAAAAAATACTGAGCGCTTTGAGACGCCAATCGGTGTGATAAAGCGCTATATAAGAACTCAGTATTCATTATTATTAGAAGTCAGAGGTTGGTCCGATGATGCGCTCGTTGAAAACTAAGAGGGCGGGAATAAAGTTACTCTTCCAAAAAACCCAACAATGTAGGTACCTCTAAAGGCCCTGTACACTATTGGTAAGATCGAAAAACACAAATGTTCACAGATTCACACATAACTTACATGACTTAAAGGAACATTACAGAATTGGTAAGAAAAAAACTTGTAAAATATACTTTTGATCACAGATTTACATAAAACTTACACGGTCTAATGATGATGATAGTAGAAAACATCCCCTGAAATATTTCTGTCTGAAATGCCATGTTTGATGAGAAATGAATAAACTAATTTTCCGATTGGAGTTTTATCGCTCAGTGAGCGTTTTATTCATGTGTTGAATCTATATGATTTCATGCAAAGGTGTAATCGGTTTTTCACTATTTTCTCGTGACCCAGATGGCCGATCGATCTCAAACTTCTACAGGTTTGTCAGTTTATGTATATGGTAGATTACATAAAGTGCTTACACTGCCAGCAACTGTTTTGTTAGCAACAACCAATCCTGTAATGTTCCTTTAAAGTAAGTAATGGTAAAAAGGGTTCCTTAAAATATTTCTGCCTAAAAAATGCTATCGTTTCTGAGAAATGAATAAAATAATAGTTTTTATCGCGCGCGATAATAAACTCAATGTTTTTGAAAAACAGAAAACACATAAGGTCTCTTTTCACTATTTGCTCGCGACCTCGATGACCAATCGAGCTCAAATTTTCACAGGTTTGTTATTTCATGTATATGGTTAATCACACAAAACATGAACTTTGTTTGCGACTGTTTTGTCATACCTGTATAATACCTTTAACTGACCTTTAATGATGTTCGGTCGTATGGCATGGATGCCCCTACTGACTTGTCTCTCTCAACGTAGCTCAACATTCCGCGTTCAGGTCGAAATTTCTTGTCAGATGAAGACTTGACGAGCTTCCACAAGGAAACACTGAACGATTTCTTAACGCTTCACTAAAGCACGAGGAGTGATGCAGTTCTTAAATCAACAGTCGTTTGTGTGAATGGTAATGAGATGAATAACATAACACATTTTTGATTAACGGTTGTTTTTATCTTAGATGGTTTTTTTTCATTTAGTTTTGTAGAGGATTGTTTTTTTTTTTTTGGGGGGGGGAAGAAGAATCAAACTCAGAAGGAGTTATTGTAGTCGTTAATGTTTTGTATGGAATATTATTTTTGTGGTGGCAGGGATGGGCAGTATTTTATTCTTACAGTAGGCAACAATTGCTGTCAATCTTTTTTTCTTGTATTTCATTCTTAATTTGCCCCCCCCCCCCAAAAAAAAAAAAAAATAAAATTAAAAAAATCAAAAAAAAAATCAAATCAAAAAAAAAAAAAAAATATAAATAAAAAAAACCAAATATATATATTTTATAAATAAATAATATTAATAATAGAATTAAAATAAATTAATAAAAAATTGATTAAAAATGTGGTTTGTATCCAAACAACAGGTGTATAACACTGATTTTAAATTAAATTTGTTACATCCCTGTTAAAAGTTTCCACAGTGAGGAGAATGTTGTTCTTTCCCTTTTCCCCTGTACTTAAAAATCCTCCCATAGACTTTGCACACAAAAAATTCCTTATGGAGCGTCCCTCTCTTTAGAAGTCCTCGTGCGGAGACCTTTTTGTTCCCACTGTCTTCAGTCTCCATGAGGTAGTCAATATTAAAACAATAGTATCGACGATATCAGCTTCTATATTTGATAACGGGTTTATACAATGCCTCTAAAAGAGAGGGTCTGATGACCATGGGAGGATTTAGAGCACTGTCGCCAAGTTGATTGCATCTATCGGTCTATCTGAATGGATCCGAAACGGCACACCGTTACAATGAAGCTTTGCCTCATTGGATTAGATTTGTTCATTTATCATCGTTCATCCTTGTACATTACCAGACATCCCATCCGGCACTTCGTCGTCGTCGTCTCATCTTTTTTATATATGACTTTAATTACAAACGATAACCTCTTGGCATTTTGTACTTGGTCAATTTTCTAAAAGAAAAAACAGAGCATCGGAATGCCATTTTTTTTCTTCAAAGTGATTGCAGTTGGGTATGTTCGATTATTCTTCCCAGGCTTTTTTTTTGTGGTTGATTTATTTGTTTTTTAAGATGTCCGGTTGAGAGCCACTTCGTCAGGGGAGTGTAACGTATGTCTGGTCTTACAATTGGGACTTCATTAATGTTTGAATGGGTGTAAATTTCAGTGTAAATTTCGAGACGGATCAGTAAGCTTAGATAAAAAACAGTTAATGGATTTTGTCTGCACATTAAAGACATACACTTGATTAGTATTTATAAAAAAAATAATAAAAAATTTTTTTTGGCAAAGAATTATAAATTTCAGACCAGTATCAAACTTCCAAAGAATTATTTTTCATGTGAATTGTCAAATTCATGGAAATTTGTTGAAAATAAAATTAAAAAACATACATGAACAATGCTCAAATCCCTCATTGCATGTACACTGTAAGCCACATTTTTGTTAATGTTTAAAAACAAATTAAAACAGGAGTGAGTCGACCTAAATAAAGTTGGTGAAAAATTTAGTACCATCGTGGCAGTGCAAAAATGTCATATCTCGCCGCGTTCTTGTGTGTATATCCAAGCTATAATAAGCCAGATACAACGTTTTGACAAATTTAAACTCCCGCGTTGCATAAGTGCTATTTTAGGAGATGCAATGTTTTTATTTTTAAAAATATTTATTCCTTATCTTTTATCAGGGTAACCCGTTCACAACCAATGTGGTCTCCCATTGGGCCCTGAGTATTCAAAATTTATAAAAATATAAATACACAAAAACAAGTACCGGTATTTCTATACAGCAAACCATGCAAAAGAAAATAAGCAAAACAACACAAAATGAACCGAAAAAAGAAAGCAGAAATCGGTGAATAAACCTACAGCACATTATAAATCAACTTAACACGTTAGCTTTGAGCAGGAGTTTAAAAGAAGCAATTGTTTTTTAGGAATGACACAACAATACATCTTTAAATTCCACAATTTTTAGTTTTTTCTTTGAACAATCTGTTTGTGTATTGGAAAATCCTGGAGTGGAGATCACCTCAAGGCAGAATCCAAGGGAAGCCACAGTGTTATGGAACCGAGTCTGGAGTCTGCACTGTATGTAATTGAATTTTCTTTCAATCCCCACTGTGAAGGTTATGCAATTAATTGAATTGGCAAAGTATCATCGTAAATATATGATGTAATTAGAAATGATAGACATTACTTAAAAGCATTTCAGAAAAAAAATAGAACGGGCAAATACAATTTGGGAAGCGTGATTCTTAGAAAAAATATTTTTCATATATGGGTTTGATGAGCCAGCTTGACCAGCTACAATTGACGACTGTGCTGGATGCATTATTGCAGCCACAAACAAGAAATGCTAAAATTGAGCATGAGAGCTTACATTGTACTTCGGCCCTTAAACTTTAGGGGATTTAGGGGCACCTCTCAAAACTTGTCCAAGACCAGGGCAATGGAGGCAAGATCATGGGCGAATGGAGGCAAGACAGGGCAATGGAGGCAAGACCAGGGCAATGGAGGCAAGACCAGGGCAATGGAGGCAAGACCAGGGCAATGGAGGCAAGACCAGGGCAATGGAGGCAAGACCAGGGCAATGGAGGCAAGACCAGGGCAATGGAGGCAAAGCCAGGGCAATGGAGGCAAGACCAGGGCAATGGAGGCAAGACCAGGGCAATGGAGGCAAGACCAGGGCAATGAGGAGGCAAAGGAAGACCAGGGCAATGAAGGCATTGAACCCCCTCGACAGAACATTTTAAAATACCATGCCTAGCACTAACAATTACCAACAGACTCGTCTATCTACTCAGAATCATTCAACATGAATCTACACCCCAAACACATTGAGAAACAATCCAGTCAATTAGTGTGGATCAAATTTACGTTGACTTCTATTGTTTGAGTAATTGGATCTTAAGACTTTCAACCCCCCCCCCCCAACGACAAAAGAAACAGTCCTTTTAGAACATGTAGTTCTGCATCAATGGAGTAATGGAGTTAGAATACAAGTGTTAATTATGTTATATCAAGGACAAAAATAACATGTATCACTTGAGAAGCACGACAGCTTTTTTTCTATTCTGTAATACAATAACGAAAAACGAGAGACTATGGAGAAATAATTACACTCGTCGCGAATCGATAGGAATTCCAAATCCATCGCGGAGACATCCTTAAAGCCGGTTTGGAGGAAATGTAATCCAGGAGGGGAATCCATATTGCGCTGAAGAGGGGAAAAAACAGCGCAAATGCGGCAACCAGATGGTCATTGGGAAGCAATTTATCCTCACCGCTTCAGATCCTTGTCATAATTGTGGTGACGGTGATCTCATCTGCCTCTGAACGAGGTGTTTGAACAGGGACAAGGCAGCAGTTATCGCCTTCGTCCCGTTTTACGACGACGGGAACGAGGAGTGTTTACGCAGACGAGCGGTACATGTGCTAACTACCGGGGAAATGTGTGTTGGTAACAAGGAGGTACTCAACGCAAAAACGGAGTGTTTTTATTGGGAGGGATAGACAGTGTGAGGATTACAGGGGGGAGTATCAATGCACATTGTAACATTGTTGGTTCGAGAACATGGATGGGTTCACTTGAGTTATTATGTAATGTTCATCGCAACAATGGTAGAAAAGATAGTTTTTAGTTTTAAGGTACTTTTTTTTTTTTTAAGAATGGTATTTTATATAAAAAATTCATACAGACATCAAAATCCTGTAGGTGGGCGGGGGAGAGTTATTTTAAAAGGATCACAGTAAGAAATTTAAAATTGCGCTTTGTGTATGGCACATGTTCATTTCAAAATTGAAATCGGTACTATAGTAGTTGTGGGTTTTATTTTTTTGACAACGGTATTTTGTAAAAAATCCTATAGGTGGCAGGGAAGAGTTATTTTAAAAGAATCACAGTAAGAGTTGTAAAACTGCACTTTGTGTATGGCACATGTACATTTCAAAGTATGAATTAGCGCTCTTATTGTAAGAACAATTGCTAACAATTTTACAAAAATTCCCAAGTAGGGCGGGGAAAGATTTATTTTAAAGGATCACAGGAAGAGTCTTAACCCTTGTTTAAAAAATTCTCAATCCACAGGCCGGCCATTTAAAAAAAAAAAAAAAAAAAAAAAAAAAAAAATTTCGAGTAGTAGAACGTAAAGGAACGTTGGCGGCCTGTGAATGGAGATTCAGTTTGACGTTTCAGAACGTTGGCGGCGCTCGAAGGGTTCCGTGCCGGTCGTGTTTTGGCCGTTCTTTATCCAGAGGGCATTATATATTTTTTTGGGTCGACTAGTAGAACGTATGGGAACGTTGGCGCTCTGTGGATGGATACTTTGTTTGACGTTTCAGAACGTTGGCGGCACTGGAAGGGTTAAACTGTGCTCGTTACGTGGCATATGTACATTTCAAAGTTTGAATTGGTACTTTTTGTAACATTTATCAGAGTTATTTATAAGAACAATTGGTCATTTTTGGTGGACACATTCTCAAAAAGCGGTGGGTAAAAACATGATTATTTGGAGGAAAAAAGAAACCTTCTTGAGCAATGTTGCTTTATAGCCAAACGATACAGTGTGACCGAGGAGATTAAATTTGACCACAGGGTTGACACGTTGTAATGTAAGCTCGGAGTACAGCCCCGCCGCCGTCCGCAGCATGGATCATGAAAAGCGAAGTCGGATCATCACAGCCCCGTTAATTGCCCTGACCCAGTTCATCACAAGGAAGACTCTGCAGGTGGCACCAGGTATGATTGGTCGTCAGTATCGGTATCCACCAAATAAAAAATTACATCTCAGGGGAGGAAAAGGCCGCCAAGAAATATGATAGGATCATGAATAAGAATCGACTATTTTCTCACCCAGCAATTAATGCAAGACTGTAATTCTTCTTGAATTTAACGTTTTCATATAACGGAGTCCCCAGTGGTGCGCTTTAGTTTCAGGGCAGTGATCTGCTAGATAACCCGCCCCGTAATGAAAACACAGTTTTTTTCCCCCTGTCTTCCCCGATAACACAAGTGGTGTTGTAGTCTTCTCACCTGCCTGAAACAGGTTCTTGGCGAGCACAAACATTAGTCATCAGCTGCGTGCAGCTGCGCTGAAACCCCTGTCTACGGAGACTAAATCATATTCCATATCTCCTGACGCGCACAAGGACAACGTGTGTACATAGAGGGGAGGCAGAATTGACGCTGGGGAGAAAATTGGTTTTTGGTCGCGGAGGTACTCGGATGAAGATGAGAGACTGCCTGAGCGCTGGGGCTTTATGACAGTGCTGACAATTGATGGTGATTGACTGGTTTTAGATAACTTGATGACAAAAACAAGGTTTTTTTTCCTTAAAGGGAACCACACACACACACACACACACGCAAGTGTGTAAACACCTGCAATCGGGGACCTCCTATTGTCCCTCTTTTGTTTGTACTCTTAACTTTTTAGCAACAACTCTTATTGGTTTTGTACACGTTTTCCAACTGGGGACCTTCTCCCCAAGCGGGGACCCTATTGTCCTCTTTTGTTATAGGTCCCGGTTTGAATGTGTATTACCTACCCACACACACACAGACAGACTTCTTCTTTGTTAGGATGCTCTTGAATTGGCATTGACTTCTTATTGTATGTCAAGTTAAGGATCAAAAGTAGAGGCCTCTCAATTAAGTGTCCGTACGTGTATTTGGAACAGGTGGGGAAGTATTAAGTTTAACGCAAGTTGCATTTTCTAGGGGGAAAAATGGATTTGACCCCCTACTTACAAAAAAGAGAATATCATAATGAAACAGATGAAATATTTACTGCTTGGTTGGAAGAATTTTGAAGTATTCTTCTATCTATCTGGCAGCGGCCAACTTTGCAGTTTGTCTCCAGGATGTGCGAACTTGGGCATGTGACACTGCTGTGTGGGTACTGGGTCCCATGCAGTCTTTGATATTGTCTTCCAAGGTTTCTTAAGGTAGTCCTCTCGATCCTTTCCCACCAACTTTGCCTTCTCTGATCATCGCACCCCAAGCAACTTCCCCAGAGCTGCCAAGTCTCTCTGATTCTGTTGAAAGTTCCCTGAAAATAAAAACCAATCTTTCCATGTTCTGGTGAACAAATTGAAAATCTAACTGCCGTGGAAACTTCTGTTGATATGTTTAATCTAAAAGTCTCCCTGATTGCCGCACAAAACCTCCCTGATTGCAAGGTGCATACATGTGGGCAGCTCTTCTTCCCCTTGGCCACTTGTCCGACATAGCAGAGCTTCTTCAGGCAGACAAGAAATATGAGGCATTCTTAAGTTGTATGAAGAAAGACCTGTAGTCTAACTGCCCTACGTATGCCTCACGGCATACAGTAAATGTATTACACCACCGTGGAATAGAGGATTTCACTAAACGATAGTATGCATAGAATGAGTGTATGTACCGACTAGTTATAAAGGATGTAGACATTTAATACACTTGGCATGAATGGAAGAAAAAAAAAAAAAAATAGCAAGTTTTGCAGTGTAATATGACTGTGCATGCTATCGTTTAGTGAAATCCTTTATTCCATGGTGGTGTCTTAAACATTTACTGTATGCCATACAAGAAATATAAGGCGTTCTTAAGTATACTTAAGAAACATACAATGCATTTTCCCTCCTGGTTTGGACAGACACACAAACTGCATATTGTTACCCCAGCCATTGTCAGGACATCAAGCAAATTTCCAAAGACTAATGTATCTTCATTTTCAAATTATAACGTGCTGTTTCAATAAATCTGCCAAGTATTCTTGAGCACCGGTAACCACAAAAATGCTATCCGTCATTGTGCGGTCTACATTACACCAGTTTGTGAAATCAAATCACATCGACTAAACACAGTGTCGACAAGTCGGTAATTTGTTTTTCGGCACTCCCTGTAAATTGTTTCAGACTTTTGAAACCCTAAACCTAGTTCCATTTTTTGGGGGTACATTATCGGATCATACAGACATCAAACGTGTCTCACGCGGAAAGCCTGAAATCAGAGCTCACTAATCAAGCATTTAAGTCCCGGGCCCCCCTCGCTGCTCCCACTGTCCGCTAACTCGTGTGTTTACAGCATTCTGCATGCAGACAATCGGTGCATGCTGAAAGTCACGCAGCGACAAGGCCTGAGGGTTTCAAACACACCATTGTACACCCACCCTTCCCCCCGAAAAACACCAAAGGCAAATACAGGATTGTGTATAATTCCCACTTGTCCCATATTTTGTTTTTTTCTCCCCGCCGCCGTCACAACTCAGATTTTTTACATTTTTTTGGGGGGGGGAGGGTTGGCGTCACAACCCATTTGTCTTTATTTAATGGTTACACAGCCCTGATGGATACTGCCGACATGTTGTTGACAAAAATCTGAATATTTTCTTTTCTTTAGCACTGATTATTATTTATACATGTTTTAAAATGCCACTGGTTGTACAGTTTGATTTGCGTGTGCATGCAAACGGCAAACATACATTTGTCAAAGTACATTCAATAACCTAAATATATAACAGTGCAATGGAAATTGTACAAATGACAGTTTATAAAAAGAGTAATTTTATGCAAGTTCGCCTCAAACAAGGCAAAAAAGCCACTCTTGGTAAGGGGCTACAAGCTGAAAACATTTAAGATGAAAATAACTCAGGGGAGCCAAAGGTAGGAATTGATATTCCTCTTAAATCAGTCCAGATTGTAGGATGGAGTGGAAAAATGCACCGGGCAAGGAGTTCCAAAGAGATGCAGTTTATGGAAAAAAAAGCTGTTGGAATGGCTCTTCGATCTACAGCAAAGTGAGAGTGGGTGGGTGGGTGGGAACAAACAGAAAGCCTGGTTTCACGCTCAAACACCCCAGCGATAGGAGGAAACCAATCGGACACAATGGTGGCGCATTCACCATTAAAAATATCTGTAGATAAGATAGAGGCTGGCGACAGACCTACTGGGAAAGAGGCATTTTGAATGTTTTTGTCGGATCACTTATTGAGAAAGAGTGAATGTTTCATGTTTAATACATCAGTGACGATTTATAAGAAACATGTTGTTGAACTTCCACGTTCACACAGTTATCTGTATGTGACAGACCTTGTTGTGCACTTGACGTCACTGCGGTGGGGCGCCCTCGATTTGTAAGGTCAAAAGGAGGTTACTCACTGGCCCATCCTGTGCGCTGCGCACACGTAGCTGTGCATTTTCCGTTGTTTCATCGATCGTTTTACATGTGCCTCTAAGATGGATGTTGTCAGTGCTTTAAGGTTCATTACTAGTTTGTGTACTCATTAAATTGTAGTAAACTACAACTCTATGTACCATGCTTAGTGTTTACTCAAGTAATGTTGTTCTGTCCTGGTATATTTATTGATAAGATTGTTCTCATCTGCAGCAATAGCAATATAGTTTGGTACATTTAAAAACAATTTTAGGTAACATTTTGTCAGGAGAGTTTAGAAAAAAAGAAGGTGTTTTGCACATGGACATATTTGTGGTCACTTCTGTCAATGTTATGATGTGGGTGAGAGACACCCTTTGTACTGTTACTGTGGCAAAACTTGAACTCTGCAGAGTCCCCTGCAGCCATTATTGTAAACTTTTGAACTTTGCATTGCAGGGGGTTTTCAGAATTCCGGATTTTCACTTCCGGCATTGGGATTTGTGTCAATTCAGCATCAAGTGTGGTTTGGTAACCCTTTTTTATTTTTATTTATTATTTTTTTTATTTAGAGTTAAACCGTTTTGCTGGACTGATGCTGGGCTTGAAATACACACCCTGTACCAGGAAGCCTGAGTGCAGTAATTTTGAGCACTTGGCTAGTAACCCCTCAACGTTATAAATCCTGCAGTCTGTTTTTTTTTTTTTTTTTTTTTTTTTATAAAGCTTATACCTTTGAAGATTTACTAACGTATTCTTAACTTCTTAAGCTGTCTGATTCCAAATCTCCTCCTGAAGGTACAGCAATTTTATTTTTTATTTTTTAAAGAAGAAGCTTCTTAGTGCTTCAAATCTTTTATAAAATCAGATGTCATGTAGTGGACACATCTATACAATACACAAATGCATTTAGCAGGCCTGGAATTTCAGCTTTGAGAGGGCAAGGCCATTTTAATTTTGCAAAGGGCACTTCCATAAGAAAATCTTGAAGTCTATGGGAAACTTTTGAAAGGGGCACCAAGCCCATGACCGGGGGAACAGAGGCCATGACCTCCGTGGCCTCCAGGTAATTCCAGGCCTGACACAGTTAGCTCATGGTTGCTTATGTTTATGTGTACAGTTGTTTCAAATAGTTGATCAACTTGTCGGCAAATGTTACCAGTAGCAGTGAGGGTTTAGTCTGGTTACTCATTTACATCGATCAAACATACAACACAAAGACTTCCTACTATGGGAGAAATGTATATTTGAAAGTAATTTATTCCCAATAGATTACTCTCAGATGAAACACAGATATCTCCATGGTCTTATTGACTACCTACGTGTACCATTATTCAGTCGAAGCTCTTGCTATTTATTTTCTAGAACGTAACCTTATTTGGTTGAAACTCATTAGTCTTTCACTATTTGAGAGGATTATCCAAGAATGAAGTCCTCGCAGACACTGTCAAACAAGGATGCTGTCTGACATTTGTTAAAGGTCAAATTACACAAAAGACGACACACTGGTTCAATACTAGACATGTGCTGAGAATAGTCAAATAACTGCAATCGTTAATTCGATGATCTTTTCACTTGAATAATGAGAGCTTCAAATGAACAGCTGAAGTACATGTCAACTGGCTTCGGTTTTGCCCTCTGAGTAAAAACCGATTTCAAAGTAAATGACTGAAATAAATTGTAAAGGGGGGTTTGTTTTTAGTTTTGGGGGATCAGCTGGGCTCGATATTTACAAACTTTTTCATAAAGAAGATAAGATTGATGTTAAAGGAACACTACAGAATTGGTTTTTGCTAACAAAACAGTTGCTGGCAGTGTAAGCACTTTATGTAATCCACCATATACATAAACTGACAAACCTGTAGAAGTTTGAGATCGATCGGCCATCTGGGTCACAAGAAAATAGTGAAAAACTGATTACACATTTGCATTCAAATCATATAGATTCAAAAAATGAATAAAACGCTCACTGAGCGATAAACTCCAACCGGAAAATTAGTTTATTCATTTCTCATCAAATATGGCATTTCAGACAGAAATATTTCAAGGGATGTTTTCTACTATCATCATCATTAGACCGTGTAAGTTTTATGTAAATCTGTCATCAAAAAGTATATTTTACAAGTTTGTTTCTTACCAATTCTGTAATGTTCCTTTAAGCTGTGAATCAATCTTAATTGCTAATTAAGCAAAGTGTGGTGTCACAATGCAAATCACTAGTCTATGGCATTCATGACAACTCACCTGAAGGTGAATCTTAGCTCTTTGTGAATCGAACCTAGGTTTAACTCTTTCACTCCGTAATAGAATTTTCGATTTTCGCGCGGTTTGTACGGAATTAATTATTGGACGCCGCCATCTAATGTGTCAATAATACCCTTTGCGCGATGGAAAGCCAATAGCAGCGACTCAAAGCCGCTGCAACTAGTGTCAGAGGTCATCCAGATGGCAATACGGCATAAATTATGCAAAAAAGGCACACGTCATGGGGATGCCCCGAGTATCTACAGTGACGTCACTGAGCCGCTGTGAGCGGCTCTCCGTAGGGAACGGGACATTTCTGTGAGCCGCTGTGAGCGGCTCGCCTCAGCGAAAGAGTTAATGGTGTTACATAGATCTTTTTTCCAGCCTTTCACTTCTGTTGATACTGGTTCGAACCCACCTTGGACCGAAGCCTTGCATGTGGGTTGGGTGTTTAGTCCCTCCCTGACTACACAGTTTTTTTCTATGTGGAGTTTTCTGCCCACAAATGAAAAGGACTTTTCTTAATTGTCTTCTCATTTCACGATACTAGCTTCTTTTGAGGTTCCCGTAAATTTGGTACCAGAAAGATTGTTCGAGAAATATAACAAAAACTTTTGAAAGTGTTTCTTCCAGGCTTGGAATTACATGGAGACCATGGCCTCTGTTGCCCCTGGTCTTGGCCTTTGTGTCCTTTCAAAAGTTTCCCATAGGCTTTAAGATTTTTCAATGGAAGTGCCCTTTGCAAAATAAAAAAATTGCCTTGCCCTTTCAAAGATGAAATTCCAGGTGTGCTCTCGATGATCAATCCCTGGCTAAATATTCTCTCTATCTTCCTCCATCTCCAGGTATCCATATTCCGCCAGATGCCCAGCATCGAGGTCATCAATCTCAGTGTGAACAGCATCACCACGCTGGAAGACTTCGCCCACTGTCCCAACCTGGTGGAGCTCTACATCCGCAAGAATTGCATCGGGGACCTGTCGGAGATCTGGTACCTGCGGAACCTGAGGAAGCTCAGGGTGTTATGGCTGGCCGACAATCCGTGTGCGGCTGGGGACAACTACAGACTCTCCGTCTTAAGGATGCTGCCCAACTTACAGAAACTCGACAATAGTTGTGAGTATTGTTTCTACCCCAGTTCAGGGTTCTGCCCAGGATTTCTGTAGTGGTTGAAAAATGGTTTCCCTGGAAACCATTGTGAGATGGATCAGTTACACGAATCATACAAAATCATATAAAAAGACTCAAATCAAAGAAGTACTCAAAATTCATGGCTTCGGATACCATTTTTACTGGTAAATACCCAATTTTAGATTTCGTTGACAAAATTTTGAAAGGAAATTGCAAGTGTAATTTAAAAAATTTGAAAATGTGTGGAGGTCGGAAACAGAGAAAATTCTGCCAGTGGTGGTTGGGGAATCCTGAGTGCCAGGCTGGTTTTCCCGGCACCGACCACTGTGGGCAGGACCCTGCTAGTTGAATTCTTTGAGACTACTCGGTAACCAGTAGATGTGACCTTGCTGGATGCCTCATCAATCTATCATAGTGTTATCTTTATGAACAATACGTAAGGACTTCATGTCCGTGTTCAGAAAATGTTTCCAAGCCCATGCATGGTATTTTTTTCCTTCCAAAACTTGTTAGAGCTTCTTTTGCATGTAATACGATGGAACTGTGGATTGGTTCCCCCAATTTTAGAGAGCTTTGAAGCACAAAAAAGTAGCTAAGCACATCAAAATCATGCTTACCAGAATATGGAAACAAGCCAAAATACCATTTCACATGTATCATCCGTGATTGGTGGTATCCTGCTCATATTTTCGCTTAGCAGAAAATTTGTAAGCAATGTTTTTATTGCCTTAGCAGCTCTGTGAAATTGGGCCCAGAATATCAATTCCAGGAAGTTGCTTCAGGATGCATGGAATAAAAAAGAAAGACAAAAAAGTCAATTAAATTTGATTTTGATATTGATAGTATCAGTATTGACAGCTATCCCCATGTACAAGCTGAAAATAATATTCTGGGAAAATACTCAAGGTTGCGTGATAGAGCTTGCGAAAAAAACAAAACAAAACAGAGTGGACTTCCAATCCAAATACCAAACCTGTGGTTTAAGACCCCATGCCATGGTTGATGTGTCGCCAGTTTGGAGAATGTGTCTGGTCCAATCAAAGCTCTCTCGTGGTTAAATAGAAAAAATCTTATGGAGGAAGCTGTGTTGAAATGTTTGCTTTAATTTGTTAATTGGCCTGCAGTCTAAGTGGTGGATTCCAGTGCCCAATTTTATAGAGCTGCTTAATGGCCGATGTTGTGTGATTACTGTGAGATTTCCATTTCATAGCGTTGCTAACTGTAGGCACAGTAAAACAGCATCCTCCCTTAAACAGCGGGCCGCTGGCCAAGTGCTATTTAACTAGAATTTCTGGTCTCGTATATATATTCACATTCTATAAGAATTGACACGTTCCTTCATTCCACATTGGCAAGTCTGTATTGCCAATCTAAGACTCCAAGAATGTGAGGAATTCAAATGGCATGGAGGTTTTTATCAGGTAGTACTGAAAGACTGACTGGATGGTTGACACTTGTCCCTCTGCACCACATCATCAGCCTCACAAAGCTTGTTTAATTTTTTTTTTTGTGTCCGGGGGCAGAGAATCGGAACCCCCCAAAAAACCCTCAGCCACTTTGGGACAACCTCCATCTTGTAAAATTAAGAGCGGAGAGTGAGTGAAATGTTATTGAGCTCCCGACTAAACGCCCTGTGCGGAGCATTCCTACCTGAACTTTGTTGTTGATTCCAACTCAAAGGTGTTGTTGTGTACCCGAGGGTATATTATAATTATGATGAGTAAAAAAGAGAACGTAAGGGGGGAAGAACAAGCCGCCAGTGCCCTCTTTTACTTCACTTGGCGCATCATTGAGTCATCCCACCACGTCGTGTCTTCCTTGACAGGGAAGACGAAGAAGAAGAAGAAGGGGAGAGAAGAAAAAAAAAATAAAGAAAGAAGATGTGGGAAACAGGAAACATCTTCTTTCCCCATCTAAGGAGATTACCCAACGGTACAAATATCTTTTGCATCAATGACCGTCTTGGCGCCATGTGTGCATTTTAAACACGGATGCAGTTTGATCGCCCTCACACCTCCCACCATCTGCATAGAAGAGGGGGGGGGGGGAGGTAGAGCACCCTCTCACGACTGACTGACTTGGGGGTTGCACAACAAGCATCGAGTGAAGTGGGGGAGGGGGGACAGGGGTGGGGGGGGGGATGGATTTACCTGATTAAGAATGTAAAATAAATGCAGGAAACGCTGCGGTGGTGAACTTGCTTGAACCTGTTGGGCAAAGAAGACGTTATCCCAGGAGTAATGTAAATTCAGATCTCGGCGCGAGACGAAGAAACAATCACATTAGTCCTAATGCTTAGATAATCGCCGGGTGACCCTTTTTCAAGACGTCTGAGGTGACTGGAGATTCATTTTTCTCTCCTCTCCCTTAATTTACTCAGTGAGCTTGCTGAGGAATTGCCTGAACACTGCTCTCACGGAGGAGTGTATCTAATTCGTGTAATCAGTCGTAAGTTGCAAATTTATGACCAGTCTTGATAGTACCGTGCACTTATAGATGGATGCGTCATCTTGTTTTAAATAAAGGAACGGCTTCGTCTTGCAGTTTTGACCAAATATCCAATGAAATGAAAAATAGTCAAAATCAATAGGGAGGATGACAACATAACAAGTTGGAAGTCTGTCTTTGAACCTTAAAAGTTTTGTCGATGAAGTTTGAGAGACTTTAAACACCAATAGGTACTTTGACTCTGAGCATTACTTCTTCCGCCCTTCTGACAAGAAACACAATCAAGTGTTTCACGTTTCTACCATCACGTTGTTTTTTTCCCAATGGTTGTAACTTTATTTTTTAAGTACCCGAAACCACCCAAAGGTGTTTTAACAAGTGAATGGACACTCAGGCTTTTACAGAAAATAGTTTGAGTTGGTTAGAACTATTATTTGTTTTAATTTCTCTCAATAAAAAATTTGACAGAAAAGGCAGGTAACTTTTTCCGTCCATTTTTGATTTTTTGAGTGTGATTTAAAAAATAAAATAAAATAAAATACAACAAGTGAATTTACTCAAAATTGTTTTCAGTATAATCCTGCTGTCCACTCACATGTTGAAACACTTTTTGGGTGCTTTCAAAAACTTATAAAAAATTTACACTGATTGGAAAAACTGGAGAAACTGCTAACGTGACAGATGCAGAGTGGTACCATGTGTTTCCTGTATTCTACATTATCATGTCTACTGTAAACCACTTAAGCTTTAATGGTTGCTTGGTTTAATCACACAGATTCACAATGCACTAAGTGTAAAGCAAAGAAGGAGAAGAGACTTGTACTCAAATAAATTGTAAAAACTCACACCAGTTGAAACAGAATTGGCCATTTTGAGAAATGGTTGGCACACATTAACTAGGGCACTTTGTTGGTTTGGGGGATTATGTCTGTATGCACCCAAACCAAACTGCATTCCTATAGTGTCCACCATATCTCAAAAAGGCCAGCTAGTGGATACAGGGCTTGAATTTCAAGAAAGCAGATCTTGTAGCTCAACAAGTTTCTCTTGACCGGAAATATTTTTCTTTTTACAGGACCTAAAAAGTATTTCAGTCTTTATTTATATTTGAGTAATAAACTACAAGGGAAACTGACTTGGTAGTTTAATATATTTTGGGTTGAACAAAGATAAGTTTACTAGAGCGGGATTTGAACCTATTACCTCTGGATTAACGTGCTGGTGCTCTACCAACTGAGCCATCTAGCCCTAAGCCAAATTAATGGGCTAGACGGCTCAGTTGGTATAGCGTCAGCACGTTACTCTGGAGGTCATAGATTCAAATCCCGCTCATATCAATTTTTCTTTGTTCAACCCAATTGTTTTTTATATTTCCTGAATTTTTAGGAGGATGTTTGCATGCCGAAAATGTAAAGAGTGCATATTGGTAAATCTTAGTACATATGTTTGAAGACAAACCGCTTGACTACTGGACTTGTTCAGTTGTAGGGGGTCACTGGCCCAGTGCTCAATTTACTGAACTCTCTGATCGGTGGTCCAGTGGGAAATTTGGAGTCCTGGCTTTGGTTTCTTGTGTGCTAGGACAAACTAATTTACTGTATCAAGACTAAAAATGTCTCTTAGAATAATTGGAATTTGTGTAGGGATTCTTGAAATTTGCAGACGGTGTATAGCCAAATAATGGTATGTAGAAACTACTGTGTGGTTGACCGGTTTAAATTTATACGAATGTACACAAGGGAAAAATACCTCGCTGACTTACTTACTGGGCCAGGGGAGCGATGAAAATATGAGATATCCTGTTGTTTGAAAGTTTGACATATCTTCCTTTTTTTGACTGGATTATCTTAGTCAGGTCATCTAAATAATACCTTTACATGCAAACAATAATAAGTAAATGTGAGCTTAATCTCTTCTGTTGATCAATTTTGCATTTTTTTTTCTTCAGTGGTGACAAATGATGAGGTCAACAGAGCGATGGAACACGGGGATGACTTGCCGCCTCCCATCGCCTCGCTAAGATGGCAGGCCAACGGACACATCGCCAAGGACAAGGACATGAGGGACAGCTCAGTGGAAATCAGCCTCGATGAAACAAAGTAAGACAATGTCTCATGATGAATTGGACTCCCCCCCCCTTCCTCCCTCTATTTATTCTTATGAAGAGTGTCCTTCACAAAGCCCCTATAGGGTCCACTTTAGATGAGGGTTCTGAAAGTGGGGTGAGGGGGGGGGGAGGGAGGGTCAGGAGGGACGGGATGCAAGCTCTGTGTAGTTGTTTGTAATCAATTACCTGTAGGCAGTGCTGCGAATCATGGGGAAATACAGTGTTTCTGCTCGCAGCCCTTAGAACTACATGTACATTGAGGTGACTAAGCTCTTGGTCTCTACTGCCCCAAGATACCAAATTTGTTTGCTCAGCAGAAATAGGCAGGGAACCAGTCTCAAGCGATATACAATGCATAGTAAATTTGGCCGGTAACTCGTTTCTGATGAGCAGGATTTGTTTAATAATACTAATAATAATAACTCTTTTTTCTACAGCGCTTTTTCTACAGCGCTTATTCTACGGGTGTCTCAAAGCACTTATCATTATTTTTTCCAGACAGATTTTTGAAGTTTTTGAATTTTGAGACTTATTATGTAACACCTTGTAAAGGTTTACAAGGTGCTGCGCCGCATTCAGCAGCCACTACCAGAAACACCGGGGCAAACCCTGTCTCTTAGCGAGAGTATTACCAGGTTCTTTTACGTGCATTAGACAACACACAGGACCAACGGCTTTATGTCCCATCAAAGCAATAATGGTGTAGTGTCTTGCTGAAGGACACAAGTGTCAAGACCGAGAATCGAACCCGCACTCTGCTGATCAGAAACACCAGAGCTTGACCGCTCGGCCACGACACGGCGTTGCTTAGCAAGTGAAACAGCCCCAGGTCTTCGCTGTGTTTCTTCATGGTTTTCTTACTGTGGCCCATCAGCCATCACCCTCGGTCATTGGCCCTCGGCCCTTGCCCCCCAACCTGACTGCAAATCCAGACCCCTCTGCTTCTACCACCACCAGCATTGTCTCCATCAAAACTCCTCCTCTGACCCCTACAGTGCACTATTTTCACACCCAGAGGAAACTGAAGAGGTTGTCCACCCTGCCTGGCTGACAACAAGGAGAGAGAGAGAGAGAAAAAAAAGATAAAATTGTTGACAGCACTGCTAATTTATTTTGTCTCGTAGAGTGGAAGTGTATGTGTACCAGCGTTTAGTATGAGCCGTTGAAGTGCACAATGTGATGCTTTTCACCTCAGTTGTTGCTTGTGACTTGCACTGAAAATGCCATGGTACGAGTCAATAGTTTTTTTTGTTTTTTTGTTTTTTTTTTTACTGTAGAGAAAGAGAAAAGCTAAGGTTTTGTCCTTCTCTAGATGAAAGTGATGGGGGGGGTGGGGGTAATGAGAAAGAGCAGTGAAGATTGATTGAATGATGTCATTGAATCTTGTCAGCTATTGATATGTAATGTAATTGCAAATGAATGCTCTTTCGTCCAGTTGATATTTATGAATCTGTCACTTGTCCGTCTCATTTCAAACGTGTTTGGATTTTTGGATTTTATTTGTTTTGTCATTTTGTCTTGATGCGAAGTGACGCATTTCAAGTATTATTATTTTTTCTTCTTCCTCTCCTGTCTGGTAAATTTGCATTTGTATTGCACGTTGCATATCGTACCACTCATTATTTGCGCTGTAGTCTGGTGACTGGACTTTAGCTCCTGGGCAATAGTAATCTCATTTATGCTGATTTATTCCTTGTATTCGTGTATGAATCACCACTTAAATTGACCCAAGGATTTCCCCCTAATATTCTTGAGATTACCACCCAAAAACCAGAAGAGATATAACAAGCTAGGGCATCATGCTGATGCCCTTGTATGAAAAGAGAAAGGGAGGGGGATGACTGAGATTGTGAAATGATAAGAAAAAATGGTCGCAGCAGCGAAATGAAGTTATTGCACTTTATTGGCTGCGCGGCAATCACGAGTTATGAGTAATACAAGGCAGAGAGCCCAGAGGGTATTTGTGGCTCGGACTAACAAGGCTTGGAGTCGTAGCTCCATCTGACAAGAATCATGCAAGGCATTGTCTAGTGCTCTCCAGACTTAACTCAATCATTCTCTAGCCTCTCTCCCCCCCCCCCCCAAGGAAACACCTGCCTGCCTAGTAGTAGTAGTAGTGGCCAGTCAATGAGGTCAATGCGGATTGGCTGCTCACTGAGGAGAACATTATCTGATTGACCAATCAAAATATGAAGATACTCGAGATGAGAAAGGTTGTTGCTGGTTGGGTGGTGTCGGAATCTTACTATTGATTGGTTTGTTCGAGTCACAGTCATTGAGGTCAATGCTGATTGGTTACTGTTGGGGTGAACAATGTCCGATTGACCAATCAGATTGGGGCACTCAAAAGGGTCGTTGCTGGAAGGTTTTTGAATGTTGTTTCAAACAGAATTTCGTAGATGGTCAGTCTGTGCCAGTAAAAGAAGTCACTCCTGATTGGTTGCTGCTGAGTGGAATATTACTCACTTCTCCAATCAGATCACGATCTATCACTCAGAATAAGAGGTCTGTGTTGCAAGTAGTCGTAGACTGATAAACTTGATTGGTTTGTTCCTAGTTGAAGATTGGTATCAATCGGCCTATCGGATGGAGACATGTGACTCTCCAGGCCAAAAAGACAATTGTTGATTGTTTAAAAACCCAAGTGATCTCTGGCTTGGAAGAGTACTTGCTCAGTTAACCAATCTTGTACAAATATGTGTTGGCAAATATGTGTTGGCAAGAGAGTGTCATTGCTGATTGGATGCTGTCAACTGAGTCTCTCACAGCTGATTGGTTTGTTCCGGGAAGACCATGCCTGATTGACCAATCAGGTGAAAGTCATCTGAGGACAAGGTTATCTCTGATTGGATGCTGCTAAATTTAGAACACTGCTCAATGGTGTGGAAAAATGAAAAGGAATTCAACCTTAAGACCTTATGCATCATGCAGCTTCTGTGTCTTGTCTGCCATTTGCTAGTCAAATGACTCAAGACGCATGTTGCAATGATGTGAGGTGTTTGGCTTAAAAAGCACAGTGGCAGGCCTGGAATTTCATCTCTGTGTGGACAAGGCCATTTTTATTTTGCAAAGGGCATTTCCATTGAAAAAACTTTGGACAAGACCTTTTTCGTTTTGCAAAAGACATTTCCACCAAAAAAAAATTTTTTTGGAACAAGGCCATTTTCATAACGCAAAGGGCATTTCCCTTGGACAATTTTTAAAAGTGTATGGGAAACTTTTGAAAGGGCACTAAGGCCAACACTAGGGCAACTGAGGCCATTGCTCTGTGGCCTCTGTGTAATTCCAAGCCTACAGTTGATATGTCGCTTACATGTATACCGTAGTACATCGTGATTGTTCCCCCAAATCACACAGAAATGTGGGGCAGTTTCTGCCATGCAAAGAGCAACAATGGGTTGAATGAGTGGATTCAATCAAAAAGTAACCCAGAAAAGAGAGATAAGTTTAACTATTTAGGAAATAAAGAATTTAAATATTTTCTGCTCTGACTGGTTGCTTCTCAACATCAGCATCTCTCAACTGATTGGTCCAGACAGAGAAGAAGATAATTGTCCAGTTTAACCAATCAGGTTGTCAGCATGGAGGTGAATGCCATCAACCTCCCGATTGTCCAAGACCACTCAAACAGAAGTAATCTCCGTGAAAAAAGAAAAAGAAAAAAAAAAGCACTCATTGGTCCCTGCACTGAAAAAAGTACGCTGCAAACCGTTTTTTGTTACCAAAGACTTAGTGATTACACTGAAGCTTGTACTGTTGATGAATGGAGATCTCTCAAAGGGGAATGTACATTATAGAACCAGTCAGGAGGGGTCCGCAGAGACTTCCTGTGCAAAATTGACAAGCTAATGGAGTCTGAGAGTAATGGCATAGTGATGTAGTGATAGCATTTGATTCCTACCTTTAAAAAAACAATCAATAAATAAAATCACTTCTTCATTTCAAGTTTCTTCCACCCTTCATTTTTATTCTTGAGATTAGTTTTCTTTATTTGATTTAAAAGTGGCTGCTGAAGTTGATTTAAAAAAAAA
The DNA here is from genome assembly GCA_032158295.1 of Pycnopodia helianthoides. Classification (NCBI taxonomy): domain Eukaryota; kingdom Metazoa; phylum Echinodermata; class Asteroidea; order Forcipulatida; family Asteriidae; genus Pycnopodia; species Pycnopodia helianthoides. The sequence continues at coordinate 16,112,546 of CM063251.1, forward strand.
TGTAAAGTTTAGAAACTGTAAAAGGATTATCAGGTTTTGGATTCAAGCAGCAAATTTGGTTGAACCAATCAGTGGCAGACTATATGGTATGTTAAACTCATGGCCTTCATTGATTGGAAAAAGTTAGATGCTGGTGATTGCATTCGCTGATTGAATGTTGTTGTGAGAAAAGAGAAAAAAAAACCATCAAGGAACTGAGTTTGTTTTTTTGGGGAAAGATTTTTTTTTTTCCCTTGAACAGGACGTATTTATTTCCTGAACATGAACGATATGTACGCACTTCTGATTGGACGGAATCGAGAGGCACGCTGCGTTATTAACCAATGGCCCGTGGCTGTTTTGACTTCTGCCTGATTGGCCACTCCCAGGCTGAATCACCGATCTCGGGCCCACAGGCCGTCTTCGAGACAACAAAAGGACCTGTGATCGTTATCAACACACCCCACCATCAACACCCGAGGTGTTGATGAACAAGGCAGCTCCAGCAATCCAGCCAAACTATGCCCCACCACGCCTTCCCTTGATTGCTAGTTATTGTGTCTCAGCACTCCAGAGGCTGCTAATTTCACCCCATCTTTCCCCTCACTTCTACAGGAATATATATATATATAGACAAATCCACGTCCCCTCCGGTAGGGGTGAAGGAAGGGGGGTCCTTAACAAGATTCCCACACTCCCCCTCTCCGTCTAAATTGAATATTATTTTCATTTTGATTCCAGCGACGTTGGTGTTCGGGGGGTGAATCGTGCAGCGCATTATTATCACAGCGTAGGTAATTTAGTAGTGAGACGTGTGTCTTGATCCATTAGTCATTACAATAGATGATCTACCTTCCCCACACACTTCATCTCCCCCTATCCCCATCTGCTTGCTCTTCTTGCGTCGTCGTCGTCGTTCCACTTCCTCCTCCCCCCCCTCCCCCCTCTGGCTTTGGGTGTGTGTCTTCAGCCCCAGCCACCACTCGTTGCCCAAAACGCATGCATGGTGATTTTCCGTCGTAATCCTGAGTAAATAAAGATCTCTGGTCGTTGAATAAAAAAAATATATAAAAAAATAAAAGGAAGAAATTAACACCCCCCCAAAAAAAGGCTAGACACCCAATGCCAGTGGGTGCATAAACAAGGGGGAGAGAGTGGGGGACAAAAATAAAGCACAAGTCTGTGGCACTGATAATGGTTTTGTGCTTTTTCCCGGAGTGTCCCGCGGCTGCAATAATTTTAATTGAATTTTGTGTTTGAGCTGGTAGGGTATACTTAAAGCCAAGATTAAAAAAGGGGGGTTGTAAATGAGTGACTGCACTTTGTTTATTTACCCATTTTTAAAAATATATATAACTATTTTAAACTTGATGGCTCGCCAAATTTATGAGGATTTTGAAATTGTTTGAAGTACATTATATTAATGGTTCTCTTGCTTAGTTTGTTTGTAAGATGCGGTTTTATTGTATAGAGCACCGTTTGTAAACACCTGTAATTATGAGTATCGTAATTTTTTTTGCGCTGAGCGTAAATTGCTTTTTAAATGTAATCGGTGAAGGGCAGACTGAAAAACTAATTGGTTGTTAAAGATCCGTGCGTTAGGATCCGAAACAAAGGATTTATATACTTAATTTCTGGCAGAAGAGTAATTTTGACGGTGGAATTAAACTGAAACCTTTGTCGTTGTTTTCTTGACAACAGCGTTTGTGTGAATTTAACAATATCAACAACAAAAATTTGCTCAAAGCTCTCCCTGGATTTTAAAACAAATTTGGGACATTCTGGACAAAAAATGTGCAAGTTTGGCCAAAGTACGCTGAATTGAAACGAGGCCTTCGGAATTGTTTTTTTACTGGATGTTTATGTTTGGTTTTTAAAAGACCTACCGTGTAATTTTGAGCATTTTAAATCGCTTTATTTTTTATTTTTGTGAATTTGATCTTAACTTTAAATGCTAAATGTGTTTTGGGGCGTATTGCCTCACAATTTCCGAGAACTTTTATGATGAGTTTAACCTAGAAAAAAAATCGCAAGCGCTTTGTAGGGGTTGAAGTTTGCGGGCAGACCTGGGCGTAACAAACAGGACTTTTAATTTTGTTCTTTACCATTGTAAGCATCTTTTTTTGTTTGAGTTGCGTGGAAAAGAATTCACAGTCACCATGAGTTGGAATCAAACCGCTGGGAGTGAGATACTTTTTAAAGGGTGTGCATGAGATTGGCTAGATTAAAATTTATAAATGTTCACAGATTTGCACATATACATGTCATTTACACGGTAAAACACTTTGTCTGCTTTAATAGCAAAAGTGAGTAGGAAACCAGTTGCAAACTGCACAAATAAGATATGGTAGTTTGGCTGGTAACTTTTTTTCTGGTAGAAATGTAATTGCTTAGCTACTTGTTGTGCGTAGGAATTGGTGATGTATTGTCCCTGAAAAAGCATTAGGGAATGCCATGTGAGTAAGAATGCCACGGTACATGATGTAGGTCATGTGCGAATGAGGCATTTTATACTATAGCTGCTCTTTGGTCTAGGTCGGATCCTCTCAGTGGGTCAAGACGACACACATCGTCAAGTGTCTCTCCACAGAACCTTGGTTTCTCCGCTCACCAGTCTCAGGGTCACTCTTGAAGCAGTAATTTGCCACTGATTGATTTAACTGTCATGACAATTGGATTTTACGGGGGCTGTTGAGGGTGCAGTCTGCGCAGTCCAGACTGCGTGTGTTCTCTCTGACCTAGCAGACGCAGACTGGTGCATCCTAGCCACGAGCGCCTGCATGTTTATACCCCCCCCCCCCCCCGATTGACTCGAGGAGATTATGCAGTTAAAGCATCCAAACTAGAACCACACCCACTAGCAATGTTACTTTGTGGCGTGTCGTGGCTGTGTCAGGCGCGCTGGAGTCGAGCTCTGGTGTTTCTGATCAGCAGAGTGTGGGTTCGAGTCCCGGTCGCGACACTTAATGTCCTTAAGCAAGACACTTAACCATTGTTGCTTCGTCCTTCAGTTGGTGCGTAAAGCCGTAGGACCCGTGTTGTGCACGTAAATGGACCCAGTGCACTTATCGTTAAGAGAAGGGGTTCACCCTGGTTTTTTGTGCATGGTTGGCTGCAGATAGCACCACAGCACCCTGTACAAAACCGTTAAATGGCGTTGTGTAAATAAATGGGTCTTATACTTCCAACGTAGCTCCTCAATATTTAGAAACAAATACTGAGTGCTTTGAGATGTCCACGGGTGTGATAAAGTGCTGTATAAGAGTTTTGTACTATTATTTAATTATTTTTTTTAGTTATCAGGCCTGTGAAATCTCCGCTTTAAAGCGGATATCCGCTTTTTCCTTGACCGTGACGATTTTTTATTTCTGCTTTTTTTTTGTAAAAAAAAAATTTTTGTAAAAAAAAAATAATAATAAAAAATTATGATTTTTTTTTTGCCTAATATATGCTTGGCAACAACAATATACAACTACAATAATGTGAAATAAGCCTAGTTACTGGATCAATGGGGTGCCTCAAGTCGACCAGTGTAAATGCGTGACACGCGCTCACTTGACGTTCCACGATCATTCTTACATCATGTAGTGTTTCACCCTCTTTTTTAAGGGTCTATTCACAGGCCTGAGTTATGAAAGCGGCAAGTTAGTTCCTAGCAGCCATTCCATTTATGTTCCACTACTACTTGTACGTAGAATGTTGAATAAACTGCTTCTTTTGTAAGGTGCTTGATATGACTTCTAAGGGTTACCTGGAGTGCGTTCCACTCTGACATTTGTTGCATGAGTGTTTGAAACATGTACGTCATGCTAACAATTTGGACCAGAACATGTTGTATTCAAAAGCTGTATGCACCAATACAAAAGTCTTCTGTAGAATTCTATATTTAAAAAAATATATAGAAATTTTAGAAGAAGTTTCTTAAGAATTTTATAAGGGGAATCCTATAGAAATTCTTTAGAAGTTGTATAGAGATTCTACAGAGTTTGTATAGAGATTCTACAGAGTTTGTATAGAGATTCTACAGAGTTTGTATCGAGATTCTATGGATATTCGGCGACTTTTCTATAGAACTTGTAGGTCCTCTATAGAAACTGTATAGCATTCATGTAGGTATCTGCAGTGATGGTCAATGTTTTGTCGGTTGCTCTTAAAAGTAAAACTTTTTTTATGACTAATTTTGATCAACACATTTGTAAACATCTCTGTTTGAGGAAGGTTTAGGTCGGATTTTCAATGGAATTGTCACTGCTTTTTGTCAATTAAAAAAAAAAAAAAAAAAGTTGGCTTCAAGCATACATTAACATCTCCTCTCAGCTGTTTGCTGAATTTTGTGCTAAGTGCATTCCTGTTTAAAAATTTACGTGTCAGTTGGCCAACGTTATTTGCATTGTTTCGCTAGGGTGGGATGTACTTTGATGTAATGCATCATGTATCATTGAGGCTCCTCCGTGCATGTATGTAGTGAATGTGCCACATTACTTTCAATTCAGTTCTGTCCGATGCTTTAGTTACGGACCCGGTACAACTTCTCCGAGAGAAACACAAATGCTGCCCCGAATGTGTTTGCCTTGCCACAATTTTTTTCTGACGCTCAAACCCGTCAGGTGTGTAGAAGTCAGATGATGTAATAAAAGGGCAGACTTTCTCAGGCAGAAGGTGTGCGGGAAGAAGTCATAACAACTTATATAGTACAGGGTGTCAAGGATCAGTTGTGTACAATTAGAAAAAAAAAAGCTACATGTAGGCAGATGTGAATTCTTACTCGGCCCGATGTGTCGTGTTTTAAAAAGGGCAAGAGCACCAAGGCGATTTCTCCTTGGTAAAGGGCACCTTTACGAGGAAGTTGTCAGTTTCTATTGGACTATTTCAAGGGCACCAAGGCAATGACCAGGGGCAACGGAGGTTTTTTATTGAAAAAGAAGCTAGGCAGATGTGAATTCTTACTCGGGCCGGATGCGTCGTGTTTTAAAAAGGGGCAAGAGCAACAAGGCGTTTTCTCCTTGGTAAAGGGTACCTTTATGAGGAAGGTGTCGATTTTATTGGACTATTTCAAGGGCACCAAGGCAATGACCAGGGGCAATGGAGGCTTTTTATTGAAAAAGAAGCTAGGCAGATGTGAATTCTTACTCGGCCCGATGCGTCGTGTTTGAAAAGGGCAAGAGCACCAAGGCGATTTCTCCTTGGTAAAGGGCACCTTTATGAGGAAGTTGTCAGTTTCTATTGGACTATTTTAAGGGCACCAAGGCAATGACCAGGGGCAATGGAGGCAATTGCCTCAGTTGATTCTGTAAAATATCAGATTAAAGGAGGTGTACAACACTGGTAAGATTGAACATGTTAATGTTTGATTCACACTTAACTTACATGGTACAAAGATGGTCTTGGTGGAAAACATCCCGTGAAATTTGTTTTGCTTGAAATGCGAGAGTCTTTGAGATTTGAGTAAAATAGTTTGTTTTGATCTTGCAGGTCAAAACACTTGATGTTTGAAAAAAAGGTTTTTCCCCCACTGTTTTATCATGACTCTGTTTACTGATTGAGCTTATAAACTTTAACAGGTTTGTTATTTCATGTATATGTCCGGTCCAATAGATTGCGGATCCTGATCTTTGACAATACCCAATGTTGTCCACCAGCTTTTACAATACTTTAAACATCACATGTAATAACATTGGAAGAAACTTGCTTGCCTATTTATGCCTTCCTGCACGGGGTTACATAATGTACATCGTACTTCATTGCGAAAGAACACGTTCAGTAAATTTTGTGATTAGTTTGTAACGCTAATGGGTACGCAAATTTGTTCAGTGCAAAAAAAAAAACATGTACTTGCTTTGCAGGAGCAGGTTGCCAGCCAAATTTACATATATAATACATTGATTGTAACCAGTACCCTGTCCATTTTGCTGAACAGATAAATTTAAGACCAGCTTTTGGCCCTGTTTACGAGAACAACCAAATGGGATTTTCAAAAAAAAAAAATGATACTCCAGGAAACTTGTTTGAGGAATTGTTTTTTTCCATTGACAACATTTTAACGATACGTAGTGTTTATGTTCCTTTTTGCAGCAAAATCCGAGAGGAGCTTGGATTGAAACCTCTCCCAGTGGACAAACTCTCGCCAGCTAAACACAGAAGTACAAGTAAAGGAAGAGTAAGTACATGTATTCCAGTGTTTTTTGTGATTTGTGATGGAAACAATCCCCCCCCCCCGCCTCAACCACACTCTCTAAAAGATGTTGGGCCCTTCACTTTTCTTCATGTATAGAAATGGATCTTTTAATCTGCTCTGCAACGGCAGGGGTCGTGGGTTCGAATCTCACCGGAGTAATAGGCCTGTGGATTCTTTTTCACAGAACTCTGGGAAGTACTGAGTATACAGTACTTTACACACATCGGTGAAAGGGTAAAACCAAACTAAATATCTAATTACATTTAAAGAAAGGATCTGGTGATTGGCAAAAAATAAAATAAACAAATAAATATAAGTTTTCAATCTGAAAGCTCAATGAATATAAAGTTCCTACCAGTACCACTTCCCCCAGAAAAAAATATTTCTGTCTGAAATACTTTCAACAATCGAGGAAATAGCTTTGCTTATTTGATCGCTACAATCAAAAAAGCTTCTAATGTGAGAAGATGCTTAAAAACCCTGGAAAAACCCAAAACATTTCTCTTTATTTTCACTGAATCCGAACAACTTAACCGTCAAATTTAATGGAATATTTACAGGTTTGGTCTTATGGTGTTTTTTATTTTGAACTGGAGAAAGGGAGTGAATTTACTTTAAAAAAATAAAATAAAAAATAAATAAATAAATATATATTTAAACGAAATAAAAGATGTATTTTCTCTTTAAAGGAACATTACAGAATTGGTTTTTGCTAACAAAACAGTTGCTGGCAGTGTATAGCACTTTATGTAATCCACCATATACATAAACTGACAAACCTGTAGAAGTTTGAGATCGATCGGCCATCTGGGTCACGAGAAAATAGTGAAAAACCGATTACACATTTGCATGAAATCATATAGATTCTACAAATGAATAAAACGTTCACTGAGCGATAAACTCCAATCGGAAAATTAGTTTATTAATTTCCCATCAAATATGGCATTTCAGACAGAAATATTTCCATGGATGTTTTCTACTATCATCACCAATAGACCGTGTAAGTTTTATATAAATCTGTGATAAAAAAGCAAATTTTACAAATTTTTTTTCTTTCCAATTCTGTAATGTTCCTTTAAGGAGAGATGTGTATTGCTTAATGGCCCCTTATGGTATATCAATGCATCCACTTCTTTCACACTCCGCTGGTTATTATCGTGGTAATCAGCACGCGAGGGGAAATAAATGAAGGACTCATGTTATAAGATAAATTAGGTGCCAAACATCTGCCTGCTGCCTGCATGATTCCAATGATTCCAATGTGAGTATGATCACATCGAGCATGGGCCACCTGTTCTCGTTTTCTGGAGCCGCCGCCGCAAACTGCCACATTGGTAGAGAGCCGGCCACATAGATAGAGCCGCATAGTGCATTGAGTGGATTACTATTGCTAAATGATGTGGTCTGATAATTTTGTGAGTGCACATTTAAGGAGAATTTGAGGGTTCACCAGAAGTAGCGTAAATTGACTATATTTTGTTCTTGTTTCTGGTTTCTGTTTTCTGTATTAAAGGCAGCAGGCCTATATTCTTTTTGGAAATTGTCAAAGACCAGTATCCTCACTTGGTGTATCCCAACATGCATAAAATAAAAAAAACTTTTGAAAATTTGGGCTCAATTGGTCATGGAAGTTTCAAATATTTTAGTGAGAAATTACCTCTTTCTCAAAAACTACATTACTTCAGAGGGAGTCATTTCTCACAAGGTTTTATACTATACCAGCAGCTCTCGGGTGCTCCTTACGGAGTAAGTTTTTTTATGGTAATGTATTTCTTGTGTAATTACCAAAAGTATCCACTGTTATGTGACACATCGTGCCAAAATCTTTGTGAAATAATGAAATGGCATTTAAAGTGAAGAAACGTTAGCCGTGATATCAATGTAATATGATGGTGACAGCATCCGATCGCTAATGGTACTCTCTTGCCAACACATTTGTACAAGGTTGGTCAATAGCCCGTGGGCATGTCCCAAATGCGCATGATCGGCGCGCAAAGGATTCTGGGTGAAATCCGAACCCAAGCGACAGCGGCAATGAGGTACACAACTACAAAACCTGGCGCAGTTACATGCAAACTATAGCATGACATCCATCTTGGCAGCTTGATTGATTCTTTAACTGTACTCGATTTCCAAGATGCATTGCGCTACATGCTTAAGATGGCTCTTGTGCATATGGCCGATTGAGCAAGTACTCTTCCCAGAAAAAACGAGTCAGAGCAAAACTTGCTTCTTTTTTTTAATATATTTTTTTTATTATATAATATTATAAAACAGTCAACAATTGTCCAGTCTTACAAATTGTGATAACACTTCTCCGGAAATAGTGAAATGGCAATAATAGTGAAGACAACCGAAACATGAGTCATGATGTCAATACGAACAAAGTATTCTATGTTGAGAAATACTTGCCTCGTACGCCGTGATGGGGGTGTTATTTGAAAGCTCTTCGTCTCTTCTATTTGATGAGCAAATAACGAGCCGACGCTCTACCAACTGAGCCATCTCGGCCTTAACAGGGCTCCAATTCGACACTGGACCACAGGCCCGAGGCCAGTGATTTTTTAGCATCGGGCCAGTAAACTCATGACCGGACAAGTCCGGCGGTCTTGTGTGTTTTCAATTCAAGAACAACTCATGTACATGTACCTCACTCTATAATATCTTGAACAGAAACAAATTTTGTTCAAATGTTGACTTTGAGTAATGATTTGAATTATACTTAATACCCTTAAAGACAAATGAGGTAAATCTTCTCTTATACGTCTTAGTGCTTGTTCAATTTCAGTTTGAATCTGGTCTTGTAAAATTATTTATGGTCCAGTAAAACATTTTGTGATACAAGTCCTGTGTTCTTGTGGATTTTCCCCCCCAAATTCGAGCCCTGTTTAATGTTGGCGGTCTCCATCCCTTTTTTGACAATATCTTTATTCGGGGATGCCAGTCAGAAGCAGTTCGACCTCTAACAGCCGTTATAGCCGGGGATCGCACCCAAGTTAACGATACAGCCTGGGAAGCGGCAGGAGAGGGATCACCCTTAAGGGGATGCATCTTTCTTTTTTTTCAAATATTAAGTAATAAACCACAAGGTGAAACTGACTGGGTACATTTTAATTAGATTTGTTTCTGAGCACAAGCAGCCAGTCACTTAGTACAATTTTTGGCATTTTTTTGTTTGAGTGCATGCCTCGGTCGCCACTCTCCCAACTCCGCTGCGCTTACAATCAGCATAACAAGATTGGCTTTATAGTCTGCTCTCTTAAGATGAGATTACAGTTTGCATTTAAGGAAAAAAAAAAAAAAAAAAAAAAAAAAAACCTTAAGGATTTCAAAGCATTTCTAACTTCATGTGGAAAAAAGGCTTTCCAGTGATTTCAAACATTTGGAGTCGCACAGTTATTGTAAACAATTTTGCCGAACATCATACATACCGTATGTTCATGAGTTAAACTTTGACTCCGGAGGCCATAATTGGTTTTAAATGTGTCTGTAGATACTCGCTTGATGTGAGAACCAGGTCAAGTATGTTTGTATTGCAAGGCATCAGTGTGATCTATTAAGCAGGCTCTGTGAAGTATCAGGATTTCTGCCTCAGAAATCCCCTTTTGAAAGACTTGAATCTTCGGGAAAAGCTTGAATCTTGTTAATGTTACAACTCGGAAGTTCAGTGAGAGCAGATGACTTTCCATCTGTGCCGGACTTTATTATTTCAGAACCGCCACAACTCATTTAAGAGAGATTTTCATAAGCAATGTGTTACTGCAAACCTTTCTAAAATGTTACCACAAACCTTGTTAGAATGCTACCACAAACCTTACTAGATTGCTACCACAAACCTTACTAGAATGCTACCACAAACCTTGCTAGAATGTTACCACATACCTTGCTAGAATGCTACCACAAACCTTACTAGAATGCTACACACAAACCTTACTAGATTGTTACCACAAACCTTACTAGAATGTTACCACAAACCTTGCGAGAATGCTACCACAAACCTTACTAGAATGCTACCACAAACCTTACTAGAATGTTACCACAAACCTTACTAAATGCTACCACATACCTTGCTAGAATGTTACCACAAACCTTGCTAAGAAATGCTACCACAAACCTTACTAGAATGCTACCACAAACCTTACTAGAATGTTACCACAAACCTTACTAGAATGCTACCACAATACCTTGCTAGAATGTTACCACAACCTTGCTAGAATGTTACCACAAACCTTACTAGAATGTTCACCTACAAACCTTACTAGAATGTTACCACATACCTTCTAGAATGTACCACAACCTTCTAGAATGTTACCACAAACCTTACTAGAATGTTACCACATACCTTGCTAGAATGTTACCACAAACCTTACTAGAATGTTACCACAAACCTTACTAGAATGCTACCACATACCTTGCTAGAATGTTACCACAAACCTTACTAGAATGTTACCACAACCTTACAGAATGTTACCACAAACCTTACTAGAATGTTACCACAAACCTTACTAGAATGTTACCACATACCTTGCTAGAGGTACCACAAACCTTACTAGAATGTTACCACAAACCTTACTAGAATGTTACCACATACCTTCTAGAATGCTACACACAAACCTTCCCAGAAAGTTACCACAAACCTTACTAAAATGTTACCACAAATCTTACTAAAATGTAATATTTTTACAACCTGCCTTCGATTAGCATTTAGATAAAGTGAGTTCACCCTTTAGAGATCATAGCGGCCGGAGAAAATGGCTTGTACCAAAACACCCATAACAGCCGCAAACGACTGCAATATTTGATCTTTTTCCACTCAACCAAAAAGGTCAAAGTAAAGATCAAGACATGAATTGACATTTTCAAATGTTTCCCATGTTGACTTAGTGTAAAAAAAAAAAAAAAATTGCTGTTTTATATTATTTATTTTCAGACACTTTTGTAAGAAAAAAATGTTTCAAAAAATTATACAACAAAACCGTGCATATGGTGATGATTATATTGAATGGTGTCTAAAGGGTTAATGTGAAATAATATAAAGATAAAATGTGGAACGTTTCATTTTTTATTTGATGTGGAACCTTTTATTATATTTTATTTACACACACATCCAACAGCACAATCAGCACCAGGTTGAATAGGAAACAAGAAGAAATGTCAGTTTTAGGTGTTTTTTAGTCCGTGCAAGTCTGCGCACATTCAAACATTTTTGTGATCACTTTGGTCACACAGACATTGCTTAAAGGCAAAGTATACCTTAGGTTTTTAGGACGTTTGATTGTTTTAATTCCTGATAAAATGTTGATAATTATATACAATAAAACTACCCTGTGAAAATTTAATTTTCAAAAGGTGGTACGTGTTTTTTTAAATATCGCCAAAACGACAATATGTCCACACATAAATTAACTCCCTAATAGGAATACACAATCTGAGAGACGTTTTCAGATTCAAATTTTTGGGGGATAAAAACTGACATCTTTTTTCATATCCACATTATTTCAAAGTGAAATATTTCTCAAAATGCTTTATACTATCAAAAGATTGCTATACTTCTAGCCAAGTCAGTTTTTATTGCCATTAATTTTTTTAGAGTGATTACCAATCGTATACCTTCCCTTTAACACATGAATGAAACAAACTCGTGCACTTTTATTGGGTCCTAATGTTCAAATATGCGCCAGATTTACTCACGTCTATTAGGTCAGGGGCCAAAAACCCAATCCACATGCGAGGCGCGGTCTGAGGTGGGATTCGAACCTAGGGTCCACAGAGGTAAAAGTCAGGGAAAGAAACCACTGAACCAACCCAATTCCCCAAATAGATAATACTAAACCTTTAACACATATTTTGAATATTATATGCATCAGCTGTACATCATAATACAAAAACCATTACCGTGGTTTGGTCCCCCGTGTCCCCCCCCCTCCCTTTTTCCCCCTCTTCTCCTTCCCCTCACTTTAAAACAAACAAAGTCAACAGACTATCGGGAATAAATGCATCAGTATGACCGATGGGGTTTTTCTGGTTGTGTAAACCGACTACTGGATATGAAAGATTAATAGCTCTTTGCCAAGTAAACCGTGTAGCAATTTGTTTGCTTTGGGGGGTAAGAGAGAGAGAGAGGTAGAGAGAGAGAGAGATCGGGAATGGCTCTCTCGCTCAATTGTTTTAGCACGGCGTAATTAAGGGTGTCAGCCGTTCTTTATTTACGGCGGTGTTGAATGTAAAACTGTGACCTATATTTTCGTTGCCTTCTGGGGTCCGGGCTGTGGTTTGTTTGATCATGCCTTTTGGCTTTCACCTTTCAAAGAATTTGAATATTTATTTGATTTAATTGAGAGGGTCTTGAGTCGTGTTTGAAATTTCAAAAATTATAATCTGAGGTGAAAAATTTGGGCTTAAATCCCCCCCCACCCCCCCCCCCCAATGTTCCCATACTATAACACACTATTTTCCTCTTGTATAGAACTCCCCCCCCCCACAAAAAAAATAAATAAATAATACAAATAAATAAATAATAATAATAATAAAAAAAAAAAAAAAAAAAAAAAATCCTCAAAAGAATTCCTGAGATTCCAAGCACACAATGAAGACACAATGGGGGGGGGGGGGGGGGGGCGTACCGTCTGCCCCATATCAGCACCAATTGTAAAATTCTTCTCCTGGAGGGACCAGGTGCACTTTTTGAAAACGTCCAGGACTTATCTCACTCTCACCACAGGTTCTTCTTGGAACTATGACTTCTTCCGAGAAGAAATTATTTATGGTTATCACCAGAACTGACTTGAGTTTTATTCACACATTTTGTCGCCAAAAGGCCTGTGTAGACAAAACCACTCTTTTTCGGCGAAACCTCAAAAAAGCTACCATCTTTTGAAATGAAATTTTTCATGGCTTAGTTTTATTGTATATGTTAACATAAAACAATCGAACGGTTCCAAAAACCAAAGGTATACGTTGCCTATAAGAATGGAAATGCCATCTTTTCAACATACATCCTAAAATTTTGATCCATTAGTGTCAGACGTGTTTGTCAGCATCGACTTATACCCCTGAATAACAAAAAATTAAGAAAATAAAGGTGGACAAATAGAGGAAACTGAATAGGACCTCACCTTGTCTGTTGGCATTGTGGACCCTTATGATGACATATAAGATATATTCTTGTATTGAATTTGTGGTTTATTTTTTGCGTAATCTTTATTGAAAATATTCAGCTGTCACTACTCCTGGTTTTGAATACAATACAATTCATAATACCAGTCTGTGATTCACAAAGTCATTAGAGTTTTTTTCTTTGTCCTGATCCTTTCAAGAAGATCTATGAAGAAAATGAATGAAATGAAACAAAATAACAAATATAAAACATTCTGTATGATTCACAAAGTACTTGGGTTAAAGTCAATAGAGTATTTTCTTTCAATATTTTTTTCCCCCGCCTGATCCTTTTGAAACCACAAAAATGGAAAAGAAGAAAAGAAAAAGAAGAAAGAACAAAAACGTTAGGCCTATTAAAAAAACGGAGAGAGAAAAGAATAACAATGAAAGAAATAAAAATGAATGAAGTTAACGGATGAGTCATCAAATGGCTTTATAAGCAATTTTCAGTTTACTGCAGTCGTTCATCCTTTTGAGCAAACACACTTAAAATTAATTCACAGAGTGGAGTTTATTTTCGGCAAGGAACAGAAATAATGAAAGATCTTCAGCCCCCGTCCCAAGGGTTGTCGGATTTTGTATCAGGTGATTTTTTTTTCGAACAATGGCTCTGTACTTTCGTTGTGGTCCCCTCTCAGCGGTGTACCATCACTAATTGTGACGCATCCTTCTCGGTCAAATTTGCAGTGGTGTATCCAATAAGAGTAACCCTTTTCTTTGATCTTATATATACGTTTTACGGGCTAGGCTGTTCCCCGCAAAATTCGTTTGAGCCACCACCCGAATTTTTGATTTCAATATTTGTGTATATATTTTTTTATTTGAAAATAAAATTTGATTTTAAATTATTTTTATTTGATCCCACCAAATTTTTTTAAAGAAAAAAATTCAGGAGACAAAGAAAATCATACAAAATTTTTGGACATTGAAGTTAATGGTGTGGTTTCACAAAATCTAATAAAAAAAAATATATAAAAAATATATGAAACAACTGCCCAATATCGTAGAACTGTTTGATCAGGAAAAAAATTGCTGAGCACAACAAAATTTTGCTAACCAGAGTAATGTTACCAGCCTAAACACTGTGCCATCTGTACCATATGTGACTGGTATCTTTCTCGCATTTTCAAGCAAAACATTTTCAAGCAAATCTTTCTGCTTAAAGCAGCTCTATGAAACTATGCCCACATCAGGGAACGTGTTGAATTAATTTCAGATAATATTCTGACATTTTTTCTTGTGTTAAGTTAACCTAATTTTCCCCCCCGATGAAGCTAAAAAAGGTTTATTATTTTGTATTTAAAGCCTAAGATTTTCTCCGAACTCCTTTTGCACCAAAGCTACAAGAAAAAATAGACGACTTTCTTTCGCATGAAATGAAGTGTGTTTTTCCTCCCCCATTCCTCACAAACAGTAATGAATGATTGATTTGAAATGAATGAGAAAACACAACAGCTTGATTCAATCGTGTGGATGTAGCACGTCCTCGGACGCCATGCCGGCGACAACGCTGGAGAGTCAAGCCCCCCAACCTCTCAACAGGTGCTCCAGATACCCCCCCCCCAACCCATTATTGACATCATCAACATCCTTAGTATGACTAAAAACATCCGCTTTTATCAGTACTCGGCCGGCCCGTTGTAAGGGAAGAGCTGTTGGGGGGATTTTCCTTGGAAGGTTTCTCTCTTTTGTTGCCGGTTGTTTTATTTTGAAGGTATTATACAGGATTTGTTAAGGATATAAAACACCGTTGTTTAATTTTTAGTCTGAAAGCTTACTGATTAGGGAGTTCATGCTAGAATGTTTTTTTTTCTGTGAAATATTTCCCTCTGATTTGAAGTCATATTCCGGAAAACTAGTCTCTGAAAACCTTTTTAAAATGCAACAGCTGATTTCGGTTGTTACAACCCAAATAAAGGACACTGTGTCTACATGCTGACACTCGCACATGGTTTTTCACTATTTTCTCCTGACTGACACTTACCGATTCAGCCGAAATTTTCACAGGTTTGTTATTTCATGTATAATATGGTTGATCACACAAAACATGAACACTGTCTGCGACTATTTTGTCAGCTCGGCCAATCCTGTATTATACCTTTAATATTCACTGTTGAACTTGAAATTGTGAAGAGCGGGCCACTATGCTCAAGCCTCATATCAGGTGTTATTGTTGATATTGAATCAAACATGAAGGGTGGTTTTTTCCTTGTGGGTACATCAGAAACAAAATACTGCGGGAAAAGCACTAACAGTGCTGACTACAATGCTGTCATTTCTGGTATTCAGTGTTTTGAAAGTTTCTGGTATTTTGTGTCTACTGTATCACACTGATAAGCAAATATGTGACATTCAGACGTGATATTTTTCCTCTAATAATCTGATTTCTGATTGTGTTTGCCCTGAAGAAAACAACAACCCAGCAATATTTCTTTTAAAGGCCCTGTACACTATTGGTAAGATCGAAAAACACAAATGTTCACAGATTCACACATAACTTACTTGATTTAAAGTAAGTGATGGTAGAAAGGGTTCCTTAAAATGTTTCTGCCTAAAATGCTATCGTTTCAATAGTTTTTATCACGCGTGATAAAAGCTTGATGTTTGAAAAAACAGAAAACACAAAAGGTCTCTTCATTATTTTCTCATGACCTCGATGACCAATTGAGCTCAAACTTTCACAGGTTTGTTTGTTCATGCATATGTTGAATCACACAAAATGTGGACACTGATTTTGAGCTGTTACCAAAAGTGTACAACACCTTTAAATGTCATTGAATAGCCTATATCAGGTAAACGACAGTCCCTACTCAATAACAAATTTCCCACCTTTTTTCAAGGGTACAATCTTGTGTTGCACATATATCTGGTCTACTTGTGAAAATCCTTTGAAGTTTTATAAAGTGCATATTATTTTTGAATTTTGTGAGCAGAAAAAAAAGTAAATACTCGGTATAGAAAACATTTTAAAGCAAATGTCAAAATCTTTTGGTAAGTGTTGAAAAGTAAAGACCACCTTTAAAAAAATGTAAAAAAAAAACACATTTGTTTATATGTTTAAGACAATTACAATATTATGGCTGGAATTTATTATTATTTTTTTTTCTTCAAATTTCAACTGAATTTTAAGAGTAGAAGTACACATTCAGAAACACACACAAGTATGTAAACACCTGCAATGGGGGACCTCCTATTGCCCCTCTTTTGTTTGTACTTTAAACTTTTTGGCAACAGCTCCCTTTGGTTTCGTACATACTTTCCAACTGGAGACCTTCACCCAACCGGGGACTCCTTTTGATCAAGGTCTCCGGTTTGACTGTGTACACCTACCCACATTGAGTTTAACATTCACAACCATACATTGTTTGTTGTTAAATCAGCTTATTTTTGACGCTTTGTAGTTGTTTAAGATTTGGTCTGATGTTACCAATAGTTCATAGTCTTTAAATAAAACAATTTGGTAAAATGTTACGTGAGCTAACCATGTTGCAGAGGATTCGGTGAGCTATTTCTGATGGCTTTGAAAAAAAAATAAAGAGTATTCGTTCATGCTGATTAAGTTTCAAAACTAACTTCTGCTTATTAATTCTCCAACTGCAATATGCATTAATTAACCCCCACATCATTTCATGTTGACTCTCTACACCAAGGATCGCTCACATTATCTGCACACGCAGCAAGATGTTTTTTTTTCCCCCCTTCATTATTTATACTTACACAAATACATGATAACCCTCTCTTCATCCCCCCCCCCCTCCCGCTTTTTTTCTTCCCTCTCCAGAATGCCAACATCCTGACCGCAGTGTTAACACTCATCAAGGAGCTTGATCACGACACCCTGGAGGTAGTAGCCAATGCATGCAAGGACCGCCTAGAGTCATTATGATCTACCGACCCCAGTTCCCCCCCTCCCGCCCCCCCCTTCCCCCCCATGTACAGCTCTACAGAATCCCCATCCCCCCCCACGAGACCCCCCACGAGACCCCCCTCAAGGAAGGAGCACCCCAGACACGCAGGAGACACCGGGATCGCCACGTTCCATATATAGAAAAAACTCCTCGCGCTGAGATAACGCGACCTCCGGCGGCGCTCGAAGCGGCATGCAATTACAACCGACAATCAATACACAACGTGATGCAAGGGCCGTGTTCTGGGAAGCCCGTGCCGTTTTTTTTTTTTTTTTGCGTCGTGTGTTGTCTTCGCCTTGAGTCAACTGGGAGTTTGTGAATAAAGAAGAAGACAAAAAATCTGTAGCTGTGGACGTGTACTCTATCGGGTGTGTGCATGTCAATTGAAATAAATAACCGTGGCTCCCTGTCTCTGGATTGAGGGGGGCCCCTGCAGATATTGAGTGCACCAACTCTGGACGGAGAAACACGAAAATTTGCCCACATTTCCCACATTAAATGGAGTTCAAATTGATTGTTTTTTTCTGCCGTTTACCGATTCGGCCGTGGGGAGTAGTGGGGGACCCGTTGCCAGGGTTTAAGCAGGGGAAAAGCCTGCGCCATCCTGCGATCGTTCACATCTAAGTGGGAAAAAAACTACACTTGAATTAATTCCACGTGTGTGTGTCTTTCTGATGTTGTGTTCAGCCTGGTGGAATGTTTATGGTCAATCGTGTTAATGCGATCCAGAAATGTACATTGATTAAGTTAGTAGTAAACTATTTTGAGTATTTCATGCTTTCCCCCTCTTTATTTGTATTGAATTTAAAAAGTAAGAAATACCATTTGTCTTCATTATACCATCTATGGTTTAAGTCGATCATTTTCCCTCACCCCCCTCAACTGGTTTTGAAATGCTACGTTACCGTTCTTTCAGCAAACACTTTCTCATTTTCATACATTTTTTAATAACAATGGAATCCGTCATCTTAGCATTTGAAAAAAAGTAAATTTGTGAAGGGGAAAGAAAAAAGTAAGAAAGGAAAAGTGAATTGATTTGATTGAACATTCTTGCCCCCGTTGAAAAATATTTTGTAGCTTGCAGACTTCAACTTTTAAAAAGTAAGATAAGGGAGTTAAACAAAAGTGTAAAATGTCTCTAAATATCGCATCACTTAAATCCCCATGACTATGCAAAGATGTTTTCATCAGTATGACGTACAACCCTTTCTCAAATGATATTTGTTACAAAATGGCGGTCAAAAATCTAATTCAAGGAATGACAAAATAAATCAAATGGTTTAAATTATGTACGTATGTATATTTAAAATTTATAACAAGTAATAATTCAGTGGAGATTACCAGTGAACTCCAACCTCATTAAACGATGAGACATGTTTGTGCGCAAGATAGGAATATTTTGCTTGTTAATTAAAAATTAGTAAAATTGCATTCCCAAAGTGAAATAAAAAACATGCCCTTCAGACTCTTGTTCCGAGATTCAGAAAAAAGAAGAAGAAGAAATTGCCGTACGCAAAGTTATAAATAAGATTAATGTCATTGAAATAACTCTTTTTAGATTATGCTTTTAGGGGGAAAATGTAGGTTGTTTTGCAACGTTTTAAACATATAGATGAGCAGATTAACGGTATTGTGCTGGTATACCTAACACTCGATGGATTACGACCATCAAAGGTTAAATTCTTATTACTGGAATGAGGTGACAAAAGTTAGCATGACCAAGAAGTGAGCTGAGCACATTGCCACTATTACCGGAGTTGTGTATCTTTGTATACGGTGGGGGAATACAATCTTAAAAACTAAGATGTGCTATGGTGCCTTGTTCATCGTGGTTTTGTCTCCACGGATGTGGTGGTGCATTAGTGAGTACTATCACACTTAAGAAGCTACACTCCTGGGCAAGTTTCTTTTGGTTACAGTTTGGTATTCTTGCCAGTGTAGTACATTACACGTGGCGTAGTGTGTGTAAAATGGAAGTCTGCAAGAACAAGCATTTATCCCAACAGTGTCCGTTACTGTGTATGTACCCTGAAATTGAAACGAAATGCCAAGTCCCTACAAAGCGTTGCTGACTGACAGGTAGGGTCATAGAATTGTCGTTGTCAACGTAATGCTGATTTATTGGCAAAATTGTACAGAAAGATACCAATGAAAGTCACATGTGAAAGTTTCGGCTGAATACAGTGTCTGCAACAAAACAGCAAAAAAACTGTCAGTATTTTCACGAGAACGACGAATCTATCCACATTTAGCGAGTTGACAGCAGGTACCAACCTTATCTCTTGCCGCAGCATTCGCAAATGGACACCAACCTCAGAAATCAAAACCATATTACGTCAAAGGGAATCCGTTCTCAAAATGGTTTATACTATCAACAGCTTCAGTGCTTTTTACAAAGTAAGTTTTTATGGTCATTCATTTTTGGAGGTGACCTTACCTTTAAGCTGAAAATCACACAACACGCATTCTCACTTGAACATTTATTTACACACAAATGCCGGAGTTTGCTTTTGTATTTGGGAATGTCAAAATCATTGATCAACTCTTTTAAAAAGTATTGAAAAATAAAGAACTGAAGTTGAAACAAAGTTGGTGTTTCGTTACACAATCAGAATGCACACATTTTGCGTGAGTGAAGTCTCTGATGTTTTTGTATACAAAATCAATTTGGTCACGCGAATATTTCACCCACGCCAGTAATTTTTCGTCACAACTGGGTGTAGCGGTTCCTTAAAAATGTTCTTTCCGTCAAGGCCACACTTAATAACTATGTAAATACACCTTGATGTAAATACATTTAATATCAAATTGTTGAAAGGTGACACTGTATAAATACTGTTTCTGTATCCAGTATGAGATTTCTTACTGTGAAGTTTGTGTAAGGTATTGTAATATTTGGTATTGTTGAGTTCAAATAAACAAAAATAATGTTGATATCCTTCAGTGTAATTAATATAAGAATATTTTTGTGACAAACAATTGGAGCTTATTGAAATTGGGTATTAAATTTAAGTAGAATCTAGCTCTATTTAGTATGTGACAATTTGAGGCTTGCAAAAGCCCGTCTCGTTTTGACAGGCTTTGATTTGTTTGTTTATATACTCTTGATTTGAAAAAATGCCTCCAGGAAAGTCAACTTAACGGAAGTTTTTCACTGACTGGCAGATCCAGATTTGTCCCAAATACCCTAATTCTGGGTATTTCCAGGTAGCCTGAGGATGTACACATAGTATTTATCCTCCGCTCCAATATAGGTCATGTCAGTCATGACATAAAGAATTGCCACTAACCATTACCCCCCCCCCCCTCCCCTTTACAAGTCTTGGCAGCGTGCCTTACCCGTAACACAATCCAGTTTACACAGGGCTTGCAATCACCTGCAAGGACTGGAAGAGGGTTTTTTTCCCTCCCTTTTTTTAAACAAATCCCGAGGGGGAAGTTTCTCCTCAGATGCCTGGCATTTTTACTTCTTCTGGGGGAACATTGGAGAGTGCAACGCCACTCAAGCTTAAGCGTAACCCGAGTTCCTGACACGTGTTTGAGTTGGAATCAACACTCTCCCCTACGATCGCTTGGTTCATTATTGTTCTGTGTTCAGAGAGGGCAGCTGTGGGGCCAAGTCGGGCCATCCACGGGAAATTGATTACGGAAATTCAGAAGTGCGCTGATTCTCCTGGCGATGTTTGCTTTTCTTTGCTTTTTTTCCCCTTCTTCCATAACACTCAGTGCATCTGCGTTGTTTTTTTTTTCAAAGTACAAAGCCCAGCTCCAAGAAATTTCTGTAGGGGGTTTTTGGAGGGTCTTTTTCTGACAAATAGCCGAAGGAAATGTGGTTAGCCGACACCTTTTAGTGTCCACAAAGCAGCCATTTTGGGGGAATAATCTTTTGATAACCGCTTTTGATTCACAAAAGAGGATGGTTAATACATGGCACTGGTTATTTGGTTACCCTGACTTGCGGGGAGATCGCAAGAGACCCAACAATAGATACACTTATGTCCATCACCCGCTGCCATCAATGGCTATACGTTTTTTCAGTGGGCTCTTGTTAAAACAGTCCCCCCTGTGATACACGAGTGATAGACAAGTGTCTGCTGACTGTACACAGTGATTTGTAGCGGACACATGTTGACAATAACTCATGAGTCACTGGAAAACGTCTGTGGCTGCTTTTTTTTTTTTTTTTCAACAAATGAATTTATTATTATCGAGTAATGGAAGGTAATGTCTACCAGCCCCTGTTACTCACAAGTTACGTCTTTTATAAATCCTTCACTGGAACGCCTCCACAGATGAAATATCAATTTTGATCTGTTTTTGTGGCATTTATTCAAAATTTTAATTTTTTGCTGTTTGTTTTTTTGTATTAAGTGTTTCCGTTGGTTAAATAAAAAGGTGGACTTTGTTTTTTCCGTTCAATCTAAAGATTTAGAAAAGTCTTTATCTCAACGTCTTCACATATAAAACATTAAATTGCTGCATTTCTTGATAGTTCAAAGGTTTCCTTTTTTCTCTTGTCTTAATTTTAGTGAACTAGTGAACAACAAATTAAAGGTGGACCTTGTTTAATCCCCTTAAATCTTGAGAAGATTTAGAATGAAGAAAGTAATGAATTTTAATGACCTCATTTATCAAATTGTGGACTTGACGAGGTCAGGCCCGTTAATTACGATTTGTAACGTACCTAGTTCATATGGGGGGGGGGGGACCTGTGCGATCACACTTTGTATCAAACCAATGGGATAGTTAGAGCCATGGCCACAGGCTGTCAGTACGATACCCATGTTACACAAGGTAATTTGCAAGCAGCCAGCTCCAAGAAATCTCCAAGTGCAGTAGGTTGCCTCCAAGTTGCCTTGTAAAAAAATGCCTCGTGACACAAAAGCTTTGACCATTCATTATAAAGGCCTGGGCCTGTTACTTTTACAGAGGCTACAGAGGCCTCCATGCCCCTGGTCATTAATGGCCTTTGTGCCCCTTTAAGTGTGCCAGTACAAAGCTAGGTTTTCCTCATGGAGGTGCCCTATCGAAGAAAAACTGTGTGCCCTTACAAGAATGAAAGACGTATTTATTTTATTGAACATCCAACAGCGCAATTAGTGCCAATAACGGGATGAATAGGAAATAAGAAGAATTGCTCAGTCTGTGGGAGGTAAAACCCTAAATGAGGAAACACCCGCTCAATCAGGTAGGAACTGGAAATCTAATCCACATGCAATCCTCCAATCTGAGTTGGGTTTCGAACCGGGGTCCACAGAGGTTTAAACAAGGCATGGAAAGAAACCAGTCAAGCGAACCTGATCCCCTGGTATCAGGCTTGCATGTACTGGGTTCATACACAGTCTGTTTAAGTAAGAGAAATGTTCTTCCAGTGTCCGATGGCAACTTAAGTCGTTGAGTCCTTGGTCTCCTTACCAAGGAGTGGGGGAGGGGGGGGGGGTTCAAGTCCAGTCATAGCTCTCTATGCTTTAATTCAGCTTCCATGTTTGATTGCTTAATGATTAACACCTCATTTAAGAGGTTGAAGGGGTTTAAAAAAGACATCAAAAAAGGGACACCCACCCTATCCCCCTAAAGATTCCCTGAAATGCTTTTATTTATTCCTTACACTTTTACATTATAATGTATATGTAATTTTAAATCCAAGACGCTTGGTCAATATGTCAAGTAAAGAAATGTTTATGTCAGAGCCAGAATATTTCTAATTTCAGTTGTACAAATTATACTAAAAAGTTATTTGAAATAATGCTTGTTTATGGTATTGTTCCACAAAGGCCAGTTATGTTGACATGAGCAGGAGGTGGTTTGTAATGTATTTTTAAATGCAAACAGTTAAAATAAAATATATTACTTCCTTTTAATTTCTGTGTTGGAATGAACCACTTCCACGGCCCCGATTTAATAAAAGTAGAAAATATTGCTTGTCAAATTTCTTCCGCTGAGCAAAAATTAAAGGTGAGCGCATCACAAATATCGTATGGCATGTTTAGCAGGTATCCTTTCACTACATGCAAGGCCCGATTTTCATAAGGCTGTTAAGCAGAAACTAGTACTTTGCAAATTTTTCTGCTAAGCAAAAGTTAGCGGGAAACCAGTGACAGAAAATACACATTACATGGTATTTTGGCTGTTTCTGCTAAGCATAATTTTTTTGTTTGTGCTGAGAATTTTTTTTGTTTTGCTTTACACTTCGGACTTTTTAGTTCAAGGCAACTATTTGTTTTGTTCTTAGTTTGTTTTTAAGCAGATTGCATTGGGAACCAGTGACAGACAGCACACTTTACATAGCATTTGGCTGGTAGACTGATTCAGCTAAGCAAAATGTCACCAGGCTGTGCGGATTTTAATTTTTAAGAGAGTTAATTTTATTCCCGTTCTTTTGGCACTTCTCTCCCACCTTTGATTGATTACACCATCGGTCACAAGTAGATGAATTATGTACTATTTATTAATTAGTAATGCATAGAGTTTTTACATTCCGTCGTTTGTATAATTGGAGATACTGTGGTTATTTTGGGTGGCTGCATAGGACGTATATACAAATGCTGATTTGTTTCTCACTTAAAATTGTAATTTTGCAATTACTATTATATAATAGCATTTAAATAAACACGGAAAAAGACATTTATCTAACGTACTGTTTGAAAATTGTTATTAGAAACATTAAAAATTTATTGAAAGTAAGATCCTTCCGGTTCGCCCTGCGCCGATGCCAAATACCCAAATTCTGAAGAAAAAAGCTAGCTTTTTACCAGCGCAGCCCAAAATGTCAAGTGGTGGTTAAAATTTGTGATTTTCTTATTGCCCTTATTGGTTTCAGCTAAACACATCTTATAAAGTGTGAGACATTTGCATTGTTTGCAAAAATTTAAGAAGGAAATAAGTTGACACCCCCTCCCCCCGCCCCCCCCCAAAAAAGCTTTAACTTTTTTGAGTAAGTTTGTGAAATTTGTGAACTGATGAACATTGCCCACTTGTGCATTAGAAGCAAGAGGGCGCTGTTGCAAAATATTGGTTTATATTACTTGTATTATTTTTGCAGCAAGCAGGAGTTATAAATGGCTGAAATTTGTTGATAGAGGGGGTACTTTATATTGCACAGATTTTCTCATCGGAGTGCAGTTTGGTTTTACTTACCCAACTTTTTAAAAGCCAGCCTGACAGTCTGCATATACTCTTAATTAATGTATGAACATTTTATAGGTGCTTTTGGGGGAAACATCATAAATTTATTTAATTTATTTAGTGGGGCAGGGGCAGGTTCAATATGTGATTGTTTTCCAAGTAATATTTAAAAAATTGTTCTCCTTTACGCACAGTCATGGATGAAGTGTTATAATGCTTTGATGTTCAAAGAAAAAAAGTATTTAAAAAAGTTTTAAAATGAATGCACTTTTGTACTCTCAGTGATGCTTCAGAAACAATGCACACATTGTATTCATTGAATGTTTTAAAAATGTAAAGTTTTTGCTGCCAGCTCCCATGAAATGGTAATTAAAATGAAAATAAAGATTCTGAATCCATTTGTTTGACTAATGTACTGGATGTATTGTACATAATGCTGCTGTTGAGGTGGTACTCATTTGTAATAAAAAGCTATCAAGTACTGTTAAATGTTTTCAAAATGTTGCTTTTGTGTCCCCTCTTTATTTATAAACGTGACAAGTTAACCCTTTCTATACCATAGGCGACTTTTGTCAACTAAGCTTACACAGAGACTACTTAAAGCCTGAGCTCAAAGGCCATTTGTTTTAAAGCTGTAGTTCTGTCCATGCTCACCCTCTCTATTGGATTGGAAAGTGAAGGAACAGATCTTTCCAATGGTTTTAGAATAAAATACGATTGCTATCGTGCAATATTTTCAAAATGGAGTGGAAAGGTCCGAAATGCCGAACACCTTTCTACTTCGTTCGTACTTTTTGATGTAATGTATAGCCAATGGATGCCACATTTCTGTATTTTTTATGATGCGGACAAATACAAATATTTATCTTTATCTTACAGTACGCGCTAATCCTCCAATCAGATGCTTGAACCGGAGTGTGATATCAAGCGATAACCTACTCCCAGTTTTTATATTGCACTCTGCGTATTGAGAGTGTCAATGCGTCACGCTCCACATGCGGTCAGTGAAACTTTGCGCATTGCACCTGAGGTTGGTTGACTTATACTAGGCCGGAAGATAAATTCGTTATCACATGCGCGCTCGTGGAATGGAAAAATATAGCGCGTCTGCATCCCATATCCAACTCTGCCTTTGGCCTCGTTGGATATGGGACGCAGACGCGCTCTATTTTTCCGTATTCCACTCGCGCTTGTGTGATAACTTGTAATATCTATCTACCTGCGGAGCGCCATATGCTTGTGTAAGCAAAGTGTTAGAGAATCAAGCTTGCACTTGGGAAACAAAGTGTTAGAGAATCCAGATTGCACTTGGGAAACAAAGTGTTAGAGAATCCAGATTGCACTTGGGAAACAAAGTGTTAGAGAATCCAGATTGCACTTGGGAAACAAAGTGTTAGAGAATCCAGATTGCACTTGGGAAACAAAGTGTTAGAGAATCCAGATTGCACTTGGGAAACAAAGTGTTGGAGAATACAGATTGCACTTGGGAAACAAAGTGTTGGAGAATCAAGCTTGCACTTGGGACAGTAAGAGCAAGAAACTGACTGTTTATTGACTGATCTCTTTGATTTCTACATTCTATGAAAGGGAATTTAATTATCAAGAAAGTTTTCTTCATTGTATTCAGGCTTATAACCGAATTTATAAAAATTACCTTTCAAACTCGGTTGAGCTGTTGTCTAAGAAGACATACTTCAGGCGTGAGTCTTCAAACAACGTGTTGACCAGTGGTTGTTTATGTGAACATCTCAACAATGAGAGGGTCAAGAAATATTACAATTAACAAGCAGTTTAGAACAAGCAGTTTAGAACAAGCAGTTTAGAACAAGCAGTTTAGAACAAGCAGTTTAGATCAAGCAGTTTAGAACAAGCAGTTTAGAACAAGTAGTTTAGAACAAGCAGTTTAGAACAAGCAGTTTAGAACAAGCAATTGAGAACTCGGTTATCCAAGTAGATCAGACACTAGAAAGTTCCTGTAATTTTTGTTTTAATCCTGGAAGATGTGAGGTAGGGTAGAAGCTCTTCAACTAGATGAGGACAACAGATGGGGGTCTCTTGTGATTAGAGGAGACAAGCCAGTCTTTTACTCCAGGCCAAGTGAACTTGTTTTTTAGGTCAGCCTTTTAAACTATCATGTGCTCTTCCAAATATTCATGCTGCATGTAAATAGGTGTTTTTTTTCGAGTGTATTTAAAAGCATAAACAAATTTATTTTGATCATCATAAATTTTATTTCAAAAGTTCTCTTTTATTGTTATATAATGTTTTGTTAAAGATTTATTTCCCATTTTAATAATAATAGTAACAATAATATTTATAGGGTCCTGCTTGAAAGTAGCACTAGCTTGAGAGCATAATGTTGACAAGGGCCTTGGTAAGCAGTTTACAGTGTTGAAGTGGCTGGTGTAGATCACTAGCTTAGATAGATTGCGATAACTTTAATGACATAAACTGATGCACGCCTGGTGGAGATAACGACCCTTGTCCTCTACATAACCACTGGCTTGTACAGGATATGGTGAATCTTGGCTGAGTGGTGAATTGTGCACTGGACTCAAGTGCCAGTGTTACTGATCAGCAGAGTGTGGGGTTCGAGTCCCTTTCTTGACTCTCGTGTCTTTGATCAAGACACCTAGTAATTTTTCGTCCTTTGGATGGAACAGAAAACCATTGGTCCCGTGAAATTTGCTTTCGTTAAAGATGCATCATCTGATTTGTTACCAAATGGATTTTAAATATATGTAGCTATTTTCCGTGAGTGGAGAGAGTTTCATTTTAAACACTTACCTAGATAACCAAAACAAAAACCCAACTGTCAAAGATTAGTAAGTGTTAGACACAAATTGGTTAATGGGGTGGGGGGGGGGGGGGGGGGGACTCGACATTATCTCACATTACTGGCAGCAGTGCACAAACAAATTGCAAATGACAAATATTTTATGCCAAGTGTGGCATATGTGAAAGTAGCTTGTCTGTTTTTGATTGTAAAAACACCATTATCTGTCCACATTTTTTTCTGAGAACCCGCTCTGCCCCCTAATGTGCTTGTGGTTTTTCGGGTTAAAAAGTGTGCGATACAACTTAAGGCACAGAAGTTTTCACTAACAGATAAGTGAGGTAATTCATGTTAAAATGTCTTGACAAAAGTATGGAAGAGATATTTCAGCTCCGGAGCATTCTAAGGTTGTAGCAATGAACTTTGCACCTTGTCACCTCGCAAAGGATTCATGGGGCAATGTTAAACCCAGATTTTACCAAGTTCTGTTCAATACATTAGTGATGTTAACACCCCCTAACCCCCCCCTCCTCCCCCCCCCCAAAAAAAAACACAACCCCAAAACAAACAAGCAAACAAACAACAATAAAAAATGACATAAAACAAAATAAAATTAATTTATTAGTGATATAATAATAACGACAATAAAAATAATAATGGTAATAAATAAACAAAATTCTATGAACAAATTGTATATAGGCCTAAACCTGGTATTTTTGTTTGTTAGAGGACGGACCGAGAACAAATTAATTATAAAGGCAGAACATAGCCTTTTACTTTTGACATTATTTTCCGTTTCTTTTCCAGGTAAGTTAAAATATTTTGCTTCGATCCAAAACAGTTTGAAAGAATGCTCTCAACAAATAAATCTGACTTCACCGACTCATTTACCTTATCCTTTATAAACGTGAATGCTTACTTAAGGTGAAGAACGTGAACTTTTATATAACACGGTATCGTAAAAAGCAGAAGACCAAAAAAAAAACCCAAACATTATCCAATCATCAAATAGAAACAAAAATGTAACCCCCCTTTCTTCAAAATGCCCGCTGCATGTTCCCCTACGTTAAGTTTATACCCTCTTTATCAATGTGTATACACCCCTCTGCGAAAATCAATAGTACATCAGCAACTTATTAACCAACATTTTGTATAATGTCAATCCTTACATGAGGTGAAAACGTGACTTATGTAACATGGGAAACCGCCCCCCCCCCAATTTTTGTTTATCCAATCATCAAATGAAAACAAAAATATGTACCCTTTCTGTGAAGTTCCTCCATGTTAAGTTTATAACCCCCCCTTTATCATTGTGTATACGGACCCCTCTGTAATGGGAGAACTTAATGATTGAGCAGCAACTGGTTCAGTACCAGCCAGTATCATCTTAAAGGAACATTACAGAATTGGTAAGAACAAATATACTTTTTGATCACAGATTTACATAAAACTTACACGGTCTAATGATGATGGTAGTAGAAAACATCCCTTGAAATATTTCTGTCTGAAATGCCATAGTTTATCGCTCAGTGAGCGTTTTATTCATTTGTTGAATCTATATGATTTCATGCAAATGTGTAATCGGTTTTTCACTATTTTCTCGTGACCCAGATGGCCGATCAATCTCAAACTTCTACAGGTTTGTCAGTTTATGTATATGATGGATTACATAAAGTGCTCACACTGCCAGCAACTGTTTTGTTAGCAAAAACCGATTCTGCAATGTTCCTTTAAAATAACTAAATGGTTATCACTGGTTATTTACTTTAGGGATTCTGGTTATGTCAGATAAATCACTGCCAGTACCTAGAAGTTAATCCCCAACTGGGAGGCCTCCTACCGCTGCCCTCAGTCAGGTTAGCACTTTTTCAGAGAATCCGTCTATCAGGAAAGCCACTCAGTTGGTCGGTAGCGGGTTTCTGTTAGTTTCTCTTTCGGCGTTAGATTATTGACGACAGTGTGCGATTTTTTGGGTGGAGAAACCATGAATTGGTTCCTGCTGTCAGTTTTGCTGGTCGTCACGCCAACGGGTAAGTTTAGTTATTATTTGATAATGTAAGTTAAATATGTATTTCATTTTAGGCCATGTATGTAGTTTGCAGATATTTTAAGAATTTTAGTTTTTCTTTATTTCATATTTGAAAGTTTCAGTTTATGAATTCTTAGCTTTAAGCTTAACAGAACTTGAAACTAAGAAATTTGGGATGGATAAATGGTCCATCAATTTGTGAAAATCAAAAGATCAAAAATAAATATACTTTTGTAATTTAAGAAAGACATTCATCAATTAACAACTTTTAAAAAAAAGGTATGTTGTTGATTTCAGCTCAAAATGAAACAGGTAGGCCCTGATTTGACCTTATTTCTGTGCTTGGCTGCTGCCAACTTTCTGTTGTTTTACAGTCAGTTTGCAGTCAGAAATACCTCAATAAATTTGCAAGGCATGCAGCTGGTGTGTTGTGGCCAAGTGGTCAAGCGCACTGGACTCGGGCTTTGGTGTTTCTGATCAGCAGAGTGTGGGTTTGAGTCCAGGACTGGACACTAGTGTCCTTAGGCAAGAAACATAACCATTTTTGCCTCTTTCTTAAAACCGTAGGTCCCGTGTGTTGTGTATAATGCTTGTATAAGAACCCAGTTATACTTATCGCTAAGAGAAGGGGTTTGAATGCACCAGAGCACCTTGTAAACCCTTACAAGGTGTTACATATATGGGTCTCATAATTCAAAAACTTCACAAACCTGTCTTGAAATGTATAATGATAAGCACTTTGAGATGCCCAAAGATAATTAAGCGCTATATAAAAACATGAATATTATTATTATCAGCTTATAAGCTGATTTCCTTTCTCCCCCCCCCTGTTTTTTGTGTCTTAAAAAACATTCATTGTGGTGTGTCAGGACCCAGTGGTCAAGTGCACCAGACTCAAGCTCTTGTGTTTCTGATCAGCAGAGTGTGGGTTCGAATCCGAGTCTTGACACTTGTGTCCTTCGGCAAGACACTTGACCATTATTGCTTCGTTCTTGGCACGGGACGTAAAGCCTTAGGTCCCAGGTTTTGTGTCTTGCATGTAGAAGAACCCAGCACACTTATTGTAAAGAGAATGGGCTAATTCCCGGTGTTTCCTGGCATGGCCTTGCAGCAAAATGTACCATTTCACCTTGTATTCCTTTCTAGGTGTTGTATTATGGTTGTCTCATTCTTAACAAGCCCAATCTGCTTTGATAATGCAGCGCCTGGAGTGTCATTTATGACAGACATGGAGCGCTATAAATGTACACTACTATTATTTATTTCTGTGCTTAAAAAACCATTATTCAAGCTGATTTAGTCTTTCAAAGTGGATAATTACAGCTTTAAAACTTTTGAAAGAAAACAACCAACAGGACATAAAAGAACTGTTAAACACAACTCAATTGTTACTTCTGTGGGTTGTAACTTGAACAATAATTAAAGGATGAGCACTTAACTCAAAACGCTCACCTTATGTAAGTTTATTGCTTTGAATTTACAAGGTTGTATTTGTTTGATAACAAAGATTGAAGGTGGGCTGGGGTGTAGGGGGTAGGGGATGGTCTTAGGGTAGTTTGGGGGACATGAGCAGTTCCTTATCTCGTGTGCATTTGTTTTATGAGACCCTGAGTGGGGGATTGAAATTATCGGCTGATAAAAGATAAAAAATAGTATAATTGTTTGCATTTGAACAAGGAATGATTAGGTACATTTCAAAGGGTAATTACGTATTCTCTGCAGGATTTTGTAACTTCAATTTGTTTCGTAACTTCTTCAAAGGAGAAATACTTTGAATAAATCGTAAATTGCATTTATATTGAAGGTAATTTAGATTTTCAACTGTAGCAGTAATAATTTTTGGCCGAATTTCAACGCCTGAGGTTTAAACTTCTTAAACCTCATTTTTCAAGTCATTGTTTAGAAGTCACTTCAAACAACGAAACAATGAATGAACATACATGTAATATTACTTTTGTTTTATTTATTTTAATTTTTTTATATCTTTGATTCCAGAAATTACACTCTGCAATGTTTACAACTATTTCATTGCACAGTAAGAAAGTCTGGTTGTAAAAAGAAGAAGAAATGGGTGGAAAAGGGGAATTACATGGTTGCAAACTGTTTATTGAACCAAAATGACCTGTGGTATAACTGCACACATTTTGCGACCCTTGCAGAGTCTTTCTCAAAGACTAAAATCAGCAGAGCCTTGAACCTTGAGAATGACTCTGTTATAGGGTTGAAATGTGAGGCCATTAATACCTTTTTTGCAAAGTACAAACAATTTAAAGAAATTTACCTAAGATTTAAAGAAAAGATCTGTGTAGAAGTCACAATGATCACCCAAACTGTCTCGTTACAGTTGCTTGGCTCCATTTGATATGATACAAAGGAACACAAATGATTATTTTTGAAATAGATCTTATGCACATGACGTCATTTGAGTAGGGCGCCCTCGGCTAGAGGTCAAAGGAGGCTACTCATTGACCCATCCTGTGCACTGTGCATGCACTGATATGCGTTTTCCATCGTTTCATCGTCATTTCACATCTAAGATGGCAGCGTAATGACATCCATGCATAAAGGTCCATCCACAAAACAAAAACACATTGAATACTGCATTATTTCTTTTCAAAATGTATCTTAAATAGTTTCTCTCGTCTTAAATGTTTGATAAGTTGTCATCTCAAGTCGCCATCTTATTTCATTCCAGCTTTTGCTCAGAGATGCCCGAGTGGCTGGACCCTCTACCAAGACAGCTGCTTCATCATCTACACCACCTGGAAGAACTGGTATGACTCCAGGCTGGCTTGCCAGGCAGAGCAGGGTGACTTGCCCATCGTCACTAGCGTGGAGATGAATGTAAGGAGTTTGCACAAAATATTTATTGAGGGAATAACAATGTGAAGAAGTATTGAGCAAAAGTCGTTACATTGTGTATTTAGTTGGTAGAGCGCTGGCACGTTAATCTGGAGGTGGTTGGTTCAAATCCCGCTCTAGTAAATTTTTCTTTGTTCAACCCAAAACCATTTTCCGTTCTTGGTACAGAAATTCTTTAGTTTATTATTTTAAAGATCCGACACCCTTAGTGAGAGAAAAAGAGGGGAACTGACTGGGGCATGTGCTCACCCCTTGTTGCACACCTACCTACGCCACTGCTCACCTCAATTTCATATTTTTCTTTTATGAAAACTGTACTAGAATCGTCTTCCAAGTACAAGCTTGCCCTAACCTATATCAGTTGTTGATTGCATTGTTAGTTTTATGTTTGGTGTGCCTTTGCTGAGTGGTTAAGAGCACCAGACTCAAGCTCTGGTGTTTCTGATCAGCAGAGTATGGGTTCAAGTCCTGGTCTTGACTCTTGTGTCCTAGAGCAAGACACTTAACCATTATTTCTTTGTCCTTCGGATGGGACATAAAGTCATGATTATAGGTCATGTGTATTAGGATTGGTAGGGCACGTAAAAGAACCCAGAACACTTATCGTAAAAAGTAGGTATTAACCCTGGGGTTTCTGGTTCACATAGCAAGCACCCTTGTTTACAGGTTTTCTTAGAGTTGCGAGCTACAGTGACGAGGCATCCTTGGTTTCATTACCAGAAATTTATGGTAATAATTAATAATGATCTTCAGTTCATAGTAAGGAGAACTTTTTTGATTGGTTTTTGTTCACCATTATGTCATTGTTTTCGTGTTTTTCTTTTGCTTGTTGGTAGACATTTCTGACGAGTTTCACGCAGCAAGCTGGGAACACTGCCTGGCTTGGACTGAATGATTTTGAGACGGAGGGAACGTTTCAGTGGAATGACGGCACGCCGTTATCTGCACCTCTTGAGTGAGTTTGAAAAATGTTTTTTAAAATAATTTTTCAGTTATTGTTATTAAGTAAATTCTTTCTCAAAATGAAACCGAGAGATCCTTTAAAGCACATACCACTGTCACTCATGGGCCTCAGAGGAAAGTGATAGAGGAAAGGCTGAGCATTGTAGTGCACTGGACTCAAGTTCTGATAGTCTGAATGTGGGTTCAGGTCTCGGTCTTACACTTGTGTCCTTACAAATACAAGACACTATCATCCTTCTTAAGTACTTATAGGATGTAAAGTTACTTGTCCTGTGTCTTGTGCACTTCAAAGAACCCAGTGCACTTATCGTTAAGAGAAGGGGGTTTGCCCCAGTGCTCTGGGTATGGTTGGCTAAAGATTGCACAATAACACCCTGTAAACCCTTACAAGGTGCTATAAAAAAGGGTCTTATTATTCAAACATAGCATACCTGTCATACCTGTCACAGCGCTTTGAACCTTATCAACAGTCATAGCCATAGCCATAGCTGTAGCCGCCAACTCGGATACAGCCTAAGCAAAGCTAAAGGCACGCTAATTGCCAGCAGTTTTTGTCATCGAAGCAACAACTCAACTGCATTCAATCTTCTCAAACTTTTGTGTAACACTTATGCTTATGTTAATTTTGCTGTCACAGTAAAAAGGCAGTAAGCACACAGTCACCGGTGAGCAGCTTTATAAAAAGAGGCACTGGAAAAGTAATGGAAATATTCATGGTGTAAATTTGAGTCTAAACTGATTGTTTGACAGCACTTTATGGAAGAGTAACAATCCTAACGACCCAGATGGTTCTGAGGACTGCGGTGGACTAAGAGCAGATGGGACATGGGTGGATTTGTCCTGCATTGTAAATAAATACCGTGTGTGCCAGAGACCAAATGGTAAAGTTGCAAATTATTAGTATTATTATTAACTATTTATAAATACCCCAGAGAGTTTATGCACTCTGATTGGTCAAAGACTGGTCATGTGGGGGTGTTTTAACATGTGATATATAGACCGGCTCTGTGAACTAGCGAATAAATGGCCCCTAAACAAGCATATTGTTGATTAAAAGCCCGCACTGTGCATGGTGTGTTGGTAACTATTAAATCAACTGTTTTCTTTGTACAAAATTTTATTTTTAAAATGTTGAATTTTAGCAAGAGATTTTGATGAAATCGCAATCAATGTATCAATTTAAGGTTGCTGGTATGCACTAAAAACTAACAAAATGCTAAGCATAAAGCCGAACGCCAACCAAAGTATTTCTGTTTGACTTGGTTAAAACTGGAAAGTTGCACTCTTTACTCAGTTTTAATACCATTAGTTCTTTGAAACACGCAAAATTCATTAATCACTGTTTTGCAAGAAATTAATATGTTTAGGCCTAACAAAGTTAACATTTTGCTGTTGAGTCCCAAGCTTGTTACAAACATCACGTCTAAGGTCCAAGTACGAGTCCAAACAGCCCAGTCCAAGTCTGACTCCGAGTCATGGACCATCGTGACTCGAGTCGGAGCCCGAGTCTTTTAAAGTTTGACATGAGTACGACTTGAGTCAGACTTAGGTCTGAGTCTGAGTCACGATTCTTACAACTCTGCTAATTTGATTTGCTTAGCACGAAACATTTAGTAAGCAATATTTTCTGCCCTGTGTTCTTGTACATATAGCTAAGTAATACATTAAAAGAAGTCTTTTGCATTTCTGGAAAGTGGCATCTGAAGCCGAGGGCCAAATCTCAATGGTACCCTTCCAAATGCTCATGGTTTTGCCAGTGTTGCTTTAAACTGAAGGCAAGCTCATATATTTCAAAAGCAGATTGTCATGACAGTGACATTAAATGAGTGGTGTTTCTTTATTGTTGAGGCAATGAAAGCTTGTTAAAAATTCCCAAGAACTATTAGCTGACTTAAAAGGTGATTTTGAAAATTCCATATTTATACTTAATTACTGGGAAGCTGTTTTCATGTTGTTAATCAAAATCTGGGCTCATATATGATTTTTTTCTATTTCAAGGTAAGGAAAGAAGTAGATTGTCAGGCCATGTTATCATTTGTCAATTTGCAGATAAGAAGCACTAAAATGTATAATTACCCTTGAGTGTCAACTTTAAATTGTCATAAACTTGTAGATTACATGATTGTTTGATCTGTTTGTTCTAAATTTAGATCAGGTACCCAGGGGAAAGGTGAAGTATAACTGTGCTCGTTCTCTGGCCTTTCAGTCCCCCAAAAGACTTACAAAACAGTTATACATTATGATAACATGCCTTCAAAGAACAGTTTAAGTTGATTCAGAGCACTTTAAGCAGAACAAGATTACTCGGAGTGATAAGTAATTATGTGAACTTTGCATCTTGTGGACCTGAAAAAAAAACATAATAATAACCTCAATCTCCTTAGTGCGTTTAGACCAAACGTCTCTTACTGTTACAACCCCTGGAAGTATTCCTGAAACTATCTCAGCTCCTTTGGAGTATGCAGCACCACCAGGCAATTGGGGACACACATGTTGCTGAGCAATCACATCAATGATGTTGACTCTCAGAATTTTCACCTAGATGATGATAAGCAATACTTAAGTGTCTTGCTCGTCTTGAAAAATCTCAAAAATTGGTGATGACGTTAAGTTGGGATGCTAGCAGAGTCTTTCTCAAAAGCTAAAAAGACTCTGCTGGGGTCAAAACTAGAGGCCACTGTCACTTTTCGCATTGATACCACAGGCAACAATTATATATTTTCTGTTTTATTTGAATTATCCAGACATTCCCTTGAAGTGTGATGAAGCCAATGGCTGGGTCTCAGCCGGCGGCAAATGCCATAGGTATCAGAATATGGACCAGACATGGGACGATGCCAGGCGATACTGCCAGACCCTTGGCGGTGACCTCATCAGCATACAGACGGATGAGGAACAGAATGTAGCTGCGATTCAGGTTCAGGCTAACCTGCAGTCAATCTGGATTGGTGCATCTGATAAGGTGATGAGACTTTTTAGGTCTTGCAAAAATATTTGTGCTCCAGTATAAATTCTGAGCTACCTAGTCCTGTAGTCTAGTTGAAATTCTTTTGAAATTTAATCCCTGACGAGGAATTTTTTGAGAGAAAAAGTTAATAAAGAACTTGGTTTGGATAGAACCTTCTTTTTCAAGTTAATCACATTATTAAAAAGTTTTATATTAACATTTACATTTTTTTTACAAACTTTTAGATCAGTAACTCAGAAGGTACCTACACCTGGCCAGATGGGTCATCACTAAGCATGACCAAGTGGGCACCAGGACAACCCGATAATCAGTACGTACATTTTTTCTCTGCAGAATACTTGAAATTTATCTAAGCTTTCAAGTTTGGGTTGGCAGACTCTCGAGTCACAGTGTTCGAGTACAACTCAGTGTTTGAGTGGCACATGAAGCCAACACCTGAGTGTGACTGTGGGGCTGCTGATCAGACCGCAAGACACATCGTCACGTCTGGCAAGCTGCGATCCAATTGCGACACACGGTGGCGTTGTACTTTGACCTCGACAATTGAATTGACATTTGATTTGTCGTTGCAAACGAGAGAAGACGAAAGTACACTTTTGTTTATTCTGGCCAACTTGATATCTACCATCCTTGTTTTTCATGTACACTTATTGTGTTTTGAACTTTTAAGACTGTTTTCATCCTGTGCAAGGATACTTTTTGTACAATGTATGTTTGTACCTTGAGAATGAATGGCAGAATAAATATTGATAATAAAAAAAAACTTTGTTACTGTTAAAGGAACATTACAGAATTGGTAAGAAAAAAACTTGTAAAATATACTTTTTTATCACAGATTTACATAAAACTTACACGGTCTAAAGATGATGATAGCAGAAAACATCCCTTGAAATATTTCTGTCTGAAATGCCATATTTGATGAGAAATGAGTAACCTAATTTTCTGATTGGAGTTTATCGCTCAGTGAGCGTTTTATTCATGTGTTGAATCTATATGATTTCATGCAAATGTGTAATCGGTTTTTCACTATTTTCCATGACCCGGATAGCCGATCGATCTCAAACTTCTACAGGTTTGTCAGTTTACGTATATGGTGGATTACATAAAGTGCTTACACTGCCAGCAACTGTTTTGTTAGCAAAAACCAATTCTGTAATGTTCCTTTAATGCACATTTGTGAAAAATAGATAGATAGATAGATCTATTTACTGTCAGCATCATAAGAAATACAGAAATTTTTGTTTCCATTGGCTAAAATATCCTGCCCAGAATGCATGGTAATGTTTGATTGCGCTGATATTGATATTTCCTCCCTCTTGTATTCTTGTGAATAAACCTTCAAAAAAAAAATCATCACAGTAAAGTGTGTACATTTTAAGAAAACAGCTTATAAAATCTTGTTCAAAAAATATGCTTTTCTGTTTGGAAATCTAAAGACTCAAGTTTTCTTTAGAGCTGCCACCGTCTATTCTAGTTAAACATGTGTTGTATGTCATCTTATGTTTTTAACTACACCGTAGTCTTGAATGAAAAAAAAAAAAACTTTTATTGAAATTCCAAACAATATTACTTTACTATACATTCGGTTTGCGGTAACACCATGTGTGTGTAAATATCTACTTTGCTGTGTAGAGTTTGTTCTTTGTTTTCAGGTTTTTCTCCATTGGAGGCAACTGTGCTGGTATTCTAGACACATCTACCAATGGAGAATGGAGCACATCACCTTGTACCTCACAACGGAAATTCATCTGTGAGAAAGATGAAGGTATGCTTGGGTGTATTACTACTGAGCCGAATTACACCATGCTGCCCCTGTCATAGGGAAATCTGTCCCCGGCGATTCTGTCCCCCATATGGGAAATTAACATGGGCTGAAGGAGGATGATTCAAAAGAGGGCGCTATCAGAAGAAGCTTGTACACAGTTCGCCGTATGGGGGACAGATTCACCGTGGGGACAGAATCTCCGTCCACCCCCCACTAAAATATACTTACCACAGAAAAATCTTGCTTTGCAGCCAAAGTGGTTTTGTGACTGTTTCACTGCTGGCTAGTGTTATCCTGAAAAATATGCTAAGCACCATTTTCTGCCTGTGAAATTATGCCCGTAGCCCAAATTGCCAAACTCATATATTCTTGCTTAGCAAAAATAGGTTACCAGAATGTAATATACCTTAATTTCCTGCGGATAAGACGCGCGGCGCAGTCCCCTAATTACCAAAAAGGAATTCGAACGCCAGCAGATGAAGTGCATTGGTAGATATAAGGCACATGGAAATTCATTGAAAAAGAGGCTTGCAAAGACGTGGGGGTCGTTGTGTTGGTAGGACACTTACCATAACATAAAGGGGTTGTAATTTTTGTAAATCACAAACGTCAGTAAAACATTGCTTCTATTTTTTTATTTTGTGTGTGTTCATTTTCGTTTTAAGATTGTTTTTTCTAAAAACAGCTTTATGGCTTTTCTTTTCACGCAACGAGCGCGCAAACAAAAACGTTGTGCTAACGTTTCCCAATGAATGGACTGCTGGTCTTTGTTATCAGGCTTTTTTGCGTGCTACATTACATGCAAGAACTACCAAACGCTAGAGGGCGCTCCCATAACAACGCTTTCACAATAAGAACATACGCCCTCTGTTGGTAAAATCTAATAGTGCATTAAAGGATAACATACAGTAAAGACTAGTGTCTACAAGCTGGGCCCAATTTCATGGAGCTGCTTAAGCACAAAATTTTGCTTAAGCAAAAAAATCCTTGCTTAGTAAAATCAGACTACCGGCCAAGACTACACTCAATTGTTATGCCAAGTAAACAACAGCTAATACCAGTCACAAGCAATGTATAAGGCATGGAATTTTGGCCAGTAACATGTGTAAAATAAGCGAGCTATTTTCGTGATTAAGCAAATTTTTTGCTTAAGCAGCTCCATGAAATTGGGCCCTGGTCGTTGCTGGTTCGCGCCGGTATTGTTATTATTGTGGGCAGCAGCGTGGCAGTGACTTTGTTCTTCGGTAAGTTTCGACGAAGCTTTTTAAAGTTACACAACGGGCGGACGGTGAAGGGTTGATTTTATTAAAATTATAACACGTAGGATTACTCTGGATGAAAGAAAGGATTATTTTACAGTATACAAAATGTGAGATTTCACACACTGATCATCTCAATGAACTCAAGCGTTACCAGATAAGGCGCATCGATAGATAAGTCGCTGGGATGTTTTTGTGCTGTCGAAAGTCAGATAAGACGCGTCTGCACCAATAAAAAGTCATCAGCAGTCCGTACTACATCAACTGAAACCATATAATCGCAAAAGTTTTTTTTAGCCCAAATATTAAAAATTTGACCATGCCGGCATGGTGGATTTTGTTTATTTTTTGACCCAAATTCCAAACTCACAAAATTATCAGTATATCTCAAACTATGACTAATTTACCGAGTCTGAGCCTATAAAATGCCATCAGCAGTCCGTACTGCATCACTTGAAACCATAAAATCACAGAAAATAGTTTGACCCAATTATTGAAAATTTGAAAATGGTGGATTTTTTTTATTTTGGACCAAAATTCCAAACTCACATAATTATCAGTAAATCTCAAACTATGACCAATTTACCGAGTCTGAACCTATAAAATGTCATCAGCAGTCTGTGCTTCATCAATTGAGAATATAAAACCACAAAAGATTTTTTTGCCCAAATTTTAGAATTTTTCCTATGCCGGCATGGTGGATTTTGTTGATTTTAGACCAAATTTTGAAACTCACAAAATTATCAGTATATCTCAAACTATGACTAATTTACCGAATCTGAACCTTTAAAATGTCATCAGAAGTCCGTACTGTATCAATTGAAACCATAAAATCAAAGAAAATTTTTCGACCCAAATTTTGAAAGTTTGACCATGCCGGCATGGTGGATTTTTTTGGTTTTGGACCAAAATTCTTGACTTATAAAATTATCAATATATCTCAAACTATGACTAATTAACTGAGTCTGCACCAATAAAATGTCATCAGCAGTCCATACTGTATCAATTGAAACTATAAAATCACAGAAAATATTTTGACCCAACTATTTAAAATTTGACCATGCCGGCATGGTGGATTTTGTTGATTTTTTACACAAATTTCAAACTCAAATAAATTATCAGTATATCTCAAACTATGACCGAGTCTGCACCTATAAAATGTCATCAGCAGTCTGTACTGCATCAATTGAAACCATAAAATCACAACAGTTTTTTGCCTAAATATTGGAATTTTTACCGTGGATTCTGTTGATTTTGGGCCAAAATTTCCAACTCACAAAATTATCAGTATATCTCAAACTATGACTAATTTACCGAGTTTGAACTTAAAAATGTCATCAGCAGTCCAGACTGTATCAATTGAAACCATAAAATCACAGAAAATATCTTGACTCAAACATGTACACGGTGTGTCCGCACACCTCACTACTTTGTATTTCCACAGTGCAAAGTTTCAAACCCTACTTGATGTAAATTGCATGTTTCTTCAGTTGTATGATACTAATTCTTCTATGTTGATGTGTAGGAACTTGTCCCGTTGGATGGAGAATCCACGGTGGTCAGTGCTATCAGTTCAATACCTACTCAGCGATGACTTGGACAGATGCTAAGCATAACTGTGAGGGACAAGGCGCTTTCTTAGCATCCATCTTCAGGTCAGTTTGAGCTCCAAGGGTCATTCATATAAGATCCTTTTGGCGTTAGCTTTGATTTTTTCAAATGAGAAAATCAATAGTGCCAAATAAGGACCCTTGGGTGACAATTTTTGTACTTTTCTAACCTTGGTCTTGGATGGAGACACAAACTTTCAATGGGGGACTTTTGGGATGCTTGGTGGCACCAGACTTACCAGGTAAAATCCATTGTTATCAGCATCGTGCGCATGCTTAGAACTAAGTAAACAATGGAATTTTACCTGGTATGTCTGCTACCATCTAGCGTTCAAAAGTCTCCCTTTGAGACGCTAATTGAAAAAACTTGTGAACGATGAGTAAAAGTTAGTTATGAGATACAAATGAGTTATTGTCGAGACCTGACATTATGTCAAGCTATCACCAGCCATGTGCAAACAAGTATTTTTTGTTGCATACATGAATGTATTGTATGTTTTTTTTTTAAACAGCATCATCTGTCAAAATGTTTTCAGAATCTTCTGGCGAAAAATTGGGCAATGCAATTTTAGTAGTTAAAATATTTCAAACTGTAATTCAAAAGCACGCTCAGGTGAAAATATTCTTCTCATTTATTTGACGAGCAAATACACCGTGCTTTGAGTTTTGTGAAGAAGTGCCCGATTTTGGCATGGAGTGTCACATGATAAGTGCTAAGCCCAAAGATCTAACAATGTGTCTGATAACTTGCCTTAATGTTGGCCTCTAAGTTTATGCATTTAACAGAGACACACTTTTGACCCTGGTCAATTACTTGAGGGGCTATACACGATTTGGTTTACATATGTATGAAGTGCCTGGTTTTGGCATGGAGCTTCGGTATGGTTAGGTTTCACACCTTTCTGACAACCTTATGTTCCGACACCCCTACACATGTATGTTCTTAACCTAACCCTAACCCTAACCCTAGCGTGGAGATCACAAGAGGGCTGTCGGAACATATGGTTGTCACATAATTTTGATTTATTTTCCCCTAATATTTCAGTGCTGATGAGAATGACTTTGTGTTCCGCCAATTTGATGATCTGACAGGTGTTGGTGTCACTGACATCTGGATTGGAATATCAGGTAAAACAAAATGTCTCCATTAAACGGCAGGGCCCGATTTCACAGAGCCACTCCACGGCCATCCTTCATGCTTACTGTGCGATTTCCATGTCATAGCACTGATAACTGTTAAGCACGGGAAAAGGCATGGACACTTTCCGGTGCTTACAGTAAGCAATTGAATGCAAATTCACGGTGAACTATTAAGCTGGCCGTCTAGCTTTCTTGCTAACCTGTGAAAAGCGTTTGCGTGAGAGCAATTGTATTCTGCTGAAGTAAGCAATTATATGTAATTGGCCCTAGGTCAACAGCTTCAGAAACCAAAGCTCTGCTGTGACAATGGTCATCAAAATTGC
Source organism: Pycnopodia helianthoides (assembly GCA_032158295.1). Taxonomy (NCBI): domain Eukaryota; kingdom Metazoa; phylum Echinodermata; class Asteroidea; order Forcipulatida; family Asteriidae; genus Pycnopodia; species Pycnopodia helianthoides. The sequence continues at coordinate 16,154,586 of CM063251.1, forward strand.
AGTTTAAACTAAAAATGCCAGACCCTTAATTTAACAGTTCAACTTTTTTCCAGTTTTAAACAACAGCTCAACTACCTCAAATTATTTAAATAAAACTATTTTTTTAAAGACACTGGACACTATTGGTAATTGTCAAAGACCAGTCTTCTCACTTGGTGTATCTCAACATTATGGATAAAATAACAAACCTGTAAAAACTTGAGCTCAATTGGTCGTCGAAGTTGCGAGATAACTATGAAAGAAAAAACACCCTTGTCACACGAAGTTGTGTGCTTTCAGATGGTTGATTTCGAGACCTCAAAATCTAATTTGAGGTCTCGAAATCAAATTCGTGAAAAATTACTTCTTTCTCAAAAACTACGTCACTTCAGAGGGAGCCGTTTCTCACAATGTTTTATACTGTCAACCTCTCCCCATTACTCGTTACCAAGTAAGGTTTTATGCTAATAATTATTTTGAGTAATTACCAATAGTGTCCACTGCCTTTAACTAAATATTGTCTGGACAATGGAATTGATGTAGAATTGAATTATAAACTTTCTCTCGCCCTTTACAACTGTACGTTGAAATTTACTTAATTATTCATGGAAATACTACCATGTTGTAGTTAAAGTTAATCTTGGAAAAGTACACAAACCCCTCCCTCAGAAAAATTGTGTAAAAAATAAATAAATAACACCAACAAAAACAACAGCAACAACAAACCTAAAACAGGAACAGTTTGCAGTGCAACTTTGAAATTATCAGTCTCCTATCCTTAAATAAATAAACCGTGAGAAAGAAAAGAAGTTCTGAGTTTTTGTTTATATATTGTTATTAGATTCCAGCTTGGATGGCCAGTTTGCTTGGGTTGATGGCTCATCAGTGTCTTACAATAACTGGAACCCAGGAATGCCTGTAGACACTTTGAGTCAACCAGATTGTGGAACCATCTACCTTGGTAAGTTGTTCTAAAATTTAGTGAAGACGATTTAAAAAAAAAAAATAAAAAATACAAATGAATTTGTTTTATTCATTGAATGATTTTGAGTGGTATTATTTGTTGACCATTTTTTTTTTTTTTTTAAATATTATTTATTGATTTGCTATTTTTTTTTAATTATTCAATATTGCCTCAGGGGTGCATTTTGGTGATGTAACCAGTAACTGTTTCAGTTGAATTGGCCATTGTTTAATTAGCTGACCAATGACCGAAACAGTTTTTGGCTGCCACCGCCCAAAATGCAACACTGTCTGCAATTTAACAATTATTTTGGTTCCTTTTAGACTAAATTGATTACTTTAGTTGTCATTTTAGTTGTACACCAGATACCACTGGGCCACCTAGGATACCAGTGGGTCACACAGTGAAAGTATGAGGGGAACTGAAATAATAGCATCATTTTATAGCTAAATTCATATATAAGGCAAAATAAAAAACAAACATGTTTAGCGTCCTGCCTTTTTGAAAAAGAGGAGGCGGGCCCTTTTTTTAAATGGCTGCTCAACACATTTTTCAAGACAACCGGCTGAGCTATTTTTAAAAGATGGTTGCCAGCTTTTGTCTGTGTTTTTTCTATGTGCTATAGTCAAAAATACCTATTTATGTATTTTAAGAATAGATTTTTTTTGTCAGAGATGTAAAAAATTATCCTTAAAAAAAGAAAGAAAAAAAAGAAAGGAGGCGGCCTCTTAAAAGGAAGCGGGCGGGGACGCTAAACATGTTTTTTTTTTTTCATTTAGCCTAATGGAACCTCATGTAATTTGACAGAAGTGTTAACGCATTCTTTTTTTTCCCTCTTCCACAGGTGACAGTGCTGCTCGATGGGACACGGCAAACTGCTTTCTTCTTCAGTCGTTTATTTGTAAAGTCCCAGTCGGTAAGTGTACAGATACGTGTAATTGTAATTTTTTTTTTAATAATCTTTTTTGTTTTATGTGTAAATTTGCTTCAACAAGGCCAAGAGCCATTCAAAGGGCTGCAACAAAAGCAAAACAATAGAGAATAATCAGAAAAAGAATTGACAGGAGGAATTCGCATTCCTCGTGAAAGGGGCTTGATTGTTGGTTTGTAATTATTTGATTTATTGATTGGTTTATTAAAAAAGTTATAATATATTGCAAAAAGAGCTGACTTACGTGTATAAAGCAAACATGGGATGAGAGAAAAATCAAATGGTCCTCATTGGGATTTGAACCCAAGACCCCTGCCTGATGCTCTACCAATTGAGCTATGAGGCACAGCAGTATACTCCCTCAGGTTTTCCCTAAGAGCCACATTTTTCTCTCGGTGAGGCATGGATGCGCAACTGGGCAAAGTAACGAACACAATATTTTGTATGGTGCCTAGTCACCAATAGAAGTGAAAAGCTGACTTGATAGTGCTGATATATATTTTTTTTCCTTATTAGGTCGACAAGTATTCCCGCTGGATCCAATGTCTGGTAAGCACATGTACTACAGAGCTGCCAACTCTCCCTGATTCTGCAGAAAGTTTCCTGAAAATAAACCAAACTCTCCATGGTTTCTTTCCAATTTATTATTGTTATTTTTTTGCTTTTTGCTCATTTTGTGAGTCGGTTATTGTATGTAATTTTAAAAAAGTGCTTGCAAAAAAGAAAGAATATGTTTCCATGTTCTGATAGCAAAAGAAAATTTGAAAATCCCCCTGGAAAGTTTTTTGTATTATTCTGAATGTAATTCTAAATATCTCTTCAATTGTTGTACAAAATCTCCCTGTTTGCAAGATGCAAATGTTGGCAGCTCTCGTACTATCACAACGCTTTACAGAAACTATACATATTTTGAAGCTTTGTTGAGAGTTTATGTGAAAAAGAAAACATTGATTGATGACCATTTTAATTAGCTCTTTCAAAACCCTGCATAACTCCATCAAAAATCTACGCGCACACTTATACCAATGCACTGTTTCAAACAGTACATATTATATAATAGCGTGTTTTAAAGGTTAAACACAATCCCTTCCATATGGTCCAAACCATCAGATATAGACCATTTTAGACCCAATAAAACAACAAGCCATCTTGAAGGCATGATTTATTTCAGCCAGGAGTGGCTATTAAACTCACAAAACTCTTCCTAACTTGGGACATAGACCTAGGCAATACTAAGAGATAGGACTAGTTCTAATTACTGGTCCTAACTTAGGACTAGTCCTATCTCTTAGCAATGCTTAGGACTAGTCCTAAGTTAGGAAGAGTTTTGTGAAATCGACCCCAGGAGTGGCTATTAACCCTTGGCTAAGAGATTTGTTGCACAATTCCTATGGGAATTCCTAGAGAAGTGGTCATTGATGGAATTCAACCCAGAACCAACCCAGAGTAATTTTATGTTCACCTGCTATTTGGCTAGGTTTACAATAGGGGACTTGAAATTCTTTTGAAAAATGTTGAGTTGTTAAACCACCGGCTATTTTCAGAACCAGCACAACTCATAACATGGTGTTTCTGCAAACCTTACTAGATTGCATTCCCACCATGTCAAACTACAAATCCAACACACTTAGAGGAGATTAGTTCCGGTAAAAACAAACCTTTGAATTGACATCAAAATCAGTAATCATCTATTCATTTCTGTATAGATGAGTTTTTATGAGTTTTGTTTTTCTACATTTTGTGGCCGTCTGATTCACCAGGGGTCGGTAACTGCCCAACTGACTGGAGCCTGTTCAGTGATTTCTGTTTCTTCGTGGATACTACCCAGACCTCCTTCACTGATGCAGAGATGATGTGTGAAGCCAAGGGGGCCAAACTAGCCAGTATCCACTCCGCTGAGGTGCAGTCCTACCTCTCATGTAAGTCACACTTTGCTCTCAATTGGGGGCCCAGTTTCACGGCGCTGCTTACATTTAGCTTGAAATAGCACTCGCACTTAAGACGTCACTTTTGCCAAAAAATACCGGTTGGCAGACAAACATCCTACCACTTACGCAACCACCACATCACCAACGTGCCAAACTGCACTAGCAGCATAGTCAGTACACGCAATAAACATAAAACTTGTATGCACACGTATGTTAGTGAAATTTGACACGTTTGTCTGAGATCTGGGTACTTGGCTTCTATTTTTAGCATTAGTGCGGAGTGTTACTGACTATTTACTTGTACATTACTCTTTACCTTGGCATATTTCTCTGGTTAAGCAAGAAATGTCTGCTTGTTCGAGTGTGTATTTCATTTCACTTAGCATTCTTTACCTACACAGCTAGTGTAGAATGTTAGAAAAGTGCTGACTGTATGTGCAGAATTCTGTGGTAGGCAGAAAACATGAGTTATGGGCTGTATCCCCATCGGGGTAGTATGCCTTCTGGATCCAAGGCAAGCACGGAGTATACAGTGCTTATCTTAAATTAGTATAGGTAAAACAAAAATCAAAAACTTTGGTTTCCTGACATGTGCACTTCTTCAAATAATTATAGATTTTAGAAATACAAATTCAACATCTATTAAAATCATTGCAGTACCCGCTGCTAAAATAAAGGATTCGAACTGCCTCTAGCTACCGGGCATTCTCGGTGGTCTAGTGGTAAGACATCTGCTCTAGAATGAGAAAGGTCTAGGGTTTGAATCCCACCCGAGCGATATGCCCTGTGGATTTTTTTTCACAGGACTTTAGAAAGTACGGAGTATACAGTGCTTAACTCACATCAGTGTATGGGTAAAACACAAATAATATTCCAGTAATTCTATTAATTTTTCTCAATAGTAAGAACGTCCATGAGTAATATGAATCTGTGGATTGGATTGCATGACCGCAGTAATGAAGGCAACTTTGAATGGGTTGACAGCACACCTGTAAGTTAAAATACTTAATCTTTTAACACTGGCAGCCCTGAGTACTAGGTCATCTTCAAAATGTGTAAAACATAATTTCTTACGAATTATCTTAGACAAACCTGGCCGTTTTAAATATGCATATTAACAAATTAATTTTTTATTTTTTATTTATCCATTTGTGGATTAATATTAAGAGTATGAAAAGTCTTAAAAGTGCAAATAAAAAATGAGCTTAAAAGGAGCAGAAGTTCACAATGTTGAGACGACCAAGTTTGTTTTTATAGGAACTAGGTTCTTATAGGAACTAGGTTCTTGTAGGAACTTCTAGGTTCTTTGAGGAACATTTATAGGTTTGTTCTATAGGAACTGTGTTCTGATAGAACTAGGTTCTTATAGGAACTTGGTTCTTTATAGGAACTAGGTTCTTTATGGAAACTAGGTTCTTATAGGAACTTGGTTCTAATAGGAACTAGGTTCTTATAGGAACTTGGTTCTTATAGAACTTGGTTCTTATAGGAACTTGTTCTTATAGGAATTGGTTCTTATAGGAACTTTGTTCTTGTAGGAACTAGGTTCTTGTAGGAACTAGGTTCTTTTAGGAATTTGGTTCTTTTAGGAATTTGGTTCTTATAGGAGCTTTGTTCTTATAGGAACGTGATTCTTATAGGAACTTGGTTCTCATAGGAACTTGGTTCTTGTAGGAACTTAGTTCTTTAATTAAAAATAATAATGATTGTTATAGGAACTTTGTTCTTATAAAACTTGGTTCTGATCTCAACTTCTTTCCACCTTGATTTCCTTTCATCTCTGTGGATCTTGGTTCGACTCCTGTTTTGAACCGGAGCTTTGCATGTGGATTAGGTTTTTAGTTCCTACCTGATCGCTTTGGTTTTCCCTAGTTTGGGTTTTCCTCCCACATCTAAAACGGAGATTTCTTCAACATCTTCTCTTCTCTTTCTACGGGTTAGAGGATTCCTTGATTTCATTACCAGAAATATATAATAATAATATTAACTCACGGTGGGCAGCAAGCCTTTTTTTTATTGAGATGACATTACCCAATTTTCACTCATGATATCTTTGAGAACCAAGTTATTATGAGAACCAAGTTCCTATAAGAATCAAATTCCTATAAGAACCAAGTTTCTATAAGAACCAAATTCCTAAAAGAACCAAAGATATCTTTGTTCATAAAAAGTGTTGTGAATTCCATTTATCAATGTTAGAGACATCCACCAGAAAACGTTTAATTGTCTTTTCCGTCTTACACAGTTGGACTTTACAAACTGGAATACCGGTGAGCCCAATGATTACGGTAACGGTGAAGACTGTGTTCATCTCCGTCCTGGAGAGACAGACGCTGGAACCTGGAATGACTTAACGTGCGCTGGTACTAACTCTGGGTTCATCTGCCAATTAGACAAAGGTGAGAGGTTTAAAATCATGGCAATCTTCTTATAACGATAAGTGTCCTGGATTTTGTTTTTTGTGCATTACAGACGGGATCTATGGATTTACGTCCCATCCAAAGGACAACAGTTAAGTGTCTTGCTCACTGACTAATGCAAGGCAAGCTATGTCAGTAAAGATGAATTACCAGTTTTTGAATAAAGATACTATTCAAGAATTTTTTTCTTCTAAATAATATTTTTTTCTTCTGAACTCATTTATTCTTAACCTAAAGAATGTGAAGTACTGGATACCACCAAAACGGACTTCAACTTCTACTACCGCTACCATCCATCCATGGCCAACGTAGAGAGAGTAGAATTCAAAGTCAAAGCTTCCAATGATGTCCACATCAGTCTCAGCTCAGCGAGCAGTGACCAGCCAGCCATGTATGAGACGATTATCGGGGGCTGGAGCAACACTCACTCTGCCATCCGACGCTGTGGGCAGTGTCCCAACGACGTCTACATCAGCACGCCCAATATTCTCAGCCCGAACGAATTCCGCGGCTTCTGGATCGAGTACGACATGGCGACGGGAAAGCTGGACGTGGGAAGGCAGGGTCAGAGTTCGTTCATGACGTGGACCGACCCCTCACCGCTGGATGTGAAGTACGTTGGCTACTCCACAGGGTATGGGAGCGATGGCCAGTTCCAGTTTTGCAATCTTTGTAAGTTTAAGTTTGGTTTATTTCTCGTTGGGTTGCTTTCAATGGAAATTTGAGTTTTTATTAGCCTTTCTTTTTCTTTGATTTCTTTGCAAGGCCTTATTTTCATGAAAATGGTAATAATGTTAACAATAGAAGGTAAGACATGGTCTTCACCTCGAGCTTCTGATTTGAAAATCTGTAAATCCTTAAAGGAACATTACAGAATTGGTTTTTGCTAACAAAACAGTTGCTGGCAGTGTAAGCACTTTATGTAATCCACCATATACATAAACTGACAAACCTGTAGAAGTTTGAGATCGATCGGCCATCTGGGTCACGAGAAAATAGTGAAAAACCGATTACACATTTGCATGAAATCATATAGATTCAACAAATGAATAAAAACGCTCACTGAGCGATAAACTCCAATCGGAAAATTAGTTTATTCATTTCTCATCAAATATGGCATTTCAGACGGAAATATTTCAAGGGATGTTTTCTACTATCATCATCATTAGACCGTGTAAGTTTTATGTAAATCTGTGATATTTTACAAGTTTTTTTTTACCAATTCTGTAATGTTCCTTTAAAGAATAATTGGGAAGTAGGATTGGAAACTTTGCACCGTAGGGATACAATCTAGTAGTTAGGTTTGCTGTAGCACCATGTTAATGAGTAGGAATATTTCGAACAAAATGTACATAAGTCATGATTGGAAATCGTGCATGGTGGGGATACAATTTAGTAATTAGGTTTGCTGTAACACCATGTTGATGAAAAATCTCTCTTTTGAGTTGTAGTTCTGAAAAAGTTTCATTTATTTAATTTTTGTTGTATGTCTTTGTAGATGCCGGTGTTGCTTCAACACCAATGCCACAACCAACTCGTAAGTATGAGTTTAAATACCTTCATCATAACTCCACTCAGTTTTTGATGATAATATATGCATTTAAACCAGTATTCAGAAACAAATGTATTTTAAAGCTGTCGTTAAGTTATGATTCAATTGTTTGTGTTGTTCTTTTTTCTCTTTCTTGTCTTTGTCGGTGCGTGTGAGATGGGATGGTTGTCAGGGGTGCGTTTTTGACCTGAAGCATGTTTCAGCTTTGGTCATTGGTTAGGCATTAATCGCGTGGTCGGTTCAGCTGATCGTATGGATGCAGCTGGTCCGACCAAAGCCTGACTGAGTTGTTGGCTCGGTTAGGCTTGGTTTCAAGACGGTGGAACTCACAAACTAACAAAAAATAATTGTCAACGGAGTTCTTTGAAAAAATAAAAAACTTTGATGTGAACCAGTCAAATAAAGATTATAAAATTGTAAAGATTAAGAAGTTTCATTACCTGAAAATTTAGAAAAGGCTTCTTATTTTCAGAACTTGAATTTTCAAGAGCTGTACCTACGCCACAAACTGTTTCTGCAATTTTACCGATCCATTTTTCTTGCAGCTCTTGGAAATTGTTTCGACCAATTACTTTTTTTGTTAAAAACTTGTGTCTGGTCAGAGTCACCAAATGCGCCCCTGGTTTGAGGAAAGCGGTGAAGATAAGTTGATTTTGTTTTTTTTCTCCTCATGACAGCTGCATTTGACCCTCGTTGTGGCCGTGGCTGGGAGTATGAAGAGCTTTTGGGTCAGTGTTTCTGGTTTGCTATGTCGGACTATAGGACGTGGGCCGATGCAAGAGAGCAATGCATGCTGGGAGGTGGTGACCTCATCAGCATCGTGAGTGCAACGGAACAGACTTACATCAATGGTGGGTATTGAATTTGGATTAATCCGTTCATGACACTTGTGCCCTTGAGCAAGGCACTTAACCATAATTGCTTCGTAAAAAGTTGGGAAGGTAGTGCATTCTGCTCTACCAGACAGGCTCCTAGTGGTTGATACCCATGCCTACATCTGAACTGTGAAGGGGGTAACCCTGTTTCAGCCCCAGGATCCGGAGTAGGCGGCAACGTGCTCCTGGTGTCTGTTGATTTGGGTCAACAGCCCAAATAAGTTAAATGTAGCCCTCACCTTGAAGTGGCCGTTCGGCCTTGTGAGTTAGGTGATCTCTCATGAAAAAAATAATAACAAAATGACTTGAATGTCATTTTTGTGACAGGCATGAGCAACCAAGGCAGACTCGGATTTAAGAGGACTGAATGTTTTTAAAGATAATCGCCAACACTTCAAAATGTCTGAAACTTAAAGAAATCTCTCCATTATTTACAGCCCGTTTGGTGTTTGAAAACGAACCCTCTGCTTGGATTGGAGCTAACGATATCGCAGTAAGTGGTGGATGGGTGTGGAGTGACGGGTCGCCATTCAAATTCCTGAACTGGAATGCAGGTAAACAAGTGCACCCAGAAGCTGTGGTTTACCGGTCTGCTAGATAAGCTATTGATGATAAAATATACAAAAATTGGGCTCAGCATGGTTTGAAACTTTGCATGGTGGAGATACAATCTAGAGCGTTTTTTTTAAACACCATATATACATACAAAAATGTCTGTCTGTGAGTTGTGGTTGTTCTGAAAAGAACTTGATGTGTAACAACTCAGTTCTTTTCAGAACCACCCCAAAACTCAGACAAAAAGAAATTGTTGTTGTACTTGGTGTTACGGCAAGTTACTAGAATATTGAGTCAGAGCCAAAGATGTTTCATTATAATTCTGATAAGGCAACATCATAAAACGTTAGTTATTTCATGAAAAGCTACCATTTGAGAAGAAAAGTGCCAGTTTTCATGGTGCTTTGTGACAAACAAACCTCCATGTTTGTTTATGCTTAAATATGGTTTTGTTTTGCACAACTTCTGAGTTTGTTTCTTAAAGCATGCAGACAAAATTTGTATTATTCAGAGTTAAGTATTCACCTTTTGTTGCGACCCAACATATACATGAAGAGACAATTCTGTGAAAGTTTAAACCCAATCTGTAATCAGAGTCATCATAAGAAAATAGTGAAAAACGAACCTTGTTTTTGCTGTTTTCATTTATTAAGTTTTTGACTTGCAAGATCAAAACTAATATCGTTTTACTAGTTTACTATAGCATTTCAGGCAAAAATATTTCAAGAAGAGTTTTCCACCATACCATGTGATTTCTGTGCAAATCTGTGAACATTTATTTTTCACTCTCACTGATGTTGCGCACACCCTTTAACAGAGTATTAATCGATGTTATAATGTGGTTGGGATGTTTTGTCTCTTGTTTTGCTTCAACAGGAGAGCCCAACAAGTACACGGATGGTGAGCACTGCAGCGAACTGTACACTTCGAATGGCAGATGGAATGACATCCCCTGTGAACGTACAATGGGGTACATCTGCAAGAAAGATGGTGAGTTGTTTAGAACACATCGGAGGCGGAGCAGCAGTAGGCACTGGTGATGACCACAACACATGTGTTCTTAAATACCAAGTGGGTCGCCACTGTGATCGTCCTGACCTCTTCCAAAATCTTCACTGTCATCCCCGATCACCACCAGCATGATAACAATTATTTGAATTTCACTGCGATCCTAATCTCCGGCCGCTGTAAGATTACCATCACCATGATCACTGCACAACTCTGGAAGCTGCCACTATATACCTTGACTGCTTAACCACTATGATCCTCATTACCTCTTCCAAAATCATCACTGTCGGCTAGCTCTAATCACCACCAGCAAGATTACAACTGTCATCATAAAATTTGCTGTGATCCTTATACCCTGCCGCTATAAAAAATCACCACCATAATCATCACACATCGTTGATTGCTGCCAATATAATCACCATGATCTTAATTACTTCATGGCCACCACCATCTTCATCACCACAAAACTTTGATTGATGCTCCCAACAAGAATGCTGAGATGAGGGACCATTCTCACAAACTTTTTACCGGTAAGTCAATTTTTGTGGTTACTATTGACCCCCTAGCTAAATGGGGAATGTACCTCCGCACAATGGGCGTTTACCATTGCCGCCATTTTGGGTGTCAATTCCCATTTGCTGTTAAATTTGACACCAAAAAGGACAGACAGGTCAGGCGCGTGTAAGTGTGCTGCGCGTCGTGCAGGGAATCAATAGCAGAAAAGTTTGCGTTATCAAAAGCATGGAAGATTTTACAGCTTGTCTGCGCTTCCAAGACGACTTTGCATTGTTGCATCACTCATCTGCTCAGGCGAACTACTGGCAAGTTAGCTGCCTTTTTGCTTTCTGTGTGGTAAGCAGCTTAGAGCCTTTCATTAGCAGAAGACATCTGCTTATAGAGCATGGATCATTACAAAAACCAACCATCACTGCACATCGTGGAGCAAGTTTGATAAAGGGCCATAGTTAACCATAGTTGACTATTAAACTCTGATCAATCGATCGAACGCATGCTAGCCAATGTTGGTTGGACTAGTCTAGTCAAGGATTTGCAACCAGCATTTTGAGGAGAGGACCAGTTATCATAAAAATATTAATGTTGATCTGACTTAATCACGCAGACGTAATTTTAACAACTTTTGCAATAATTAATTTTTTTTTCAATAAAAAGCTTGCCGTAAATTGTTGGTTACTGTTTGTCTACAATCGTCTGAGGCACACCTTACCATTTGTGAGAGCAAATATCGTCTGTATCTTTCATCTAGGAACTCATCCAACAACATTAAACAAACTGGCCATCCTCATTTCCTCATGGTTGCATTGACATGGCATGACTAGAGTAGTTAGCACTTCAGCTTCAGTTCGCAAGCGCTACATACGCCACTAAATAACCACTAGTTAACCGTTGCTCCCTGATCGAACCTCACAGTATCACCTTCGTCAGTGTTTCCCAGCCTTTTTACTCTTCCATCACTGTAAGTATTAAATGTTGCCCATCAAGGCAGAATCCCATACTAAATAGCGCAGCCAATTTCGTCCCACTTTTCAGCTTGCACCATCACCCTAGAGAGTGACTAACTGTTCTTTATTGCTTCATTCCTACAGGTTACTTAGTGTCCCACTTCACCGTCTAACTAACTCCTACCGCCAATTTTGTCCCACTTTCCAGTTTTCGCCATCACCCCAGAGAGTAACTAACTGTTCTTTATTGCTTCATTCCTACAGGTTACTTAGTGTCCCACTTCACCGTCTACCCAAACTCCTACCTCCAAGACGCAGACGTTCTCGCCCTGACCAATGTTTACCCAGAGGAGTGTGCCAAGCGCTGCATCATGGAAACCTCCTTTGTCTGCCTGTCATTTGACTACGATAAGAATACAAAGATTTGTGCGCTGAGCGATAGGAATTTGGATAGTGTAAATGGACTGTACACGGCCATTGGAGTTGACTACTATCAGCTCGGTTAGTACTCACTTGTATAAAGAATACCAAAAATAGACTCTTACTTTTCAACAAATGATATGCTGTGAAATTTGAATATATTCGTTGATGACAACACAAATTATGCCGTAATTTCTCGGCACCATGCAGCTCCAAAAGTAAGGTCATATCCACATTGGCGGCTAAAGTTGTGGCTACTACTGTTGCTAAGGGTGTTGCTAAGGACTTACTGTACTTCAACGCATGGTGACACAGAAATTGAGGCCGTAGCCATAGCTGTAGTCGCCAGTTTGAACCTTAATTTCTTTTTGTTTGCAAAGTAAGACATTTCTAAAAACAGATCTTTAAAAAAAGTTGATGTCCACTAGGCCCAATGTAGCTGCTTAATTAGGCAAATATTGGTGCTTAAAATTTGTCTAGTGCTTAGCAAAAATAAGCAGGAAACCAGTTGTAAACAGTATATATGACATGGTATTTTAACTGGTAACTTTTTCTAGTAGGAACAATTGTTTTGTGCTTAGCACATTTTTGTGCTTTTAAGCAGCTCTGAGAGATTGGGCCCAGGTTATTGTTGAAAACTTTTACTTGAAACTCTCCCAAATGTTCTCATGAGTTAAAGCAAAATGTTCTCAGTTTTAATTTACAAACTTATGATAAAATTGATGAAAATGTTTTTATTTGAATACTGATCTTGACCTATTTACCTATTTGGTCACAGTCCCTGGTATAGCCCCGCCTACTCAACCCGCTACCCTTGCCCCTGGTTACCGATGCCCAGCTGGTTGGTCTTCCTACGGCGATTACTGTTACCAAGCCCAGCCAGGGGACGGTACCTGGACCGAAGCCCTTGAGGACTGCCGAAGAATGAGTGCAGATCTGATCTCCATCCACGACAGCAATGAAAACAACTACATCGTGTCCATCATGCAAGAGAGTACGTTCCACTTTTCTTTTTGCCATTTCAACTTGTTTGTTTTGTTTTTTGTTTTTCAACTGAAAAATTTATTTCCACAAAATGCATGACGTCTTCTTTGACAGGCATTGACAGTTGACAGTGTTTGACATTGACAGACATTATCTGAAACTGACGGACATTGTTTGGCATTGACAGACATTATCTGAAACTAACGGTGGTGTTTGACATTGACAGACATTATCTGAAACTGACGGACATTGTTTGACGTTGTCTGACATTGTCATTTTCCTGAAACAGTTTCCCAACACATTTTTGTTTGCAGTGTATTTAAAGGCAATTCAATTGTTACTCGTGTTTCATTGACAATGTATCAGAAATCTTGTTTTCTTAATGCATTGGGCATTTTCACTTTTATGTTTGTTTTGTTTCTGTTTTTTTTCTTCAAGATCTAAGTGATATTGTATCTTAAGGGCATTTCTCATAACATCTGACATTTAATCCACAGATGGACTGACTGGTCAAATATGGTCTGGCATGAGCGACACTGTTTCATCTTTGACCTATGAGTGGACTGACCGCTCACCAGTCACCTTCACCCAATGGGCCATCAACGAACCAAACAACTACGAAGGCAAGAATGAGGATTGTGTAGAGGTGTATACAGATGTGAGTAGACAAATGTAGTCCGTAATGATGCTAGTTCAACTGCGCACAACAGGTGCATCCAAATTTGAGCAAACTACCTTTAGGCAAACATATACTAATAGTCATGATAGTAGTCACTGTTAGAGATAGCCGTGTGAGTCTGATAGATAAAACAAGGGAGGTAGTGGTAGGACTTTAAACATAACTAATTCCTTTAAAAAAACTGCATGAACTGCATGAGCTTTTGTAGCAACAACTGTTTGCAACTGATGAAGTTGTTCTTTCCAGAAAGCTCATGCAGTTTTTTTTTAAAGTCTAATTAGTTAGTCATTAAGGGCAATCACTATCTTCATTAAAAATAGTGTTCATGTATAATCTAGATGCCATGTCTGTCAAGGTTGATTTTTTGGATTTTGCACCAAAATTCCAAACACACAAATATATCTCAAACTATGGCTAATTAACTGAGTCTGCACCAATAAATTGTCATCAGCAGTCCGTACTGTATCAATTGAAACCATAAAATTAAAGAAAATTTTCGACCCAAATTTCAACAGATTGACCATGCCAGCATGGCGGATTTTTTTGATTTTATACCGAAAGCCTAGACTTATAAAATTATCAATATATCTCAAACTATGGCTAATTAACTGAGTCTGCACCAGTAAAATGTCATCAGCAGTCCGTACTGTATCAATCATGTGAATTGAAACCATAAAATCACAGAAAATTTTTCGACCCAAATTTTGAAAGTTTGACCATGCCGGCATGGTGAATTATTTTGATTTTGGACCAAAATCCTAGACTTATGAAATTATCAATATATCTCAAACTATGGCTAATTAACTGAGTCTGCACCAATAAAATGTCATCAGCAGTTCGTACTGTATCAATTGAAACCATAAAATCACCGAAAATTTTTTGACCCAAATTTTGAAAGTTTGACCATGCCGGCATGGTGGATTTTTTTGATTTTGGACCGAAATTCTAGACTCACAAAATTATCTTTTTTTCTCAAAATATGGCTCATCAACTGAGTCCGCACAAATAAAATGTCATCAGCAGTCCGTACTGTATCATTTGAAACCATAAAATCAAAGAAAATTTTTCGACCCAAATTTCAAAAGTTTGACCTTGCCAGCATGGTGGATTTTTTGGATTTTGGACCAAAATTCTAGACTCACAAAATTATCAGTATTTCTCAAAATATGGCTCATTAACTGAGTCCGCACAAATAAAATGTCATCAGAAGTCCGTACTGTATCATTTGAAACCATAAAATCACCGAAAATTTTTCAACCCAAATTTTGAAAGTTTGACCATGCCGGCATGGTGGATTTTTTGGATTTTGGACCAAAATTCTAGACTCACAAAATTATCAGTATTTCTCAAAATATGGCTCATTAACTGAGTCCGCACAAATAAAATGTCATCAGAAGTCCGTACTGTATCATTTGAAACCATAAAATCACCGAAAATTTTTCAACCCCAATTTTGAAAGTTTTACCATGCCGGCATGGTGGATTTTGGACCAAAAATCTAGACTCACAAAATTATCAGCATTTCTCAAAATATGGCTCATTGACTGAGTCCGCACAAATAAAATGTCATCAGAAGTCCGTACTGTATCATTTGAAACCAGAAAATCACCGAAAATTTTTCAACCCAAATTTTGAAAGTTTGACCATGCCGGCATGGTGGATTTTTGGGATTTTGGACCAAAATTCTAGACTCACAAAATTATCAGTATTTCTCAAAATATGGCTCATTAACTGAGTCCGCACAAATAAAATGTCATCAGAAGTCCGTACTGTATCATTTGAAACCATAAAATCACCGAAAATTTTTCAACCCCAATTTTGAAAGTTTGACCATGCCGGCATGGTGGATTTTGGACCAAAAATCTAGACTCACAAAATTATCAGCATTTCTCAAAATATGGCTCATTGACTGAGTCCGCACAAATAAAATGTCATCAGAAGTCCGTACTGTATCATTTGAAACCATAAAATCACCGAAAATGTTTTGACCCAAATTTTGAAAGTTTGACCATGCCGGCATGGTGGATTTTTTGGATTTTGGACCAAAATTCTAGACTCACAAAATTATCAGTATTTCTAAAAATATGGCTCATTGACTTAGTCCACACAAATAAAATATCATCAGAAGTCCGTACTGTATCATTTGAAACCATAAAATCACCGAAAATTTTTCGACCCAAATTTTGAAAGTTTGACCATGCCGGCATGGTGGATTTTTTGGATTTTGGACCAAAATTCTAGACTCACAAAATTATCAGTATTTCTCAAAATATTGGCTCATTGACTGAGTCGCACAAATAAAATGTCATCAGAAGTCCGTACTGTATCATTTGAAACCATAAAATCACCGAAAATTTTTCGACCCAAATTTTGAAAGTTTGACCATGCCGGCATGGTGGATTTTTTGGATTTTGGACCAAAATTCTAGACTCACAAAATTATCAGTATTTCTCAAAAATATGGCTCATCAACTGAGTACGCACAAATAAAATGTCATCAGAAGTCCGTACTGTATCATTTGAAACCATAAAATCACCGAAAAATTTTTCGACCCAAATTTGAAAGTTTGACCATGCCGGCATGGTGGATTTTTTGGATTTTGGACCAAATTCTATACTCACAAAATTATCAGTTATTTCTCAAATATGGCTCATCAACTGAGTCCGCACAAATAAAATGTCATCAGAAGTCGTACTGTATCATTTGAAACCATAAAATCACCGAAAATTTTTCGACCCAAATTTTGAAAGTTTGACCATGCCGGCATGGTGGATTTTTTGGATTTTGGACCAAAATTCTATACTCACAAAATTATCAGTATTTCTCAAAATATGGCTCATTGACTGAGTCCGCACAAATAAAATGGTCATCAGAAGTCCGTACTGTATCATTTGAAACCATAAAATCACCGAAAATTTTTTGACCCAAATTTTGAAAGTTTGACCATGCCGGCATGGTGGATTTTTTGGATTTTGGACCAAAAATCTAGACTCACAAAATTATCAGTATTTCTCAAAATATGGCTCATTGACTGAGTCGCAAAATAAAATGTCATCAGAAGTCCGTACTGTATCATTTGAAACCATAAAATCACCGAAAATTTTTCGACCCAAATTTTGAAAGTTTGACCATGCCGGCATGGTGGATTTTTTGGATTTTGGACCAAAAATTCTAGACTCACAAAATTATCAGTATTTCTCAAAATATGGCTCATTACTGAGTCCGCACAAATAAAATGTCATCAGAAGTCCGTACTGTATCATTTGAAACCATAAAATCACCGAAAATTTTTCGACCCAAATTTTGAAAGTTTGACCATGCCATGGATGGGGATTTTTTGGATTTTGGACCAAAAATTCTAGACTCACAAAATTATCAGTATTTCTCAAAATATGGCTCATTGACTGAGTCCGCACAAATAAAATGTCATCAGAAGTCCGTACTGTATCATTTGAAACACATAAAATCACCGAAAATTTTTCGACCCAAATTTTGAAAGTTTGACCATGCCGGCATGGTGGATTTTTTGGATTTTGGACCAAAATTCTAGACTCACAAAATTATCAGTATTTCTAAAATATGGCTCATTGACTAGTCCGCACAAATAAAATGTCATCAGAAGTCCGTACTGTATCATTTGAAACCATAAAATCACCGAAAATTTTTCGACCCAAATTTTGAAAGTTTGACCATGCCGGCATGGTGGATTTTTTGGATTTTGGACCAAAATCTAGACTCACAAAATTATCAGTATTTCTCAAAATATGGCTCATTGACTGAGTCCGCACAAATAAAATGTCATCAGAAGTCCGTACTGTATCATTTGAAACCATAAAATCACCGAAAATTTTTCGACCCAAATTTTGAAAGTTTGACCATGCCGGCATGGTGGATTTTTTGGATTTTGGACCAAAATTCTAGACTCACAAAATTATCAGTATTTCTCAAAATATGGCTCATACTGAGTCCGCACAAATAAAATGTCATCAGAAGTCCGTACTGTATCATTTGAAACCATAAAATCACCGAAAATTTTTCGACCCAAATTTTGAAAGTTTGACCATGCCGGCATGGTGGATTTTTTGGATTTTGGACCAAAATTCTAGACTCACAAAATTATCAGTATTTCTCAAAATATGGCTCATTGACTGAGTCCGCACAAATAAAATGTCATCAGAAGTCCGTACTGTATCATTTGAAACCATAAAATCACCGAAAATTTTCGACCCAAATTTTGAAAGTTTGACCATGCCGGCATGGTGGATTTTTTGGATTTTGGACCGAAATTCTAATACTCACAAAATTATCAGTATTTCTCAAAATATGGCTCATCAACTGAGTCCGCACAAATAAAATGTCATCAGAAGTCCGTACTGTATCATTTGAAACCATAAAATCACCGAAAATTTTTCGACCCAAATTTTGAAAGTTTGACCATGCCGGCATGGTGGATTTTTGGATTTTGGACCAAAATTCTAACTCACAAAATTATCAGTATTTCTCAAAATATGCTCATTACTGAGTCCGCACAAATAAAATGTCATCAGAAGTCCGTACTGTATCATTTGAAACCATAAAATCACCGAAAATTTTTCGACCCAAATTTTGAAAGTTTGACCATGCCGGCATGGTGGATTTTTTGGATTTTGGACCAAAATTCTAGACTCACAAAATTATCAGTATTTCTCAAAATATGGCTCATTAACTGAGTCCGCACAAATAAAATGTCATCAGAAGTCCGTACTGTATCATTTGAAACCATAAAATCACCGAAAAATTTTTCGACCCAAATTTTGAAAGTTTGACCATGCCGGCATGGTGGATTTTTTGGATTTTGGACCGAAATTCTATACTACAAAATTATCAGTATTTCTCAAAATATGGCTCATTCAACTGAGTCCGCACAAATAAAATGTCATCAGAAGTCCGTACTGTATCATTTGAAACCATAAAATCACCGAAAATTTTTCGACCAAATTTTGAAAGTTTGACCATGCCGGCATGGTGGATTTTTTGGATTTTGGACCAAAATTCTAGACTCACAAAATTATCAGTATTTCTCAAAATATGGCTCATTGACTGAGTCCGCACAAATAAATGTCATCAGAAGTCCGTACTGTATCATTTGAAACCATAAAATCACCGAAAAATTTTTCGACCCAAATTTTGAAAGTTTGACCATGCCGGCATGGTGGATTTTTTGGGATTTTGGACCAAAATTCTAGACTCACAAAATTATCAGTATTTCTCAAAATATGGCTCATGACTAGTCCGCACAAATAAAATGTCATCAGAAGTCCGTACTGTATCATTTGAAACCATAAAATCACCGAAAAATTTTTCGACCCAAATTTTGAAAGTTTGACCATGCCGGCATGGTGGATTTTTGGGATTTTGGACCAAAATTCTAGACTCACAAAATTATCAGTATTTCTAAAATATGGCTCATTGACTGAGTCCGCACAAATAAAATGTCATCAGAAGTCCGTACTGTATCATTTGAAACCATAAAATCACCGAAAATTTTTCGACCCAAATTTTGAAAGTTTGATCATGCCGGCATGGTGGATTTTTTGCATTTTGGACCGAAATTTAGACTCACAAATTATCTTTTTTTCTCAAAATATGGTCATCAACTGAGGCCGCACAAATAAAATGTCATCAGAATCCGTACTGTTCATTTGAAACCATAAAATCACCGAAAATTTTTTGACCAATTTTGAAAGTTTGACCATGCCGGATGGTGATTTTTGGGATTTGGACCGAAATCTAAACTCACAAATTATCAGTATTTCTCAAATATGCTCATGCCGGCATGGTGGATTTTTGGGATTTTGGACCAAAAATCTAGACTCACAAAATTATCAGTATTTCTCAAAATATGGCTCATTAACTGAGTCCGCACAAATAAAATGTCATCAGAAGTCCGTACTGTATCATTTGAAACCATAAAATCACCGAAAATTTTTCGACCCAAATTTGAAAGTTTGACCATGCCGGCATGGTGGATTTTTTGATTTTGGACCGAAAATTCTAGACTCACAAAATTATCTGTTTTTCTCAAAATATGGCTCATCAACTGAGTCCGCACAAATAAAATGTCATCAGAAGTCCGTACTGTATCATTTGAAACCATAAAATCACCGAAAATTTTTCGACCCAAATTTTGAAAGTTTGACCATGCCGGCATGGTGGATTTTTTGGATTTTGGACCAAATTCTAACTCACAAAATTATCTGTATTTCTCAAA
The DNA here is from genome assembly GCA_032158295.1 of Pycnopodia helianthoides. Taxonomy (NCBI): domain Eukaryota; kingdom Metazoa; phylum Echinodermata; class Asteroidea; order Forcipulatida; family Asteriidae; genus Pycnopodia; species Pycnopodia helianthoides. Next base: position 16,174,590 of record CM063251.1, read on the forward strand.
ATATGGCTCATTAACTGAGTCCGCACAAATAAATGTCATCAGAAGTCCGTACTGTATCATTTGAAACCATAAAATCACCGAAAATTTTTCGACCCAAATTTTGAAAGTTTGACCATGCCGGCATGGTGGATTTTTTGGATTTTGGACCAAAATTCTAGACTCACAAAATTATCAGTATTTCTCAAAATATGGCTCATTAACTGAGTCCGCACAAATAAAATGTCATCAGAAGTCCGTACTGTATCATTTGAAACCAAAAATCACCGAAAATTTTTCGACCCAAATTTTGAAAGTTTGACCATGCCGGCATGGTGGATTTTTTGGATTTTGGACCAAAATTCTAGACTCACAAAATTATCTGTATTTCTCAAAATATGGCTCATTAACTGAGTCCGCACAAATAAAATGTCATCAGAAGTCCGTACTGTATCATTTGAAACCATAAAATCACCGAAAATTTTTCGACCCAAATTTTGAAAGTTTGACCATGCGGCATGGTGGATTTTTTGATTTTGGACCAAAATTCTAGACTCACAAAATTATCTGTATTTCTCAAAATATTGCTCATTAACTGAGTCCGCACAAATAAATGTCATCAGAAGTCCGTACTGTATCATTTGAAACTATAAAATCACCAAAAATTTTTCGACCGAAATTTTGAAAGTTTGACCATGCCGGGGCATGGTGGATTTTTTGGATTTTGGACCAAAATTCTAGACTCACAAAATTATCAGTATTTCTCAAAATATGGCTCATTGACTGAGTCCGCACAAATAAAATGTCATCAGAAGTCCGTACTGTATCATTTGAAACCATAAAATCACCGAAAAATTTTTCGACCCAAATTTTGAAAGTTTGACCATGCCGGCATGGTGGATTTTTTGGATTTTGGACCAAATTCTAACTCACAAAAATTATCTGTATTTCTCAAAATATGCTCATTAACTGAGTCCGCACAAATAAAGTGTCATCAGAAGTCCGTACTGTATCATTTGAAACCATAAAATCACCAAAAAAATTTCGACCCAAATTTTGAAAGTTTGACCATGCCGGGCATGGTGGATTTTTTGGATTTTGGACCAAAATTCTATACTCACAAAATTATCAGTATTTCTCAAATATGGCTCATTGACTGAGTCCGCACAAATAAAATGTCATCAGAAGTCAGTACTGTATCATTTGAAACCATAAAATCACCGAAAATTTTTTGACCCAAATTTTGAAAGTTTGACCATGCCGGCATGGTGGATTTTTTGGATTTTGGACCAAAATTCTAGACTCACAAAATTATCTGTATTTCTCAAAATATTGCTCATTAACTGAGTCCGCACAAATAAAATGTCATCAGAAGTCCGTACTGTATCATTTGAAACCAGAAAATCACCGAAAATTTTTCGACCCAATTTTGAAAGTTTGACCATGCCGGCATGTGGATTTTTTGGATTTTGGACCAAATTCTAATACTCACAAAATTATCAGTATTTCTCAAAATATGGCTCATTGACTGAGTTCGCACAAATAAAATGTCATCAGAAGTCCGTACTGTATCATTTGAAACCATAAAATCACCGAAAATTTTTCGACCCAAATTTTGAAAGTTTGACCATGCCGGCATGGTGGATTTTTTGGATTTTGGACCCAAATTCTAATACTCACAAAATTATCAGTATTTCTCAAAATATGGCCTCAACTGAGTCTGCACAAATAAAATGTCATCAGAAGTCCGTACTGTATCATTTGAAACCAAAAATCACCGAAAAATTTTTCGACCCAAATTTTGAAAGTTTGACCATGCCGGCATGGTGGATTTTTTGGATTTTGGACCAAAATTCTAAACTCACAAAATTATCAGTATTTCTCAAAATATGGCTCATTAACTGAGTCCGCACAAATAAAATGTCATCAGAAGTCCGTACTGTATCATTTGAAACATAAAATCACCGAAAATTTTTCGACCCAAATTTTGAAAGTTTGACCATGCCGGCATGGTGGATTTTTTGGATTTTGGACCAAATTCTAGACTCACAAAAATTATCGTATTTCTCAAAATATGGCTCATCAACTGAGTCCGCACAATAAAATGTCATCAGAAGTCCGTACTGTATCATTTGAAACCAAAAATCACCGAAAATTTTTCGACCCAAATTTTGAAAGTTTGACCATGCCGGCATGGTGGATTTTTGGGATTTTGGACCCAAATTCTAATACTCACAAAATTATCAGTATTTCTCAAAATATGGCTCATCAACTGAGTCCGCACAAATAAAATGTCATCAGAAGTCAGTACTGTATCATTTGAAACCATAAAATCACCGAAAATTTTTGACCCAAATTTTGAAAGTTTGACCATGCCGGCATGGTGGATTTTTTGGATTTTGGACCAAAATTCTAGACTCACAAAATTATCTGTATTTCTCAAAATATTGCTCATTAACTGAGTCCGCACAAATAAAATATCATCAGAAGTCCGTACTGTATCATTTGAAACCAGAAATTCACCGAAAATTTTTCGACCCAAATTTTGAAAGTTTGACCATGCCGGCATGGTGGATTTTTTGGATTTTGGACCCAAATTCTAATACTCACAAAATTATCAGTATTTCTCAAAATATGGCTCATTGACTGAGTTCGCACAAATAAAATGTCATCAGAAGTCCGTACTGTATCATTTGAAACCATAAAATCACCGAAAATTTTTCGACCCAAATTTTGAAAGTTTGACCATGCCGGCATGGTGGATTTTTTGGATTTTGGACCCAAATTCTAATACTCACAAAATTATCAGTATTTCTCAAAATATGGCTCATCAACTGAGTCTGCACAAATAAAATGTCATCAGAAGTCCGTACTGTATCATTTGAAACCATAAAATCACCGAAAATTTTTTGACCCAAATTTTGAAAGTTTGACCATGCCGGCATGGTGGATTTTTTTGATTTTGGACCAAAAATCTAGACTCACAAAATTATCAGTATTTCTCAAAATATGGCTCATTGACTGAGTCCGCACAAATAAAATGTCATCAGAAGTCCGTACTGTATTATTTGAAAGCATAAAATCACCGAAAATTTTTCGACCCAAATTTTGAAAGTTTGACCATGCCGGCATGGTGGATTTTTTGGATTTTGGACCGAAATTCTATACTCACAAAATTATCTGTATTACTCAAAATATGGCTCATTGACTGAGTCCGCACAAATAAAATGTCATCAGAAGTCCGTACTGTATCATTTGAAACTATAAAATCACAGAAAATTTTTCGACCCAAATTTTAAAAGTTTGACCTAGCCGGCATGGTGGATTTTTTGGATTTTGGACCAAAATTCTAGACTCACAAAATTATCAGTATTTCGCAAAATATGGCTCATCAACTGAGTCCGCACAAATAAAATGTCATCAGAAGTCCGTACTGTATCATTTGAAACCATAAAATCACCAACAAATTTTCGACCCAAATTTTGAAAGTTTGACCATGCCGGCATGGTGGATTTTTTTGATTTTGGACCGAAATTCTAATACTCACAAAATTATCAGTATTTTTCAAAATATGGCTCATCAACTGAGTCCGCACATATAAAATGTTATCAGAAGTCCGTTCTGTATCATTTGAAACCATAAAATCACCGAAAAATTTTTCGACCCAAATTTTGAAAGTTTGACCATGCCGGCATGGTGGATTTTTTGGATTTTGGACCAAAATTCTAGACTCACAAAATTATCTTTTTTTCTCAAAATATGGCCCATCAACTGAGTCCGCACAAATAAAATGTCATCAGAAGTCCGTACTGTATCATTTGAAACCATAAAATCACCGAAAATTTTTCGACCCAAATTTTGAAAGTTTGACCATGCCGGCATGGTGGATTTTTTGGATTTTGGACCAAAATTCTAGACTCACAAAATTATCTGTATTTCTCAAAATATGGCTCATCAACTGAGTCCGCACAAATAAAATGTCATCAGAAGTCCGTACTGTATCATTTGAAACCATAAAATCACCGAAAATTTTTCGACCCAAATTTTGAAAGTTTGACCATGCCGGCATGGTGAATTTTTTGGATTTTGGACCAAAATTCTAGACTCACAAAATTATCAGTATTTCTCAAAATATGGCTGTTTAACTGAGTTCGCACAAATAAAATGTCATCAGAAGTCCGTACTGTATCATTTGAAACCATAAAATCACCGAAAAATTTTTCGACCCAAATTTTGAAAGTTTGACCATGCTGGCATGGTGGATTTTTTTGATTTTGGACCAAAATCCTAGACTTATAAAATTATCAATATATCTGAAACTATGGCTAATAAACTGAGTCTACATAAATAAAATGTTAACAGAAGTCCGTATTGTATCATTTGAATTTATTTAATAACAGGCCATTTTTAGACCCAAATATTGAAAGTTAGACCATGCTGGGGTTTGTTGGATTTTGTTGATGTAAGCACAAATGAATTATGCTTACCAAAATAAGGTCACCTGCCAAATTAACATATCACAAGTTCATTCTGTGATTGGTATCCTGTTTTATTTTGCTCAGCAGAAATTGTGTAAGTGATATTTTCTGCTGAAACAGCTTTTGTAGATGGCCTATGTGGACTGTAGAGGGCAGTGTTGTAGAGGAAGATAGTTGATAAGTCTTCTTACATGGGAACGTGATGTTAAAATTTCTCATGTATTTTTTTCTCCACATTCAGGGAACATGGAATGACCAGGATTGTGAAGATCGTAATCATTATATCTGTAAGCAGATGAAGCAGAATCTGGGACCAACTCAATTTCCTATCACTCCAAATGGCTGTGATTCGGTAAGAGCTTACACTCAGAAATATCAAACTTACTATGAAAGCAAACTTTCTTTCAAGTTTTGGTTAATCAAAATTGTTGCCTCAAATATTAGCTTTTTCATTTGTTTATTAAATTTTAGAATTACCGTCTTATACAAAGTTATTATATTTTAAAATGCTATAACATGCTAAAAACAACTTAACACAGAAAGAAAAAAACCCACATGTATTTGAGTAAGGCAAACAAAATCAAGCAAAACACATTGAACACCGTTCAAACACCACACAACACTGAACAGAAGTAGATTAGATAATAAGCCTATTGCAAATGAGGTCTTGACCTGCTGGCAATACGTCGTCGAGGCAACGTCAGATCGTTACAATATCTGATTTATAATAAGGACATAAAAGTGTAGTCGACGAGGTCTTAAAGGTATTGTACACTTTTGGTAACAGCTCAAAATCAGTGTCCACATTTTGTGTGATTAAACATATGCATGAACAAACAAACCTGTGAAAGTTTGAGCTCAATTGGTCATCGAGGTCACGAGAAAATAGTGAAAAGAGATCTTATGTGTTTTCTGTTTTTTCAAATTATCGCGCGCGATAATTACTATTGTTTTACTCGTTTCTCAGAAACGATAGCATTTTAGGCAGAAATATTTTAAGGAACCCTTTCTACCATTACTTACTTTAAATCATGTAAGTTATGTGTGAATCTGTGAACATTGTGTTTTTCGATCTTACCAATAGTGCACAGGGCCTTTAAACTGCATGGTTGTGGCCGTGCGATAAAGGGATTCCATGGTAATTCCAAGAAATCGCATGGGAATTTCATGGGAAATGTTTAACGTAAAAAAAAAAATACCATGGGGATTTCATAGTAATCACCATGGTAAATCCAAGAAAAACCATGGGAATTTGATGGGAATTATTTCAATATCACCATGATAAATCTAAGAAGTGGCATGGGGAAATTGATTGGAAATGTTGAGTAAATTACATGGGAACTACTAAATTACCATGGGAAAAATTCACATGGTGATGCCGAATCACCAATGGGATCCCACTGACAAAATCCCATTGGAATTGCATGGGAGGTGCTCATGGGATTTTGCATGGGAAATTTCCCTAAGGGCTGATTGCCCTGACAAAATTCTGCAAGGTTCTAAACATCTGTTTAGAACTAAATCTCCCATTCATGAATACCGTATATTTTTTAAAAAGTGTAGTAATGTAGAAACATCTGTTTTGAAGGCATAAATTTTCAATTCCTGTTAATACGTCCTGAGGCTGTGTTTCACGAAGGGTCAATTTGCATGCGACGCTTTAGGATGAATGAGCTTTTAAATCAAAACTACTCATTCAACTGTGTTAAATATTAAATATAAAAAATAGATGTTAAATTTGCATCAGGGATAAAGAATGCTATTTGGTTTTACCAATACACAAATCTGTTTAAAGTACTGTATACTCAATACTTTCCTGAGTCCTGTGAAAAGAAACACATCCCCAAATATTCCTGTATATTTTTTTTATACAGGACTCGGGGAAAGTACTGAGTGCTTTAGACACATCGTTGTGTAAGGGAAAAACCAAATAACATAATTATTCTAAAAAGTAATTCACAAATCTCTGTTGATTGAGAGGAATGTTTTGACAATAGCCTCATGGGTTCATCCAGGAAGTGTTGGTTTTCATTGTGTTTGTACATGCAGGGTTGGGTCGCCTTTGAGTCATCGTGTTATAAATTTGAAGATGCTTCGGAAGTGTCTTGGGACCAGGCCAACAATGACTGCGCAGCAGTAGGAGCAAGACTTATAGTCGTCGGAGATAGGTAATGAATATTGTGTAGTCAGGTCGGCTTATAGTGGTTATTATGTCTTCCCTGCCTTTCACCGCTGTGGACCCCTCTTCGAATCCAGCTTCGGACCAGAGCCTAAAAAACTGAGATTTTTTAAACATCTTCTCTTCACAGGTATCTTCAGACCCACAAGGCACTTTTAAAAGGGGTCCTTAGTTTCAGATAAAAAATAATGATATAAATGATGTTAATGAACGAAGAGAACCCACAGGAACCGCTAAAGAGAAACTCCAGAGTCTGGCATTTCCTGCAAGCAAAAAGTGTTACAGCAAACTTTACTAGTAAGATTTGTATCTGAACAATGCAAGGTTTCAATTCCAATTGAAAAAAAACAAGAGATAACGGAACAATTCAGTTCATCACAGTGGGATTGTTCTTGTGTTGACTTTATCTCAACTTTTGATGGATGTTTTCTCTTCTTTATGTGTAGATACGAGCAGTCTTTCCTAGCGAGCCGACTGGGGGTCCAGAACGGTCAGATGTTTTGGATCGGGATGAGCGAATCGGCACAGAAAGGCTCCTACCAGTGGGTTAACAATATTCCGATTACTTACACCAACTGGGGCAGAGGACAACCTGGTAAGATTCTTTTTTTATTCAGGGATGATCTTTTATGTCCGATTTGTTGTGCCCTCAGGAGATCAGCGAAATTGTTGTTAGATAGCCTGAAAAGTCTATACCATATAAGTAGGTGCCTTGTACTCAAGAAAATGTTCTTACTTTTTCAAGGGCCAATTGTCATTTTTCGGCATGCAGTGTTCAGTTCAGTGTTACAGTCTTGGATAACTAGCTTTAACAGCGCTTGTAAATTATCATCAGATCTCACCCTTGACCTGTTCATTCAAGCTTACTTAGATAAGTCAAATTCCTAATTTTGTTTCTTCTTTGAACAGCATGTTCGTCATTTTAGGCAGACACCCATTGCTGTACAAATACTCCTCAATGTTAGTTTTGTTATTACACTGTTTGAGCTACAATTATAACGACTCTAATCTGTTTCTTTAAAAGTGGTACACGACTGGTAATATTGGAAAAAACAAGTTGCCAAAGCATACTGGTTTCTACCTGCCTTGTAAACCCTTGTGCACCTGTTGTTAAAGTAATGTTCGTTTTGAGACACATTATAGGTAAAGCGCTATATAAGAACTGAGTATTAATCTTGAGTGCTAGTACCAGAGAGAAAAAAATTCATCTGAACACACTGTCCAAGAAAAAGTTTCACAAATCGGTTCTTATTTTGATTTCTTATACACCTCTTGCTGGTTCTGTATTCTGGTTGACACTGTCACAGCGGGTTCAATAAGCTATTGTATGAAATTTGCACCACCGTGAGCAGATGCACGTCACTACATCGCACATGCATAATTAGCAGAAAAATATTTCCCAAACCGGGCAATGTACCCAACATTGTTGACTGGTTAGAGCGCCCTCTCGTGATGTGAACAGTGAACAGCACTTGAACTAGCTGAATCTGGGGAGGCGTTCATTCAGTTGTTGATTTGCTCATGTTTTATTTTCACATTTTGGACTGAGGTGTGTTATAAAACACATATGGACTGCCATAATTTGGTCTCTAGTGCATTTCTATTCTTAACAAGTGTTTTAAATGGTTTTATTTTATAATTTTTGTGAATTTGATCTCGAACGTTAAAAAACATTGAATGTAAACTAAGAATCCTTGGTAGATGTTATTTGAAAACCAATCATTTATGACGCCTTTAAACTTATAAATGACTTTAATAATGCTGCGTGTGTCTTTAATTTTTAAGACGACTCGAGAGGCAGCTGTGTGGCATCGTCGTCTGGAGTCAGCAGCGGTCTCTGGAGCGTCGCCAACTGCGACACGGGCAATAACTACATTTGTGAGTCAGAGCGGGCTGGCTACACGCCAGCTCCGGTCGTCACGGAACCCTCACCGACGTTGCCTACCAACATAGGGTGTCCCGTCGGCTGGATTGGGTGGGGAGACAACTGCTTCAAGGTAAACAAAAATCTGTTTAGAATATGACGATATACCAAAAGGGCAATATTTAAAGAAAGAAAGAAAAGGGTGATGAATGAAGTGGTGTAGATTTGTTTAGGAGAGGAGCTGTGTTATTAATTGTTGTTTTTGTTACTCCGTGTGCGCTACTCTTTGTCTATTGCCAGGTGTGGAGAATCATGGTGCTAGTCTTTTTAGTTGACCTGTTTTGAGTTTGGATATTCTACTTAGACTATGTCAGAATCAAGTGATTTTGGGCAGTCAGGTTGGCGTAGTGGTATCTTGCCTTGCCTTCCACCTCTGGGGACCCCAGGTCAAATCACACTGGTGCACTACCGTGGATTGGGTTTTTCAGTCCCTGCCTGATTGCGTGGGTTTTCCCTGGAATATTTCTCTGGGGTTTTCCTTCCACACGTAAAACCAAAAAACTTCTTTCATTGTTTTCTCTCCATGGGGGTTCTTGGCTAGTATAGTGATTAAGTTTGCTTTCTGAGTGTCCTTGGCTTCGCAACCAGAATTAATAAATGAAATGAAATTAAGTGACTTTGGCTACAGCTGCAGCGCCAACATTAAAGAGGAGGCCTTTTTAGCGACCTTGCCATTTATATGGCCTTACTCTTTACTGATGTAAAAAACACTACGAGTGAACAGTTTGGAGGCCATTTTGTTTTCAATTTACAACAAATTTGGACACCTTATGGACGGGGCAAGTCTTGCATTTATGGGAACAGGTATCCTGACAGATAGAGTTTGTGGGCTTCTGCATTGTTCAACGTTCACTACTTATAATAGTGGAAACTCAAGGATTCCCAAAATGCTCAGTTACTTGCAAGACCTAGTTCAAATTCTATCTAAGACCTTTATTGTCTCACATGGCATTTTTTTAAAAGGCAACTTTACCGCTACTACCTCCACTGCATTCAAAATGAATGCTTTTGGTCCAGAAGAGGCATTTTTTCACACAGTAAGAACAGTGTCTTACAATCCCGAAGAAAATTGTGTGAACATTGAATGCACATTGTGTTTTCTTGTTTGAAAATTGACAGGAAGTGGTTGCCATGTACATTTGTACAGAGCCTCTTGTGACACGGTGCTAACACTCTCTGTGGAGAGAAAATGTGATCACTGACAAGATAAAGCCGATAGAATGTCTCCATTGACCCAATTTATCTGACATCATCATCACAGTATCCCTGGTTGCGCCAGTTTGGGAGTCAATGTCCCTGTGTGATGTACAGTGTAGTGCTAATTTTAGGTGATGCATCAGTTATGAGTTTACCATATTTGGATGTGCAATTTGACTCCCAAAATGGTGAGCGGGCATGGTAGGCAGTAGCCACAAGTGACGTTGGTGCAACGGGTAAATTTATTACTCTTAATGGCAATCTTTTTAAATTTGCAGTTAAATTTGCTTCCTCTTTTAATCCATCCTGTTTCGCTTTTTTAAAACAAATATATTTATTCAAAATTTTCTTTTCTTCTTCTTCTTTTTCTTCTTCATTAGCCCTTCCTACCTGCAAATAAGAAATCGTTTTGGGATGCTGAAGCTCAGTGTGTCAGTCTTGGAGCAAATCTAGCAAGCTTCCATAGCTCTGAGGAAGAAGTGTACCTTGTAGTCACATCTGGGCTCTAGTAAGTCAAACCAAAGATGGTGAATGTTTTGAAAAAAAGGCCTTCACCTTGTTTGTCATAATAAACAAGGATGAGAATCCCGATGTGAGTTGTCATGAGTTGAGATGAGTTGTCAGTATTAGTGATTTGTATTGTGACATCACTTTGCTTAGCAATTAAGATGAGTTTGCAGTTAGGATCAATCTTAGCTCTTTGTGAAATCGAGCCCGGGGGTTACCAAAAGGTGGCATTTGTCATCATTTCCACATACCTCCTTCAATTTGGATCCTGGTTTTAGACCTTTTATTGTATGTGACGACTCTCACCCCTGAAAAAAATTAACTAAAAAGATTAATATGAATGTATGTATCGATACAAACTTAAACAAGTTGAATTTCATATCTAGATTTTGTCTAGCTCTCATCAGTCTATTTTGAAGTAAAATAAAAGAGGTGTACTCCTGAAAATGAAAATTCAAATGAAACTTTCTTGGGTGCAGCACCACCAATGCATTTGTGTTCACATACAAGCCCTGGCTCCACCCCTGCTAATGGCGATCTAGATCATAAGTGTTCACATACAAGCCCCTATCCACCCCTGATAATGGCGATCTAGATCATTAGTGTTCACATACAAGCCCCTCTCCACCCCTGCTAATGGCGATCTAGATCATTAGTGTTCACATACAAGCCCCTCTCCACCCCTGCTAATGGCGATCTAGATCATTAGTGTTCACATACAAGCCCCTCTCCACCCCTGCTAATGGCGATCTAGATCATTAGTGTTCACATACAAGCCCCTCTCCACCCCTGCTAATGGCGATCTAGATCATTAGTGTTCACATACAAGCCCCTCTCCACCCCTGCTAATGGTGATCTAGATCATTAGTGTTCACATACAAGCCCCTCTCCACCCCTGCTAATGGCGATCTAGATCATTAGTGTTCACATACAAGCCCCTCTCCACCCCTGCTAATGGCGATCTAGATCATTAGTGTTCACATACAAGCCCCTCTCCACCCCTGCTAATGGCGATCTAGATCCACTTCCTTCTGTAAAATGTACATACAGTAGGATAGACACTTTATGACAGTTTTTCTCTTTTTTTTCTCTTTTACAATTAGTACCAGTGAGCGCTTCTGGATTGGACTCCATGATTCACAAAACGAAGGAGGTAAGAAACTTATCTCACACTTTAAACACATTAAACACTTTTTAGGGCAGTGGTATCTTTCCTTGTCCTCCACCTCTAGGACCCCGGTTTGAATCCCACCGGGGTTACTACGTGAATTAGGTTTTCAGTGTCTACCTGATTGCCTGTGTTTTCCCTGGAATATTTCTCTGGGATTTTCCTCTAAAGCTGACAGTTTCTTCCTTGTCTTCTCTCCATTAAGTTCTTGGATAGTATAATGGTTAAGTTTGCTTTTCTGATAATTCTTGGCATCGCAACCAGATAAAAACAAAAATGAAAAAGAACCTATAGTAGAACCTTTCCCCGCTTTTCACCTCTATGGACTCGGGTTGGGTTTTCGGTTGTTACTTGATTATGTGGGTCTTTACCGTTTGTTTCTCTCCCACAACTAGAGACTGTTTTGTCCTTTGTCATATTTCCTACAAGTACCTCCTGGTGAGGTAGTTACAAAGTCGGGATTTAAAAAAAGTAACATTTTGAGCCCTTGCTCTCATTACTAGAAAGTTGTTAATAAATCATTATTTTTAATTCATATGATTGAGCTAAATTTTAAAGCTTTTACTTTTTTTTTAACAGTTCGTATTCTAGCACTAGTATGTTGTTTAATTTTTTTTAATGCTCCGTATTTATTTCTCAGAAAAATGTTCTTTTAATGTTTAATTGTTTAAAAATAAAATTATAATTACTATTGCTATTATTATTGTTATTATTATTATTATTAATTTGATATATTTTGTCTTTCCCGTCTCCTCTGAAAACCGATCAGTATTTTCATCGTCATCTTTAAGAAGTATGTTCAGGCCCACTAGTAATACAGTATCACTTTTCCCTTTTTAGGTTTCCTTGGTTTCATTACCAAAAAGGTGTTAAGAGTTGTAGTTAATAATCTTATTCAATATCCCTTGTTAGGTTTCGAGTGGACTGACGGCTCCGTAGTCCAGTACACCAACTGGAACGATGGTGAGCCAAATGACTATTCCACTGGTGAGGACTGTACAGAGATGTACTTCGACGGCCGAAAATGGAATGATCTAAGTTGTAACGAGCTACATGGATGGGTCTGCAAAACACCAAGAGGTAGACATGCCTAGCTTTTCTTACTGTTTGTATTTTTTAGTGGAAATATTAGAAGTGTAACAGGCCTGTGATTTTTCGGAATTTTGTTATATCTTCAAGCATGTTTTATTGAAATTTGTTTGAAAAACATAAAATTGCCAAAAAGAAAGCTTAAGCTGTATCATGTTCAAACTTCTAGTTTTCCATTTCTCTAAAAAGCGACTCTCCGGAAATTCAAGGGGTTTTGTCTCTGGACCAAGAAGAACTCTGCTCATTTTCAGTATACTACATTTTTGTATAACTTCACTAACATGCACGCGCACATGTTCAAGTTTTATGTTTACTCATGTGTACTGACTGTGCTATCTGTGTGCATTTAGGTGCGTCGAATGTGGTAGAACGTTTGTCTGACAGCCGGGTGTTTTGAGCAAAAGTGGCATCATTAGTGCGGAGCGCTATTCCTCCTTCCTGTATCTGACTTGACTTCTTTTTTTTTGCTGCAACAGTTATGGGCTGTGCAGATGGATGGAGGATGTACGATGACATGTGCTACTTAATCCAGCCTCAGATACTGAACTACAACGACGCGAGGGCGACCTGTGTGGCAGATCAGGCTGACCTGGCCATCATCACTAGCTTGGATATGAACGTAAGATTAAAAAGGAGGGACAGTCCCACAGTTACACCAATTACATTGACCATAAATAATTATCAGAGATCTGGTAATTATTTATATTTTTGTGAATTGAATTGGTTTTTGAAAAATTTGTGAATCTCATATCGACATATCAAAAATACTATTTAGATATAAAAATTTTCATCCTTGTGGTCAATGTAACATAATTAACTTTATGTACCACACACACAGATTCTTGTCATTTGATTGGTGGAACTTGCATCCTTTGTCATCCATTATTTTGTTGTGTATTTACTGCCGCAACAGTCCACTGTTTAATATTGGAGTCCAATATGGTTAATTATTAAAGCCGCATTCCCAAAGTAATTGTTCCCCACCCATTTGACAAAACGAGGCAAGGGCGTGTCACAGCGGACAAGGTTGGTGTCCACATGGAGTCATCCACGTTGGTTTTTTTTACAAGAATTTTCAGAGTGTAGGGTGGCCCAGTTTCCGTGTCTATTTTGTGTTTATTTTGAACAAATTTCTAATGACAAAGATCTATGTGTGAATTATCTAGTACGGAATGCATTTCGTTCATGCAGTGTGTCGCAAAAGACAATCACTCTGTGAAATCTGGCTATTCCATTTCTCTTGGCTTCCCCTCGTTAAATGGAATAGTCCAGATTTCACCTCTTGATTGATTCTGCGACGATGCTATATTCTGCATCCAATTTTTTTATAATTAAATTGCCTGAAGGAAGACAATTTCTTTAATGGTAATAAGACTTAGTAAACTTTGTCCTCCAAACTCCCTTATCTTGTTGAATCAAAGAAAGTGTGAGGGGAAAGATGAAGGAAATTAATTTTTTCTCAGATGGGCAAGTGAAGTGTTCTTGAGTTTTGAAAAAGTATGAGATCTCTAATGTTTAGTTTCACAATATTAATAATCTTTCTTAGTTATTTAATGTTAATTTGAAATAGTTAAAACAATTCAGAGTATTTTTCATTTATTTATTTGTTCACAGAAAAAAACAACTAACTGTGTTTTCTCTTCAAGGAATTGGTTCAAATTGTACAAGTTGTCAAATTTTAAGATTTTAAGATTTTAATTTTGGTTTTATTTGTTGATTCACCATCCAGGCATGGCTTGCACGATACGTTTCTGCCTCTGGGAATAACCATTGGATAGGACTTCATGATCTATCTGATGAGGGTCAGTTTGTGTGGGTAGACGGCACGCCACTCACTTCCGATCTTGCGTAAGTTTACAGTCATCTTGTGACCCAGGTTTTGGGTCTGTAGGTTAAATTCATGCAGGCGTGTGAATGCTGGAATTTTCCTGCTTTCAGGATTTTTTCAAAAACTGTTTGAGCCTTTAAATGTTCTTGACAGAAGTAAATTAAGTACCAACGGGAGAAAGAAATAGTCCACATTGTGTCCAAACCTGTAGTTTTGTATTTCTGGTGATGCACAAAGTCTGCAAACCTCCTGAATTGTAACATCTGGGAGGTTCTTGGTCTAGAATAAGGGAGAACCCAGGTCAGCAAGCCATTTTAAGGGAATTTTCACATTCTTCAAATCTCATCCCTGTTCATGCCCTTCAATGCTCTTGAAATAAGTAAGAGTGAAAGAGAGAGAGAGAGAGGGGATGGGGAGGGGAGCCCTCTCCTTTCCTGGGTAGAGAGGGGGAGGAGAGGGAAGGCATCAGCACACATCCAAATGCTTTTCACCGCATGAAACAATTAAGAAGGGAAAATTTGTGCTGCATTCTGCCTATTTCTCTGGCTTATTCCAATATTTAAAGGAACATTACAGAATTGGTAATTGTAAAATATACTTTTGATCACAGATTTACATAAAACTTACACGGTCTAATGATGATGATAGTAGAAAACATCCCTTGAAATATTTCTGTCTGAAATGCCATATTTGATGAGAAATGAATAAACTAATTTTCCGATTGGAGTTTATCGCTCAGTGAGCGTTTTATTCATTTGTTGAACCTATATGATTTCATGCAAATGTGTAATCGGTTTTCCACTATTTTCTCGTGACCCAGATGGCCGATCGATCTCAAACTTCTACAGGTTTGTCAGTTTATGTATATGGTGGGTTACATAGAGTGCTTACACTTCCAGCAACTGTTTTGTTAGCAAAAACCAATTCTGTAATGTTCCTTTAAAGGTGGGGAGAAGGGGAATATTTTCAGAGGTAACGCATAAACATGAACAATAGGGCTGAACTTTAGGGATCTTTTTACACAGGGCTCTACAATCTACAGCGACAGATCCATGTTCCTTGATCTGATCTAAACTCTGTTGAGTTTGTTAGCCAAATTGTAAAAGTGTTTGTTGTGGGAAAACCTCACAAAAACACAGACGTGCAACAGCTGATTTTCTCTTTTTCTTAATAAAAAACAATAATTTTATTGGCATAACAAAATAACTGGAAACGACTGTACGAAGTTTTGTGTACTGGGCCATTTCCTCTCTTTTTTGCGATTACAAAGATGCGTGTCTAATAATGATCAAGCACTTGGTTGGAATTTTCTTTTACAGAACTCTTTGGGATAATGGACAGCCTGATAACTACGGGGATGATGGAGAGGACTGCACCGTCTTGAAAGATAACGGAAGATGGAACGATGGTTACTGTACCTACAACAAACCATTTGTATGCCAGAGACCTGTAGGTAAGCATCTAAATAACCTTGAGACTAAATGAAATGAGTTGGTTAACCTTTTGGTCACTGAGTCATCATCCAGAATCTCCCCAACCTTGTGAAAATACAGGGGATGAGGAATTTCAGATTTTTGTTTGAATTCAGACCTGTATTTTGTCTGCCTGGTGAAAAAAAAAAGTGTTTTTTTTTTTATAGATATAACAAAACCATGCTTTTCACCACTTCACGTCGGATGATGTGTATACATGCCAAATTTTTCCGGACCAGCCTGCGGAAAATGTTTTTATACGCCCAGAAACACCATCGGAGCGCCCTCTATTTTTTCCAGTCAGTCAGACGGCTGATGTGAATAGCCACCTAGATATTCCATTGTGTAGCGTGTACAGGCATGCACCCACTGTGATGAGCTTTGATTCACTTGTACAAAGAGGGACAGAAGGTAGTTGGATTCATGCTCGTAATATCCCTTTTCTGGGGGTTACTGTGTAATCCCGATTCCAGACCTTTGCAATTGTATTTTACAAATGTGGCACACAAGAATGGACTGGC
Source organism: Pycnopodia helianthoides (assembly GCA_032158295.1). NCBI lineage: Eukaryota > Metazoa > Echinodermata > Asteroidea > Forcipulatida > Asteriidae > Pycnopodia > Pycnopodia helianthoides. The sequence goes on from CM063251.1 coordinate 16,190,929, forward strand.
TGCCACAAGAAAGAAATGAATTGTATACACATGTTTTATACTTTTTTCAGGGTAATTTTTGTTTTTATTTTGATTGAAGCATAAACTGATTTTAGAGGATTTGCCACAAATGTTTTAAAATCCCTCTCTGCTTTTAGTGTTATGTCCTGATGGCTGGACCCTGTACCAGGGACTCTGTTATAAACTCATGCCAGACCAGAAGACCTGGAACGATGCAAGGCTGACCTGCCAGAGCACTCAAGGAGACCTGGCTAAAATCACCAGCACAGAATTAAACGTAAGACCTTTCTTTGAGTTGGTCGGGGTATAATGTAGATTTGACGCGGCAATGTTGAAAAGGAAATTTAGCTGTTAAAGGTTTTTGTTTTTTTTCACCAGAGGGGAACAGTTCCTGTGCTGTTCCTTGCCAGTTGAAAGTACTTCCTGTACGTCTCACAGAGGCGGCGTTGTAGCCCAAGTGCCTCCTCATTACATGCTTATTCCCAGCACCTTCCTAATTTGCTTGTTTCTTTTGTTTTCCTGTTGTTTTTTGTTTTTGCATTTATGTCTTTATTTCTCCATTATTGTTAAGGTGTTTTGTTTTTTGTATTGCATTATATAAATGTTTGCTTTATCATCACTATACTTTGAGGAAATTGTGCCCTTATAGACCCTTCTTATTGGCGTCACATTGCTATATACCTTTATCATTCTGCTACCATCTTGGTCATGTTCCCTGTGTCCAACAGCAGTGAAGGATGTTAAAATTCATTGTACAAAAAAAGGAACCAGACTATTTGTCCTTCCAGCCTCGGTTTGGTTACATTGATTTGAATGGGAGAGAATCGAGAAGGCTGTAATAAGCAGTGCGAGAGTCTGCCATGCTAGAGTATTATGCACATGGGATATGTATGTGTAGTGTGCCGTCCAGTGCTGTGTTTCGTAGCTCATGTTTGCACAGTTGTGTGCGTGATGATGTGCACATGTAAAGTACTACAACATGGCGCGCAAAATAATAGTGACATCTACTGAGAAGGGTCTAGTCACAATACTGACAGCACCTTGTAAACCATTACATTGTGCTATGTAAAGGAATAGGTCTCAAACTTCAAAAAGTAGCTCCACATATACCTTGCAGGAAAATACTGACTGTTGAAGTGCCTTGAGCGTCACTGAGTGACGGATATGAGCGCTATATAAGAAGCCACTGTTATTATTATTATGTTCTCATGAATTGCATTTTTTATAAACTAGTCATGGCTCGGCACCAAGGTGAGCGAGGCTGGCGGTGAACATTACATTGGTCTCCATGATTTGAGTAACGAAGGTCGCTTCTCATGGAGTGATGGCTCTTCACTGGACCAAAGTCTCATGTAAGAATAAACCCCAATTTTAGCATTTTTGGTTCTGTTTTAAACTTGCTTCTGTGGTGTGCGTCTCACACATGAATTTCAAGCAACCAGATAGGACACAAAATAACATCACACACCTATTGCCAAAGCATTCTGGTAGTGAAATTTAAGTTAGATTAATTCCAAAGTATCAGAAGCAATAAGAAATACAAGAAGCAGTTGTAGGCACAAGAGAGAGAGAGAGGATTATTGGCAATACTTAAAAACTATTCTTATTTAATAAATAATTAAATTCCTTTTTAAAACTATTTTTTTTTTTTACTGCTCCTTGTTGTATAGCTGTTGTGTTTTTAGTTCCTTTTGAAGATTTTATTTCCACTGTGTTTTCTTGTTCTACTTGCCTCTTTGTTTTGGGTTTATGCTTTAGATTTAAGGTGCTATATAAGTTCTATTTATTATTGTTATGATTGGGTCCTTATTATTATTAAGCATTCTACTTTTTCTACTCGGCCAAAAGGTCCACCAAAGAATCAGGCAAGAATTTGATAGAACTCCTAAATGACCATGCAGTATTTACCCAAAATGCACAGTTGTGCATTCAAAAGGGACTATCATTGCTACTACAAGCATGCCATTTGTACAAACATAATCTGTGTTCAGATTTGCTTGTGCTGACGCCAACAATAACTTGGAAAAAAAAAAAAAACAGACTACAGAAAAAAAGGGAAAAAAATCAAAAAAGAAATCACAGGGATAAGTAAGACACTGGTATTTCGTAATAAATGTCATTGTATTCCTTTACTTTTCGTAGATCTCTCTGGGATATCAACGAACCCAACAATTTTGGTAGTGGGGAAGACTGTGTCGTCCTTAAAGGCAATGCACTCTGGAACGATTTAGACTGCACTGCTCTTAGGGCCTATATCTGCGTGAGGCCTTACGGTAAGTAGTTAATCAAAAGTCATTCTAGGCAATGTATACTACACTACGCTGTAGGAAGGGGGGTCAAGGTCACCAAATAATTCCAGAGGGCATTTCAAGATGAGCTTTAAGATCAGGGTCCAGTTTTTTAAGCTGCTTTGCGTTGCTGTGTCATGTTTTTTGGGAAAGCAATTATTGTACTGGGCGGGGAATCTGAGTTGAGTTATTGTTAAGTAACATCTCTTTACAGTGCTAATTGTTTGATTGCAGTTTGACTTTCCAATCGCGAGGTTTAGAATTTTAAAATTTAGACTTTATGTATATTTAATACTCAATCGATGTTGACAATTATTTTTGCCTTGATAACCGACAATACCCAGTTTGGTCTAATTTGGCTGAGCGGAATACTGCACAGTACCTGACTCGAGTTCTGGTGGCCAAGTCATCGGGGGTGTTGGTTCAAATCCCGGTCATGACACTTTTTTTTTCCTTGAGTGAGATACTATAATTGCTTATCTTTATGCAGGGGTACCTTTGAGGGCAGAGATGGTTTATGGAATTTATTTAGCTTAATGCGCTACATACTTTGCAGCACAGGGTTTATACTCCTCTCAGGGAGCTGAGGTGGTGTAAGGAATTAAATAAAATGCAATACTGGGATAAATATGTTCATGCACCATGAGTGTCTAATTTGGCAGATACCAGCGCTGTTATTAAAGTCCCTTGTTATTATTTTTGTACGAACAAATCCCATATTATAAAAAAATAAATAATAAATTTTCTCTAACCAAAAAGTTGCAAGAACATTTGGTGATTAGTAAATTTATATGTTGAAGCTCTGATAGATCAGTGTCATAATCCCCTAGAAACAGTTAACAGAAACAGTTAAGCTCCTACAAGAACAAGAGCAAGATTGTCTTTGCTGCCTACGCCTTTAAGCCGTTCATTTTATGAGGAATGATTCACAACTCATTGATGGATTATGTGAATGGCGGGGCAGATGGCAACGTTGACGAGTCAACAGTTCCCGCCATGTCGTCACAGCGGAAGTACTTCGTTAAGCTCACAGGACGTACACTCACAGCGCCGAATCCGTCCGACCGCAAGCCCAAAGTAAAGCAGGATGTCGGATGAAAATATCATAAGTTTATAGAGAAAACTACAATCGGAATTGGGACAGGGATTTACACCCGCGACAGAAGATTGGCAGATGTTCCTAATTTTATCTCCTTCAGATTAAAGATTATGTCGATAGATCAGTTGTTGAATAGCAGATTTTTTTGTGGTTTCGGATCTGGAACTTCTTAACGGCATCGAGAGAGTTATCAGCTTGCGGTTTTGCCACTTGCAATAATTATGTAGCGCTGAACAGACTCTCTGCCTATTCATAGACGGTGTTGTCTAACTTTCAGCTGTGATGGGCCAAGAATAGAGCACTGTGAAACCCTCCCCGCAATGATAGGATGCTACCTGTCAGGAAATGTTACCTGCCTGTGGATATGGAAAGTTTGACAACCTCATAAACTTGATGGAAAGCAAATACAAGATGGGAAACTGAAATGAAGACTCCTTTTGGAATTTTCCAGATGTGTGAATTGAACATTTAAAGAGTTCCTCCAGGAAAATTAATGTTCTCAAGAAAAAAACTGAGAAGTTATCACCTTGCAATGGGAGTGAGTCAAAGGAGGAATCCGTCAAGGAAATTCGCTGCCAGAGATTGACAACTTTAGCGTAAGATTTCACATGACTTTTTCTTTGCTTAGTCAAACTTGGCACACACAAGATAGCAGTTTGCAGGAGTGGGACTACTGTTTTGTCAGCACATCGAAGAAATGTATTTGTGTCATGTCGCGTAACAATCACAGAAGTGCATCAGATGGAGGACTGCTCTTTCCGGTGAGATAGCCAGCTGATACGGTCACCACTGCAACAGGACTCGATCAACCACCCCCTAGAAAATAAAACGGAGAAAATGTTGAGAAGACTGCGAACAAGCTACTGCAGCCACTGCCAGAATATTATGCAGAAAATTATCGTGCATGGTTTTCTGGTGTTCGTACTCTCCTTGAGACCTTTATCAGTTCTGGCTCAGACAACGTTGACTCCAGAAACCCAAATACAGGCTGGAGGAACTGCAATCCCTCCCGACTTCAAAACGTATACAGAGATGACCTTGAAAATTTTGGAAAGGTTCCCGGTGAGAGTGTCTTTTCCCCCCGGATCGTCAAGAATTATTTCTACATGTTGGTAATTTTGTCAGTAGAGTTTATTATTGCTTTTCACTCTGTTCCGTCAACTTACATGTGGTATACTTATAGACGTCTGCCTATTTGTAGTAACCTTGTTTCAAATCCCATCTCAAAGACAAGAGCCTAGCATTTGGATTGCATTATTAGTTCCCTGTTTTTTTTTCCACTTTTATTCAAAAATGTAATCAACAAAATCAATAGTAAAGAATAATATTAACAGCATTACTCTCTACATAGTAGAGACTAATACCTGTCTGCCAAATTAACTGGATATCCCATATTTAGGTTCCTGGTCTTTCTTCCTTCCTTTTCATCATATTCAAGCCTAGGGGCTACTACAGTCTTACAGTCACTTTGTAAGATGCCCTCGTTGCTTGATTTTTACAAAGCACTAAGGTTCAAGATGAGTTTTCAGTATCGCCATAATGATTTGTATTGTGACATCACAACTGCTTAGCAGTAAAGATTATATTTGTGAGATCGATCTTAGCGCTTTGTGAAATCGAGCACTCTGGTGCCATTACCAGATAGATACAAAATCAACAGGACAATGAAATATCGGATACTTTTAAATAATGAGTGCATATTTTTATCTGTTCACTTACAGGGGATATACCATTTACAACAGCTGTGCCACAATGTAAGTTTACTAACATTTCTGAAACTTTGAAAAAACATCTCTTCATGTTATTTGTGAGGATGAATAATGAGGATTTGTGAATAATTCATTTTTTTAGTTTAGTAATTAACTACCACTTAACTTTGGCGGATTTAAAAGTTACTATTTAAGATTTAAATCTAATTTTCAGGTCAAATTTTGCCAAACATCAGACCAAGCATCTTTAACAGCATACATTTTCCAACTATTATTCTGATTATAGGGGGGGGGGGGGTAGCGGGACTCCTCCCATGGCTACGCCACTGTTTGGCACAAATACTAAAAGTTGTTGCCAAATAGTCCTAGTTAAGTCCATATGAAGGTAATCATACTCTTTAAATTACTGGGAAGGATGAATCAGTGAATGATAGGGGGACAGGAAATCAAATCAAAATCAGGGGGAAGGGAGGACCTCTGGTCAGAGCTGATGTCTTAAAAGTTCAGCAGGGAGATCGGCCCCTGATGAGAGAGTCCTGGGAATAGCTCACACTTTGGCCAAACAAAAAGTTCCTGCACTGTCACTTTAATTGATTGTTTTTCTTTGGGAAAGTGGAGTGAGTGAGGGGGGGGGGGGCGAGGTGGGGAGGATAATCTGGCCGGAATACAGAAACCGGTGAACTCATTGTTCAACTCGTTGTTAATGTAGAGGTCAAGCTCAGCGTTTGCCTGGAATTTTGGCTTTTCAAGCTCATAGCAGCTAACATTTCTAGGAGTTGTGGAGGGGTGGGGGTTGCATTCCACAAGTACTTATTTCCAATACTATTTGACCTAGGGTGGCCTTTTACCTGCCAGTGACATTTCATAACTTAATTGCTCAATTCAGACGTCACATATGACCAAACAAATTAGTATGAAATTTGGAAATTTGTGGAAAATATTATTCATCCTGAAAACATGCCGTCTGGGAAGTTGCATATTAATTTGTCGTTATGAAGTATGAGAGGTATTTTAGGACAAGTTACAAAAACAACTTTTGGGCTACTCTGTGTTTGTATTAAAGCCTTTTTAATTTTGTTTAATGTTCCTACAAAATTTTGCAGTACACTCCAAGTTAATTTGAGAAGTACTAAGCAAAATCTAAATGTTTTTAAAGTGTTCAATTTGCATCTGGGATAACGAATATTATTTGCGTTTTACTCATACACCTATGTGTGTTAAGAACTGTATATACTTTCTCGAGTCCTGTAAAAAATAATAATAACACAGGATTCGACCTGCCTCTAGGCCTATCTATCAAGCAAGCTCAAAAGTCTAGTGGCTAGACATCTGCTCTAGGTTGGCAAGACCGTGGGTTAGAATCCCACCCCTGTAGTTTGGTGTGCAACTTTTATAGGACTCAGAGAAAGTTCTGAATTTACAGTGCATAGTGCACATTGGTGTTTTGGTAAGGTATAATAAAAATCTAAACGTTTTTGAAAAAAATATATTCTGTTTTTCTGTTTTAGGCAGATTTGTTACTGAAAATCCAATTTGAAAACCAAATCATTAGAGTCTCCTCGATGCAAAAACTACATCAGTTACCAGGCCTGGAATTTCAACTTAGAGAGGGCCAGGCATTTGTCATTTGCCATTGGAAAATCTTATGGTGTATGGGCAAACAAGTCCAAGACCATGGCAGCAGCCGCTACTGTGGCCTACATGTTATTTCCATCCTATAATAGTGAGTTGTTTTCATCATCAGTTCCAGCATGTCCTACTGATGCAGACTGGATCCTGATGGGTGATTCATGCTACTACTTCAGTACAACCGTTGACAACGCCGAGCGTAAGAGTTGGCAAGGTGCTGAAGGATGGTGCAACCAGAAGGGCGGCAATCTGGCTTCTATTCATGGATTGGATGAACAGAGCTTCATAAACAACAAGGTAAATTCATTCGTTTTTCTTTTAGTTTAAACTCGGTTGAAATATAAAGTACAGATAAGTCCTTGATAATTTTGTGAAAGATTTTTTCATTATTGATGATATACGTGGGCACAATGAAGGTAGCAAAAATTGTGTTTTTTCCCCAAGTTTTCTTGGTTTTGAGCCAGTCTCAAGGTGAGTCTTGCCGAGTCCCAGGGTTTGAGTCCGAGTCGAAGTCGGACTTGAGACCGGTCTCAGGTCCAAAAAACGGATTCAAGTCCTCCATCACTGCCATGGCCATAGCCATAATTATAGTTATAGTTTTAATAATTAATAATGTTGTAAATTTGTATAGTGGCGGTATCTGCTAAGGGTGCTCTGCAAATCACAATCACATTTAAAAAAGTCAATGCAAAGCAGGATAACAGTATAAGTTCATAGTTCATAGTTCTAAAGCATTCTTGAAGAATGTTTATAAGTTCTTTTTTGAAACTTGGCAAAGATGGAAGACTCAGATGGGAATGAGTTCCATTAGGTGGCTGCAGCAAATCTGAACAATCGTTCACCCCAGTGATTGGTGCTCAGCTAGAAGCAGTTGGTTTGAAGATCTTAGACCACTGCGTCTTGGTGTGTATAGTTCTTTCAGATTGTTAATGTAACTTTCTATTGTCTTGCTTGTTGCCAACAGATGGCTGGGCTGACTGTAGAATCTCACTGGGTTGGAATCAGAGAGTACGAAATCGAAGGAAAATACTCGTAAGTAAACTCTTCCTGCCAATAAAAGTATGTCAGTGATACATCAATATGTGCTTGATAATCAATGAAAAGTATGAATTAAATGTTGTACCCCAGATATGTGTGACCTGCTCTCAGGAAGTGATAGTAAAGTTGTTGTTTTTTCAAAAGTGAGGTTATGGATTTTTTTTGTATATTTGCATTTGATAGACAGCTTTCCAGTGGTATCCAAATGACTGCAAGTATATGTCTCGTGTTAGTCGAGATCAGTTGGAACTTGGCTGAATTTATTTCAATACGGCCAACTCACATTGGACTGTGCAAGTCTCGCTCATATTCAAACCTCCCGGACCCAGTTGGTTCCAACAACATTGAGCTTTAAGTGTGTGCGATTCTGTTTCTTCAGATACTTTAGTTTAACATAGTTTATGGCTATATAAAATCACATTGTTGGGAAAGTGAAATTTACAAATCAACAAAGAAAACCTGAGAACAAGACTTAGCCTCCGTTTCTGGTTACTTGTAAACAGTTAAGAATGTTGCCCAACTGAGGTTCATGTTAACATTACCTATGTAATGGCCACACATATAAAAATATAAGCGTCCTCTTCCCAAGTTTTAATTTTGTTTGAATGTTTATTTTAACAAATTATTTGTTTGATATAACAAAATTAAATTGTGTTTATAACAAATTGATGTGGTAACTACTTTTTCAGGAATTTTTGTTTTTGTAGAATTTAAAAAGGAAGATTTGATTTCATAGAAAAGTATAGACTTCGGTTGAGTTGTTTTCTCGTTTGAGAAAGTTGAACTTCCCAATAATATGAACTCACAGTACAGTTTGATTTGCAACACCCACTAGTAGTACTTAGTAATTTAACTGTCATTTTATGGGACATTATGTGATTGCCCCACAGCAAAATCGGAAATACTGTATCATCATTGAAGGTTAAGACAATTCAAACCAATTGATATCAATGTGATGTGATGTCTTGAACATTCTATACATTAAGAAACACTTATTTACTTACAGGCCTAAATTGAGATGTAATTGGAAAGCTCTTCTTCTCATCAATCTGATGAGGAAATAAATAAACCCAGTTTTGAGGTTTGGCAGGAAGTGCCTGGTACGGAGCCATTTTGCCTATAGACCGTATTGAATAACCCCTTTGTTGCTATGAAAGTCGCCGTCTTGTAGGGCAAACCGTATTGCGCGTCTAAACACGTACATCAATGAAGCACGCAGCGCACAGCGTTCCCGGTTTGATTTTTTACGGCACACGTACGCACACGTACACGCACACGCTCACAGACGCCATGTTGTAGGGCAGGTTTTTGAATGGTGACGTCATATTCAATACGGTCTATAGATGGGTAACGTGTGTATCTATCATCTCTTGATTTCATTTAGTTGGTCTGACAACACTCCAGTCGACTTTGAGAACTGGGTCGATGGTGAACCCAATGACTTTAACGGGGAAGAACAGTGCGGTGAACTGTACGCTGGAGGTGAGATATTTTGTTTCTTTCAGACAACCTCTCCATGTTGATTATCCGTCTAGAAACCGTGTAGCGGTTCTTTCTAGCCTATTTCACTCCACTGCAGGAGGAAAGCCTCTTTGCCATTTTATTTTTTCCATTTCACTATATCTTAACCTGTTTGTTGCCATTATTAATTTTCGTAATGTCCTTATGTTCTTAGTTTATCCCTCCACTTCTCCTTTTTTTTTTGGGGGGGGGGGGTTTGGTTTCTTGGAGTCCAATATGTTGTTTTGCATGCCTACCCGTCATACCTCCTCACCAGGTGACCTGCCCACCTCCTCTTCTGCGTGTGATTTAATGGTCTTAATAATGGTATCCTGCACTCTTGATTTCTTTCTTGGAACTTGTCACCCTGTCCGTCTTTGTTACTCCTCCATTGTTCTTTCCATAGCCCTCTCTGTCAATTTTTTGTTTTTGCTCAAGACATTTGGTGGTATTCCATGTCTCGGCACCATATGGTAGGACAGGTATGATGCACTGATCGAATACCTACCTTTTCAGGGATAGAGGAAGTTGCATTAAACATTCCATCCTTCATAAAACTATACAAACTGTACAAGATTATTTTCTGCCATCCACTATGAGGCCTTTTGTACTGCTATGTATATATTGCATAATGTGGTCTCGCGTACAATAGTAAAAAGGATGGGACAAAAGTACACGGTAAAATACTAGTAGCAACATGCACGGTTTAAGACGTAGGCCATGTATTGGTTTGATTGAAGAATGCCACATGACCAATAATCAAATGACAAGCATCTACTTGGTCGTTATTAGGCTGTTCGGGGGGAGGGGTATGCATTTCAAGGACTCTAACTTTAAGGCAGGGTATACTTTTGGTAATTGTCGAAGTCTAGTATCCTCACTTGGTGTATCCAAACATGTGCATAAAATAACAGACCTGTGAAATTTTGGGCTCAATCGGTTATCAATGTAAGCAAGAAAATAATGAAAGAAAACACACCCTTGTTGCATAGAATTGTGTGCTTTCAGATGCCTGAGAAAGGCTCCATGCCTGAAGCCTTTCTCAGATTCGAATATTTTAGTGAGAAATTACCTCTTTCTCAAAAACTACATCACTTCAGAGGGAGTCGTTTCTCGCAATGTTTTATACTATCAGCAGCTCTCAGGTGCTCCTTACCAATTAAGTTTTTATGGTCATGTATTTTTTGAGTAATTACCAGAAGTATCCACTGCCTTTAAGGGAACTAGAAGACAGGAGTAAAAGGACTTTGGGAAATCTCGTTTCCATTTCTTCGCTCGTCTCATTTGTTCCTTCGACAGTTCCTTCCAATGAAAAAATATTGCCGTGCGACATGTATCAATGTACTCTAGCCATCAAAATGATGATGAGACAAGTGTTTTTTCAGTCAACCAATAACAAATATACTAAGTGCCTCGTCTCATTTGTTCCTTCGACAGTTCCTTCCAATAAAAAAATATTGTCCGTGCGACATGTATCAATGTACACTAGCCATCAAAATGATGATGAGACAAGTGTTTTTTCAGTCAACCAATAACAAATATACTAAGTACCTTTAAAAAATCCAAAGCCACTATTTCATAGAGCTGCTTTAGCGAAAAAAAATTTTCTTAATGATTTTTTTGCTAAGCATAAAATGAGTAGGATATCAGTCACAGATGGTACATTTGACATTGTGTTTTCTGTTAAGCATAATTTGGTTGTTCTTAAATACTTTTTGTGATTAAATAAAAGCAGCTTCATGACTATTGGGACCATGATGAAATGTTACTGCATTCTGCCTTCAGAACTTGCCTTGCATTTCGCTTAGTCATGTGTGTCCAATTTTAGTCACAAAGTAATCTCTTTTCAGTGTCAACTCCAAGTCGAAAGTAAATTTATCTTAACCCAAGTTCTTCATGAGAATGGGAATGCCAAGGGAGGTTTTGACTGCAATCAAAAAACAGGAAAACAGCCTGTGTTTATTGTCACCGTTTCCGCAATTCACTTCACATCTGTTTACGTGATGAGTATACGAACCAACCTTAGTAGTCAGAATCAGTTTTGAGCAAACCAAGCCAAGTCGCCAAGACAAGTCAAAAGTCATTTAAATCAAGACTAAAGTCAATTCACCAGTCGTTTATTTGCCGCTGCTGTCGTAAGTCACTTTGTTTCCAAGTTAACTAAGGAATTAACAACAACAGTTGGGCAGTTTGTCAGCTATTTATGTATCCTGCATGAAAGCTTGTAAGAATTAAAGGGTTCATTAAGGTGAGTGTAGGTAACAGGTGGAATTACACTCCTGCATTCACCCAAGCAGTGCCCTGCAATTGTCAGTCCTTTTAGAATATATCAGGTACCTTAAAACCAGAGCTCAATTTCATAGAGCTGCTTAAGCACAAAAAAATAGCTTGGCACAACAAAATGATGCTTAGCAGAATAAGGAAACTGCTATATTTCAAATATTCCATTTGTGACTGGTATCCTGCTCATTTGTGCTTAGCAGAAAATTGTTAATCAATATTTTCTACTCAAGCAGCTCCATGAAATTGGGCCAAATCGACAGTCTGAAAATTGATTGATTTAATCGCCTGGGATACTGCTAGGATTAATCTTAAAGGCAGGGTATACTTTTGGTAATTGTCAAGGACAAGTATCCTCACATAAAATAACAAACCTGTGAAAATTTGAGCTCAATTGGTCATCAAAGTTGCAAGAAAATAATGAAAGAAGAAACACCCTGTTGCATAGAATTCTGTGCTCTCTCAGATTCAAATATTTGGGTGAGAAATTACCTCTTTCTCAAAAACTACATTACTTCAGAGGGAGCCGTTTCTCACAATGTTTTATACTATCAACAGCTCTCCATTGCTCGTTACCAAGTAAGTTTTTATGGTAATGTATTTCTTGAGTAATTACCAAAAGTATCCACTGCCTTTAAAGGGATAACACATTATTGGTTTTCGGAAGATTAGATTCATTCCCATCCTCTAGTATTCAACAAACACACTAAACAACTAACCTGCAAAAATATAATCAAACTAGGTGGTCGTATTTTAGTGACAACAAACTAACAAAACAATTTTTTTTTGTCAGACATTCTGTTCACTCTAATATAATCTTCTAAGCTTGATTGCTGCAATCAAATTAAACAAATTTATTTATGTATATATTTATTGCAAAAAATGAGTTAGTGGCCTGACGTTTTGACCCTAGCAGAGTCTTTCTTGAAGGCTATATTTAGTGATGTATCTTTTTTCTTGGGGTTCCTTCAAATGTTAGTTTCTCAACTTCAACAGTATTTTAGACATAAATGTTTCTCTGGATGATTAGTTCTGGTATAAACTTTTTTAAGCAGTAGATTCCGAAGTGAACTTAATCCATTTTGTTTTTGTGGTAATATGGCCACAGGTTTTGAACCAAGCAGAGTCTTTTTCAAAAGCTAAAATGTCATTTATTCAATGATTACCAATCCTTACCCTTAAGGTTATATTTACACCATTGGTTTTTGGAAGAGCTATTAATTAGTTCATTTTCACCCTCAAGTTTTAAATTGACAAACCTATACCATTCAATCAATAGTTTGTCATAAACACCCAAAATGGTGTACATTGTGCCTAGAATCTTGTGCATTATATTTGTGTTGCGGCAGTCAAAATAAGCAATGGAGATATGAGAGTTCTTCATATACTATTTTCTTGATTTTGATAAGTGCAGATAAAAGTTTTTTCTCTGGAGGAATGGTCTTAGTATGCCCTTCTAAATCAGTGTGCTTACAGATCGAAACTAATTATTTAATTTCATTCGATATCTTCAATCTTCTGCTTTGGTCTTCATCCACTCAGATGGTAAATGGAATGACGCCAACTGCGGCATCGATAAGAACTTCATCTGCAGGAAGCTCGTCAACTCCGTGGAGCCCATCACCTACGCACCGACCCCGGCACCCGCTGGTAACTGCCCGCGCGGGTCTGTCCGGTTCGACAACTGGTGCTACACATTCTTTGGCGAGCTGGAGGAGGATAGGAAGAGTTGGGAAGATGCCAGGGAGGCATGTGAGGCAGCAGCGGGATACAGAATGGCTGTTCTTCACTCCGCACCACTACAAGGTGAGATTATGTTGTTGATTTTTGAACTTCCTAAAAAAGAAATGGCAATGATTTCTCATGATGTAAGTGTAGTGTTGACCTTTGACCCAACTCACCTGATGTCATCATCACAATTATCTTGGTTTCGCCATTGTATTTGCGCATTTTAGGCGATGCAGCATTTTACACTCTAACCATAACTTGTACGTGCAATTTCGACTTTGAGCATGGAAGGCAGTAGCTGCGAGTGATGTTGGTGCGAGGGTTAATATCTTGGCAGTACCTTATCATATTTACATTACAAATTACTATTCTTGCAAGTGCTTTTAAAAATGTGACCTGCAGTTGCAGGTCAGAATGTTGTTGTGATGCAATTTCTTTTGAAATTTTATTGAACTTGTGAGTGATTTTGTTGTATTGTATGTTAATCTCAAATATACAGTGTTTAAACACTTTTATATCGTGAATTGAAACAATGATGTATATGTATGGTATCAATTCCTTAACATATTGTATATTTTTTCGTGTCAGGAATGAATGACACAAGAATAAAACTGAATTTCTGTCGGTTTTACCTTTTTCAGATTCTTTATTGTATTGTGCTTTTTCCTCATCTTCTATTGCATTGCCCTTTTACTCCTCAGCCCAATAGACTGAAGGGGGTATTGTTTGTTTTTGTTCTCGTTTTTGGTTTTGCATTGAGTGTTTGTTAACAATAACTTGGATAGCAACTGTATATTGCTGATTACAAATTTTATGTAAATAAATAATGTTTATTTCAAAAAGAAGATTTTTCCACACTTCTTTTTGTTTCTTCTCTATTGACTCAATTCACCTGTTGCATTAATAATGATAATCTTTGTCATGCCATTTTGGGATTCAGTCCATTTGTGTTATACAGTGCAGTGCTAATTTTAGGCATAATTTGTATTTTCTTTTCAATAAGTAAATTTCATTGAAGAGCTGTAAACAATATTTGTTTTGTTTACAAATGATGTGGTTTCCCTGTCAAGACACTGCTTGTTTTTTTTTTAAAAAGTTCTAAAAAAAAAGTTCTTTTTCATATTGAATCGTGTCAGCATTCCTCACAACCAAACTGAAGGGTCTGGACTACCGTCTGTGGATCGGACTCAGCGACCTCACCATCAACTCACAGTTTGTGTGGATAGACGGAACGGCTGTGGACTTCACCAACTGGGGACCAGGGGAACCAAATGAGGCCAACAATGAGGTAAACAAGTCAGATCAAAATATCAACACGTAAATCATTTTTTGCAATTGCATTTTCTAGAGAGAGAATATATTTATCGCAAAAAAATGTTAAAAAACGCAAAGTAGCTGTTGACTTGTTTTTGCATTTTGAACAAACTCCTCTGAGTCTCTTTCTCGAAAGGATAAAACAAATACCAAAAAATCAATAGTTCCTGTGCATGTGATGTCACAAGCTCAAACAGCGCCCTCACTGAGGTCAAAGGATGATCTATCATTGACTGAGTGAGTGTTGTGCGTGGTGCGTACACATGTGCATGTTTCCATCGTTTTACTAGGTTGAAAATGCACGATCAGCAACTACTATTTGGGTTGAAAGACTTGATTTCGGACAATTTGAAACTCTTGGCTTGTTAATTAACATCTTATCACGATGATGTCCTTTTAGACTGTTGCTAAGGAGACTGTGTTGAGATGTCTTATGATCAAGTCAGCATTAAGACGTTTTATTTTTTTTAACAAAAATCTTATCAGGTTTGCTGAGTGGTAACCTTGCCCTGCCTTTCACCTCTGCGACCCCGGTTCGAATCCTACTTCCGACTGGGCCTCGCATGTGGGTTGGGTTTTCAGTCCCTACCCGATTATTTGAGTTTTTCCTATTCAGGTTTCTTCAACCCACATAAAAAAAAACTGAACATTTTTTCATATTCTCTTCATATTCATCTTCAGGCCTATGGGTTACAGTCACTTTTGAGGGTCCCTTGTTTCACTACCAGAAATATTTAAAATAGATAAATAAAGAAACTAAAATCATTAAATGCAAAGTATAGCGAATTTAAAAAAAAAACTAATAATAAAAATATCAACATGATTTAAAACAAAGAATCTGCTTGGTCATAACCCTACGGCCAACAGCTCTTGTTTTGCTCAGATTGATCGTAATTGAAACTCATTTTTTGTGTGGTCGTTCCCATCTCAATGTTATCTTATCTTGATGGTTTGTTCCAGGAGGACTGTGTTGAGATGTATTATGACTCGACCTCGGCTGGAGAGTGGAATGACGTCAGCTGCTCTAAGGTCAATGGCTATGTCTGCCAATCATACGTCGGTAAGAAGCCAGATTGATTGTGTGTTTTTTTTTAATAGTGATTTACTTAGAGAGTCTTGAAAACTAAATACTTTTCAGTAAACTCGGGCGGTTCAGGGACTAAAGGGTTAACACGTTGACTGCCGGTCATAGATTCGCAGGGCGTTCCCATTTGTCAAGTGAGGTGCGCATGCGCGCATACCAAATAGGTACTATGCAAAAAAAAATTTGAACATATACATTCTAAGGATGTGTGTCCTCACCACTGCCAGAAGCGTATTTGTTGCGTTCTCAGTGATGCCAGTGTATTGAATTAACAATAAAAAGCCCTTTCATTCTCTACGAGTATACTTGTAGTGGCAGAATCCGTTACACCAGCCTGTTAGTACGAATATACTCGTAGGCGGCAGTCAACGTGTTAATGATAAATAACAATAATGATTGGTTTTTATAGCACACATATCCTAGTAGCTAGATTTAGGCGTAAACAACATTATTATCCCAATTTATCAGGCATACTTTTAGACAATTCCTCTAACTTTCTCAACTCCCTAGGGAGCACACAGCCTCAAGCTGCTTAAATTAGCGCCTTAATCGAACACAATGCTGTCTTAGCCCTCTCAGGTTCCCATTTAATACAACTGGGTTAAGAGAAGCAATAATGGTTTAAGGACACAAGTGTCAAGACCAGTAATCAAACCCACACTCCGATGATTCAACGATTAGAACTTGAGTTCAATGCAGTAGACCGCTCGGCCACGACACACCACAAACTCCCAAGCCCCATCTTACCCCTCTAGCCTCCTATCATTTGAATAACCCTGACAGTATACACAGATCAATGTGTGATCCACTCACCTGGAGTACCGGCCATTACCTTCTCTGAATCTTTTGACCGTGATCCCTTTGGTTATATTGCCCCCTCCACCCTCCACCTTTAGTCCAATTTCCCCAACAACATCCACTCTTCAACCTCTCTGAATCTTTTGACCATGGTCCCTTTGGTAATATTGCCCCCTCCCCCTCCACCTTTGGTCCAATTTCCCCAACAACATCCACTCTTCAACCTCTCTGAATCTTTTGACCATGGTCCCTTTGGTAATATTGCCCCCTCCCCCCTCCACCTGTGGTCCAATTTCCCCAACAACATCCACTCTTCAACCTCTCTGAATCTTTTGACCATGGTCCCTTTGGTAATATTTCCCCCTCCCCCCTCCACCTGTGGTCCAATTTCCCCAACAACATCCACTCTTCAACCTCTCTGAATCTTTTGACTATGGTCCCTTTGGTAATATTGCCCCCTCCCCCATCCACCTTTAGTCCAATTTCCCCAACAACATCCACTCTTCAACCTCTCTGAATCTTTTGACTATGGTCCCTTTGGTAATATTGCCCCCTCCCCCCTCCACCTGTGGTCCAATTTCCCCAACAACATCCACTCTTCAACCTCAGCTGCTACAAATTGATTAAGCTGTATTGATTGAAACTGGTATACATCATTCTTCACTCTGCCTTGATCTTATACCGAGGACTCATTCTTATTATTACTATTATTATTTCATGTTATCACAGAATGCAAAAGAAAGGTCATATTTTCCTTTGTGCCCGGTAACTCCTTGAGTCGGCTGCGTCCCGTAGCCTTAGATTTCAAGGGTCTTTTGTAGGATCCTCGCTGTTCCCAAAAGGGCAGCCTTCTACCCTCACAATTTTGCTGATTTGATCTAGATCTTTCTAGTACTATTATTATTAATATTATTACTCGAGCTGAAAGCAAATATTGTTCAAAATCTAATCTAATCCCTGGAGCTTCCCTCTTAGGTTTCTCCTGACGATGACTAGAGCAAGCTAGTCGAAACGTTGAGACCATAAAGAACTCACTCCGCGGCAGTGCAGTTAATTTCGAGAAGTCCCCCGATCCACAAAGCTAAAGTAGTAGTCCAGGCCGATTTCCTACCTCCCGCCCAGGTAGTAGTTAATAAGCAGGACAGTTCTGAACAGTTCTTTTCAGAACTGAGAAGTCTCCCGAATTCCGAAAAATCTACTCCGTGGTAGTAGAATAAATAGCGAGACAAGCTCTCTAAAGAACAAAATCTACACAGCAAAGTAGATATTTATACACATGGTGTTACCACAAACCGAATATATTTTGATACCTCACCATGCAATGCCTCAAAACCCATATGGGTTTTACCTTATCAGGGTTTTTCTATTTCACCTTTATACGCTGCAGCTTGCGCTGTGTTATTGTTTATTGAACCGCTCACATGTTTTCCTATGTATTTTAACAGTTAAAAGTTGCATCCCTCTGTAGCCCACTTTAGTTTAAATAGAGTCTATTCCGTCTTAGTTAATTATCGAACCTACTCACACTGTACTTGTTATTGTTGGTCCATTTGTGTTTTTGTTTGTCCGGGCATACCTATCACAATCTTTGACTTTTCTGGCTATGCGCCCCATTTCCAAGTATCCTCTTGCTCTTCTTTATTATTGTAATCATTATTCTCTATTGGAGTGGAAATGAATGTCTTGAAATAAAATGAAAATTACTTGCACCACTCTTTATAAGCAAGGCATCTCACCACAAATGTCTCATCCTTCGAATAAGGGAATAAAAGAGGCTGGCGACGAGGTCTTAACCAGCCATTTAAAACCGGCAGGGTCATGGCCATTAGCCCTGAGTGCACTGTTTGGTTTGGGTGTATAACAGACAAATTTACCCAAACCTAATAGTGTCAAAATGGCTTATGTGATAAAGGACCAACCCGAAGGCGAGGTCTTTTATCGCACAGCCCAACCCTGTAAGGCTTTAAACGGCCGGTTAAGACCGAGTCACTACTCTTTTATTCCCAATCCATAAATGTCCTTTTTGTTAAAAAGCGTAATATTGTTGGTAAAAACTTTCAATTCCTGTCACGTCCTCGTACAGTTGTACGTACGCCTGCGTACTAACGCTAACATATTTTAGATTGAATACCAGTATGTATTGATTGCGTTTCGCGTAAATTAGTGCCTGCGTATCCTTGTGTGCCACAGGTATGTTTAAACACTTCTAGCCGTGTTTATACCGCATGTTTAAACATGGTCATGTGATCTCCTCTCGACTAATCAGAATGGATTAACTGTCCCGGGTATTTATGAATGGGAGATTAAAGATGTCAATCCCATGAGTTGTGTAATGGCACTTTAGATTCCAGTGCATTTATCGTTCAGAGAAAGGCTTTCCCAGTGTTTCTGACACCATTGGCAGCAGATTGCACCATCACCTTGAAAATCTTTACGAGGCATAAATGGGTCTTTTAACTCTAAATACGTTTGTGTGCAAATCGTTTTGCGTGAAAGAATGAGAGCTAAGAATGGCTGTAGATGAATCGCTATATAAAAGCTGTACATTATCATTTGTATTGTGGCTCTTCAAAGTTGTACTTCTCTGTGTTTTCCTTTAAAAGTTTGCATTTACACTTTTTGCAAATTTGCATTTATTCAAAGATACTTCCCTCTCAATCTGACATTAATTTTGTCTTCTTCTTATCCACCAGATCCCTCCCTACCTCTTCCATTGACGCCTATCAACCCCTGCCCAGGCGGCTACAGTAACTACGGCAACGGGTGCTTTAAGGTGTTGCCCACACCGATGACGTTCAGCGATGCAAACACAGAGTGTAAGAAAGACGACGGGGTGTTCCTGGCCAGCATCATGGACCCGTACGAGCAAGCCTATGTGGAGACGCTGCTCCATGAGAATGGCGGGATGCCGGTGTGGATTGGTATGGTGGACGACAAGGTAAATTTTATATATTCATGTACATTTAGTTTGCGGTAACACCATGTGTATTGATCTACAACATAGTGTTAGCCAGAGAGGTGTCTGGAGTGTCTTTTGGACACCCTGTTTTAAATTTGAACACCCTGTTTTATCTGTCTTTAAATGTAAATGTATTGTAAGTGAACAATTTGGACACCCAGTTACAGGGAAGGGAATGGCCAATGCAAGGTATTTGAAGCTTCCTTGATCCAGTTGTGGATCGAATGGGGTGGGGGTGCAGAAGGTCACTACCCCATAGCTTTGCAATTGGTGTCCCTCCATCCGCATCCTGAAATAGGCAAAAAGACTACTGATGTGTGTGTAGCTGTGGGAGGGGGCTGGGGGGGGGGCATGTGCCACGGTTGCTGCCTAAAAACCGACCAAGGTTTTTTTTGGTTTTTTGGGGCATTGGGTCCAAAAGACAAAGTGATTAAAGGACACCTTCCTCTAACCTTGCCCCTGGGCTTCCACAAACCTAATTAGCTATGCTATGGTGTATGCACGGATCATTTCAGATTAATTAATCTCAATATTTCATGGGTTCCTGCTCTAGGTTGAAGGCATGTATCAGTGGGTTGACGGCTGGCCAATATGGTTCACCCACTGGGGGCGCAGTGAGCCCAGCAGGGGGGCCGGTGAGGGGTGCGTTGCCATCGAGCCCAGTGGTAACTGGAACGATACCCGATGCAGTGATGTCTACTCGGGAGTCTGCAAGTATTCGCTGGGTAAGTTTGCTCGATGGGAACTGACTAAGAGATTCAAGATCGCATACTCTTAGTTCTGCGGTTATGGTAGCCCCTTGAGACCATAGCAGCTGCAGTCAGCTTGCTTCAAATGCGGTGCCTAGCAGCTGAACAAAAAAAATCCAGGAGATTCTACGCCTTTGGTGCCCTGTTAAGCGTAGGTGCAGAATTCTGCTGTAAGCACAGCCACCAATTTGGGACCCTGGTGCTGCTTCTTGTGAATGAAACTGAAACACAAAGATGGTAAGAAGTCAGGGTGAGTGTTGAACAGCCACTCTCTTGGTTGCAGCATCAGCTTCTGTCAGGCCCTGGGCCCCAGAGCATCAGCTTCGGTCAGGCTCTGGGCCCCATTTGGTGAGCAATGGAGTGGGCAATCATAGGTGATATGGTCAGCCGTCTACTGCTCAGCACAGGCTGGATTCCCAGCAAGGTTCCCCATACACACTTTGGCATTGAAGCACCCAATGTCAGTCTGCAGTCTGTTGAGCTTCACCCACTCCTGATGACGAAGGTCAACACCTGATGGGCAGCTAGAGGTTGGGTCTTGCATGTACCTTACTAAAAGAGGGAATACGGTTGAGTGTCACTGGTGGGACCACTTTCTGGTTATCCAGTGAGCTTTTGTATCCGTTAGTTGGATGGTCGCTAACAGGCTCATTCCACATAGTGCTGCATTTGACTTAATCTCATCTAGCTCATGCTCTGGGTCATGTCCCAAATTGCTCATTTTCTATGTTAGAATACTTAACCATTTCTAGTAAAACATAAAAAGATTGCTGTTAGAACAGGGGTGAAATAACCAGGGCCCAGATTGCAAAATAAAAAAAATGTTAAGTTTGTAAAACCATTCTTCCTTCCTACTCAGTGCCGTTGCCCACCGATCATCCAGATACACCCGGTACTTGTCCAGACAACTGGTACCCGTATGGCAGTCACTGTTACTATTTTCAACCTGAAGGCGAGGACCTCGTTCAGTGGCCCATTGCTCAGTTTGATTGCGTCCAAATGGGTGGCCAGCTTGCCGACATTCACTCCGTCCAGGAAAATGAATTTGTTCGCACTGGGACCAAACGATCGGACTCTATGTGGCTTGGACTTTATCGCTCAGACACAGGTAAGTCAAACCAAGCCCAAGAGGTTTTTTGTCTTTCAATCTTATCGTCACCAGGGCCCAATTTCACAGAGCTGCTTAAGCAGAAACAAAATTTCTGTAGAATTTCTAGTGAGCAACAATTTGCAGGAAACCTGGCTGGTAGCCTATTTCTGGTGAGCACAATTCGTCGCATTTTTCTCATAGTGACGAATCGGCGATTTTTAGCAAATTGAGGTTTTTGCAGTTTTATGGTTAGTTTGTCTTCTGAATTCATTTCTGAAGGTTTTGAACCAAAATAATGTCTCATTTTAAAGATATAAGACACATTGTTGGCGAATATGTTTGAAGTCTAATAAATGTTTCTTTACATACTGACGAATAAGTGATTCGCCGCTTCGTAAACACATAAATATACCCCTTTGTTTTTTACAAAGTGACGAATAGGCAAATGCGCTGGTAACCACTCCAGTTATCAATGAAATGCAAGGTACCATCAGTTTCTCTTAAATACAACACAGTAAGATTTGCCGACTCCACTAGCTTGTCAACGAAACTAAAACATAATTTTAGATAAAAGGAACAAATCTTGAGGTAAGCATAGTTCTGACAGGCTAATTATTTCAAACTGACGTAATAGTTTGTAATATTCAGTCCGTTCAATCTTCAAGCTAATCTTATTAAAGGTACTTCAGCTACCAATCGCGCCGAGAAAAACTTCGTGCCCCGTAAATCTTGTCATAAAGAAAATTGTGAAATCCAATTCAATTTGATCAGATACAAGTGCATTTTGTTTACATCAATACTTGTAGAGAAAACTCAAATTGTTATTAATTAGTATTCACATAAACTACAAAAATTTCGAGTATGAAAAATTAATTGTTGAATATTGTACTATAATCATTTACATGGTTAAGTCTAAAAGACGATGCTCATGATGTGTACTTTTTTTAGGATTTTACCGTTTTATGATACAATTAGTGGCAACTTTGAGTGAAACCTCTATGTCTGGGTGGAAGATATTCAACAGTAATATGATCTTATAAATCAGTGGTTTTACCAATAAATGTTTTGGAGCATATAATTAAGTTCCTATTTTGTAAATCAGAATTTACAAAATTGGGTTAAACAAGGTATTGATTGTTAAATGAAATCCTTCAAAACTATAGTGCCAACAAAATCAAACGATTATTCCAAAAGCATAAACATTGTTGATAACAAACATTTTAAAGTTTGTGTATGCTTATACAACAAGTCAGTTCAATTACAAAATAAACATACTTGTTTAGTTCAATTAGTGTCTTGAAGGGTACAACTTAAACTTGGAAAAATTACTTATTCCGTCCTTCCCCTTTTGAGCAATATCTGGAGGTTAACCAGGCCGAAAGGAAGAGGGATAATGTCATGTGTACTCCTCCCCCTATATATAGTTGGAAGTTTTTGTTTGTTTGTTCCCTCCCCTCCAATCCACATGCCAACACCAATCCGACCCATCCACCCCACAAAACCCACTCTATCCTCCCTATCTAAAAATGAAGGAATTCTGGATCAGTGCTTCACTCAGGATTTTACCGTAAAATATCATGTTTAACACAAATGAAAAATTAAGGCGTGTTAAATTACCTGCATTAATGGTGATATACTGACGAATAAGCCCCAGATTGTAGATTTGTTTTTTTTACAGACTGACGAATTGGGCACAAAAAGTGACGAATAAGCCCCAGAGCGTAGATTTATTTTTTGACAGACTGACGAATTGGGCAAAAAAAGTGACGAATAAGCGCGTAAAAGACAACAATGTTTTTTACATACTGACGAATAGGTTTATGAGGTTATTATTATTTATTCAGATCGTTTTATTATGAATAACACAAACAAATGTGAAGAGGAACTGCTTAAAAACAAACCTTCTATTTGGCAAGTGATAATGTGGGATAATAAGGTATGAAAGCAACGAATGAAAACATGTCCAACTTCAAAGTGAATTTACTCAAAATGCGCTTTTTCCTGATTCGTCACTATGAGAAAAATGCGACGAATTGTCTAGTGTTTTGCTGGTTTTTGTACTTAAGCAGCTCTATGAAACTGAGCACTGAAGATGAACACAGATCACTTTGTTTGAACTGTTGAGACTTTTTGCACCTTGGAATCTTCTCTGAACCACCGCATCATTCAAGAAGAGATCACAACAAGGTTGTCTCCGGTAAAGTAGTTCTTCATTACTTACACCATGAAAAAAATTCAAAATCTTACTAATTAGGTTATGCATTGTACAGCAAAAGGAGAAAAATGCTGAAAGTGGTTCGGGTGTCTCCTCTTACTGTAGAGATGAAACCCCCTGAACCCCCAGGCCTCTTGCATTCGAGAGACTTCAGAGAACTCCCTATAATCACCACACCATTTCCCAGATGTGCCATTGAAAATTGAAAAAATACAGCACAGTGTTTTTATGTAATGGGAGAGTTGAAGTGTCCTGGCTGAGCTGCCTAGTTCACCATACTTAACTTCTTGTGTCACTGGTGTTGTCAGGTTGTAGGTTTGTGACCCGGTAGCTGGACTAATGTCCTTTAGCAAGCCATCTTTACCATAATTGCTTTGTCCTTCGGATGAGACGGAAAGCGGTAGGACTCGTTTGTTGTGTAATGCACACGTAAAAGAACCAAGTACACTCATCAGAAAAAGAAGGGGTTTTACCCTAGTGTATCTGGCAAGGTCTGGGAGCAATATGCACCACCTCACCTTGCATTCCTTTCAAGTTGTCATATTCTGGTTGCTTTGCCTTATTATAAAATCATTCTTCACAATCTTCACCTGATTTGAGAATTCGGCAGCAGGAGTGTTATCTTTGATTTTACGACCTCATTTATGTTTCCCCATCACGGTTTATTTTATTTCATAAAAACTTCTCTTCAAACTTAAATATCCAAACTAAAGTCAGTTTGCATCATCCTTTTAAAAAAATTTGTTTTTTTATAATTTTATTTTTAACAAAAGGTGGTTTCTCCTGGGAAGACAACTCTGGGGTGGACTACGTGAACTGGGCAGAGGGCGAACCCAGTCTCCTATCAAACGGGGCACATGAAAACTGTGTAGAGTTATACCTCAACAATGGCCGCTGGAATGACATTGACTGCAAACAGATCAAATCCTACGCCTGCAAAATGCCAAAAAGTAAGTGTCCTCTTTTAAACGACACAAGTTGAAAAGATTGGAAGCATGAGAATTGAATTGTGGAGATTTCCCCTAGGACCGTGGTCATGATATAATTGATAATTAGATCTGAAAATCTTTATCCAAAGAGCCGATTAGATATAAATTAAATTTCAATCCTGTTATTAAGCTTGCAGGTTGAAGGGTAGTGGGGGGGGGGGGGGTGATACTTCGCGAAAACGGCACTGTCTGGTATCAAATATGCTACATCAGCAAGGTTTCTTTTTTGACAGAATCTCAGTATTCACATTCTGTTAAGTTTAAAAAATTCAGTAAGTATATTCTACATAGTTTTGTCAAGCTGTCTTGTCGGGGAAATTGTGTAAATTGTTGAGAGCAACACCTAATTCAAATAACATTTTTAAAAAGACGACGGTGTAGAAAAACCTTGTGCTGCCAGATTCCCAGCACTTGCGCGTGCAGGCTAAAAAAGATCGATCTTTAAGGGTTTTTTATCACTACTTTCTCGTGACTCCGATGAGTGATCTAGCTTAGATAATCACAACTTTCGGCCACGTAAATTGCGGGTGCAGGTCTTTGACAATTACCAATGTATGTTCTGACATTCAAGGTATCCTGATGATTGTGGCGACCTTTCACTTTTTACAGTATAATGAATGCTTGTTTTGTGCATTTTGAAATAATTAATCATTGTATCTTGTAACATTCAGATTTGAGATTTCATTAGCTATTTTATCATTGAAAGAGCTGCCAATCAAACTTTGTTCAATGACGCGCAAAGCTAATTCATCATTGAAGTATCATGCCTAGAGGGGAGTCAGTTCTGACTGACATAGATTGGATTACAGCCAATATTCCCTCAAAATGCTTGTTAGGTTTATTCATTTGAAGATCCTCTGATAGAAAAGAGAAGAAACAATAATAATGATAAGAATAATATTAATAAAGACATTTGTAAAGGGCCTAATGCAAAAGCCTCTAAAGCACATAAAGAGAACAATAACATATACAATGAGTGAAAGATACATTACAAGTAAGCAGATTACAAATAAGCAGCTTCAAACATATGAGTTTTTAACAGAGACTTAAAACAGTGTAAAGAACTAGCCTGGAAGACTATTCCAAAGAAAATGGAGCAGCGTAAGAAAATGATCTTTGACCATAAAAAATGGAAGAAGCTCTTGTAGTTGTGGTAAGCAATGACTGCTGAGATGAACGTAAAGTCCGAGAAGGGGAATAGTGGTGAACAAGTTCAGATAAATGAGCAGGAGATTGACATGTTTGAGCTTTGAAAGTTAACAAAAGAATTTTATAAATTTTACGAAACTTAACTGGGAGCCAATGCAATTTCATTAGAACTGGTGTAATAAGGTGAGAATGAGGCAAGCAAGAAACACTGCGAGCAGCAGTGTTTTGTACACGTTGAATTTTAGCGAGATCTTTATCAGGGAGTCCATACAGAAGAGAGTTGCTGGAATCAAGTCTAATTGTGACGAAAGCGTGAAAGAAACAAAAAGGAACGAAAATAAATAGAAAATACCTGCAGTCTTTCGGCTGTGTACCATTATTTTCCAATACTCAACTCCAGATTATATTCCGAATTATGCTTTTAAGGCACTCTCTCAAACTATGGGTGGCGACCCATAAGTGGGTTGCTAAAAATATTCAGGTGGGTCGCCAAACTTTGTCAGAAACGCTTAAAATTTATCAGAACACTTTTTATCAGTCCGTCAGCAACTGCCTCACAAACGACTCTATCATCAAAACTGTTGTAATTTTCATCCTTTAATGTTGCCCCCATTACCCAGAATGCAGTTACCACCTTTATGGTCCAGTAATCCACCCTTTCACTAACCATCCTTTTGTCCTATATAATGTATATATAAAACTAGTCGGGGAGATGGCCTTAGCTTTTTATCCAAACCGGACCTTCATCAGAGGCATAATCAAGCGCAAACGAAAGAGAAGCAAAGAATAATGGGAGGGTATCCAGAAAAAAAGGAAATTATAGCCAATCAAAGTTATTAGATTACAAACAGTGGGGTGGCTAAGAACCAATCAGACTAAAGTAGTGAGGACAAAAGGATGGTCAGTGAAAGGGTGGATTATATATATATATGCCTCTGACGAAGGTCCGGTTTGGATCGAAAGCCAAGGCCATCTCCTCTACTAGTTTGACATATTTCTAGTAGGGGAGATGGCCTTAGCTTTCGAATCAAACCGGACCTTCGTCAGAGGCATAAACAAGCACAAACGAAAACATATCCATTTATAGCAAGAAAGAGAAGCAAAGAATATATACAAAACTGCATTCAATAAATAATTTACTCCTGTTCTTATTAGCCTGACATTACCTCTGCAGTTGGGGGTTTAATCGGCTGGCGATCAGGGGTTGGGTCACCGTCGGCTGACTGAAATTTCCATTTGGTCCTAAAATGGCCTTTATATAACAAACAGAAACAAACCAGAAGGTTCAGGAAATGAAAGCACTAGGCAGGCAAGTATAGTCAATGTGATATGAAGTAACTGCAACACGTTAGACAGAAACGTACTGATTCAAACAGTGCATGGTGTCATCCAAACCAATTATGAAACAATTTTGATTTTGAGTGTCTGCAACTCTATTATTCCTGTTTACCAGGCATACTTAAACCATTCGTCAATTTCTCAACTCCCTGGGGAGCATACAACCCCAAGCTGTTTAATTTAGCCCTATTAACAGGTTAATCCATAATACCATCACTGCCCTTGCCGGTTCCAATTTATACACCTGGGTTAAGAGAAGCAATTTATGGTTAGGTGCCTTGCTCAAGGACACAAGTGCCACGACCAGGATTCGAACCCGCACTCCAGTGAACAGGCCATCAATCTAACGATTGAACAGAAATGTTTTTTTAGAATTTGTTTGATTATTTCCAATTTCATCTTTTGTATTGTTTTTGTTTAGTGCCCATCACCTCAGCCCCGGGACTGAAGACCGACATGCCGAAAACAGACTCCCCTGTCACGCTCCCTGGTGGGGTAACCAAATCTCCTCAAAGTAAGTAGGAACATAAACTGTTCCCTATTCCATACTTTTCATAATGTGTGTTGTGATTCCCGATTCCACGCCCACTTCAAACACAAACTGGCGCCAATGATTTACCAGAAGCCCAAGGAAAATGCATTAAGCTAGTTTTTCTTTATTGATATTGATGCCTTACTGCTTTGTATTTATAGTTTCACATTTTAAAGAAATTTTAAATACAAATCTAATACAATTTCAATAATCCTTTTGGTTTATATTATTTTAATAATTCCAAGTTTAGTGTTCATTGTAGAAATTCATTGCAATCAAGTTGAATTGGGATGGTGGTATAATAATGTTTTATTTGGTGCTGGATGTTGGGCATGGTGTACCCCCTTATTGTGTCTTTATATTGTGTGCTTGGAGTCTCAGTAATTCTTTAGAGGATTTTAAGGGTTGGGTACTTCTGTACAAGAGGAAAATAGTGTGTTGAAGTTTGGGAACATAGGGGGGGGGGACACACCCATGGCCCCATATCGGGCATGGAATATGTATATATATGTTACATACAGTTTATGACCAAACATCTCTGCATATAACACAATGGAAGCTTTTCTTCCTTTCCTCTCTCGTAGAATCCACTGGTGTCTCCACTGGAGTGATTGTAGGCATCATCCTGGCTGTCCTCGTTGCTGTCCTCTTTATTGCCCTGGGTGCCTTCTTCATGGTAACCCGCTCCTCCAGCAAATCAAAGGCCCCCCTCGATATCGGCACGGTCGGGTTCGACAATGCCGTCTACCATACAAACACCGGGGAAGTTCAGGTCCAAGACACAATGCAGTCAGCAGCTGAGGCTTAAACAACAACCAGCCCCTATAAAAATGGACCCAATGCTTTTATTTGAATTGAATGACTTCGGCTATGGCTATGGCTATGGCTATGGCTATGGCTATGGCTATCATGGCTATGGCTATGGCTATGGCTATGGCTATGGCTATGGCTGTTGGTCATAACCACATGGAAGCCTTCCATTCTAACACATCCTATGTATAGACCCATGCAAGTTTTACACACTATTGTAAAATATTTGGGAACTGTTTGGTCCCAGACAGATTGGTTTTATGTATTGAAGAAAACAACATCATGCACCCTTAGGAGGTCCAATGTTTTGAATTATTACACAGTTTTAATTGTGTGGGAAAAGTTTAAAAATTAGAAAAGCCCATTTCTTGCATTTCTTTAAAAGGGTGTATTGTTATATATTCTGCGAAGTTGAAAAGGTGTGCGACCAGGGGCTGTCATGGTATGGCATTATATGTGTATTTGGTATATTTTTAATGAAATGTTTATACATATTAATTGATCCTGAAAAAAATACAGCATTATAACAACATTTCAACAATTTTAATGATATGCTAAATACATCACGTTGAAAACAAATCAACCCATCAATGACCTGTAAAGTTGTTATATATATATATGAATATTCAGTATGAATAAATTTAGAGATTTCTTTTCATTTTTGTTTTAAGCATGGCCATGCACCTCCCCCATCCGATTCTAGTGTTAGAAGAGAAGAGCACTGAGACAAAAAAGTGCTTAAGAATTTCCTTCTCACCCAAAAATAAGCAGGAAGAACAGTCAAAAACGGTACATGTTGCATGGTGTTTTGGCTGGTAACCCTATTCTGGTAAGCAATACAGTTTCGTGCTTTGAAGCTTTGAAAGCGGGCTCTGGTCTGTTCCCAACCTTGACCCTGGTTCGAAATCGTGGAGATTTTTAGTTCTTCCTCTATTAAAAGGTTTTTATTCCACTTCATAAAACTGAACATATCTTCAACATCTACTCTCCGCAGATTCGTTCAATGTTTTTTTCTTTCTTCTTCTTTCTATTGTCTCAGGCCTAAGGCGTTTTTGAGGATTCCCTGATTTCCGGTTTTACAAAGAATACAAACGAATTTCAATAATAATGGATCCTTTGATTTCTTATATTTTTACCATGTAAAGAAGAGGTCCCATTTTGTATTTCTGTCTAACTATCAATCTAATCAAAATTATATTCTACTTTTTAAAACATTTTGTTATTATTGAATTTTGAACATATTGTTTTTATACCGTGTGATTTTATATTAACTTCTTGATATTCATAGTAATAAAGTATTTAGACTTTATTGTAAGGTGGTCTGTTTCATTTCATGACAACGAAATTTGTATTTTATGAAAATACAAAACAAAACAAAAAAGTCAAAACAAAAAATGCAAACGTCACGAACTGTATCGAGTTACGGACCAAACCCGCACCGCTTCACGCATTATGTTTCGGTTAGTGGGTTTCACGTTTAAAACAATGAATAAAACACCCCTTCCCTCAAACAATAACAAACAACAACAACAACAAGAGCAACAATCCATTACAAAACAACAACAACAACAACAACAACAACAGCAGCATTTTAAACACATCCTGGACAATGGGCTCCAAGTGCTACTTCGTGTCTGTTGGGACCTTGTTTTAAAAACAGTGAATAAGTCACCTTGGCGATGATGGTGAGTTTTCGTAATTCCGAAACGAACGGAGATCGATAAAGCTTTAATGCCACAAACTATCTCTAGTTACGGACCAACTTCGTGATTGTCTACGCATTGCGTTTCGGTCAGTGGGTTTACGCAAAATGTGTTACCAGTCACGAACACCGACAAAACGAAAATGTCAAAACAACAAACAACCGTTAGGCCATAACCCCTAATAGAACAACCAAATTTGTTGATTCGCAACTTCAGCAACGAGCGGACTTGACTAGAGCTTGGTCACGTGGAATCAATGACAACGTGCAGCTACCGGCGCGGCGGAAGAAAACTCGGCCTTGTCGGCAAATTGGCGACCGAAATCTCTGTTTCTTCAGATAACAAGGAAGAGGTTCAATTTAAATCGGATTGAATTGTTATGACAGGGAAGGAAACATCAATTTGAAATGCTACCTGCTCTTGCACAGGGACGTGACCGTGTCTGTTCATACATGGCAAATTAAACACTCCGAGTCCGAACAATATCTGCCAGACTGTAGCTCATGGAAGCAACAGAGGCCTATCATTAAGCACTAAACTTGGTATTGCAGAGAAAATATTGTTGGCAGCTCCCAAAATTGCAATTTTTTGGGTCAAAATTGTGGCCGACTATTCCATCATAGCAATGGACTTCAATTAACATTTGAAACACAATCTTTTTAAGACCGTCAAATTGTATGGTTCCCGTGTTTGAAGCGCCGTGGTTATTACCAGCAAGGTCCGACTTGGGGAAATTGCTTGAAGTCGAAGAAATCCATAATCAATGTTCTTGTGCCATTTGTATTGTGCGTATATAGTTGATTCTTTGAGACGGAAGTGTAAGGTTAGAGGTAATTTTGATAATCAAAGTATTGTTCCTTTGTATATTACCTCGGGTTTGTCAGGGACGATATCTTTCCTAAAGATTGATTCGGTTAGATCTTGTGTGAGTTATATTTATGCTCTGTACTTATTACATTACTGAATTGGCGCTGGCGTTGCCTCAGTATCGTAGGACATTTTGAGAAAACTTACAAAGGAGCAACTAGAGAATGGTAGACGCTATCGATAAGGCCAGTGAGAAATGATTGTTTGTTTCTCTTCAACCCATCTCTGAAATTTGACGATGACATATTTTGGTTAGTATTCATTATGAATAATTTTTAACCCTTGTCAAAACGAATGGCTGTTTCAATTTTCACAAAATTTACCTGACGTCATCAAACTTCTTTTTTTTTTCAATTCGTCTCACATTTATTTCCATACTGCAATATGTACATATAATTATTAATTTGATTTGATTTGATTTCTTGGTTTATTCCAAAGGGAACATACCCCATTACCCTGGGGAAGGGTTACAACAAAATTTAAAATATACACATTGCAGTTTACATCATGACGGAGGAGTTAGCAAAAGCATCAGTGTTAAACTAATTATTTTGAACATTGATTTCCTTTTAACTTAGCAGACATGCAAATACACTTGGCGAGGCAATATACAATACCTTTTTCCTGGGAGGTCATTAACAAAATAAATTTGTCTCTTTCCGATAGCATACTAAAGTCTGCATTACTTTTACATACAGTATCATACATGGTTTTTCTCCGGAAATTATACATCGGACAAGATCATACAAAATGCATTTCTGTTTCCACGTCTTCCATACAGTGAGGACAACTACGTTGATTAAATTCTAAACCGGTGTATCATTCCAGTTTCTACAAGCAGTTTATGCGCTGAACATTTAAATCTAAATTAATAAAGGAAGTCAACTGAACGAAGATGTATACACAACTATTTATATAACACACAATGAAGCAGAGGTAAATATGGAGGCACATTCAAAAGACCAAGCCTTGTATAGAAATGCCTTTATCAAACATGATACTGGATTTATCAACAGAAATTTAGTTAAAAAAAGATTGTACGGGCAGCTAGGAGACGGAACAGGACAAACAAAGCACAAATGATACATAACGAGCTAGGAGTAGGGGAGATCGAGAAGGTCAATCATAACGAGAAACTAACAGAGGTGGAAGGATGAAAAGAGAAGAAGCTGCTCCAGTAGAGACAAGATTGTTTTTTTTTGTAGGATTTCTTGAAGCATATATTTGTTGCTTGCGCCATTTTGGGCAATTGGTGCTCGATAATGGGGCAGAGGGTACCCCCACCTATTGTGTATTCATTGTGTGCTTGGAATCTCAGGAATTCTTTTGAGGATTATTATTATTATTATTATTTTTTTTTGGGGGGGGGGGGGAGAGTTCTATACAAGAGGAAAATAGTGTGTTATAGTATGGGAACATTGGGGGGGGGGGGAACCCTCTGCCCCATATCGGGCAGGCTATAATTTTGGGGTTCAGATTCCTCGTGTGTTAGGCGCGATTTGCATTTTATGCGGCGGACGCACGCGTGGTTAGACCCGCATGCAATTTGACTCCCAAAACAGTAGCTAGCCACATGGGACGTCGGTCAGTGCAAGGCTGCCCACGTTCAGACACATTTGCTGGAAATAAGAACACGACTTTTCTGTTTCTTGGGGACTTTTCTGGCGTTTATAAATGTGTTCCTATTATTTTTAAGTAAAGAATAATGCAGTTTTTATAATTGAGGCCAAAGTTCCATTGGGACGAGAATCTAGCAATCAACTTCCAGTGGTATGTATGGTATTAAAGAGCAGCTCTAAGATGCTCTGAAATATTTAGTTTTTATAGTTTTTATAAAACATGAAACTAGCTGCAACGACATAACCCCATGGACCCAACCTCGTTTCCCGGGTGATCGATGTCGCCGCGCCATTCCCCCCCCCCCCAACACGCGCTGCTTGATATCGTTATGACGCGCTGCCCGTGAAAGCGAGGTTGCCATGTACCTTTCTCCATCGATCTACATTAAACTGTAGATCAATGACCTTATCATTGATAGATGGAGATCAGTGGACCTTATGCATTGACGTCATCACGCCGCCATCTTAGAGGTAAAATATTGATGAAACGCACAATTACTATGTACGCGCGGTGCACAGGATCAGCCAATGAGCTACATGCTTCTTTTAACCTCTAGCTGAGCAGGGTGCGATTTTTTTCTTCTGCAGCACACGTCGGCTATGGAGTCAACAGTTAAGGGCTATAACTGTTGACTCCATAAATTTGCGAGCAGGGTGCCCTACTCAAATGACGGCCATGTGAAAGAGGTCTATAGAAAATGCATTGGGCTAGTTCTTCTTTGAGAATTTACACCCAAAATGTTAACCCACGGGCTTGCCATGTTTTCCTTTTCAAATGCTATACTCAAGGTCCCACGTTATTGGTTTATGTCAGTATAATGCCTTGCGTCGATGAAGAACATAATGAAATGAGTTGAAATTACACACAATTAAACGTACGCCAACTGGATCAGCGTAAGTGCTCGATGTACTTGTTCGGGGTTGCCTTTTGTCTCCGCCAAACGATGATTTCAAATAATTGGATAGTGTCGGGGGAGGATGTTGCACATCACGTCCTTCTCGTACGTTGTTCCTGCAGACGACTCTTGGCGCGAAACGCACCCCGTGCGACATCGTTCGGATGAGCGTACTGTCAACAGATGTGTCCCATTAATACACCAACAGTAACATGAGGAGCGATGTTAAGATCTCTCAATCCAAGGCGAATAGATTAATCAGATTACCAAGAAGGCTATTGACGTATCAGATTACCCAGAGGGCTATTAATGACGTATATCAGATTATCCTACCGTGCCCCCCCCCCAAAAAAAAATTGATGTCAGTGCCCCATCCAACAACAATTGAAATCTGGACTTTTGCGATTAAAAATGTCCGTAGTAAGATTTTACATTTTATAAACTTTGTGATAATTTCAATGTTTTTAAAAACTATTTTTCCATTTACACGCAGACAATGTTTTTACACTCCATGCCAGATTATCTTACAAAGAAAAGGTAAATGGTACATAACAGTTGCGCTGAAAAGATGCTTGTTTAAGAATAATGTAAACGAAAACTACAGTTAATTGGCCAGAAGTGCCCCCCTAGAAAAGATGGTGCACCCCTTGTGCCTCCCCTAAATGTAACACTAGTTCCGGCGCTGTGCAGGGTATGTCTACCGTAAGATAACATTGATCCTTTGACTGAGGCAAACATTTCTCTTGGGAACGTGGGCCTACAGACCATTTTTGTGATATCCGATGGCTTCATGTTTTAAATTTCGTATAGAAAGAGTATCAAACAAAAATACATTTATTACACCATTTTTTTAATATTTTTTTTTTGTGGGGGGGGGGAGACTTTTAGTTTTTCCCCACTTTCAAGAACGCTATCTATTGATACATGAAAGCTTGAAAATGAGTTTGACATGGAGCCCCCCTTTAATCATAAAAAATCGATAATAGTTTAAAATTGTTTTTGCCAAAGCGCTTAAATTGGTTGTAAAAGTCAAGTGGATTGATGACTTCATTGTGTCGGTGGCTAGAAGGGAGGTATGGCACGCAGCACACATGTGAGCTTGTTTTGCTTTAAACGGTGTGCACTACATTAGGTTGAAAAATAAATGTTCACAGGTTTGCACACAACTTATATGGCATAAAGATGGTCACTTTGGAAGATTGTCCCTGAAATATGTTTGGTTAAAATGCAATAGTTTTTAGTGATGAGAAATGAGTGTAACAATTCGTTTTGATCTCGCGAGTCCAAATTCCAATGTCTGAAAACAATGAAAACAAATAAGTTTTTATTTCCAGTTTTTCCTCGTGACTCTACGGAACCACTAAAGGGACATTTAAAATAAATATTGAAAAGGTAAAAAAAACAAATTGAAATTATTTCGTAACCTCGAAATTTTATTTTCACCCCCCCCCCCGAAATATTATTTCGATCCCTCAATTTTTTTTCCCGAGGGAACGAAGTAAGTTATTACGTGGGAACGCAATAATATACTATTTCGAGGGAACACGTTATTTCGAGAGAAAGAAATAATATTTAGAGGGAACCAAATAATTCCGATTTTTGTTTACCTTTCCATATTTTTAAAACATGTCCCTTTAGGGGCTCCGTTTGACCCCGATAACCGGTTGAGCTTAAACTTTTTACGGACTTGTGTGTTCATGTAGTATGTTGGGTCGCACATAGCCTTTAGTCTAGGCGCACGCGGCACCCCCATAATATATCACGCACGAAAAAGACCAGCTCGAGCGGTGAAGCACTTTTACCAACTCGTTTTGGGGCTTTATGTTTTTCTTTACTTTTTGCCACCGATTTTGTTAGGAGAAACGTTATGCATAATGCATTAGATCGCTTTGATGTTGGCCAATAAGAAGACACAAACAAAAACTTGCATGACGTCACGTGAACGTTTGATGCAAACTTGTTGCAAACTATTAGCAGGATGGCGACAACCACTACCAGTGCAACCAGTTTTGTCGACATATTGTTTCTCTGCTCATCGAATGAACAATGTCGGCGAAGTGAAGCCACAGCAGTGTCATGCTATTAGAAATGTATTTGCACGTAGGGATTTATTTGTAAATCTCCTCACAGGATGGTGTTAGACGCAGGGTTTTCAATCGCGGTCACGGACGATTCCTACCTACTACCTCTAGCCCCACTTCTGTGGCCAAGAGATCAAGGATTCAGATCTTTTGGTCACAGAAGTGCGACTAAGCCATGTTGTGTTTTGTCATGATTCGTCGTTTGTCAAATTAAAATGAATAGGCCCATTTGCCAGACAGTATTACCCATCTAAATATAGAGGAGTCTAATATCTATAGCTGACGGTAATTGGTTTAAAGAAATTGCATACACTAATGTTTCATGATCCCGAATAACTGATTAGCAAAACGAGTTGGTAATAACAACACAGACATTCACTATTTTTAGTTTGTTATAAGCGGGTTAAGTGTAGGCTCCAAAATGTAATTAAACCCCATCATGTCTCTGTAATTCTTGTTTTTATGACATAAACATTGTCTCCAGACTAAACCTGAAATTCTTAATATTTTGGAGTTCATAACAAAATCA
This sequence comes from Pycnopodia helianthoides, assembly GCA_032158295.1. Lineage (NCBI taxonomy): Eukaryota > Metazoa > Echinodermata > Asteroidea > Forcipulatida > Asteriidae > Pycnopodia > Pycnopodia helianthoides. Next base: position 16,226,922 of record CM063251.1, read on the forward strand.
CACTTGAACTTGCCATCTTGACGTGCGATGCAGAAACGCCGTGCGAGTACGTTGAAATTTACCGCACAAATTGATGACGTCATCCACAATTGTACCCAGCCGCACACGTCCCTGCACCGTTTTCTAATGGTCCCCAATATTACAGCGTATCAGGTACACCCCAGCCCCGCTACCATGGGCAGCGCGCCGTATCGATACCTCTCGTTACGAGCGAGCAAGGCATGCTGGACAAAATGGCGCGGCGAGATCGATCACACCTGGGAACGAGGCTGGGTACACCCCCGCTTTCAGAGAAAAAAAGCGAAGGTCTTTAACTTTCTTCCATATGCCAGATATTCAAATACAGATAACAACAGTCTTCATAAATTGTCTGCATAAAACTAATGTATAACATGTTTTGTATGAGCAAGCAGGTTAGAATGGCCTTCGTAAAATTAATGCTTTAGGCCTATAATGCCATCGTAAATGAATTGTGTAGGTTTGTCCGTATGATGGTTTGACTGTCGGCAGTCTATGCCGTATTTACTGATTGGCCCCCATAAGATGCGCGTCCATACTGTTTCCCTGTGTTGGTGTATTGGATAATATACGTTTTGAAAATGGTAACCCGAGTTTTTTTTTAGGGGGGGGGGGGCTTGGCTGCCATCAAAACAGAGTACCAGCCTACGTTGGATTAACTTTGTCTTGATCTGGAGGGAGAATGGGGTTCCCTATCGTAGCAACCTGCAGTTTTCCCTTCCCCCTTTTTAAAAACATAAATAATTGGAACATTCGTGCTCCATTATTATTGCTATTACTCTATTATTGTCTCATTCGTTGTTTCTTGCAGTTTGCTTTCTTTGTGTATGTACATTATATGTATACATTTTTGTGCGTTTTTTTCTAGTCTGTTATTTACTTATCTGAATGTTTTATCATACCTTACACATCTTTATTGTTTGTATCGCATTGTAACACGTAGGGCCCAAATGGAATCAGTCTTTTTGTACTGGTTATCTTTGGCTCACCTAGGACACACTAGCAAAATATATTAACTTGCATAATTTAATAAATAAACAGTTATTAAATAAATATATAATTTATTAATCAGATCTTCCATTTAATAGTGAAAAGACCACGTTACAACAAAAACTGAGACATGACTAATTTGTCTTTATTCTTGTTGTCCACGCGTCTTGTTCTTTTGTCCGCTTTCTTTTGCATTTTGTTGTGTCTTATCCTTACTGTGCAATATTGGTAGGCCCATTAAAGTTATGTTCATCATTAATTTCGTGAGTTGTATGTGCATCACTAATTTCGTGAATTATGTTTGCGTCAATACGATGGCTTAAAAAAAAACTAATCTGACACGCACACACGATTCGTAGAGCAATCGTAACGACAGACCATTATTTGAAAAAGGTCTCATGAACCCCGTGTAGTAATGGAAAATGTCCCCTCATCAGATGAATATTTTAAAACACCTAGTTTTACACACACACACAAGTGTGTAATGACCTCCAATCGTGGACCCTCCTTTGTTCAACTCTTTGTCATGACAAACGTGGACCTCATTGTTTTCCTTTGTGATAGCAAACGTGGACCTATTGTCCCTTTTGTTGTAAGTCCACGGTTTGAATGTCACTACAAACTCACACCACACACACACACACACACACACACACACACACACACACACACAGTCCATACAAAACTGTAACGACAGACAATTATTGGAAAACAAGGTTGAAAGCCAACTCCGTGTAGTAATGGTGTTTGCTTGGTTCGGGATACTTTATTTCGCCGACGGGAAATTTTCCCCCAATACCAGATGAATATTTTATAAACCTAGTTTTGCCTACACACAATTCATGAACAAATGTAACGATAGACCATTGTAAGAAAACGAGGTTGGAAGCCAACCCCCGTGTAGTAATGGTTTTCGCTTTGATAGAAATACTTTATTTCGCCGTTGGGAAGTTTTCCCTTATTATCAGATGAATATTTTAAAACACCTATATAGTTTTGCACTCACACAGTCCATAAACAAATGTAATGACAGACCATTATTGGAAAACAAGGTTGAAAGCAAACCCTGTGTAGTAATGGTGTTCGCTTTGATGGGGATACTTTATTTCGCCGGTGGGAAATTTCCCCTTATTACCAGATGAATATTTTATAAACCTAGTTTTGCCCACACACAATTCATGAACGAAAGACCATTGTAAGAAAACGAGGTTGGAAGCCCACTCCCATGTAGTAATGGTGTTCGCTTGGTTTGGGATACTTTATTTCGCCGATCGAAATTTTTCTCTTTTTACCAGATGAATATTTTAAAGGAACATTACAGAATTGTTTTTTGCTAACAAAACAGTTGCTGGCAGTGTAAGCACTGTATGTAATCCAACATATACACAAACTGACAAACCTGTAGAAGTTTGAGATCGATCGGCCATCTGGGTCACGAGAAAATAGTGGAAAACCGATTACACATTTGCATGAAATCATATAGATTCAACAAATGAATAAAAACGCTCACTGAGCGATAAACTCCAATCGGAAAATTAGTTTATTCATTTCTCGTCAAATATGGCATTTCAGACAGAAATATTTCAAGGGATGTTTTCTACTATCATCATCATTAGACTGTGTAAATTTTATGTAAATCTGTGATCAAAAAGTATATTTTACAACTTTTTTTCTTACCAATTCGGTAATGTTCCTTTAAAACACCTAGTTTTGCACCCACACAGTCCATAAACAAATGTAACGACGGACCATTGTAAGAAAACGAGGTTGAAAGCCAACCCCCGTGTAGTAATGGTGTTCGCTTTGATGAAGATACTTTATTTCGCCATTGGGAAATTTCCCCTTACTACCAGATGAATATTTTAGAAACCTAGTTTTGCCCACACAGTCCATAAACAAATGTAATGACATACCATTATTGGAGAACAAAGTTGAAAGCTAACCCTAGTATAGTAATGGTGTTCGCTTTGATCGTGATACCCTTTTTCGCTGGTGGAAAAGTGTCCGACTTTTTCCTTTTAACTTTATCTGCAAGACGGAACGAAAGTTGCATTGGCACACGTCTGTCTGCGACGTTGCACTTGGTCGTATGCATATAGACCATCTAACCTTTGATATTAACAAGAGTGACCTTACATTTTGATTACATCCTAATTGCCACACAATAGTTATAACAAGTAGTAGTTAAACAAATTTTCAGTTCGGTCCCCTTTCTTTCATATAAAAAGTTGATATCAATTAGACAGTGATTATTTCCATAAAAATATAAGATTTAAGGTTGTCTTCCATTGAGCTGTGTACAAATCGTGCCTGCAGGAATGCTTGGTGGCTCATGTGGAAAACGTATGCTGTCACAGGTCACATGGTCTATACGTCAATGACATTGCACTTGTTTGTATGCCCATAATGAACAGGAGTTGTCTTTCATTGTGTTAAAGTGATACAGGCACGTGATTTCTCGGGATTGTTCTCAAAATTTCTTTAAGCCTTCAAATTTTCTTGAAAGAAGTAAAGCAGTCACCCCAAAAAGGGAGATAGAAACAGTACGCAATGTGTCTGAACTTTTAGTAGTATTTCTGGTGATGCACAGAGTCTGCAAACCTACTGACTTGTAACATCGATGGGCTAGGACTCTATAGGTGGATTGCAATAGACGTCATCGGCCGCCATCTTTGATGAATTGTGCACGCGTGAAGAGCTATCATTGGCTGAGAGTCGTGCGTAGCGCGTACACGCGTGCACTTTTCCATTGTTTTACATCAAAGATGGCGGTCAATGACGCGTATTGCAATCCATCTATAATGAGGAATCTGGTCAGGCCCAAGCCATTTCAAAAATAATTTTCACACAATTCTTATGTGATATCAAAATGTTAAGCTCTCGGATTCTCGGAGCAAAGTTATCTGTTTGGGTCAAAGAGGTTTTGAGCGGCGATTTATCTATTTATTACTATATACCAGGAATCCCCAAGCAGCTAAAACTGGTTTCCATTGGGTCCCCGCGTACATTACTACATATCAATATGTATTGTTATACCTCTGTCTTGAATGCTGTATTTTCATTGGCGCAGAACGATCACATGAGCGGGCAACAAAATATCCGTGTACACTCTTCTCACGCGCGCGCGTGCGTCGTACAACTTTCTGTGCAGCAAAGAATCGAGATTATCATCGTTTCGATGAAATTAGAGTCCTTCAGATGAGGAAAATATTACTAAGAATTCAAGACAGAGGTATAACAAAACAATTGTTGCCTGCTGTGACATGGTCCATGGGTTTTGTACACCCTCGGGGGGCAAATGGCACCCTCGGCTTTCGCCTCGCGTGCCATTTGCCCCCTCGGGTGTACAAAACACCATGGACCATGTCACCGCATGCAACAATTGTATATTGTTTACCACATGCACTATACAAGTCAGTTTCGAAGAACCTGACGGGAGCTATGGCGGATACACCGTGTTGGCGTAACATAATATCTGTTATCTTCACCGTGGTTGATGGATGATGATAATGATGATGACAATAATATCTAGGCCCAGTTTACCTATTGGAACAATATATAGGTTTTAAAACCATGACATTTGGGAGAGCGTCGCCAAGCAACAGCGGCGTGCGTTCGCCCTATACCCTTAAAATTTCATTGCCCAATTTCCGCCGTATGAGGTTTTTTTTTAAGAACGAATTTTGACGGATGATGCTGTTTCTAAACGAAACACATACAGAAACGTTTGCATATGCAACGGAAAAATGCAACAGGTTTATGTAACATCCAAAACTGTGTACGTGGCCGATGGACGTGAATTGATATCGGAACCCCAACAATAATTTATTTTTTAATTTGTTTACTTTATTTACCACTTGTCATTGGCTGATATTTGCAATACCTTAAATGAACCTTGTGACTTTCTTGAGTCTGAAAAAATTGCTTATTAAAACTTATATATCTATGCATTTTTGGTCGAATCGGTAATTCTTTCATGAAGTATAGGCTACCTCTGAAAGTTCTGAATTTTGTTGGTTTCTTTAGTCATTAGAAATTGAGTTGTTGAAGAAAATTTCACTGATTTTGTTCACATTTTTACTTGATTTTTCTCACAGAAATCTTTAATGTCTATAATGATTCTCCCGCGAGATCATTTCTGGTAACAAGAACTGTGCGCGGGGAAAATGGCATTGATATCACTGCGTGAAGCTGTCCCCGCCCCTTTCCACAAGTAGCGACTGCCCGCCGTGCGCACTTTTACGAGCCATTCGGCACGTGTTCAACTCGACGTGTTACACCCGCAATGTCTCGCGATCTTCGGCGAGGTTTTGGGACGGCAGATTCAAACTGTTTTTTTTCGTTTTTCGAGTAGAGAGGCTTTTAGTATCCCTGAAGAATTCCCTTCTTCAGAAGGGGAGTTGACGCAAAAAACAGCGCCCTGCAACCTCCAAGCGGTTTTACTTTACACACACTTATCAGCGATTGCAGCTGTGAATGAGACGTGATACGGTCATCTACTAAACACTAACCCTGGAAATAGAACACTGTCCCTTTCTCCTTTTCTTCATGGATGCGGTCTTGGATATCTGTCGAAGATGAAAACCGAAATGCTTCATGCGTTCTTTCGTGTGGTTTGCTTTTCACACTGCATTCAAAGTATCAACTCGCAAGCCGAGGATGGGCCTCCAGATATCCGGGCCGGTCTCTTGCTTCCGACGGGTGGACTTCAAATATTCGACCAGATCCGCATCCAGCCCGCCGTCGATATCGCCTTAGAGAAGGTCAAAGGATTGGTGGATGCCGGTTCCTATCTGAACTTCAGCCTGTCCTACGTGTTTCAATCTACCGGTGCATTGTGCAGTCCATCCGCCATGACGGCTCCCGGCGTTGCGTCTGATCTCTACTACCGACGAGGAGTGAGGGTTTTCCTGGGGCCACCTTGTAGCTTCGAGTGCAAAGGAGTGTCGGACTTAGCGGCGTTCTGGAACGTCCCCGTTCTGTCGGGCGCCTCAACTTCGGGGGACCTCGGCAACAAGAACCAGTACAAGACTCTCACGAGGACTGCGTACCAGTTGGGTGCGATGGGACGTTTTGCCGTAGCTCTTTTCAACAAGTGGTCTTGGACGCGATGCTCCATAATCTGGGATGATAACAGTATTTGGAAGATTACCACCAACAGTATAAAGGGCAAACTCGAAGCAGCAGGTATCTATATCAACCCGGTAGTGCTTGGTCTACAAGAATCCAACCAGGATGCACTAGACGCTGCTGTGCGGAGAGGAAGAAGTAAGGTTCTGTACATCATTACGTGTGACACTCTCATTTAAGTTTTCCTTCCACTTAAGTAAATCTTTGCACTGCTTCATTGTCTTCTTTCTTAAATAATAATAGTGGCTTCTTATATAGCGCTCAAATCCGTCACTCAGTGACGCTCATGGCGCTCCAACATTATTATATAATTTATCCTGCAAGATTATGTGGAGCTACGTTTTGAAGTATGATACCTTAGGGGCCATTCAGAATAGTCAATGTTTAACAATTTCGATCTTTTTTCGAAATTGTGGGTGGGTGGGTCAACAGAAATAACTGAAAATCAAAATTCAGTTTGTATTTAAAATTAAAAAAAAAAAAAAAAAAAAGACAAAGTGATCTTAAACTTAAAACTAGCAACATGATTCCTTTTTTTTATTACTATGTTTTAACTGTTGTACAAAGTTGTATGTGCTTGCCATTTTCATTTCTGAATAAACTACGAAGTTGTTTGTTTAAGCCAGGAACATCCATTGAAAACTACTGATGTTGGAGACCTTTGACCTAAAATATTTACATCATTTGAGGTATTACTTTGTTCTTCAGTGTATAGAATATATTATTAGGTCATTCAATATTTAAAAATCGAAATTTGGGGTGGGCGGGTGGGTCAAAACAATTTCGAAAAAAGATCGAAATTTTTTAACATTGACTATTCTGAATTGCCCCTTAAAGATGCTAGGTCCTATTTTTGGCCGATTTGAACCGAACATTTAGATTACCATTTTAAAAAGTTATTCGAGAGAGTTACAAGTTTCCTATAGCACGACCCCCCCCCCCGCCCCCGAAAAAAACACAACAAGATAAAACAACAACATTATCTCGCGTCATCAGCCATGTACGAGCAATTTTGCATGTTATGTATTTTGCATGTATTGTCCATGGCATTAGCTAAATATATATATATATATTTTTCGTTTTGAAACAGTATCGCCTGCCAAAAATTCGTTCAGAGGAAGAAAAAAAAAGAAGAAACAATAATAGCAGAAAACAATAACGATAATTATAGTAATCGGCGAAAATTGAGCCACGCATCTGAAATTTGTCCAGCCTTGTACAGAGGAAGCTTGTACCAAAATTGATGATAATAGATTAATACTAACATAAATTTATATGTATTTGTTCAATCCTCCTTCTATGCAGTTATATTCATAATTACACCCGTGAAAGTAGTACGAGATATCATGCTGAAGGCCCACAGAGCCGGGTACAATAACGGCGAGTACGCCTTTTTCTCCATCCACTTTTTCAACAACACGTGGAGATTCGGAGACTCGTCCTGGCAACAGGTAAGCAAGAAGCAGTCAACCGAATATCAGAATATTATTTAAAATATCAGAATATTATTTAAAATGTAAGAATATTGGGCTCTCATAATGATAATGATGAGCATTCGGGTTGGCTCAGTGCACTCTAAATAAATCTGGGTCAGAATTGACCCGGATTCCGGGCGAGTCCTGACCTATTTTCGGTCAGTATGACCCTTGCATCTGTGTCAAACTGAAGCAGAATCTGAGTATCGTATCACGGTTTTTTTTTACCAGTTTCCGGGTCAGCATGACTCAGATATGTACCAGGCTCCCTGGGACCGTGGATACTGGGTCAATTCTGACCCGGTGTGTTTTTTTTATAGTGTGGTTTCTTCACTGCCTTTCGCCTATGTGACCCTGGTTCGAATCCCGGACCAGAGCCTTGCACGAGAATTGGGTTTTCAGTTCCCACTGCCTAATTGCGTGGGTTTTTCCCTAAGTTGTGGTTTTCCTCCCACATCTAAAACTGGCATTTCTTCATCATCTTCTGTACACAGATATCTTCCGGCCGACGGGTCACAGTGCTAGTCACTTTTGAGGGTTGCTTTGAACACAATTGTGTTATAACTCATTAGTATTTTGGTCTCAGTCCCTCCCTATATCAACAAGTGTAGCTTTTCAATAGCAACAATCAGCAAGAGAAAGAAAAAAAAAGGTGCAGGGCTGGCTTCCCGTTAGAACAATATGTACGTTGATTTCACGGCATGAGCACAGGAAACAATTCTAACAAATTGTTTTCAGTCAGCAAAATAAAACTGAGTCAGTCAGAAACAGAAAATATGAAATTGCCATCTTGGTCGGTAAAAGAGTTTATGTATAAACATGATTTTTGTTTGTTTGTTTGTTTGTTTGTTTGTTGTTTTTTTTTTTTTTTTGTGCATTTGATTTTGTGTGCTGTTTTTATCGTTGTAGTTATCCAGTTAGGGCCTATCGATACGCCTACACATAATCTTGCGTGTGTGCTGAAATCGCAGGGCCTAATTAGCCTTTCCCATGACGATAATGCTGATTACAACCACTCATGCGTACAGACACTGTTCGCGCTATTGGTTGGCAAACGCGTATGCGTCACGCCATCAACAGTACCATACAAAAAGCTGCGATAAAAGTGCGCTCGCACGATGTGAACAAAAAAAAGAAATATCATGGGCAATGCTCATTTCGTGACCCCGCTTACCGCGGAATTTTGAGCTAATGGCCCCGCAGAACCACAGGGCACCGTAACCACCTAATTCTGCATTAAGCATCGTTGTCAAGTTGTCGAACAGTTTTGTATTGAGAGAACGAAATCCCCTTTTTCTGGGGGAACGAGATGATTTAATAACTCAAAGCATTCCGAGGGAACGAAATAATGTTACTTGCACATTTGGCGCCCCATTTCACTGTTGAACACTTCATATAAGATTGCTTCAGCTTGTACTGCTGAGAGGCTTAAGAGTTGCCATCATTCATGAGAGACAGAAGGTTTTTTTTATGGCAGGACATTTTATTTGAGAGAACGTTCGCGTCTTATGTATGATTTAAGCCTTTAGAGATCAGTCATGTCCATTTATGTATAATCATCACCATATGCCCAGACATGATGGCTAATATTGTTGAGTTTCTGACACATTTCTTTCTTATAAAATTGTCCGAAAATTTATATGAAACAGAAATTCGGTTTTGTAAAACAAAAAACCCCCAGAGATATACAATGTTAACATGAGAAACATTGGAAATCGTCCACTCAGGTCATGACCTTTACTTTGACCTTTTTGGTTGAGTGGAAGTAGGCCAGATGGGTATTTTGGTACAAGCCGTTTCTGACCGCTATGGTCTCTAAAGGGTTAATATAATATTACTGATTCAGACAACATTCCAGGTATTTTCAAATCTATTGACTTAAAAAAGGCCTTTGATTCTGTCTCCCACGAGATCGTTTTGAAAGTGCTGAAATGCTTCAATTTCGGACCATCCATTCGAAACTGGGTTAAACTGTTTTATAGTCAAGCCTCCTCCTCGGTACTTGTAAATGGGTTTTGGTCCGAATCTTTTAACATTGAGAGAGGCTGTAGACAATTAGGAGACGTTTTAAAGGACTATTACAGAATTGGAAGTTGTAAAATATACTTTTGATCACAGATTTACATAAAACTTACACGGTCTAATAATGATGATAGTAGAAAACATCCCCTGAAATATTTCTGTCTGAAATGCCATATTTGATGAGAAATTTTCCGATTGGAGTTTATCGCTCAGTGAGCGTTTTATTCATTTGTTGAACCTATATGATTTCATGCAAATGTGTAATCGGTTTTTCACTATTTTCTCGTGACCCAGATGGCCGATCGATCTCAAAACCAATTCTGTAATGCTCCTTTAAGTCCTTATCTTTTCCTCCTTTGTGACAGAGGTAATGCCAGTGATGTTATGCAATGATAAAGATGTTAACGGTATAAAGGGGTGCAACCCACCAAATAAGGAGAAAACAGAGCGTCGACCTCATTAATTTTGTGTAGGCCCTCAACATTTTCTATATTAGACAGATTTGAGAGCCCCAGAAAGTGTTTCAGTGTAAAACAAATTGCCCAATTTTGTGACCTGGGGTTGTTAACTTCCACCTTGAGGTATTTTGGATGACATAGGCCCTGAAATAAATGGTCCTATTTGCTTAGAAGTGCAGGGACATTTTTTCAAGATTGTTGCTCGGACGTTTTGAAAATTACACCTGTTTATGGGTGTTTTTTATTTGGGAAGAGAATATCTCGAAGGGCCCAGGTACTCCCCAAATTGAGCAGAGAATAAAAGTTTAAGAGTCATTTAAGAATTTTCCCTTTACTGTAAAAAGCTGCAAGACTTCTGAGTATTTTTTCGTGTATTTTTTGAATATTTAGCATTTTGTACTGTATTCTACCATGGAAGTTTATGAAGTGGGGTGCACCCTTGAGATTGGCGGGAAGGAATATCGCCTTCCGCATTACGCCGAGGACGCTGTTTTGATTTTGAATGGTTCTGAATCCTCTATGTGCTCTGCTTTTAAAAAATTGACACATTTTGCTAAAGGTTAACGTTGAGAAACGAACGCTTTGTGATTTGTGAGCTTTGTAGGGAGATAAATGTGAACTGGGTTGACAGGGGTCTTGCAAAGTGCCGGGCGTTGATTTTTCCACTGGCTTTTGACTCGATGGCTTCGTCAAACTACAATAAGGCAATTTTATAGAAAATGGGGCTGTTGCCAAAGCCATTAAATCATCTTTTCAATAATCACTTAATAATGACGTCAATGCCATTCCTCGCCCCTTCATACCATTTAATTTTATGGATATTTCAAGGGACAAAAAAAAGGTTCGAGACGAATTTATGACACATTAACATCTACCAGGAAAGTTGTACGTATTAAATTTATTATCAATCGGGAAGATCAACTCAATATCATTTACGACTTAGGTCTTTGAAGTTCCCTTCAAATGTACTGTCGACACGAAGTTGCGACGGTTTCAAATTGGACTTATTCATATAATGTTTGGTTCAAAGTCATTTCTTTATAAAATCAGTAAATCTTACTTAGATTTATGTACTTATTGTAAAAGTGAAGAGGAGACCATGCTCCGTTTAGTATGTGTTTGTACTATCACAGTATTCTTATGGATTTCAGTATTAATATGGGTCGAGGAAAAACAAATGGTTTTAGATTTACTGTAAACAACGAGCTTTTTACTTTTCTGTAAAGAAGAAGCTCAGTGGAAGAACATGTGTATCTTTCTTTTGATTTGCCGGTTTCATGTTTTTAATTAAAATAAACGAGCACTGTATGTCTTTACCGCTCCTGAAGAACGACTTCAAAAAACACTTCATTGCGGAGAATGCCTCGAACGGCAATATCACTAAGTTCTTTAGTAAACGGAGTGCTCTCTCTGCACTGTGCCACGACTAATGTTTTAAACTGTTTTGTAACAAAATTGTTAAAAATTAATTTGTCTTTTAAATTTGCTTTTACTTTTTTTTTATTGTCTTCTTTCTGGAGTGAATCAGCACATCATATTTTTTTTCTCGACGGAACGAAATAATGTTCAAATTGTTTCATCTGGTGATTGTTTTTCTTTACCAGGTGCTCCGTACTATAAGTTTCATCATATAAATAACAACAACCAAACAACCAAACAAACAAACACACAAACAAACAAACAAACAAACAACCCCCAAAACAACCCCAAAACAAACAAACACCCCATTACCCCAACAAACAAACAAACAAACACCCAACTTGTATATTATACCTTTAAACTGGGTTTCATTGGATTATTTTGTTTTGTATACCCAGGGGGACGGGCAGGACGCCGAAGCCAAGGAAGCATTTGAAGCTCTGATGACATTCCGCCTACTTGAACCAATCACAGACAAGTACAGGGAGTTCAGGGACGAGCTCCAACTCCGGCGTAAACAGGAGTTTAATTGGACAAGCCCACCCGGGGACGACGTAAGTCACTACTATTTTATATGTAGAAAAAGTACATGAAAAATAAAATAAGAAGTAAACAATAATAATCTTGACCCACTTTAAGCCTCTATACGACACAGCGCGATCAATATGCTCCAATTACAATTAATACGACCGGCGGATGAGTGCAATTTTTGTTATCGATCGGATACAAAATCGTGGAAGGAATCATTTTCATCTGGAGCAAGGGCCCTTGAATCTCAACGGCCAAATTATTATTAACGTTCGTGTGTTACCACGATCAGTTGTTCACTGGCTGCATCGACAGCGAGTAATTAATTATAATCCCTTTCCTTTTCCCCCTATAATGTTGTTCCACCAAGGTTAACTATTTTGTTTGCATTGTGGCATAAGTTAGTACCATAGTAATTACTTGTATTATGCGTAGACAATCAGTCAAGATGCAATCATGTAACAAATTCGACCCTCGCGCTGGAAAAATAAATGACGACCTTTTTGTGAATAGATTTGGTTGTTGAATAGATTGTTGTCCTCAATAAATACTTAATAAGGTTTTCTTGGCTCATGTGCTGATGTCAACTTAAAATGACTATTATAATGACATAAATCTGGAGGGGGGAATTAGCTTGATAATATTTATTTTTAGTGTGTTTATTTTTAGTGACAATGTTTACTTTTTCCCTTATTGTTCTTGTCCCGTATATTTTCCCCGTTCGTCGTGGTTTTGTTGTTTACGTCTATTCTTTTTATCGCGAAACACTGCAAATTCATTGCCGAATGTTCAGTGTTCAATATGAAAAAGATAAATAAGCGATAGCTGTGAAAACTTCATCATGCAATGTGGTGATGCTTGTTAGAAAACGGTGTTAAATACTCATGTTTTGTTAAAGGAAATTTGTTCATGATTTGCTAATTTCAATTTGACAAATCAAAATGCCTATATTTTCCACCATCGTTTGAGTTCCCAGTCAGTTGGTCGATGTAAGAGCAAGTGTACAAATCATTAAGCAAGCCATGCATGCGATCAATGCGAAAGCCTAAAAAACAACGGCTTCTCATTTTTACCGGTAGTAACATATTATTTTACACGAACAACCTCTTCAAACTTATAGGTCTCCAATTTGGAGGCGGATTTAAGTGAATTATCTACTTTCCGTCCACGATTCGCGTTACCGGATATTGTTTACGCCAGGGTTGTGTGTTGAGAGAGTCATGCAACAAGGAGGGACCAGTTGTAATTTCTTTGGTCACAACCTAATTGCGACGCCATGTTCAGTCCAATGGAGCACACCCTTACAATCAGTCTATAATAGTCTAGAGCTTTCCATTGTCGATAAACAAAACGCTCTGGTTGCATGGCATGGACGGCCGAATGTTAGCAAAACATTCAACCGTGTTAACAGATAATATGACAAAATTCAACACATTTATTTGAAACAAATACATCCCATGGTTAGTTGCTTTGTTTCCAACAAATTCAACCGTATTTTTGAATAATTGTGTAGCATTATTATAAACTGTGTCTATAAGTTTTTGCTTTGTATATATGGCTTCCCATAGTTTTCCAACCTTGGTTGGCAAGAACTCGGACTGTGACGTTGCAAAAGAAAGGTCTATTTTAGTACCTCATGTGCATGCGCACACATGAACGACGAAAAATGGCCTCTATTTACATCGCAAGTCATCGCAACTTTTTTTTGCCGTGTCCGAATCAAGTGACTTCGGCTACGGTTATGGCCATTGGCTTCAACGACATCGTTAAAGAAGGCAACTTTTCATCTATCCGGCCATAGATAGCCACTGCCTTAAGCCATCAATTCAGACTCTGCCTTTCAATACACAGCTCAGGGCTTTTCCAAACTTCGGCTCCGGCTCCGGGCTCTGGCTCCGTTTAAGCCAAAAAACAAACAAACATGTTTAGCGTCTCCGCCCGCTTCCGTTTTAGAAGCCGCATCTTTCTTTCTTTTGTTTTCTTTTTTAAGGATACATTTTAACGATCTCTGACAAAACAAATTTTGTTTTTAAATAAGTAAGATCATATTATGTTTAGACTTTAGCACACCGAAAAACACACAGAAAAATGGCAACCATCTTGAAAAATAGCCCTGCCGGTTGTCTTGAAAACTGTGTCGGGTGGCCATTTCTGAAAAAAAAGAAAAGAAGAAAAAAAAGGCCCTCCTCCTTCCCCTTTTAAAAAAAGTAGGACGCTAAACGTGTTTTTAAAATTTGATTTTGCCTTAATATTGGAAGCACCGTTTCAAAATTGACGACGGAGCCCAAGCTGGTTTTAATACGCCCCAATTTTTCGTTCACAGTACAACTTTTTCACCAACGCATTCCATGACGTCATCATATTGTTTTCTATGGCTGTGAACGAGACATTGGGCGAGAACGGCAACCTATCAGATGGGCAAGCACTAACAAGAAAGATGTGGAACAGGACGTTTGAAGGTAAAACAGCCAGGGTAACTGTAACAAAGGCCTACAGGGTCACAGAGTGGTTTTTGTTAACGTAATGCTGATTTATAGGCCAAATCATCAAGAACAATTGCAACAAAAGTTACATGTGAAAGTTTGCTTTTGAAAACAGTGTCTACTTGTTTAGAAAACAGCACAAACTGTTACGGTATTTTTTATCAAAAACGTCAAACTCATTCACTTTGAGCGAGTTGACAGCGGGCACCAACCGCTTCTGGCTGCAGCATACAAAAACGGACACCACGGAAATTTGAGTATACAAAACTCGCCTTGAGACGAATTTGCCTTGAGGCGAGTTTTGCAGATTCAGATTTTTTTGAAATACTTTGATTGATTTCTAATCAACTGGGGCATTTCAGAAGACATAATTTCACTGGATGTTTATTTCGGCCATATTCATAACAAGTTGGCTTTCGGATGGAAATTACACAATTTTATTTCTGGGTCATTACCAAAGTATGGCCCTACCTTTAAGATCAAGAACAGATAGTATACACTAATGGACTGGCAATGAGGTCATTAGAGCACGTCTATTCCCCCAAGGACTGTGAGTGACCAGAAGAGGGACCTATTTCCCGAGGCCGAAGGCGGGAAATAGGTCCCCCTTTTGGTCACTCACAGGCCCAAGGGGGATAGACTTGCTCTATTGATCGAATTATGACAGTCCATATGTGTTTTATAAAACAACTCGGTCCAAAATATGAAATAAGAAAATAAACTGATCAGATTCAGACGCCGCCTTTTTCATATTAAGATGTGCCCGGCAAACCTCTTGAGGGCGCTGTAACCAGTCAAAAACTGAAAGTCTATTGCCCGCCTCGGGAACTATTTCCCGCAAACTACGCGCGTGCGATGTCTAGTTCATGGTTGTGCAAATCTCATGCACTAGACTATAAAAGTTCATCCCACGTGACCGCGTTTCGGCCAACCAGAATACAGAACTAGCAAGAGGTGTGTTATGATATGCAAACATTGACTGCTTCGAGTGGCGTAGTAAAACTAGTCACTCGAGGAGATCCCCGGAGCAGCTATAGGCTGCTCCGGGGATCTCCTCGACTGACTAGTTTTACTACGCCACGAGACAAAGCAGTCAATATTTGTTTTATGACACCTATTCCTTTGATTCTATCTGTGGCAATCAATCGTCAAACAAGAACTGTAAAATCTTACGTTGAAATATCGAGTTTTGACAAAAAAGAGGGTACCAGACTACTGCTGTTACGTTCGTTCTCTAAACCGTATTTCAAATGCACATATTTTGTTCATTACACCGGGTTCGAGGTTGTCAAACAGCTCGTTTAAATCAATGTTTGAAGTCAATGTAGTCAGGTACCAGGGTATCCATGCACTAGTACGCCGGTTGCTAGGCTATCGTTGAATAGTTCGTTAAATAGTTCGTTTGGTCGGTGAACATATACAAGCAGCGGCGGCACCAGACCTGTTAGACTGGGGGGGGGGGCAAGAGGGGGGCAAACTTAAATTTAGGGGGGAAAACAAAAGTCTATAATGTACTGTATAAGCCTAAAATTCACTCTAGAAATAAGATTTTGCACTGTTTGTGCGAACTGCGTGTACAATGGCTGCTTACGGTTTTGGGCAGACAATGCATTTCTATTTATAGCAAGTTTCCAAGCTTGTACAGATATATAAATCCACATTTTATTAACATTGCCGGAGATGGAAAGTGAATTGGGCTTTTTTGATGGTGCCAGCTAATTATGATGGATGAAACTGAGTTTGTTATTTACAGCGCAAACAACATTGTAACAAATTGGGTGCAATGGTTTGGGATTAAACTCAATCTCCGCCATCGGGGAAAAAACTGGGGGGGGGGGGCAAAAAAAAATAACTGGGGGGCATTTGCCCCCCCCCCCCCTCCGTGCCCCCCCCCCCCCATTAGCGCCACCGCTGTGAACAAGAGTAAAAATACACAACACCATGTGTGACACGCTCTCGGCTAATCAACAGATAGAATCAAAGGAAGGGTGTTATAATAATATACAAATATCGACAGCTCCAAGCGCTATGGTTATAAAAACTGCGACTTCCGAGGTGATTCTTGGTGCGTTCTATTTTCCGGCGCGAAGCCGAGGGAATTAGGAAATAGCATGCTCCGGGCATCACCGAGGGAGTCGTAGTTTCAACCACCTCAATAATTGTGCCGTGTCTGAATGTCAAGGTTATACCAATAAGTTGCAGTTGCTATAGGTAGGCTATAGCACAGTGGTTTCCGCGGGTACAGTAAATTGGTCGCTATATACGGGTGCCTCGGGTCTCGTTCGAGGAGTTTTCTATATAGTGATAATAAGACACATCATGTGACGCGCTCTAAACCAATCAGAAGGCAGAATCTTTGTGAGGGGTGTTAAGACACATTCTTTGACCGTGTCCCATTCAAATATTTACAGTCAGCTTGGGTTTTGGCTGTAAGCTGCGTCAAGCGGTCTATTTTTTTTTGCTACGCAGCCAAGTAGTTCACCAACCGGTCATGCAAGGAATTTGATAATTTAATTTCCCGCGTGCTGCACGTGGTAATTATGCAAAACGCAAAGGGGTGCGTTAAAAAAAAAACGACTTGCCTCAGAAAATGTGATATTGTGCACACATCATTGTAAAGTTCTAGTGAAATAGACTTTCAGTGGTGTAAAAATGCAAATCCTTTTGAACTGTGCAAACAATCAGCGAATAAGAGGGTGCAAACGACACCCTCTTTTTTGCCGACTGATGTTTTTTTCTAAGAAGAGAACAGGCAGGCCGCGGGCCTTGGACCCAACACCATGCTTAGCTTCACTGTGCACAGGCCTACTTGCTTTTGCCCACCGACCTTTTCTAGAAAGTAAAAAACGTAAAAAATCAACTTACTCTTGCTAAATTAAGTTCCATCGAAGAATGCTCAGACTTCACAAGGGAGCATTTACGCGGGCCCCGGACCTCATCACGCCGTGTCGTAGGCTTCGCGATGTTTTCTGGTACGTCCTCCTTATTGTTAAAGATAGACTTTTTTGCTTTCAGTAAAAATTGGAAGAGAACAGAAGTAAGGAGCGGAACCATTAATGGATCTGTCCTTGAAAATTAATAAAATTAACTGACATTTAATTGATGTATCAAAATGTCTGAATTCGTCGCCAAAATGTGGCACACTGCGAATTCATACGCTTTTTCTGCTTTTCGGCAAGTGAGAAAGTGTCCAGAAGCAAGGTTTTTATCCTCAACAAGACTAATTGACCTTGAAGGTACATAGACTGTTGTACGTTGCTATATATACTGCTACCAAAATTACGTTGTACAATAGACCATGTTTATACCTTTGTTCACAAATAGAGCGACCTTGTGCATAACAGGGGAATTGTGGCAGGCAAGAAACTACACTGGTCATATGGGAAAATTAACAATCGGTGTCATAATTTCCACATAAATTCAGAGTTATGAAAATAACAGCTGAACAAGTATTGAGATGTGCCCCCTTCTTCATATCAAAATAATCAGACCCTGCAATATCTATAAAATGTAAGATTGAACTTTTCTTCAATTGTGCTGTGTACAAATCGTGGCTGCAGGAAGTCCAGGGGTCGATTTCACAAAACTCTTCCTAACTTAGGAGTAGTCCTAGGCAATGCTAAGAGATAGGACTAGCCCTAGGTACTGGTCCTAACTTAGGACTAGTCCTATCTCTTAGCATTGCCTAGGACTAGTCCTGAGTTAGGAAGAGTTTTGTGAAATCGACCCCTGGCTCTCTGCAGCTCTTTGGTAAATGTCACAGGTCACATAGGGTATACAATGAGTAACGATTCAGCCATGACCAATGTAAATCAATGACGTCCCTCTCTGTCGCAATTCTCCCATTATACTCTCTCTCTGCCATTATACTAATAAGTTAGAAACAAGGGCAGGGCTATTGCCCCCATACCCCGTAGCCAACAAACAACCGCAAAATAAGAATAACAACAAGTTTATTAAAGGCAAGACTTTTTCTATTTAGTCGGGTCATAAGTTGGGTGACCGGCTTATTAGGGCCAAGTCCGAATAAGCGGCTAAGGCTGCGATTGAGCTCGATCACGCACGTTGTGAACGTTGAAGCTAGTATAGGCTGTCCTTGGCCTAGCCTTAAGATTTGCGTGGTTTCAGGAAAGTTCCTCAATAAGATTACCGGCTCAGATTTTGACATGATCATTGTGAGGTAGGCTTCCTTTTTCAAGCCAGCGTTGTTGACAGTATTTGCTAGCACCGAAGTTGTTTTGATATTAATAGCAGCATTTGCAAGCATCGTTGTTGTTGTAACTGTGCCATACTCAATCCCCAAACTCTGTCCATTTTTCAACAGGTATTTCGGGCTTGGTCACGGTCAATGAGAACGGCGACAGAGATGCAGATTATTCCTTGTGGGACATGACGGATACTTCCGAAGGCCAGTTCACGGTATAGCAATGTTTAATGTATATCATGAGTATTGGCTACAACCTCACTGATTGTGAGTAGGCTCTATTGGGTAGGCTCACACACCGTTGTGGGGACTTGTACACAATGGAACAAAAGTCCCACAATGTGTTTCTTTGTTCAACGCGGTCCTCCACACGAGGGAATTCTTTAGAAAAGGGAATAATAGAACAGAATGCAAGTCGCCCCAATTAGGTTTTGAAGAGACTGTGTGTTTTCCCCGTGCGTCTTCCCACAATTATATAAAGTGCTCAGAAAACCACTTCCCACCTCAAAGTGCGCGTAGTTTAATACCCGATGAGCAGCCGCCGATTTCACGAAACTTTACGCGACAGCGTAAGTCAACTTGCGCAATATTTATTGCGTATAAGTTGTGCACCAAATAAATCCTGCACAAGTAGACTTACGCAGTTGCGTAAAGTTTCTTAGAAATCGGCTGCAGGGCAGAGTACCAACACTAATTCGGCACACTATTCAGCTGAAACTTTCACAGGAGGCTTTGTGTGCATTTGTTTTTGTAACTTTGCCTATATGCATTAATTTGACAAAAAAACAAACGATGACCCTACCTTTTATAAATTGGTGGTGTTTTTTTTTTGAGTGAAATTCATCCCAACGTATTTCCACAACGAAAACCAAGCCATAATACAATGTGCGAGTCTCGCGCGTATTCGAACGTCCGGGACCAAATCGGTCCCAACCATAGGCCTAATTTAATTTTAAGTGTGTGCGATTCTGTTTCTTCAAATACTTTTAGTTTGACA
Organism: Pycnopodia helianthoides; assembly: GCA_032158295.1. Lineage (NCBI taxonomy): Eukaryota > Metazoa > Echinodermata > Asteroidea > Forcipulatida > Asteriidae > Pycnopodia > Pycnopodia helianthoides. The sequence goes on from CM063251.1 coordinate 16,246,646, forward strand.
TGGTTTACAAATCAGTATATCATGTTGTTGGGAAAGTAAAATTAAGCCATAAAGATCTCGGTTCGGCTTATGTAGTGCACATTGGTCAAAGCACTTTACAACATCTCTTTAATCCCTGTTCATCAGGTATACCTAGACCATTCCTCGAACTTTCTCAACCCCCTGGGGAGCATTCAACGCCAAGCTGCTTGAATTAGCACTAAGGGGGTTAATCCAACACAATACTTGGCCTCAGCTCTCACAGGGTTCCAATGTATACACTTAGGTTAAGGGAGGCAATTTATGGTTAAGTGTCTTTCTCCCGGACACAAGTCATGACCGGGATTCAAGCCCCACACCCCGTAGGTAGATCGTCATAACTTGAGTCAGATACGCTTAGAGTGATGTTCACATTTTAATAGTTTCATATAGGCCCCAGTAGACGCTTATTATACTGCCACCACATAGGCCTATTTCGTGAAACAATGGGTGTACTGATTTGAATCACACCAACAAATGCCAAATGTTCCTTCGACCCCGCCTGAATGTGAGAAATTCAAGTTTGTGCGACCTTTAGTGACAAACACACACACTGTCATACTATAAGCAAAAAACAGTGACTGTTTTCCCTAACGATTAACGTGTAGTCCGTAGGAGAAAGCATTCGTCACCTTAAATTAAGTTTATATTGGGGAAATTTGTTGGGAAAACGATGGAAGAAGGATACTGTGAAGGATCTGTGTGTTCTAAAAGCCTATAAATCTGATTACTCAATTTTCATCACAGGAAACCACTTTGTCACGGGCAAAAGTAGGGCAACCTTGGGTGAATTACGGTTCGTAGCCGACATTCCTTGCCAATACATAACAAAATCCGACCGTCCGAATGCACAGCCTCTTGGCGGGTTGTGATCGGGTTAAATCCATGATCTTAACCGGCCGCGATTATTTTTTTTCTGCAGCACACGTCGGCTATGGAGTCAACAGTTGAGGGATAGGCTGTTCTTCCCTTAACTGTTGACTCCATAGCCGACGTGTGCTGCAGAACATAAGTTGGCTAACCGGCCAGGCCCTTAGAAAGCGGTACGCTGACGAATTCCACACGACACGTTTAAGAAATACCCGGTAATGAGAGGACTAAAAGTTAATTTGATTTTACGAGTTATCACACAAGCGAGTGGAATACTGAAATATATAGCACTTCTGCATCCCATATCCAACGAGGCCGACGCATTCAAGTTCACGCATTTTTCCCCTAATGCATTCAAACTGGTGTGTCTTTTTTTTGCTTTTGCATTCAACTTCGTTTTCGTGCACACAATCATGAATTCGATCTTCAGGCTTCAGGTTCATTTTTGTCATTCTATTTTTATTGAGAGACATGCACGGCTAACTTAACACCTATCTTCAGTTGAACTTCTCTATTAATTTACAAATTTGATGAAATTGAATGGTTGACCAGCTTCTTGTTTATTGGAGACTCTTGTTATTGCAGCTTTCGCGAAGTTGAATGATCTTTTATTTTATGTATTTGTCATTGAATGATTGTACAGCATATTTCATGTTCCAAAGTAACAACTCATAGCTCATAAATAATTATCTCTCATTATGAGATAATTGTTATATTGATTAGTTTTTGTATAAAAGTTAGATTAACACACAATTGAACTACATACATTTTGAAGACCTTACTTGACATCAACTGCTCGTGCTGATTTGAGTCATTATTTTTGACATTATCATCATTTGGGTAATAATCATAATATGGGCGCCCGGCTCAGTGACTAATTGGTTAAAGGTGACCTACCGGATTGCCATCTCAAATCTCCTATATAGGCCTATACCTTTGACTAAAATCTAAAACTTTCACGTCAATTTCAGTGTCAAAATATTTGTAAGACCATTCGTACTTTGAAAGAACTACCAACTCCAGCAAAGTCTCACTGTTTGCCCGATGTGACTCATTCCAACACAACTCATCAAAACATTCAGTTAAATTATTGATTTATATCGCAGCCTCGACTCACTCAGGTAATATTTGTGTACATAGACCGACAACACAAAAGCTAAATCTGTATTTAATTTTTGATTATCCAGTATATCATGATGTCAATGAAGACTTGTAGTGCTTATGCTTTGAGTTGACAAATGTCAACCGGAATAATGATGACTTTGGAGGAAATCAAAGAAGACATGAACGCATCACGGTCGACTGGCATTCGAAACCCGGGGCAAGTACACACACATCAACTGGTTGCAAAATCAATTATGGAGCAAACTAGAGGCGAGGGCAAGGTCGAAAACCATGTTATTACTCCCGTAGGTATTTGGTGTTTTATACGTTTGTTTTTCCTGTGCCTTCTCTCTCAGTGATGTGTTAATGACGTATCGAGGTCGCTTGGTTTGCACTTATCTCTTGTTTGAGAATAACTCTCTAAGATTAGGATCATCGTTTGGTAATGACCCCCGATAAAAATGGTGTAATTTCTATCCGAAAAGCTCATTTTGTTATAAAGATGGTGATGGTGGTATAAGCATCATGTAAAATTATTTCGTCTGAAATGCCCCCTTTGATAAGAAATCAACACAAACGTTTGTTTCATTTATGAATCGTTTCTCAGATTTCTGAGAGTTGGGTCCCATTCGCAATTGTTGCGGCCACAGAGATGCGGTTTATCAGCAAGTATACACTGCAGGCTATTCAGGTGAAACTTTCACAAGAGACTTTCTTTATAACTTTGCCTAAAAACCAGCATTACAATGAAACCCCCCCCAAAAAACCCCGATTACCTTAACTTTAACACTCCGTATGATATTTATTTATTAATTATTGTTAAAATAATTATAATCATTTACATTAAGTTTTTGTTGGGGGGGGGGGGTGGTGTGGTGGTGGTGGTGGTGGTGGTGTGGTGGTGGGGGGGGGGGGGGTTCGAGTGAAATTTATTCAAAACGAAAACCAAGCCATAATACGATGTGCAAGTCTCGCCATATTCGAACGTCCGGGAACAAGTTGGTCACAACTATATATTGAATTACTTGTGCTAGATTCTGTTTCTCCAAAAAAAGTTAAAAGTTAAGCTAAAAATAAAGTTAAAAGTTATGTTAAACGTTAAGTTAAAGTTAAGTAAAGAAGTAAAGAAAACACACATTTTTTTCTGACCCTTTTAGGCCTAAGTTTTAAGTTGTTCATGTTTTGTAGAACCATGACAGTAAAGTTAGTTTGATAAGTTGAACATTGGACATGCACAGGTTTGTACAGCGAATGTCTACTTGAGCATCGATATTGGACATTGGACGTTCATATAGGACGTTTCCAAGACGTTCAGTGGTCGCCATGTACTGCAACATTGGGCGAGCAGCTCGGTATCGTAGAGACGTAACCAAACGTTGACCCTACGTATACAAATAGTGATTCTCAAGCAAGAGATAAGTGCAAACCAACGACCTCGTTAAGTCATTAACACATCACTGAGAGAGAAGGCACATGAAAAACAAGCATAAACACGAAATACCTATAACAAGAGTAATAAAGAGGGTTTTCGACCTTGATCTCACTAATTTAGTTTGCAACCAGCTGATGTGAATGTACGTGCCTCGAATGCTGGTCGACCGTGCGTTGTCTTCTTTAATTTCCTCCAAAGTCATCATTATACTGGTTGACATTTGTCAACTGAAGCTAAGCACTACCAGTCTTAATTGAAATATGATACACGAATGTGCACGAAATCGAAAATGACTGCAAAAGTAGCTTAAAAATAAATGTTAATTTGAATGCATTAGGGGAAAATGCGTGATTTTGAATGCGTTTTAATGAAATTGAATAATTTGTATTGACCATGACCTGGAAAACCTATTTAAAAATTAGGAAAAAAAAAAAAAAAAGAAAAAAAAAAAAAACGTAAATAAAAACGTAAATAAATAGCTAAGAGAAGAAGAAAACAAGAAGAATAAGAATAAAACCTAGCTCGTGATATTCTATGTATCACCCACTTGGCCACAATTTTTAGGCTTGTATAGTTTTTGTTTCAGAAACGTTCATGTAAAATACCTGTTAGTCACAAACCGTCATCAATAAGAACTGCTACCCACCAAAGGCGACTGTTTTTTTGTGCAGAATTTGAAGGGTGCAACAACAGCAGCAGCAGCAAATAACTCTAGCTAATAACAACATAAACAAATTATCAGCTGAAGTGAATAATTTATTGTTCTTAATCCCAGTAGCAATAATTACTCGGTCATAATTTCACAAACGTTATAAAACAGCTAAATTACCATTGTCCCATTTGGTTTCAACAATCAGTCTTGTTAATAATCTCTTTTTGTTGAAGGTTGTTTATGATTTCTACGGCGCCACCGAGGAGTTGAGAGTCATCGGGGATGTCGTTTGGCCGGGCAAGGCCACCAAAGCACCGCTGGACACTCCTGTGTGCGGCTTTGACAATGAAAACCCTGCTTGTCACAAAGAAGGTAGGCCTAATGAGACATCATTGGTATTAGTCGCATGTTAATTTTGAACGCAGTAGCGGCGCCAAAAGGGAAAGGGGAATCCCCCTTTTTTTTAGTCTGGTGCCGTTGCTGATTTTGAAATGTATTAATATGAACAATGAAAGAACTTGTTTGCACTGAGTGGGTACAACGGCATGGTGCCCAATTTCATGACGCTGATCTACGAAACTATTGGCGAGGAACCATGCAGTTATGTTACATGACGTGGCTGGTAACCCCTTTTAATTAAAACATAACATTTTGGGGGAACAAATTATGATGTATGTCGCTACCTTGCTATGCTCTTGGGTCATGCTGCTGTACGTCTAATGATCTCAACAGCTAGTTATTTTTGTCAATATTCACGTGCAGTTGGTAATTAATGCATGATAATTCTTCCACTAAATGATGCATTGGTACAGTTACTTGGAATCAAAACCACGACCTTCTGTTGAGAGCAGATTCATCTTAATTTAACCACTATAGGCCATCGAGTTAGTCTGGTGCCATTGAGAGGCCAGTGTCTGTTTGCTTTGCAGCGGATGATTCAGCCTTTAGATAGACGTCTCTATAACATGCCCTGTATATGGCAGACGGTGTCCCCCAAATGTTCCCAATTCTTTAACACACTATTTTATTCTTGTTCCAAGTCTTCCCCTAAAATCCTCTGAAGAATTCCTGAGATTCCAAGATAATGAAGACACAATGAAGACAACATGGGATGGGGTACACCATGCCACATATTGAGCACCCAAAAAATGTACGTCTCTTCCATACACTAGTGGGATTAGTAGACTTTTGATAAATCTGGTTTAGATGTTATATATTCACATAACACTAAATCAGATAATGTATTTTCAACTCCCAATTTCCATTGTAAAGATTCGAGTTTAACAACAACCATCATCATACCGTGCTGTGTCGTAGCCATTGCTGTTGTCATCATTCTAGCAGTATACAGGTAAGAACTATCATTTACATCAATCATGACCGGGAGCCCACTGCCAAAAGCAGAACACAGCTTTTCTAAGCAAATTTATTTACAATGAACTGGGAACTAGTCATCAGCAATGTACATTACATGGTATTTCGACTCTTAACCTATTGTTGGTTTGCAAGACTTTTTTTGTGCTGAGCTTTTATTTGAACATCTTTATGAAAGCGGGCCCTTGTCCCGAAATCACGAAAACTGTGTTAAACAGTAAACACGCTAATTGGCAGGGCAATTGTTTTTTTTTATTGCGTAGATATTTGGTTAGGCTCAATATGGTACCAATAAATGATAAATAATTCATCAATATATTCCCCGTGTCAACAAGGCCTTGCAAAGGCAGCAAATATAAAGAGTCCTTCGCTGAATTGGTTAATTCCCGCTCAGATTCTTACCCATAGAGAATCAGCAATGCCACAAGTTAACTTTAGCAGCTACAGTGATTTATAATTACACAGTGGGGATAAAAGGTGGTACAGTTTAACAAAACCCGAGAATTTATACAGACCCACTTTTGGCATTCAAAATATGCGATAGAAGGTTTGAGTCGCAATAATTCTTTGATGACACATAGAGGAGAGACGAGATAGGAAATAAAAGTGGCGAGTGCCATTGGACTGCAAGTGTGAAGATGTGAAAAAAAATTACAAATAAATTAATCATAATAACAGTAATGTAGGTTTCCCCGGTAATTTTGGGGTAAAAATCAGCCTATTTCACATTCTTACATTTGTAATAAAGTGATTTTGCCTCTGCAGTTAAAGCCGTCATTCAATTTAACTTTGCGGCATGTGAATGTAGTAATAGCATTATATTCAATTAAACTTGAAATGCGTTCTTTTTAGCCTCGCAAAATCGTCATTCAATTTAGCAGAGCAGGCGCAATCAGAGATTTCTGCGAAAAGCTGCAGCGAATTTGAATGAAGTTCGAGTGGGAAGGAACTATAAATGAATAAATAGTAAACTTGCGGGTACAACCATGTGTAAATCTCTTTTGTGTTGGCCCTGAAAAGAGCAAGTGTGGTCTCGAGTTCAAAATTGATAATTTGAATGATAAATCGATTGTTAAATTGAACGGTTAAATGTTTGAATCGCATGCCGCAAAAAACGTTTGTTTAGTAAACATTAATTGAAATTGAATGACTGTTTTGAAGAGCTTTAAATTCCGCGCAAAATAGAAAATTTAAACTGGCCGCTTATTTGCCGCAAATGACTGAGAAAACCATGTATTCGTAAATTCATGTTTTTTCTTCACTTCTATGTAAGAACTCGCCCTAACACTAACACTAACAGCAGTTACAGCTGTAATTCCCATATATGGACATGAAGATGAGTACAATATTATGCTTTATTTTGGGGTACATTAAATGAAAACAATCAAATTATGAGATTAATACTGCAGGGAATAATAACAGTACACTGCACTCTACCGAATTCTTAGAATAGAGTATACTGTATCCGCGATGCAAATTCGCTCAATACTCTTTATTACATGCTGTGTGTTTTATCGGTTCTTTGTTGCCGGTAAAAACGAGGCCCTCAAGGTTGTGGCAATACGTTCTATTTCCATTCAACGGCAATCTTCGGGGAACAAGCAGAGTTTTTTTGTTTAAACTTAGAACATCACTATGGTGCGGAACTGTCTGAAGGTAAAAAAAAAGACAGAAAAAAATATATAGCCTAGGCCTATATATATATATATATATATATATATATATATATATATATATATATATATATATATATATATATATATATATATATATATATATAGATTATACAAATTATAAATATATATATATATATATATATATATATATATATATATATATATATATAAAATTAGTAGGGTAGATGGCCTTAGCTTTCGTTCCAAACCGGACCTTCGTCAGAGGCATAAAACAAGAACAAACGAAAACATATCCATTTATAGCAAAAAAGAGAGGCAAAGAACAATGGGATGGTATCCAGAAAAAGGAGGGAAAATTATAGCCAATCAAAGTTATTAGTTTACAAACAATGGGGCGGCCAAGAACCAATCAGAGTTATGTGGTGGGGACAAAAGGATGGTCAGTGAAAGGGAGGATTACTGCACCAAGCGGGAAACATGAAAGGGCAGGATTAAGGGGAACAAGGCATCGGGTATGATGCAATTAACAATAGAGAACAGGACCAAAGTATATACAACAATGTGAAAAGGAGGTAATTATAGAACAAGTCTGTGGAGAGAAGGGGTTATTAAAAGAACAGGTCGATCTCCAAAAAAAACTTGTTGAGAAAAAGAACGGTAACAGTTAGCCAGTGGAGAAAATATGATTTTTAAAAACAACTTAAGAATGGAAAACAAATCAATCATTGAAAGAACAGGTTATTAGCAGTAATTGTATTTATATTACATAAAATAAATAAGTAAGCAGTAAATGAAGTTGGAATTTATTTGACACCGGTGTTGATGTTTAGTCCAAAGGGTTGTACTGTCTTAAGTTGGTGAATCCAATGCGATTCTCTGAGTTTGCGGTGTGTGTCATCACCATTGCAAGCCTCAATCACCATAAGTTCAACATCTTTGTCGTTGTGATTGGGGCTGTTGAAGTGGATGGAGACGGGGTACTGTTTCTTGGTCTTTATGGAAGAGACATGGTTCGCAAATCGAAGGCTAAGTTTGGTCTTAGTCTCTCCCACATATTGTAGTCCACATTTCTTACATGATATAACATAGACTACATTAGGTGTGCTACATTGGGAGTCGTCTTGATGTTGTAAGAAGAGCCAGTGCTATGACTCTTTACTTTAAGTGCCGGTTTGATGTAGAGACATGTTCTACACTTGGAGCGGGTACATTTGTGACAACCTAGTATTTCTGTTAGGGGTGGTGTTTGGCATGTACCTGGTGGGAGTTTAGCCCTGACTAGGATGTCTCCCAGGTTTTTAGGGCTGCGGAATGCAACCATGGGGAGCTCAGGGATTGCTGAGCATAACCTGTTAGAGGAGTGAAGTATATTCATATTGTTATTGAGGATTGATGAAAGTTTAGGCAGTTTAGGGTGGAAGGTGGTGACTAGGGCAACTCTCTTGGTCGGGACTTTTTTTGTTCTCGTGCTAGTCAACAAAGTATGACGAGGTATGTTGAGGGCTCTGTTGATGGCAAGTTGGACCCTGCGTTCGCTGTGGCCCCTTGAAACAAGGTGTTTCCTTAGGTCGGATGAACGACTTTTGTACAAGGTATCTGTGGAACAGATACGCCTTATACGTAATGCCTGACTGTAAGCAATTGCCTTCTTACAGTGACTAGGGTGGCAACTGTTCGAGAGAAGATACTGGTGGGTGTCAGTGGGTTTGCTGTATATATATATATAAATATGTTTAATGAACAGAAAAAAATAACTCACTGTGATATATTACAGCAATATTAAGAAACTACATACTATCGGATTTAACTTGATGCCAGTCAAGTTAAACGGAATCTTTTGAAGAATATCCTGAAAAACAACAAATGTTCTCAACAAAATGGAAATAAACAGCATCCGAATCAGATACAGTTTTCACAAAGTGCCTAGATACAACATGTGCCTAGATGTAAAATGTAAGTACATTTGTAAATAACGGAAAAATCTTGTTTGTAAATAATATTTTGTTTTGGTGGAAGATGAGTGAAAATAAATGGAGTTGTAAAAATTTTCATGAAAGCAAATATCAAAATACATTTATATAGTGAGAAATATATTTGTTAAAATGCTTTCATGTGCTTAACAAATGTGTAAACCCACATTGAAAGAGGCTGGCATAATGCACGTCGTGTCGGGCTAATAAACCTCTTAAAACATTAAGGGGAAAAAGGAAGAAGAAGAAGAAGAAGAAGAAGAGGAAATAATAATAATAAGGCCGCTGAGGGAATTCACTCACAGATCAATCATCTCCGTCTGTAATCATGCAGTTATTTGAAGTTTAAATTAACATGCCGTCTGCTTTTGTTCTTCTTTGAAATTGTATGTTGTTTTTGTTGTTTTTAAAAAGGCTTGGAGGTTCGTTCACTTGAAATGCATTTGTCTCCAGCATTAAGTATAAGTAAAAAAAATAAATAAATGACAGTCACAAAAAATAGAGTGGAATAAAAAAGTAAACAAACACAAAACAACCCCCCCCAAAAAAAACCCACCCCAAAACAAACAAACAAACAAACAAAGCCACACAAATCAAAGAAAAACTTATACATGTTTTGAAGAAGGCTTGTTTGTTTATCAAAATAAATTCTTCAAAGGGGTACCCGATAGTGGACCCCACAAAAATATATGACTATAAAGTGCATCAGTAAGAGTGAAACAACAAATTCTTCTGAAGTGAAAAAAAAATTCTAAACTAAAATGGAACGCATCTCTGGTCGTTAAAGTACTCTAAGACTGTTATTTGGGATGGGAAGGTAAGGTATTCCACGCATGATTTTACACCCTTACACTTAAAATACAAACAATTCTGAGGAAAAAGAGGTAAGAGAGGAAATAGGAGTGTACAGTACGGATATCACCACTTGTCATCACTCATAATTCCCCAACGTCTTTCAGAATGTCTTCCTTTCAACACTGGTAGGCCTAATTGGAAAAAAAGTTAATGATGGAATAGATTGAGGTATTATAACCACATTCGATTTGAATAGTGTAGCACTGAAACGCCACGAAGGTCGCAGACTGTACAACTCAGTTTGTACATAATTTGACGTGAAGGTGGCACGCAAAGGCGACAACAATTATGTTTGACCTCAGCCATATGGACGTATTATTATAATTCATATATACACCGCACGCACAGATAATTGTCATTTGATTGGTGGAACACGCGTCACGTGACGTATAACCATTATCTTGCCATGTGTTTACTGCCGTGACGCGTCAACGCTCCAAAATTAAACGAATTGATGAATTTAGGCTGTTTTCATCCAGTGTAGGGTGTAGCTCTCCTCATGAAAATACCATTTGTCTCTATTTTTCACAGTTTTTACCCTAACTGTTCCTGTATAAGATCTAATGTCATCCCTTCTTCTTCTTCTTCTTTGTCTGCCTCTTCTCCTTTTCCCTGTCTTTGGTTGCCACTCCATTAGGTCTTGTCGTCCATCTGTTGTCTGTTCTTCGGGCATTGTGTCCAGGCCAACTCCAATGAGCCTCATATATTGTCCTTATGATGTATGTAACGCCTGTTTTAGTTCGTATCTCTGTAAACGTGACCATGTCTCTGATTAAATATTAGGCTCCAAAATAGATAATTATTGGACGCTTCGCGGCATCGATCCCAAAACTATCGTTCCCGTCCCGTTTGTTCAAAAGAGGCAAGGTCGTGTTACGGCGGTTAAGGTCGGTGTCTTCATAAGAAGAGTCTTTTTCTTCATCATGTTAAGTAGAGTCTTTTTTTTCAATAGAATTTTCAGATTGTGGAATTAACGAGTGTCTGTCTTTTTTGTGTTTATTGTGAACAAATATCAAATGACAAGGATCTGCCTTTGAGTTAAAAAAAATTGTGCATTTCGTTTGTGCATTGTCGCAGATTATGGGCCTAATCACTCAATGAAATCTAGTTTTACATTCGACTTGGCTTCGCCTCGTGCAATGGAATTGTCCAGATTTCACCTCGTGATTACATTATGAGACAATGCACTCATATGAATCCACTATTTGTCCAATTTATGGACATATATACAGGAAGTTGAAGAAGGACGCCGAGATCCAAAGCAGGGCGTGGCAAATAAAGTGGGAGGAGCTTCAGTTCCAAGGTGAACTTGGAAGGGCACCCACAAATTCCAGCTTTTCCATTGTGAGTGTATATTTGATACCGGTAGTTGCTGCTCCACCATATTCGGGGTTTGTTGTCTCGGGATTAAACCATCGAGGGTCTGTGGTGTGGTGACACTGGAGGGCGCAATTGTTGATGTGAAGTTTATTATAATTGGCCCTTTTCGAATTCACGGCTTCGGCTCCAAAATCGGCTCAGGCTAGCTAGGCTCCCTCAATTATTTTAACTTACGCATGCTTTGCGGTCAGGGTTTCAGACAAGAAAACTGGGCCTGAAGCCCAATCCGGAGCCGAAGCCGTGGATTCGAAAAGGGCCATAGACTACTTCGCAAATACTCAGTGAGCATGCGTTAGCCGTGGAATGAGGCGCATGCTGGTCTAGCTAGTGACCAGCATGCACCTCATTCCACGGCTAACGCACTCGTATATGGCAAGCCATATGCCCAATAATTCGATAAACACTGTTTATCGCCGATAAACAATGTTTTTCGACCGATAAACAATGTTTTTTGACCGATAAACACTACCGATATCACTTGATAAACGTAGTTTATCTCGATAAACACTGTTTTTCGCCGATAAAGATAGTTTTTCGCCGATAAACATTGTTTATCAACTGAAAAACACTGTTTATCGTATCGAAAAACTCTGTTTATCAAACAGAGTTTTTCGAGGCGATAGACAGATAAACACTGTTTATCAAGTGATAAACATAGTTTTTCGATAAACACAGTTTTACGCCGACGCCAAATGCCCAATAATTTGATAAACAGTGTTTATCAACTGTATATATCGAAAAACTATGTTTATCGCCGAAACTGTGTTTATCGAGTGATAAACACTGTTTATCACCTCGAAAAACTCTGTTTAATAAACGCTTGATAAACAGAGTTTTCGATAAAACATTGTTTATCAAACGATAAACACTGTTTATCTCGATAAATTCTATAAAGTGTTTATCGAGATAAACTATGTTTCTCAAATGATAAATATAGTTTTTCTCGAAAAACAGTGTTTATCGGTCAAAAAACCTTGTTTATCGGCGATAAACAGTGTTTATCGAATTATTGGGCATATGGCTTGCCATACGCGTACCAAGTATTTGCGAAGTAGTCTATTATATTGAGCTAGGCATCCACTAGAAAGCATCTTGAATCTGACAATTGAAAGCGAATTTTAGAAACGATCATTTTCAAGGAATAAAATGGTACGGTATGTGATTTTATGACTGAAGAGAAAAATAACAAATTTTACGCACAACTGAGAAAAGTGACATAATTCACGAAGGTCTTCATACAGAGAAGAAACGATAGATTCCCAATAAATTTCAACTTTTCTATTTGAATGGAAATTTTCGTTAAATGATTAAATAACAACTGCTTCTTTCTGGTTTTTGTCTGCATTTTATCATGTTTTAATCACAGGAAAATTCATCTGTGCGGACGGAAGAAGGGAGACAAATTTTCACAAAAACTGCTTTTTATCAGGTGGGTTATACTGCACTAACAAACCGAAGTTAGGATATATTTTAAACCGGGAACAACGATGTCCTAGTTTCGCACGGTTTGGGTACCGTATACTACTACTAAATGTAGCAGCTTGCTCGAGTTTGCATGCGTATACATCAAGGATTACGACGATTGCCCTGTTATTGCATGTTCTTTATAGTCGAAAGCTTGAAGCGAAAATTAAAGTCAGCTTTAATTTTCGCCCCCAAAGATATTGCGATATTGTTTAATAATTCTAAATTTAGTTTTTTTTAAAAACAATATTCAATGGGTGAAATTCATAAAAACATCACAGTACAAGTTCTTTTCAACTGCCATAATACACGCTCTAGCTGCTATTCGAGGTGCCCGGAAGTCCAGATTCTCGCGAAAGCTCGAGCCGCTCTCGAGGTCATCTTACACACAGTCTGTTCGGACACGACCTCATTATGCCTCTGGACAATAGAGAGTTGTTTGTCTCCTAAAATAGAGTTTTCGACATAGTTGCTGGACTCCATTTGAAGAGTATAAGTCTGACTATGATTGAGAGTGACGGTGTATTATAATGGTTCATGCAAACTTCTGTTGTGACTTGAAGGGAAACATTGTCTTCGAAACCATGGTTTATAAACCATGGTTTATAAACCATGTTTTATGATGCTTCAATTTTCATGGTTTATAAACCATGATTTTAAAACCCTGATGCTAGAATGTTCATGGTTTATAAACCATGTTTTTAAGGTGCTTACATTTTCATGGTTAATAAACCATGTTTTGAAGGTGCTTAATTTTTCATGGTTTATAAACCACGTTTTATGACGCTTCAGTTTTCATGGTTTATAAACATGGTTTATAAACCATGTTTTATGATGATTAAATGTTCATGGTTTATAAACCATGATTTGTAAGCTTTGATTGGTATATTCATGGTATGTAAACCACAAAAAATTGACAGCAATTTCTATGGTTTACATCTAATTGTTACAAACCATGGTAAAAACAGGTCAAAAAACGCTAAACAATCAATTGACAAACGGCGCCCCATAATTTGGGGGCTATAAAAAGCGTTTGTTGTGAAATGAATATGGTCAGAAAGATGTTCTAAGTAGAACATAATGATCTATACAAATATAACTCGAAATTTTGTGTTTTTCCTTTTACTTCATGAACTAACATGATCTGCAATTTTGTAGAGAACAACATTTTTGACTCCACAAAATGTCGGACCGTGTTAGTTCACCAAGTAAAAGGAAAACCACATAATTTTGAGGCATATTTTTGTGGATCATTATATTCTTCTTATTAAGACAATCTTTCCAGCCACGTTCATTTCATAACTCACGCTTTTATATCCAAAAGAACCAAAATCCGAAGGCAACGTGTCCCTTCAAATTAAGAACTAAATTGGTACAAACCCTCATAATGCACTGACACCAAATTGTCGTTCATAAAAGTTATGCATTATTTTTCCCGGTACCAGGGTCATACTGTAGCCATCAAGAGACTAGAGAAGGACCGCATAGATCTGAAGAGGACTCTTCTGATAGAACTTACAAATGTAAGTGTCTACTCGCAATACCCGTATTCTAGTCAGTTGTAAAAACCACTTCAAGGTACAACTCCTATTTTTGTTGCCACAATTTAATAGTACTGCTACAAGCACTAACACAGGGGGGAGCAGAGAGAGAGAGAGAGAGAGAGAGAGAGAGGGAGCGAGGGGAGGGGAGGTTGAGTGGGGGGGGGGGGTTGAGAGGGAGGGAGAGGGAGAGGGGGAGGGAGAGAAAGGGGAAGAGGGAGAGGGGGAGGGAGAGAAAGGGGAAGAGGGAGAGGGGGAGGGGGAGCTCTGTGTTGCACACCCTGTGGATATTCCTTTGATCTGAGCACTCAAGAACTCTTTTTTATTCCCTTGAGAAGGCTATCGGGGCGAATTAGTTTCATTGATATGCTAATGATTGTACTGTTGATGGGTTTCATCGCGGGATTTTTAATTAGGGCTTGGTCTGTATTGCTTAAGTAAAATGTGTCACATTACGCTAGAGACAACACGTATATTTATTTGAGTTGTTACAAATAGATTAAATAACAGCCCTAAAATCATAGTATTGAAGAAGCCATTCATTAAAGTACAATTGCCTAGCTCGCCTTAGAGTAGCAGAAATTGGTAAACAGCCAAAAACGCCAAATTATGACTACTTCGTGTGATTGGCTTCCTATGCTGTTATTTACTTATCAGATATACTTTGCTGAGTAAGTATTACTACTTAAAAACCTCTAGAAAATTGTGCCAAGGCCCTAGATGTTAGATAACTCCGCACAACATTTGCTTCTCTGAACTGCATTATTATTTTTTTGAAACAACTTATAAGTGTTTCTTTCTAAATGTGTTATATTTATTATTAGATGCGGAATGTAGGACACCAAAATTTGGCGCGGTTTATTGGATTATGCGTGGATACGCCAAATGTGGCTATCATCAATGAGTACTGCCCAAAGGGAAGCCTGATGGTAAGTCAAACGAGCACGTTTTATATTCTTGTGTACTGACTAATCCACTAAATGCCAGTGTTGGAGTCAAGACCCCAAAGTCCGAGACCGAGGGCCCTCTTCTTCCGAGGGGGGAGACCTCGGTCGAGACCTCGGTCGAGACCTCCAACACTGCTAACAGCAATAACCAGACTGCCCTATCTGTAGACCATGTTACATTTGTTTACAGAGTGGTGACCTCGTACATTATAATGCTATTCCTGACGGGCAAGATGCTACACAGGCTCAATGGGAACAATTTATATTTTGTGTCATAATTTTCACATAAATTCAAAATTTACAAAAGCAACAGCTGTACTGCTTTTGAGATGTCCCCCTTTCTTCATATCAAAAGTTGATATCAGTGCGATCTCCATAAAACATAAGATTTGCTGTATTCTTCCATTGAGCTGTGTACAAATGTGCCCGCCGGAAGTCCAGGCTCTGTGGCTCTTTTGTAAACATGTGATGTCACAGGTCACATCGTCTACATACATCGATCTTCCGAATAGTTATGGGTGTGTGCTGTCAAAAGTTGTTACTGTAGGCCAACAGTGTACACGAGACGTAACACAAGTTCTTTGGGCTTTATGATAATCTGGACCATCATGCAAAGCTGTCATTGGTTGTCATTTTTAAGTTAATGTTATTTGGGATGAATTTGGGATGAATTTGTTAAAGAAGTTATAAATGTAATAAGAGTGGATGAAATGATTTTGGCAACGGATAAATACAGAATGAAAAGAACATAAAAGAGCGTTGTTTTTAAACCAAAGATAGGCCTATGAAAACTAAATCTAAATCTTGTATTTTTTTCAGGATATTCTTCAGAACGATACCATTAAACTTGATTGGCTTTTCAAGTACTCACTTATAAGTGACGTCATAAAGGTAAAACTGATATTTAATATAGTCTCTTAATACACATTGCTGTAATAATAGTTCAATGATTTGACACATTATTCGTTTGTCGCAAATCATTTTGTAACTTTAGACAACTAATCGACCCGCGGTATTGTCATCACTCCATAGTGATTGTAATTAAAAACAAACATTGTCGGTTTCCCCTTTAATTGACGT
Organism: Pycnopodia helianthoides; assembly: GCA_032158295.1. NCBI lineage: Eukaryota > Metazoa > Echinodermata > Asteroidea > Forcipulatida > Asteriidae > Pycnopodia > Pycnopodia helianthoides. Next base: position 16,262,970 of record CM063251.1, read on the forward strand.
TGCTCACAAATCACACAGTGCTCCGTGGGCATGAAAACACATTGACATTTATATACGAATAAAGTAGTCAGCTTTATTTTTGTCTTAGAAAATAAAACAAAAATAGCAAGCAGACTCCTTACCAGCAGTTTGTTAAAAAGTGCAACTTCAATCGCGATTTTCTCAAAACACGTCCCCCCCCCCCCTGTGGACAGGGTATACGTCACTTCGTGGTACGACCGACCATATAATTAGTTTATAGAACGACGAAATCATTTTGTTCGTCGCAGTGATTAAACAGTCCTTTTAGAGAAAACAAAATTACATAAAAAAGTTATCTATGATTTGTTTTTGTCCCCTCGGAGATCGCATTGAGCTGTCTCCCCGAGAGAGCTGTCTGTTGATGAAACGGTCTCGATCCTAAAACAGTTAGTTGGCTTGCGTTGCTAGTTGGTTTGCCCGAATTGGAAAACCAATCCTAGAACATTTTACAGCTCTAAAATATTATGTGTCGGTTATTTCGTAAGCCAATTTCCACAATTTTCACCTCCTTTTTGCTGTCCTTGCTGGTTGCAAACCCATTAAAGCATCTGTCCTCGTTTTTGTATTACTTTTACAAGTGCCTTCTATGCGCCTGTGATGTCGAAGTAAGTTTTTTTTTGAAGTATAGTCTTGAGAAACCGTGCTCCTATTCAAGTCCGGGTAATTCACAATACTACTATTACACCCTGAAGATGCCATTTTAATTAAAGAGCTAGTTATAGGAAGTCGTCATCTTCCCAAAGATTACCAAGTCCACGTTGAGTCGAATAAATGGCGTATACAAATCATGAATGATGAGTGCAACAGGGAGATTATTTTCATGAGTTGAAAGATGGAATTTTCCGTTTAAGGCGGCGACGGTGAGTTGAATGGAACATTCCTTCTTTCAATGGAACTATTATCTCTATTGCACAAATGCAAAACATTAATTTTTGTTTTATACAACGTCCAGGTAGATTCTTGTCGTTTGGAGGGAAACAATTAAACCAATTGTACTTTGTGTCCCAGCATCCACCGTCTACGAGGGTGTTTTGTATTGCTTCTGTATAACGCATGCTCCTGTGCGGTGCGGTCTAGCATGCAATAGTTAAAAAAGACGGAAATGCACGGTGAATAGTACCAAAATTAACTTTTTATGACGTAGGCCATGTAATACTTTGAATAATGAATACCGCGTGACCAACAATGCTCCAATCAAACGGCAATGATCTACTCAGGTTTGATCTAAGTAGCAATTGGGAGTTCAACTTCGCAAAGTAAAACATGAACGTTTTCGTTTGGGCCTTGATATTTTTATACTAGGCTTTGGAATGCTTTACCACAATGCAACATTCAAAATTCCCATAATGTTTGTCCGTCGACTGTCTTCTTTGAAAACACCTCTCACAGACAAACTCTTGGTGGCGCACTGTATTGTGAATTCACGGGGCGTTTCATTGCTAAGATCTTAGGCCGGGTATGAATTGGCGGCTGTGGGTACGACTGTGGCTATTGCTAAGGTTGCTGCATGATGTGGGCGTCGTATGCTTCAACTCGTGTTGTGGCAGTCAATCCGCAGCTAATACGGACACGGCCTTTGAGAAAGGACAGATTCATTCAGCATGAATAAGGAAAATTGTTAAACGTCAGGATGTCGTCTTTCCCTTCAATTGTATTTATCAGGGAGTACAACACCTTCACCGCAGTGCCTTGTCAGTCCACGGTAGACTCAACTCCTCTAACTGTCTCATTGATAGCCGGTTCGTGGTCAAACTCATAGACTTCGGGCTGCAAACGCTGAGAGAGGGCGCTAAAGAAGCAGACGGATGTCACGCCGTCATGTCAAGTGAGTACGTTATACTGTACAGTATGTGGGAGCTGAGGCTTCACATTGTCCAGAAAGTTATTATTTCAGTCATACAGTAGAGAACTCTATCCCAAAAGCTGAGTCGCTGGTCACTTGCTGCTCGATGCAAGGCTATTTTAAAAATGCAAATTTTTGTTTTACGTCTTCCTAGAAAAATCTTCAATACTTATTTAATTGATAACGCGCAATATATTTAAAAGATCATTCATTTTTTCCATGGAGCCTCCATGTAATATCTTATCGTGTGTACATGTACATGTTGTGATTGTGCGCACAATCGCTCCCATCAAGCATCACAGCATCATGAACATGCATTTGTACAGTCATCAGCCAATCCCAGCGGTCTTGCATGAGACCAATGGGGCTGAGCGAACTAAGTGTTGATGCTTTTTCTCCGCATCACTCAGTAATTTTGCAAGGAATTCTTGACAAGATCTACCCAATATTGTCTTGTTTCGTACACAGAGTGTCTCTGGATCGCTCCAGAACTATTGCGAGAATCAAAGCTCAATTGGAGCAAAGAGGGCGACATATACAGCATTGGAATAGTCATGAAAGAAATCGCAGCAAGAGAGGGGCCGTATGACGCCGAATCCAAGTACATGGATCTTGCAGGTAATTGTTTTATTCGCAGTAGGGGAAAAAAGCTTGATTTCATAGAGCTACGGGAAAATTTACACAAGGAGAAATGGATAAAAAAGAATGCAAAGATGCAATTGGATGCAAAGCGGTTGTGATTGGTGGCCACTGATTTTGTTTTAAAAAACCAAGATGGGTTTATAGTTTTTCAACAGTTTAACCAAATTAATCAACCAAAAGAGGTTTATATTGGCCGGTTTATAAAACAGCAGCTCACCAAAAGTTCTCTATTCAAGGCAACGTTTCTTAGTGTTTGATGAAGGGGAAAAAGTGAACATGAAAACAAATAATGTGTAGTATCATGGCTTAAAGGTACACGTTGCCCTGAATCGGCCGAGTTGGTCTATAAAAACGTTTGTAAACCGTTTGTTATAAAATGCATATGGTTAGAAAGATATTTTAAAAGTAGAATACAATGATCCACACAAAATAATGCCTCGAAATTGCGTGATTTTCCTTTTACATCGTGAACTAACACAGTCGGCCATTTTATGGAGTCAAACTTTTGACTCCACAAAATGGCCGACCGTGTTAGTTCGCAAAGTTCAAGGAAAACCACGCATTTTCGAGGCATTATTTTGTGTGGATCATTGTATTCTACTTTTAAAACATCTTTCTAACCATATGCATTTTATAACAAACGCCTACAAACGCTTGTTATAGACCAACTCGACCGATCCAAGGCAACGTGTACCTTTAACCTATGAAATGCTTAAATTGATAGAAATATTCTCTACCGACATAAAACGCAAAAACGCTAATTCAGAATACAATGTGAATCCTTTGTAGAGTCTGTCTTCTTTGGAAGGGCAAACTCTTGACGGCGCACTGTTTGAGGAGTCCATGTATAAATTGACCTCGTTGTGGTTGTTTTTCCTATCCAGAGATACTTAAGAAAATCAGAGCGCCCCCTGAGAACGGCCCCGTGTTTCGTCCACAAGAATCAGAAGAGAACAGGGATCCCAATATATCTGCGCTTATGAAAGCATGCTGGGCTGAAGACCCGAAGAGTCGTCCCACCATTAACACACTTAGGTCCTCTATGGATAGAATCAACAGGTTCGTGTTCTCAATTATAATCTATATTTTAAAGGAACATTACAGAATTGGTAAGAAAGAAACTTGTAAAATATACTTTTTGATCACAGATTTACATAAAACTTAAAACAGTCTAATGATGATGATAGTAGAAAACATCCCTTGAAATATTTCTGTCTGAAATGCCATATTTGATGAGAAATGAATAAACTAATTTTCCGATTGGAGTTTATCGCTCAGTGAGCGTTTTATTCATTTGTTGAATCTATATGATTTCGTGCAAATGTGTAATCGGTTTTTCACTATTTTCTCGTGACCCAGATGGCCGATCGATCTCAAACTTCTACAGGTTTGTCAGTTTATGTATATGGTGGATTACATAAAGTGCTTACACTGCCAGCAACTGTTTTGTTAGCAAAAACCAATTCTGTAATGTTCCTTTAAACGATGGAATTACCCCCCCCCAATTCTGTATTTGAGAGTGACTTCTAAATTTGACAATTCAACAGCTCCTTGCATAACATTGAACACAGAAATGATTTCTCGTGACTTGATATGCTAAGATTTGTCAGGATGCCACGGAAATTATTTAAAGACAGGCTTCTAATTCCTTATAAGGAATTAGAAGAGGACAGTCTAAAGCGAGTATATATTTATTATTTCAATTCTCTGGCAAGTAGAAAGAATAATACAATAATGAAAAAAAAAAGAAAAAAAAGAAGAAGAAAAAGAAGACTAAGAAGAAAACATTGATATAAGGAACTGAAAAATTGAGCCAGACGGATTTCGAAAAAAGACACAAATATTTATATAAATATAACACAAATTGAATACATCTGTCTTTAAACAAAGACAACATGAAAAACGTTAAAAAAGTTTTAATATAATTGATTCTTGTGCAGCCACAGAACTGACCAAAACATCTAACGGTTAGTATTCACTGTTTTATACTTTATAATATTCCTTTAGAATTGAACTTGTTAAGTATGAATTGTATTAATTGGTTAGACAAGGCAGTTAACTGCGCCTTCTTCCGGTTGCGAACCAAACGTTTCGACCTTCAACTCCCCACATGTCCATTTTGTACTTCCAATTTAATTAAATAATGTTATACCAGCTTGGCTAAAATTTTGTCAACATACAAGCACGCAAGTGTGTAAACACATGCAATCGGGGACCTGTTGAGGTCCCTCTTTTGTTTTTACACCAACTTTTTGGCAACAGCTCCTATTGGTTTTGTGCACACTTTCCAACTGGGGACCTTCATCCGGGGACTTCTGTTACAGGTCGCCTGTTTGAATGTGTTTATAGTCAAGTCCCCTAGTATCAAGGATCTCCTTAAACTGTGGTACCATAAAATTCACTTTTTCCCGTAGTCAATACGTCATCCATAGAAGATTTTCATATTTTATGGTGAATCGGTAACCAAGAGCCTTCAACCGATCGTGTTAAAAAAACAAAAGAACAACCCACACAGTTTAATTAAAACAATTCTGAAAAAACACGCTATTGTTCTGATCGGACGAATTTTCGCTGACCATGTCTGTCAAAAGTGACATTACATCGTTAAAGGGCGCCCTCATTATAGAGTGAACACAAAGTAAAAACTCACGCAAAGTAAAGACTAGCTTGCACAAAAACTTCCACAACAATGGTAAGAGGAAAGTTCTTCATGGGTTTCTGAATTTGTTTTATTCAATATCGAAAAACGTCCCAGCCCCCCTAATACCATCATACCTACCCACAAAAACACACATTTATTTTGACAGAGAGAAGAACACAGGAACCAACATCCTTGATAACTTGCTGAATCGCATGGAACAATACGCCAATAATCTTGAGGAGCTGGTCGAGGAGAGAACCTCTGCATTCTTGGAGGAGAAGAAACGAGCTGAGATGCTGCTCTATGAACTTCTGCCCAGGTAAGAACGAAGATGTATACATGTGCTATAAGGAAATTAGATTATCTTCTGGAATTCATAACCCTCACTTACTTTCGCTAAGCCCATAAACTTCTCCAGCAGAGGCATTGAACCATGCTTCAAAAGCAGTGCCTTGTTTCTAGAGCTACTTGTACTACGCACCAACACTGCTTAACGTTTTTTTCGCTAAGCAGAACATGAGTGAGGAACCAAAACTGTTCTGTTATTAATTTTGCTTTAGGCTTAACATATAAACTGTGAGGCTCTTATGAAATCGGTTTAGTTTCCTATTTGTTTTCTTCACGGCACTCATCAGAGTTGTTGCCGATCAGCTGAAGCTAGGCAAGAGTGTTGATCCGGAATCTTATGACAATGTGACCATCTTCTTCAGCGATATCCAGGGATTCACCTCACTCTCTGCTCAGAGTACTCCACTGCAGGTCGGTATCATTAGAGTAGTCCTTGAAGATGGGCTCCAAGGTCAAATTCAGCTTTTTTTATCCACTTATTTTTCGATATAGAGTCCTTGTGGAAATGGAAAAAAAATTCCAAACCCCTATAACCTTACAGTAAAATGGTGTGAAATGCCACTGTGTTTGATAGCACCCTTCAAGTGCAAATTTGTGTCACTATCAAGAAACGTTCGCCGACATCACATTTCAAACATTTGGTCTATACATTTTTTTGTGCAGAGAATTTAAATTTCCTCCTTGAATTTGGATGATATTCGATCAAAACGGCAGTGAATTTGACTCTTTGACTGGCGCAGAATTTCTCTTTTGTACAGACCCATTTGTTTTTGACGTACGGTCACGTAATTTTCTTCAAATTTCGCTCGAGAGGGTGTCAAACATAAAGACATTTTACACCATTTTATTGGCGGTTGGAAACTTGTAATTTCCCCCCCGCTTTGCTGAGGACTCCATCAATTGAAAAACGAGTGCCTCACAAAACTCAATTTACCTTGGCGCCTCTAGTATAACAAGAAACCACAAAAAAAATGAAATAACTAAGGCCTGCGCTAAACGTCGCACTTTTGCCGAGCCGAACTCAATGTTTTCAGTTCGATTCGACACGGCAAGAGCTCGACGTTTGTCACCGTGTCGTGCCGCTACCGTGTAGCACGGCAGACTTGCCGTGCTACACGGCAGTGCCGAACTTAAATAAAAGGTTTGCGCTAAACGTCGCTCTTTTGTCGAATTTAATTCCTAATTTTACAACTGTTTTAGTTCGACACGACAAACGTGCGACGTTTAGCGCAGGCCTAACTGTGGTAGGTTCCTTAAGATGAGGTGGCGGTCTCACTGTTTTGTTGAAAATTCATCACTTTTTAAATAGTCGGATATTCTGATTCACAATAAAAACAAAATGTAAATCATAATTAAGCTCTTTGTGTTTGTTTCGGGTCTAATTGTTTGTAGGTTGTTGTGTTTCTGAATGACTTGTACACCTGTTTTGACGGAATCATCGGAGGTTTTGACGTCTACAAGGTAAAGCTATGACTACTTCTGTGTGAACTAAATTATTGTTGGTATTCAATAGAGCTAGCACCCCAGCATTGTTTGTTTTTACGGTGAAGCAAAATAACTGGCAACACAAAGGGGGGAAACGAACCCCCGACACAGCCCCTCACTACTAAGACAAAATATATTTTCCTAGATTTGAATTTATTTTGTTTAGTATAGACGATGTGACCTGTGACATCACATGTTTACAAAAGAGCCACAGAGCCTGGACTTCCTGCAGGCACGATTTGTACACAGCTCAATGGAAGAAAGCATAAAATTTTATATTTGATGGAGATTGCACTGTCTAATTCTTATCAACTTTTGATATGATGAAAGGGGGCACATCTAAAAACTTGTCCAGCTTTTACTTTCATAACTCTTGGTTTTATGTGGAAGTTATGACACAAATTGTCAACTTTCCCATAGGACCAGTGTAGTATCTTGCCTGCCAGAATACTCAAAGAATGTACAAGGTCACACTTATTGTAAACAACGTTCACAGTCATGGTCTATATGACTGTTATTTTTAGGTTGAAACCATTGGAGACGCCTACATGGTTGTGTCCGGGGTACCAGTCCGTAACGGCGTCACGCATGCGCGAGAAATAGGCAACATGGCGTTGGCGTTGCTGGAGGCGGTGGGCTCGTTTAAGATCAGACACAAGAGCGACATGAAGCTTCAACTACGGGTTGGAGTACACACTGGTAACAATTTGTTACTGATCTGATTTATTGATTAATTTTCTTATTTATACATATTTTGGGGGGATTAAAACGTACAAGGTCATTGCATTGTCTTGATATTATCCTGGTTGAGCAAAAAACAAATTATTGCACAAACAAAAGACTAAGTGTAAATAATTGCCTATATTACGGTGTTACACACGTAGTAGTTAAAGATGCCGGGTCCAATTGGCCGATTGACCCCCTAAATTTTAGATTCAAATTGCAACCCGAAATCATTAGACTTCACCCAGTCAGTTTCTCTTGTGGTTTCTAGAAATGTTTGATTCAAGAATGTTATCAGCTTCATTTTAGGTATTGCACAAACAAGTATCAAACAGAATTTCGTTCCATGTTCTGGAACTGTAACACACTTTTTCACAATATTGTTTGCTCTCCTTGGAGAATATTCATCAAACAACTCCTAACTCCTATTATCATTTTGACAGTAATTCCCCCATACTTTGTTTTATGAATGCCTAAAAGGTCCGTGCGTTGCCGGTGTGGTTGGTCTTAAGATGCCGCGTTACTGCTTGTTTGGTGATACGGTGAACACAGCTTCCCCGGGTGGAATCCAACGGAGAAGGTATTTGTTAGGGTTTTGATCCTTCGGACACTTTTTTTTTTATTGAGAACAAAAACCAAGCCACCTCAAAATCAGAATCTGTTCAAAAATTGCACCATGCACTGCTGTCAATTACCACTGATTTTGTACTGTATAGGTTTTCCCGGTCATTGTCGGCAATAACAGCCTTTTTCACTGACATGCATTCTATTCGCATTAAAGTGATTTTGCCTCTTCAGTTGAAACCGTCATTCAATGTCACTTACAGTTATGCAAGTTTATTCATTGTTACATTCAGTTAAACGGCACAGAGCATGCGCAAAGCTGCTGCGAATTTGAATTTAGTGAAATTGAAGGACTGTTTTGAGGAGCTTTCTGTTTACGCGAAATATAATAACGCTTTGTTGAAATTGGCCGTTTATTTGCCGACAATGACCGATATAAGGTGATGTGTATGTTTTTTTAACATACACGCATGGAATTTGGCACACAGTCAGAGTTTGTCATGAGAAACTTATTCTGGCTATAGGACCATCGAAGATGTGTTCTTTGAAAAGGATTTAGAAAGATTAATAAGTAATGGCAGCCATTTTGCAATGTTTGAAAATTGCTTGTTATTCTACCTATTTTGGTGTCAAAGGGCAAATCTGCGATGGCCCTTATACCGATAAAATTAAGCTCTTTCTCATGACATAAACTGACTGTATTCCACGCTAATATCATCGAAGGCACATTTTCCCAAATATTTAACTTTCTGCCCCACAATTATAGTATTTAATGTAAGTTACAGTGTGATCATGGGAACAAAACCTCTGGTTTTCCTATATTTTTTTGTAACTTTATATATTTTGAAAACTTTATACCAATGTAACAAATATTAACATTTCCATTCACAAATATTGTATACAGAAAACAGTAATTCTGAAACCCGTTAGTCAATGCATTACGAAGGTAAAGCCAAAATTTCAATCTAACTTGCCTTAAAAAGGGATCAAGTTGTATCAAGATTGAAAAAAATAAGTGTTTTCCAGATATTTGTCTGAATAACTTTTTTTTAACAACCAAACATTTCCAACATGCGTTGCTTTTATTTTCAAAACCTTCCCGCAAACATTTACAATCTTTTTTTGCTTGTATTGCTTTTGTGAAATGCTAATTTTGTGTGTGCCTTTTCAAGCTCTCAAAATTCACATCAGTTCAGACACAAAGGTGGTTCTTGACATCTTTCACTGTTTCGATGTCCAACTGAGAGGTGCAGTCGAAATGAAGGTAGTTATTTTGTACTAACCGTGCTGATGAGTCAAAAAACAGTTTGATGTTACTGCTACGAAAACAAAAGGTTTGCGCAGTTAATGGTGTCATTCTGATTTTTGTTGTTTGTTGGTTGGTCGTTTTCGTAGTTGTTTTGGTGATTGGTTGGTTGTCTGTCGCCCTTGTCCTGCGTTGTACGAAATTAATCTACGATACCTGTCTACTTTTTTGTGTATTTTGTTTGTTGGTCTGCTCTACTGAATTACCTCGAGTTCTGTCCCTGAGTGTTCAGCCTTGAAGCTCTGGCATTGGCCGACGTCTTTGCTCTATTCTACTCTGGTCTTCCTTTCTTGCCTTCTTTCTCTTCCATGAGGGGCTGACCTGGCCAGTCCTCTCCTACCCAATCATGCACCGTGTTCTGTCGGACTGGCCTTCGTGTACTCTTTACCTACTTGTACTTGTACTCTATCCAGCCACCCTTCCCTACCAAATTTAAATGAAAATTGCTGGACTTACCCCTTGTGATTTTTGGCCTATTTTTCAACTTCCTATATTTCTCAAAGTAAAGCTGAGATCCATGGTCAAGTGAAATATAAAGGCAACAGTTGATCCTTCAGCGTCGTTTAGAGCCTGAAAACACAGCTTCAAAAATGGCCGAAATAGGATAAAATCGCTTGACTTACCCCTTGTGATATTTGGCCTGTTTTTAATTTTGTTTTCTTTTTCTAAAAGGAAAGCTGAAAGCTGAATGTCAAGTGAAATATAGAAAGCATCAGTAGATCCTACTGCATCGTTTTAGAGCCTAAAATTCCAACTTAAGAAATGGCCGAATTTTGAAGAAAAATCTGGGCTTACCCCTTGTGATTTTTCAAGTTTTGGCTTATTTTTCATCTTTCTTTGTTTCTCAAAGTAAAACTTTGAAACTAAAAAATATCCTAGGTCAAGTGAAAAATAAAGGCAACAGTTGATCCTTCTGCGTCGTTTTAGAGACTAAATCCCAACTTGAAAATTGATGAAAAGGCTGGACTTACCCCTTGTGATTTTGTTTTGTTTTGGCCTAGTTCTCAACTTTCTTAATTTCCCAAAGTAAAGCTGAGATTCTAGGTCAAGTTTAATAAAACCATCAGAAGATCTGACTGAATCATTTGAGAGCCAAAATTCAAACTGAAGAAATGGCCGAAATTTGATGAAAAGGCTGGACTTACCCCTTGTGATTTTTTTTCAGTTTTTGCCTATTTCTAAAATTTCTATATTTCTCAATTTAAAGCTGAAATCCTAGGTCAAGTGAAATATAAAGCAACAGTTGATTCTTCTGCGTCGTTTTAGAGCCTGAAAACAAAGCTTCAAAAATGGCCGAAGTTGGATGAAATCACTGGACTTACCCCTTGTGATTTTTTCAGTTTTTGCCTGTTTTCCATTTGTCTTTATTTATAAAAGTAAAGCCGAAATCATAGTTCAAGTGAAATATAGAAAGCATGAGTAGATCCTACTGCATCGTTTTTCGAGCCTAAAATCCCAAGTTAAGAAATGGCCGAATTTTGATGAAAAGGCTGTACTTACCCCTTGTGATTTTTTCAGTTTTTGCCTGTTTTCCATTTGTCTTTATTAATAAAAGTAAAGCTGAAATCCTAGGTCAAGTGAAATATAAAGGCAACAGTTGATCCTTCTGCGTCGTTTTAGAGCCTGAAAACACAGCTTCAAAAATGGCCGAAGTTGGATAAAATCGCTGGACTTACCCTCTTGTGATTTTTTCAGTTTTTGCCTGTTTTCCATTTGTCTTTATTTATAAGAGTAAAGCTGAAATCATAGTTCAAATGAAATATAGAAAGCATCAGTAGATCGTACTGCATCGTTTTAGAGCCTGAAATCCCAAGTTAAGAAATGGCCGAATTTTGATGAAAAGGCTGGACTTACCCCTTGTGATTTTTTCAGTTTTGGCTTATTTCTCAACTTCCTATATTTCTGAAAGTAAAGCTGAGATCCTAGGTCAAGTTTATTAAAAAGCATCAGAAGATCATACTGCATCATTTTAGAGCCTAAAATCCCAACTTAAAAAATTACAATTTTAAATGAAAATCGCTGGACTTACCCCTTGTGAATTTTTTAGTTTTTGTATGTTTTCCATTTGTCTTTATTAATAAAAGTAAAGCTGAAATCATAGATCAAGTGAAAAATGAAGGCAACAGTTGATCCTTCTGCGTCGTTTTAGAGCCTAAAATCCCAACTTAAAAAATTGCCGAAATAGGATAAAATCGCTGGACTTACCCCTTGTGATTTTTGCAGTTTTGGCCTATTTTTCAACTATCTATATCTCTCAAAGTGAAGCTGAAATCATAGGTCAAGTGAAATATAAAGGCAACAATTGATCCTTCTGCGTCGTTTTAGAGCCTGAAAAAAAAAAAAAATTTGATGAAAAGGCTGGACTTACCCCTTGTGATATATTTTCAGTTTTTGCCTGTTTTCCATTTGTCTTTAGTTATAAGAGTAAAGCTAAAATCATAGGTCAAGTGAAATATAGAAAGCATGAGTAGATCCTACTGCATCGTTTTAGAGCCTAAAATCCCAAGTTAAGAAATGGCCAAATTTTGATGAAAAGGCTGTACTTACCCCTTGTGATTTTTTCAGTTGTGGCCTATTTGTCAACTTCCTATATTTCTGAAAGTAAAGCTGAGATCCTAGGTCAAGTTTATTATAAAGGCATCAGAAGATCATACTGCATCATTTTAGAGCCTAAATTCCCAAATTAAAAAATTACCAAATTTAAATGAAAATCGCTGGACTTACCCCTTGTAAATTTTTAAGTTTTTGCCTGTTTTCCATTTGTCTTTATTTATAAAAGTAAAGCTGAAATCCTAGGTCAAGTGAAATATAAAGCAACAATTGATTCTTCTGCGTCGTTTTAGAGCCTGAAAACACAGCTTCCAAAATGGCCGAAGTTGGATAAAATCGCTGGACTTACCCCCTTGTGATTTTTTCAGTTTTTGCCTGTTTTCCATTTGTCTTTATTTATAAAAGTAAAGCTGAAATCATGGTTCAAATGAAATATAGAAAGCATGAGTAGATCGTACTGCATCGTTTTATAGCCTAAAATCCCAAGTTAAGAAATGGCCGAATTTTGATGAAAAGGCTGGACTTACCCCTTGTGATTTTTTCAGTTTTGGCTTATTTCTCAACTTCCTATATTTCTGAAAGTAAAGCTGAGATCCTAGGTCAAGTTTATTAAAAAGGCATCAGAAGATCATACTGCATCATTTTAGAGCCTAAAATCCCAACTTAAAAAATTACCAAATTTAAATGAAAATCGCTTGACTTACCCCTTGTGATTTTTTCAGCTTTTGCCTGTTTTCCATTTGTCTTTATTTATAAAAGTAAAGCTGAAATCATAGATCAAGTGAAAAATGAAGGCAACAGTTGATCCTTCTGCGTCGTTATAGAGCCTGAAAACACAGCTTCAAAAATGGCCGAAATAGGATAAAATCGCTGGACTTACCCCTTGTGATTTTTGCAGTTTTGGCCTATTTTTCAACTATCTATATTTCTCAAAGTGAAGCTGAAATCATAGGTCAAGTGAAATATAAAGGCAACAATTGATCCTTCTGCGTCGTTTTAGAGCCCGAAAAAACAGCTTCAAAAATGGCCGAAGTTGGATGAAATCACTGGACTTACCCCTTGTGATTTTTTCAGTTTTTGCCTGTTTTCCATTTGTCTTTAGTTATAAGAGTAAAGCTGAAATCATAGGTCAAGTGAAATATAGAAAGCATCAGTAGATCCTACTGCATCGTTTTAGAGCCTAAAATCCCAAGTTAAGAAATGGCCGAATTTTGATGAAAAGGCTGGACTTACCCCTTGTGATTTTTTCAGTTGTGGCCTATTTGTCAACTTCCTATATTTCTGAAAGTAAAGCTGAGATCCTAGGTCAAGTTTATTATAAAGGCATCAGAAGATCATACTGCATCATTTTAGAGCCTAAATTCCCAAATTAAAAAATTACCAAATTTAAATGAAAATCGCTGGACTTACCCCTTGTAAATTTTTAAGTTTTTGCCTGTTTTCCATTTGTCTTTATTTATAAAAGTAAAGCTGAAATCCTAGGTCAAGTGAAATATAAAGGCGACAGTTGATCCTTCTGCGTCGTTTTAGAGCCTGAAAACACAGCTTCGAAAATGGCCGAAGTTGGATAAAATCGCTGGACTTACCCCTTGTGATTTTTTTCAGTTTTTGCCTGTTTTCCATTTGTCTTTATTTATAAAAGTAAAGTTGAAATCATAGTTCAAGTGAAATATAAAGGCAACAGTTGATCCTTCTGCGTCGTTTTAGAGCCTGAAAACACAGCTTCAAAATTGGCCGAAGTTGGATAAAATCGCTCGTGATTTTTTTCAGTTTTTGCCTGTTTTCCATTTGTCTTTATTTATAAAAGTAAAGTTGAAATCATAGTTCAAGTGAAATATAAAGGCAACAATTGATTCTTCTGCGTCGTTTTAGAGCCTGAAAACACAGCTTCAAAATTGGCCGAAGTTGGATAAAATCGCTCGTGATTTTTTTCAGTTTTTGCCTGTTTTCCATTTGTCTTTATTTATAAAAGTAAAGCTGAAATCCTAGGTCAAGTGAAATATAAAGGCAACAATTGATTCTTCTGCGTCGTTTTAGAGCCTGAAAACACAGCTTCAAAATGGCCGAAGTTGGATAAAATCGCTGGACTTACCCCTTGTGATTTTTTCAGTTTTTGCCTGTTTTCCATTTGTCTTTATTTATAAAAGTAAAGCTGAAATCATAGTTCAAGTGAAATATAGAAAGCATCAGTAGATCGTACTGCATCGTTTTTCGAGCCTGAAATCCCAAGTTAAGAAATGGCCGAAATTTGATGAAAAGGCTGGACCTCCCCCTTGTGATTTTTTTCAGTTTTTGCCTATTTCCCAACTTTCTATAATTATTTCTGAAAGTAAAGCTGAGATCCTAGGTCAAGTTTAACAAAACCATGAGAAGATCGTACTGCATCATTTGACAGAACTTAAGAAATGGCAAATTTGTTGAAAAGGATGGACTTACCCCTTATGATTTTTGAAGTTTTGGCCTATTTTTTAAACTATCTATATTTCTCAAACCAGAGAAATTTGATAAAAATGCTGAATTTACCCCTTTAAGTTTTTTACCTTTTTTTATTTTTGTCTTTATTTAAATAAAAAATACCCTGATTTCTTTGGTCAAGTTCAATAAAAAAGCATCAGTAGATCCTTTTGGATCATTTAAGAGCCTAAAAACACAACTTAGAAAATGGCCGAAATTTGATAAAAAATGCTTGACTTACCCCTTGCAATTTGTTCAAGTTGTTGCCTTTTTTTATTTGTCTATCTTTCTCACAAAAAACTGATTTTCCATTTGGTCGGTGATGTCGATGTGTGAGTGTGACTGCCATGTTGTGGATACTTCTGGAATATCCGCCGAAAGTGTCGCAAATTTCTCCATCGGTGATCATTCATGTATGACAGCCATGACCTACCTGTATACCCCTGGAAGATTGCGTGAAGTACGGCATGTTCCTTGCGGCTGGATGGACCACGCAGCTTGGAGGGCAGGGAGAGCAGCTTGCTCGGCAGGGGTTGTACCTGACTGTCCAATCCTATAGGGTTGCTTTGTCGGCTCACAAAGGAAGATTCCTGGTGTTCTCCTAACACAATGGAACGTAACTAGTGCTTCACCTGTTATGCATATACCTGTTATGCATATACTATCATTCAACCGGTACCAATCCGCGGTATTAAACAGGCACGGTAACGGAGCCGTAAACACAAAGTTGGCTCTTCTTAATTGTAGATCTACTAGTGACAAATCTGACCAGATATTTGATTTCATCCGTTAGAGTAAATCGGACATTGTAGCCATGACAAAAACCTGGTTTTCTGCAGTCGATGATGATCATAAACACATTGAAATCTGCCCCCCGGATTCACTTACAAACACATCCCACAAATTTGCCGATGGGGAGGGGTCTTGCTGTCATTCTGCGAAAGAGTTTCAGCATATTACCAATTAAACATCAGTGGTGTACTTCTTTTGAGCACATGATTATAAACACTTCATCGGCAGAATATACATAACATAAGTTACCGCCTTTTCATTGTCTGATCCATCCATGTCCGCGGTCAGATGGGCCAGGATCAGTACACGCATTTTCTCACCAGATATGAAAAGACCAATGCTAGCCCTCATCACAACCGAAAGGAACATTTTCTGAGACCCCCGCCAAGTTTACATTTTGAGGGCCAACAATAGGGTAAAACTGTTATTTTGCAATTTAAAAAAACATGCTCTAATGCATGATGCAAAAAGAGCATAAGGGTGAAATTTAGAGCAATATTTTTTTTCTAAAGTAAAGTCAAGGATGATTCTTTGTGGTGATATAAAAGGTTTTATGAAATAACTTTGCATTTTGGTAGGGTGGAGTTATAAATATGAGCTAAAAACCAGTTTTTCAGACCCCCAAATTGGCCTAAAATGCCCAAAACACAAAATGACACAAAAAACACAAAATTAAAAATTCCTGATCAGTGTGGGGTTATCCACCTGCCTACAGAGTGCTTAAAAAAGTTGCCGGATTGATGGAAGTGTACTTTTTTAATGATATAAGATCAAATTAGTAGAAAAACTTCAAAATGCATTTTTTCTTGTTTTGGGGAAAAAGTTAATTTTTAAGGCAGTACTGTCACAACAGGATACAATTGCCCAAGTTTTTCTTACCAGATATGAAAAGACCAATGTTAGCCCTAATCACAACCGAAAGGAAAATTTTCTGAGACCCCTGGCAAATTTACATTTTGAGGGCCAAAAATAGGGTAAAAATGTTGATTTTGCAATTTCTAAAAACATGCTCTAATGCATGATGCAAAAAGAGCATCAGGGTAAAATTTAGAGCAATAATTTTTTTTCTAAAGTAAAGCCAAGGATGATACTTTGTGGTGATATAAAAGGTTTTATGAAATAACTTTGCATTTTGGTAGGGTGGAGTTATAAATATGAGCAAAAAACAGCTTTTCAGACCCCCAAATCGGCCTAAAATGCCCAAAACACAAAATGGGCTGTTACCATGACAACGGGCTACATATGGATTTGAAATGTCGATTTTTTTTACTTGTATCTTCCACCCACAAAGTATTCAAAATAACAAAAAATTGACCGTGGACATATATGTTAAGTATTTACGTGAAATGACACTTAATTGTATGAGGATGTGTACTTAGATTATTTAATTGATTTTCTCTGTTTTTATTTACATTTTTTTCCCAGGGAAAAGGTATCCAGACGACCTATTGGCTTTTGGGGAGCGCCAATAAACGGTTCGAAAAAAGCATCACCCAAGACCAAGATATCACGCTCAAATCATAAAACGCATTCGCGTTTAATTATCTCCAGTTTGTATCCGCACAACAACGAACGATGGATCGGCAGTGGAAGAGATGAGAAGGAAATCACAACTAGTATTGGACAATATTGAGACATCCATCACACAACTACTTTTCAATTTTATGCCGAAGCCCCCGCCCCTTTAAATTTTCACACATGAACACTCATTCTTTTGCACACACAGATGTAGGGACTTCCTATTGTTGTTCCATTATTCCCTTTTCTAAAGAAATATCTTGTGTGGACCCAGTTTAACAAAGAAAAATGATATGGGTACATTTGATCCATTGTGTAAAAGTCCCCACAGCGGGGAAGTGTGCCTACCCACATAAAGAACACAATGAACATACCCAGCTCCGCGTTGCATACAATCTGTGGACATTCATTTGTTTTGTGCGCTTAAAAAAAAAACCAATATTC
The DNA here is from genome assembly GCA_032158295.1 of Pycnopodia helianthoides. NCBI lineage: Eukaryota > Metazoa > Echinodermata > Asteroidea > Forcipulatida > Asteriidae > Pycnopodia > Pycnopodia helianthoides. The sequence continues at coordinate 16,280,301 of CM063251.1, forward strand.
TTTCAACACTATAAAAACCACTGTGTAAGTCCACATAGTGTTTCAAGTCGCAACATTATGTGGACCTCTTTTGTTCTCAAGTCCACACTTCGTATGTAATGCTTAAACACTATTTGCATCACTGTGGAGATTTCTTTTGTTCTTTCCTTTTGTTTAAATATTCACTAGAAGCATATGGTCTCCACAGGGGAATTCTAAAGAGAGGGCGCTGTTTAACAAGGAACTTTATTTATGTGTACAACGTATATGGAAGGATTTTTGAGTACAGGGACACAGGCTTACAAATAAAATACAGTTGAAATTTTTGTTTCAGTGTTTTTTTTCTTTGTCCCTGTACTTAAAGGAACATTACAGAATTGTTTTTTGCTAACAAAACAGTTGCTGGCAGTGTAAGCACTTTATGTAATCCAACATATACATAAACTGACAAACCTGTAGAAGTTTGAGATCGATCGGCCATCTGGGTCACGAGAAAATAGTGAAAAGCCGATTACACATTTGCATGAAATCATATAGATTCAACAAATGAATAAAACGCTCACTGAGCGATAAACTCCAATCGGAAAATTAGTTTATTCATTTCTCATCAAATATGGCATTTCAGACAGAAATATTTCAAGGGATGTTTTCTACTATCATCATCATTAGACCGTGTAAGTTTTATGTAAATCTGTGATAAAAAAGTATATTTTACAATTTTTGTTCTTACCAATTCTGTAATGTTCCTTTAACAATTCATCAGTATTGATAATGATGGAGACCTTATTATCACCAAATTGGCACGATAACTTCATGCATTGTGCTCTTGTGTAAAAAAAAGGTATATACCCTTCACTGAATACACAAATAACCCACTCATAATATGTTAATTGACAATGTATATGTAATAATGAGAAGTATCAAACACCAAAACTTATTTAAAGGAACATTACATAATTGGTTTTTGCTAACGAAAACAGTTGCTGGCAGTGTAAGCACTTTATGTAATCCACCATATACATAAACTGACAAACCTGTAGAAGTTTGAGATCGATCGGCCTTCTGGGTCACGAGAAAATAGTGAAAAACCGATTACACATTTGCATGAAATCATATAGATTCAACAAATGAATAAAACGCTCACTGAGCGATAAACTCCAATCGGCAAATTAGTTTATTCATTTCTCATCAAATATGGCATTTCAGACAGAAATATTTCAAGGGATGTTTTCTACTACCATCATCATTAGACCGTGTAAGTTTTATGTAAATCTGTGATCAAAAAGTATATTTGTTCTTACCAATTCTGTAATGTTCCTTTAAAACTCTTCGGAATAAATATATTTCGTTATTTTGAGCTATTAGCTTATATTATTCATGTTTTGTGTCGCATTTCCACTTCCAGCTGTTCTAGAAGTGGACTAGCAAATGACCAGATTTCATATAAAGTATATCGTTATTGTTTGTTATTTCTAATCATCAAGCACTCATGATTGCTTGTGATGTTTCTTATTCACATTCTGGATTCGTTAAAAATCGTTTGAAATGATTTATTCACTTAATTTTCATAACTTTGGTACTTACTTAATTTGAAACATAGTTTGGGGGACTGCTTTGGCATCTAACATAACAAAGTTATGCTAGTGTTGTTTTATCATAAAAGTGGAAACAGGAAAAAGGAAAGTGGAATTTTGCCTTCTTCTATCTACTTTTATAAAAAATCAAGGTTCACTAAAATCCTTTATGAACGATAGGCAATTCGATCCACTCTTACTTCAAGTAATAAGTTCTTTACGATTCTGTAAACGTTGATCTAATGGAACCATTTCCATTAACTCTTTCAAAAACATTTTATCCAAGCTTTTCAAAGTTTATGTATTATTTTGAGTATACGGCCCTCTCTAAGGGATCGCTTTCAAGGCTTTGAAAAGTCTAAAAATGTCGGGGAAAAAAATTATTTGTTCACGCACTGATAATTCTGGGATTGGCCAGGGGTGAGGAAATGACCAATTCGCAGCTGAATATGGATCTGAAGCAGAAAATCCCGTTATTGTACAAACCCGTCCATGTGCCTGATTCGACTCCTGGGTGTGGAGAAGCATTAATGGTAAAGAGGAACTTGCTAAATTGTGAAGATAACGACTGCATTCGTCATCAAGACGTCACATTGCACGTGATTAACCTTCCAGGGTCAAATCAAGTTTGGGTATAGACAATCTTTCGGTCAACTAGACTTGGGATTCCGTCCACACTAAAAATAAACAACCCAAACCAAAAACATCTTAAAACTAGAATGTGGGTAATGATCCTGGTCCATCTGACCTCTGACATGGATCAGACAATGAAAAGGCGGTAACTTATAAAGTGTTTGGTCTGGCATGGTACAAACGTAAGGACCTCGAGACATGAAGCAACTTGGAGACTACCTACACTGTATGCACAAGTAACACTTCTTAAGCATATATATAGCAGACACATTTTCAACATTGAAACTAAATATTTTATTTCTTCTTGGAGATAAATTTTTTTGTTGGATTTTGTTACCTTCATTTTGCCAGTTTTTTGTTTGCCTCCCTTGACATGTGCAATGGTAAGAAGAAAAAATACCGTGCCTCGAGAAATAACGAGTTTAAGGATCATCGTTAAACTTCTCAGAAAATTTTCTTTAAATATGTATTTAATAAAATATTTGTATGACATGTGGCTGAAGTCTTTTAACACAATAAATCACTATATATATATATTGTATAAAAATTTCAGACTCGAATTTTATTTTGTTTTATTGACCTCAGCCTTGAAGGAAAGAAACAATCTTAAGTTTTGTTTTCTAGTCCTCTAAACGAAATTTTCAGGCTGAACTGCAACTACAGATTTGCCAATTTAGCATTCCGATAAATATGAACGATTGATTAATTTCTTCATGACAGTTCTTAACCCATGCCCAAACAGTTCAAAACTGGTTTTCATTGGTACCCTGCATACATTATTGCGTAAAAGGACTTATATAAGCCTACACTGCTAAAAATGGTATTCTTGAAATAATAAAAAAAATTATTTCAAGAAAAATTTTCTTGTGTCACTCCCAAAAATCTTTGTAGAAAATTTTTCTAGGGAGTGACACAAGAATTATTTTCTTGAAATAACATTTTTTATTTTATTTTAAGAATACCATTTTTAGCAGTGTACTAATCTTATGAGAACAATTTGACTAATTATACGTTAGATATTATATCATATTTGCCTCGATAACGAACACTATAGTACCAGCATTATGCAATTGTATACACACTAAAAGCTATCGCACGGTATTTGCTTACATGTATATTATAACCTCATTGCCATTAGTCTAAACCCCTTGCGAAAGTTCTTTCTGTGCATCCTGCTTGTCTAACTATTTCAAGTGAGACAAGTGCAGAAGTAAAATGTCCAGCATGCCAACAAGATGCAAATTTAAATGGGATTACGGAAAGCCCCAAAGTTCAACAAGTTAAAATATCAGACTTGGATATATAGTTCGGCCGTGCGTGTTGCTACAAAATCTCTGTGTAACTCTGCTGTGTACAACTTGAATATATGCAGCTCCAAAAAGCACAGTATAGTGGACTTTGAAAGTACCGTTACAACAACATTTGATGGTGTCGCAAAAGCTGACAAAGTATTTAGCGAGCGCGACTCACGGCATCCGCACTAAGTGTCCACTCCATCTACCACAGCCACTGATAAACTGACATGGTTAAACTTCAACCAACAAGCAATGGTTACAGCATTGCAACCCCGAGGTCGGTGAGTTGGTGAAATGAATCGTTATGAGTTACTGGCCTATACAACTGCGCAATATATAAGAACTCCTTCAATTACACTATTATTATCTTATATTATATAATGTGCAATGTAAATAGTCAGGGGCATGCGTACAGGTTTGGTGTAGGTCTCGGACTTCTCTATATGAGCAAGGAGATCAGGAGGTAAACTCACATGAAAACTGGCAGCAAGTCGGGTTGGGAAAAAGCACATTTTCGGGGAAGTTACTTTCTCGGGTTATTAGCGAAAATTCCAACCGGCTGACCAGCCCAAAATTTAAAAGAAATCTGGAGTTTTATTGTCGGAAAAAAACATTTGATTGGTTTGCAAGAGGCTGAGAGACTTTAAAGTATTTTTTTAGTGTTTTGAATATTCAGCATTTAGCCTGGTTGCTATGTGAAGTTTAGTTAGTGTGGTGCACCCATAGAGGGGAAGCAATCTTAAGAAACCCAAACCAAACAGCGCCCTCTTGTTTGGGTCTGCCATAGCTCAAAAGTCTAAGACACGATGTCGTACATAATTTCATAACCGGGAAAGGTTCAAACCAAAAGCATGTCGAGTATTTGATTATAACTTATGTAAGTGTTATGCTATAAAGACACATTTTTACCTGCATGTAGCTCGATTAATCCTGCATTACCCCCCAAAATGACAAGGAAGTGAGTGAGCGAGGAAATTGCTCACGAAGCTGTCGGTGAAAATACCAGCCCCCCCCCCCCCAATTCGGTCATAACTCCCTCAGTATTACGTCTAAAATCTAGACACTAGATTTACACTGTGGACAAGAATGTTAAACTGAGGAAAAAGCACTGCTCAAGGGTTCCTCAGATACCAATAATTGTTTTGATCGTGTGACGGAGAGAGTTGTTCAGTCGGTAGGACCGGAGTAGAGATACACCCGGCATGAAGTCGAATATCGTTTCAAGGGGGCTGTGACATGATCATCAGAATCGTGTGAAATTACCGTAACAGCCAGGAAAGGATCACGTGAAAATTATTTATGTGTGTTTGACTATCCTAAATTATGACAGAGATGCCTTAGATTCTGTTGCATAAGTTTTCTTTACGTGTAAGAGTAAGAAACATTTATTTTTTATTAAAGACACTGGACACCTTTGGTAATTGTCAAAGACCAGTCTTCTCACTTGGTGTATCTCAACATATGCACAAAATAACAATCCTGTGAAAATTTGAACTCAATTGGTCGTCGAAGTTGCGTGAAAATAATGAAAGAAAAAACACCCTTGTCACACGAAGTTGTGTGCTTTTAGATGCTTGATTTCGAGACTCAAATATTTTACTGAGAAATTACTTCTTTCTCAAAAACTACGTTACTTCAGAGGGAGCCGTTTCTCACAATGTGTTATACTATCAACAGCTCTCCATTGCTCGTTACCAAGTAAGTTTTTATGCTAACAATTATTTTGAGTAATTACCAATAGTGCCCAGTGCCTTTAAGCAGAGAAGACTTATAATTGTCCACACCCTTCACAGTTGACAGCTCCCGGTTTGTACAGTTCTATGTATTTATAAATATCCTAAATTACGTCTGTTATTGCAAGACACAGACTCTATAAAGGAGAACTGTTCTTATCCCTAACACAAACATAACGTTCTCTTTGCACCAAGTCTCCAGGCCATACTCTCCGACTCTGAACTACATCCATGTTTTGTTATTTACCAAAGTGAACAATTTACCATTAGCACTATAGATCACGGTAACAAGAGCAAACCGTGTAGTAACTCTGAAGGGCGAATATCCTAGATAACCATACCTCCCTCCTCCAAATTGCAACAATAAAAGAACCCGATAACTCTCCCAAGAATACACACATAAACTAACAAGCCAAGCATCAGGCAGCAGGACAAGAAGAACATGGCATTCTTCCTTCCCCGCGCACACACACACACACAACAAGCCTGCAAGTCTAATGGCATGAATTAGACAGTTTGCCATTAAGGGTATTTTCAGAAATTGTACTGATCGATTGCCGTGTTGATTCAGCTTAAGCCAAGAGATTATAGATAATTGAATAGCAATAATGTAACTTGGTCCGCTTGCCCAGGCATGGGTTGGGTGAGGGACGGGCTATTTCTTTTTTCCCTCCCCCCTCCAGTTCTCCAGTCCTCATCGAGTCTCAAGCTGAAATGTTTCCAGCCGGTTGTGACCCTTGGCTGAACAGGGAAGAGCGTGCGCTGGGGCGTTTAACAAGTTCCAGTGTAACTCATGTAGGGGGTGTGATGGCACACGCTTAGCCCGTTTTCAAAAGCGGGCGGGCGTCAAAAACGTGATCATTTGAAGGCAACTGCGCACTCGATTCCCCCCAAACGCCGGCGGTGGGAGAGACACACCGCTCGTGGGTGTGTAGACACGCTAAAAACACTGTCAGCGTATACAACCCATTCCGGCTCTCTTTTCGAGGGTAATAATTCCACCAAGATGGTTTTTAATGGGAGGCAATGCAACGGGGTGTCCCCGAGCAAGTCGGCGGTCTGAGTATGTTCCCCCCTGATGATACATTAGTGTTAATGGATCTTCAGATAGGCGGGGATGATATGGCGGGTTGCAGGGTGGTATAGGTTAGTCTCCAGCACGAGTCGGGGCAGAGGATTACAACGAAAGCCCCAAAAGAATGAAAGCTCGATTCGACTAATGACATGAGTTGGTTCACAATTCATCAGACCAAAAGCCACCGTGAGCACAGCTTAAACATGGGACAATGGTAAAATACAGAAATCTTAAAGTCACTGTACGAATTCATTTCACGCATTGGGGGAAACTACAGTTTAGACTATTACTTCATAATAATTCTTTAGACTCATATAACATGGAAGGGGAACTATGAAGAAACCCAAACCACTGCAATAAAAACAACATCCACAAGCAAATTTATTGTAAAGATGTTTTGAGAGATACATGTCAACAACCTACTAATAGGCAATCCGTCAGGAAAGTTAATTCTTAATTAAAAAAAAATATATATAAACGAATTCCCAGACGAAGAAGCACTTTGAAATATTAACTTTTCCTTTTTCAACATAACTTCAACAAATTAAACTGTCGAATTTGTATCACTTTAAAATGGTATTACTCGTTATGTTTTAAATTGCCACACAAAAAAGTGATCGACGCCATAATCACGTCATTGCCACCAGACCTCACATATCCAAAGGCTAAGGGTTGGTTTGTAGTCAGTGGTACCATTAAGCTTTAATAGTTGATATTTTTCCAATCCAAATCATTGTAACCAAACCGAGGCTGGAAGAAAAGCATACACTGGTTCCTTTTTTTAGGTGCAGGGAATATTAGCATTCATTACTGCTATCTGATACAGGGAACACGACGAAGATGGCAACAGCATGATAACGAGTTATATAATGTTTTTCCCCTCACTACTCACACAGCAGACCTTATATCATCATCATGACCATCAACTGATGTAACAATGATAACCATCACAAATTTGTTTACAATAAAACCCGTCTGAAAGATTCCCATAAAGAAAAAAAAATGAAATAAAAAAAACATGATATAATTTCATTAATATCAACGGCCCCACCACCCACTGTCTGCTTTTATTTAATTAAGCAGAAACAATCTCAGCATACCGTGGGAAGGAACGGATCGAAGGTAGCAGAGTATCAACCGACGGGGGCTGCGTACGAAATCCTTTTAAGTGCTTAATTCACGGGAAACAGCTAGATAAATACTGGGAAAATTGTATTGCCCATGGCGGAAACAAACTATTACATATTAGTTGTTATTATTGAATAAAACACTTTATAATCCCGCTCTTGTCATAATTACACGGTGGCTGGCGTGCCGTTCGTAATCACATCACTAAATGTCACAACGAGATCCTTAAACGCTGTAATTAATAAGCCCCGGCAAGTAGGGGCCGCCAAACCGCTCAATAACTACAAACCGTCAGATCAAAAGCCATGCAAAATTAAAACAGAGGAAATAAATCTGCGCACTTGAGTAAAAAAGGAAAAAAACAAAACAAAAAAAAACACAAAAAACTCGTTTCCCAGGTCCAATTATGTTTAATAGAAACCTATTGATACTGAAAAGACCAAATAACGTAAATCTCAACACGTCACTAAAGTGGCAATTTATTATGGTTAGTTTTTCCCCCACTTATCTTCATCTTCTTCTTCTCTTTCTCTCTCTCTCTCCCCCTACATCGACGAAGCAAATGTCATCAAACTTCAAGTGCGGTTAAATTCCCCCAGCAGATCAATAATGAAATATACGCCACTTGAGTACAACTCTCCATTAGTCTGTTCGCAATAGAGAAACGAAAGAGCCTCGCTAAGAGAGACAATATTGGAACAGGTGGCTACGCCGTTGTGGACACAATCTTCCCAAAGCTTCGTGTCTTGACGTTTCGATTCTGAAATCTCCCAGGTCGGTCCCGAGCCTGGTTTTTTTTGTAAAGCAGCTACTCAAGACACGGGATCGCTACTCACGCGATAGAAATTATTAAAGATCCGCATCATCGTCGCCACCATGGGGGGGGGGGGGGAAGAGTAGTGCAACGGGGGAAAACGATTCTGTACCCGATGTCATCTGTGCACACATTTACCGTATTAAACGCGCTGCATTGTTTGCCCCGGTTCCTCCGCAGAGAGAGAGCGCGCGGTGGTTGTACGCGGCAAATTGTGACAGTTCCAGTTTAAACATTTGCGACGTTCCCAATGAGATTCGTTTAATTGTAGGATCAGTTTCCATTTTAAAGCTATCCCCTCTCTCTCTCTCTCTTCACAGAAAGGTGGCGCAAGTGAATGCCTTTAGAAGGAAAACAAAAGTGAGAGAATAGAATAAAACAACCTAAAGTTGTTTTAAATCTCAATTTCAATTTTGTTGGTTCTCACCGTCCCCCAAAAGCTATAGGTCCTTAATGTTTTTTCTTGCGCATTTTTGTCAAGGGAGCGAATCGTCCTCCATGCTTTGAAAATCAATCTGTACGTGGTTTCTTCACAAGTTCTTAGACAGTAGATGATTCGGTATTTCCATAAATTTGTAAAGACATGTTCTTGGTGATTAGAATGACACACTGGTTTGTGTTGACTATTCTGAGTCTAGTATAATGGTACATTCAAGTTGTTTATAGGTGGTACAAGTGATTCTTATCGTTTTTAAAAGTATATCTTTAACACGAAAGACGGTTTTCTTATACACAAAAAGTCTACCTAAAGCCATCCAAATCACTCGCGATGTAAAAATCAATTTCTTGATGGATTCGGATTCGTGGTGTGGTTCTTTGGAAGGTTATTGTACAGGGTGTCTTTAAATATCTTTTCTCCGAGTATTCAGCACCAGGAAATCGGTAAACAGTAGGTAACGGAATCAGCGCATAGTACCGTATTCGGCAAACAGTATTCAGCACTTAGTACCTTATTCGGCAGCAGTAAATAACAGATTCAACGCTCAGTATTCGACACGCAGTAAATGTATATTTTGGTAACGGTAAGCACCAATTTATTCCCTCTTGCTTTTGACGTAAGGAAGTGACAGCATCATCACATCCGAGGAGCAGTCTGAAGAGACAGTCTTTAGGGCTTGAGTAAGTATTTCCAAAACTTTCTTGTAGAAAAGAAAACCCCCCAAAATAAATAATACAAAATCACTGACTTAGTGGAATCACAACCCTGCAAGATCTTGAAATTAACCACAGAGCAGAGAATGTTCCCTTTTCACAGAAGTTGTGGCACTACGGCAGCAGAGAGGCAAGATCCGAAATGCAGAGAAGGCAGAGAGAACAAGGACAGCTTATTAAGAAAGGGTTGGTTTATTACCATGGGTTGGTTTATTACCATGGGGTAATTAAAATTTATTTTATTTTATTTTTTTAACAATTTACTCTGTGAAAGTACATGCATCACCCCTTGTTTCCAGAACAAAAGGCAGTTCTGAAATTGCCCTGAGCACCGTTGTGTCTCACCCAAGCATCATCTTGCTGGTACATAGTATTGAATGGAGACAATTAAAGTGATCTTCAAAATAAAGTAGACCCTTCATGTTGAGTAGGTGACACTTCATGTTGAGTATAGTTGCTGGTTGTACCCCCAAATAAATCTAGATTGTGATTTTGTTCCACCCCGTTGCACTACTGTGTAGATATTGTTAACATGTGGCACCTATTGTTTCAAATCACGTATAGCTCGCGTGGGATGTGAAAAGGTCTGACTAGAAATTCTGACGTAGATATTGTGACCTACGGAGTTCTGGTAGTGCATGTTGAGATACTGAGATAATTTACTGCAGAATGATGACGTCATAAACGTGAGACGACGACATCCGAAGATGATTTATCTCAGGATAACGACATTTTAGAGTAAGATATCGTTTTAATATATATGTAATATATTTGTTTTACGTCGACGAACTAAAACTAATACTATTATTGGATTGGTATGTTTCAGTGTTAGTAATTTTTAAGATAATAATTTTAATGGACACTTTTTGTTGGTTGGTAAAACATATATTACCATCTTTAAATCAAACCAAATTAAGACCAATATTGTTTTCCCCGCAACAGTCTCTTTAGCACTATTTCACTGAACAACAATTCTTAAAATGTGTGCAGAACAATGTCACCGAAGAAAATTTAAATGTTCAATGATTTACATTAATAACTTACAGTACACAGTTAAAAAATGGTCATGGTGATAAACCTCTCTTGAAAATATTTTTGCCTGGAATGTTATAGTTTTCGAGATTTGAGTTAAACTTTTTAAAGGAACATTACAAAATTGGTTTTTGCTAACAAAACAGTTGCTGGCAGTGTAAGCACTTTATGTAATCCACCATATACATAAACTGACAAACCTGTAGAAGTTTGAGATCGATCGGCCATCTGGGTCACGAGAAAATAGTGAAAAACCGATTACACATTTGCATGAAATCATATAGATTCAACAAATGAATAAAACGCTCACTGAGCGATAAACTCAGTTTATTCATTTCTCATGAAATATGGAATTTCAGACAGAAATATTTCAAGGGATGTTTTCTACCATCATCATCATTAGACCGTGTAAGTTTGATGTAAATCTGTGATCAAAAAGTATATTTTACAAGTTTTTTTGTTACCAATTCTGTAATGTTCCTTTAAAAGATGGTCATGGTGATAAACCTCTCTTGAAATATTTTTGCCTGGAATGTTATAATTTTTGAGTTTTGAGTTAAACTTTTTAAGCTTCGATCTCACGAGTTCGAAACCCCCGATGTTTCAAAAGGAGTGGCAATGTGGTGTTTCACTATTTTCTTGTGACTTCTATTGCCGATTGAGATGATACCTTCACTGGTTTGTTTGGGTAAAGGTTTGGGTCACATTAAACTGCGGATACTGATGTTTGACAATAACTACTAATGTTGGCTGCGTGTTTTAGTTACACGTGGAAACTTCTATGATGTTTTTTTCTTCCTGCGTATCTGATTGGATTCATAACTTTCTGTTGTCAAACTTTATCTCTTATTAGGGGCCTATTTTAAGTCTGTAGCTGGGAGTTTATTGATTAATTTGTTATTTATTAATTCTGATCGTGAAGGATTCTCGAAAATACAACTAACCACTGTACTAGCTACTAACCCCATGGAGAGAAGGTATGACAGAATGAATTTTCAGTTTTAGATGTGGAAGAAAAATCCCAGATAATTATTTCAGGGAAAACCCACGCAATCTGGTATAGGGACTTTAAAACACAATTCACATAGTACCCCCGGCAGGATCCGAACCGGGTTTCCTAGAGGTGGAAGACGAGGAAAGAAGCCAACCCGACCGCCAAATGTTAGGGTAAATGTCACATAAGGTAAGCTTACATGCGACATTTCCAGAAAATCCCAAAGAATTCTCATTTATAAATAATGCTCTTCATTTTTACACGCAGAGCAGTTTAGTGGTCTCTAACTTGGCGGGTTGGACTGCGTTCACACATCACTGTTTACCGTAAACAAAACGTATTTTGTAAATTCATATCTCTCCAATAAAATGTCGAAGAATAAACCCAAAATAGTTTGGGGTTGAACAAAGAAAACTTGACTAGAGCAGGTTTTCTTAGAAAACTACATTGATGGGCCAGTGAAAAAGTTGCGTCACATTACAGGGAGAACCTTTTCTCTTTGTCTCATGTGTATAGTCCCGGATAAGCAACGGTGCACTTAAAAACGGTTACATGGCATCTGGAATTGTAATAAACATACTTAAAAATCAAAGAAGATGTATTGGAATCTCTGAGCTCTTACTGATAAGTACAGGGTTTTTAATTAATATGGAAATAACGAATGGATGAATAAGTATAGTTTCAATCTGAGAGCTCACTGATTTTACATACCAGCAACACCTTTATCCGCCTTCAGAAGAAACTTCTCGAAATACCGTCTAAGACATAAAATCACATCATTAAAGAAGTTCTACGCCATGGCTGTTCATTACACTGGCAACGGTCAAAATAAGCAGGTAGGAAACCATGCACAAAACCTCTGCAAAAGGCCCAACCAGAAATCTTAGTGAGAGGTTAATATAGATTTATAGTTTCATTGCACCGGTAATAAAACGGAATCGATGAGAGCAAATTTGGCCACCAAACACTGAGTTTGTTTTAAATCATCCCTTAAACAGTAACTGTTGTTTCGTAGTTTGCGTAACGCATAGGGGGAGATAAGAAAAGTATGAATATACCTCCATATTGTTGTGATACCAGCTGCTAACTACCAGCTGCTGAACTGGCCTTTCGTCATCAGGCACGTTCATCTACGCTAAAGCAGGTTTTGTAGGTTCAAATCCCAACTAAAGTAGGTGTGTGAATTCCCCTCCCCCCCCCCCACCGGAGGGCTCGAAGAACAGCGAGTACATGTAGTGTCCAGTGGTTATCAAACATCAGAGTTACCGATAAATAAAAGCTAGATACAAATTAAAACTATATGGTCAAATTTCTTTTATTCTTTGCTGGTTTTCTGGAGCGCCTTTTTAGGAAGTTATTAAGTTCGATTTTGGGTTATCCTCAGGCTTAAAAAAAAGAAGGATGTAGGTGTTTGTAAATTCTTGCAAATGAATAAATAGCCAGAAAATATGTTGGTTATAAATTATTTGAATGTTGTAATGGAGCATTTGCATTTTCCCCGTCTTCTGCATTAATTACCTTGATGTCAGGAGAGCAAATCTTAATAGATAGGTTGCAGTATGACGTAAATCGGCCATCTTTACGGGCAGTTTAGAACAAACAGTCGTGCGTTTCGTGTGAGAACGGCGTGCAACACGCGCGCATTTCACGAAACTCATTGCAGGATTGGTCAGTGAACAACGCGGCTGCGTTAATAAGTTGAGCGTTTGACGCACCTGCAAGCCAAAATGCACTTTGCCCGTAAAGATGGCGTCTACTGGGAACTATCTATAATTTGGGAGGCTAATCATCCTTACTAGGACCTGAGAAGCTGCACTGCGAAGAACACATCCTCCAGTAAACCACACTATTTAAAAGAAAATTGTGTTTATTAATGGGAGGCTTCAGTTGCAGCATAAGGTGTAACTACGTCGAAGTATTCCCTTTAACAATTTACCAGAAAAGTATCTGAGCTAGTGTCAGAGCAGAAAGTGAAAGGAATCCGAATTAAACTTAAGTTGTCGCAAGACCTTACAGTCGAAGATATCACCATTTGAAATCCGTTTAAATCATCATCGTGAATTTAGGAAATAACCACAAGTTGAGACTTCTATTTGACTTATGTTTTTGAGAATTATTTCCATGGCAAATTCCTCCTGCTTTTGGTAAATTAAAGGAAAGGTCACCAACCGATAAGTAATTCATCCAAGCTTTAATTACAGGATTCGTCCATCTCAAGTATCACCTGATATCAACGTTGATTTAATATCGTATTCCATACAACTCACGATTTTTACTATTTTTTAATAAAAGCACTAAAATGACATCATCGTTCTACATCGGTCGTTCCACCAACTTACAAAACCCCCCAAATCACTAAACGACTGGTCCACCTGGCCCCCATAGGGCATCCCTCTTTCTGAGTAAATTGTGCCAGTAGCACCCCCTCACCGGACACTTCATTTAAACTAACGAACGGTGTACGGGGGGCCTGTCGTAATTCAACTAGGCAGCCTGGACGCAAAATCACAAAATATGTACGTGTACTAATAAATTATTGTATGTAACGAAACACTGACGTTCTGCTCGCCCCCAGTCAGCCCGCTGCGTACAATAAATTTGACGCCAATCCAGATAAAAAATGATTGGATTTTAATGAAGTTAATCGGGCCGGCTGGTTCTTCTCCCGACTCGTCCTCGGGGCCCGGCAACCGCCTCTCCATTCTGTGTACCCGGTTACAGTTTAAGTCCGTATTATGGTCGGCTGGCTTTTGTGGGCCCGTTTTAAAAGCTCTTCCCAAGTACGGTATCGCCGGATTTAGTACATAGGCCACATCATTTTGTAATTAATTATCAATTGAATGTAATTGCCCGCTTGGCAAATGCACCCCTAAGATCGCTTTAAAGCCGAGTGCAACCTGCGCGATTGCGTACCCCGAAGTCAAATTAATATCTGGTGCATAAACTAGTTTATTTTCCCCCACCCCCCATGTACATTGTCATGGTGGAAGGTGGTTGTGTTTCTCTTGTCTGTTTTCCTGTGTTCAGTTGGAGGTAGCCGGTGGGGAAACCATGTCTTCACTTGCCTCTTTCGTCGATCGAAACTTCCTGATAAACGGACGTAGAGTTTAATTTTGATAATCAGACCAAAGAAAGGAATTGGCGGCTCTTCAGGGCGCTTCATTCTTTTCCCGTCACACCACAGCGAGAATACCCGACCAGTTTTATAAAATATGCCTAAATTGTTTGATTTTGAGGCCAAGCCATTTGATTTTTTTACAGTGGGAATTCCTCTCAGCCATCGGGGTCTGGTTTGTGATGTCTGGGGTTTGTGAGAAAGAAAAGAAAGAAAAGGGGTGGAAGTGTCAAGAAAGGCGTATCTTTATTAACTATGGATGGTTCAACTTCAGATTTGAAATTATTTTAGAATCCAACTGGATACTTCAGGCAAAGACAAATACCATGTCTTTTGAGATTGCGGATGAAACAAAGATTAGTAAGGACATCAGGCTAAAGGTCTCGCTAAGTTTGTAACAGAGAAGAATTGGAAAATATTCGCAATTTCAAGTGAGTTCAAGACATTTCAAGTGACTCTTTATTTGATTGAAGTAAACAAGCTGGTTAGTTAAAATCAATAGTATATTTGCTATCTTTTGTAAAAATGTACAGTCGTAAGTTCAGTTTTGTAAGTTAACTTGGAAAAGCTTTTGTTTAAAATTAACTAATTACCAAACGTTGCTCGAAAAAAAGTAATTCAGATAATAATATTCTAACCGAAGAGTAACTCTTTCTGAGATTGCATTAATAGTGTTAGGAACTTCCGTCAGTGGCAAAAAAACAATATCATTGTTTAATATTGTTTGTATAGAACTTGATGTAATTTTAGTTGAAATTTTGACTGTTTGATTGGTTGATTGGTTGATTGATTGATTGATTGATTGGTTGGTTGACTGATTGGTTGATTGATTGATCGGTTGATTGGTTTTCATTTCATTTCATTTAAGAAGATTGGAGAGGCATAGAATGAATTTTCTAACGTTCTGTTCTTAAGCGACGGACTTGGATTTAGAGCGTCGACAAGACCTCTTGCTACACCTGTTGCCGACCAATTATGAACTCTAGCCCTGTCCAACCCTAAAAACCACACTCATTCCACCTCAAACTCCAAGTGCTGCTAGGACTAAGTTAAAGTTAGCCTTACCAACACCGATCTCATGGGATGTTGTACAATTCGAAATTACAGGAGCACTTAGACGGACACGCTCGATTTGGTTTTTAGGGGGTCCACTCACAAGAAGAACAGATTCAAAATTTTACTTTTTGAATAATTAAGGACAAGCAAAAAAAAAAAAACGCCCTTATGTTTAGGGATATACTGTGAAACCACCCGGGTCAGAATTGACCCGGAGTTCAGAGGGGGGGGGGGGTCTGACCCATTTCTATGTCAGGATGACCCTGATAGTAGTTAATAAATGGGATTTTAGTTGGGATTCTACGTCAGTTTCCCCCATTTCCGAGTCATTTCGACACTGATTCCGGATCAAACTGACACATAAATGAGTCAGGCTAGCTCTTGGAACCCAGAACTGGGTCAATTCCAACCCAGGTGTTGTAAGAGTGTAATATCTTAACTGACTCGTTACGTAACAAATACCCTTTGGTAATAAATAAACACACACACAAGTCACGCGTAACATTTACTGGTATACTTAAAGGCGGTGTCGTACTTTGGTAGTGACACCGGATGTGTGTGATCTTTTTTTCCCCGAAAGGCTACTAACTTCTTATATAAGATGGCACTGGTAGTAAGCATCTTGCGAAGCTATTTCGTCTAAATTGATTAGAAATCAATAAAAAGTATTTCGAGAAAATTTGAATCTCCAAAGATCGCCTGTAGGCGACTTTTGGAGAGTCAAGTCTCCGTGGTGACCGTTTGTGAATGCCGGGGCCAGGTATGCGGAATTGGTACCCGCTGTCACCTCGCTAAACGTGGATGAATTTGACGTTTTTGATGAAAATACCGTGACAGTTTTTTTTTTTTCAACAATTAGAGACTGTGTTCAACTGAAACTTTCACATTGCGACTTTAATTTAATCTTTCGAGATTTAGTGGTTACACAATCAGCATTACGTTGAAAAAAACAACAACAACAATACGATGACCGTTTCCTTTAAGTACGACAAAAGAAGACAGTGGGCAATCATTCAAGTGGAACTTTAAATAAATGCCATAGTTTGTTAAAACAAAAACAAACAACAAAGGAGAAGACAAATATTGGATGATTAATTTAGAAGAATCGGGCAATTTAAAGACAATTTGTTCGTAGTCTCGGTTGAACAGCAGCAATGCTCGAGAACTCATACTAATAATTATAAACAAATTGTATTGATAGGTTTTGAAATTCTCCATGGTGGGGGAAAAAATATAAGCTTTGTGGAAACATTGAAGTGTAACTAATGAGTTGTTTTGGGGTCCTGAAAAAATGGTGATTCACCAGGTTGAGGTTCTGCTCCAGATACACTGATCGTCGTTAGGAGATTAAAAAGAAGGAAGATTTGTTGCAATATTCTGCCGGGTCTTTTGTCTCGTTGGACCCTCTTTTTAAATCCCAAGCTTGGTGTTGATTCCTACTGACTTAGATCTAGTTGTGTGAAGTCTATACACCCTCCGCGTATTTCAATCAATTTAATTCTCCTTTATAATTGTCTTCTGTTGACCAGTTTCTTTTGGAACTTTTAGTTCTTGCCAAGGGTTATTTACCGGGAAATAATAAACTAAAAGTATACTATTAATAGAGGATGATCACCCATCCATACGATGTTTATTTTCTCCCTCTGCCTCGTATAATGTACCGGTCTTGCGTAATATTTGCTCACAGATATAGATTCGCTATAGATTCAAATGGTCATTAGTGCACCTGATGAAGCAATAAAACATATCGATGTTTTTTTTTACTGGTATCACAATGATCTGAACCATGACATGATGTAGGTTGTTGACTCACATGAAGAAAAAAAGTACAAGTCGATAGGAGTCGTCTACCTTTGCGGGTTTGCATCGATAT
The DNA here is from genome assembly GCA_032158295.1 of Pycnopodia helianthoides. Classification (NCBI taxonomy): domain Eukaryota; kingdom Metazoa; phylum Echinodermata; class Asteroidea; order Forcipulatida; family Asteriidae; genus Pycnopodia; species Pycnopodia helianthoides. Next base: position 16,297,754 of record CM063251.1, read on the forward strand.
CTACATAAAAATGATAACAAATGCGTTTCTGCAGTCGGGAATGAGTGAAAATAATCGAGCACATGTGATTTGTCATTGTGGAAAGTTCAGTGACACTTCAACGAGGCACAAGTCGTAACTGTGTTAAAAGCTCGGTGGTGTTTCACTACGGTTGATTGTTTAGAGGCAGGGTGTACTTTTGGTAATTACTCCACAAACTAATGACCATAAACCCTAACTTGGTAAAGAGCACCGGAGAGCTGTTCATATTACACACCATTTTGAGAAACGGCCCCCTTTAAAATAATGTAGTTTCAGAGAAAGAGGTAATTTTTCACCCACAAACTCGAATATGAGAAAGGCTTAAGGCATGAAGCCTTTCTCGGGCATCTGAAAGCACACAATATTCCATGCAAAGGGTGCTTTTTCCCTTCATTTTCTTGCAAATTTGATGACCAATAGTGAGCTCAAAGTTTGTTAATTTATGCAAATGTAGGGATGCATCAAGCGAGGATACTGGTCTTTGACAATTACCACTGAGGTATACCCTGCCTTTAAACCTATAACTTCATGTTTGGAGGGCCGTAGAAGGAGAGCGTATCAAAAGTTACTAACCCAATCCTACTCCGCCTCTGAACGTTTGAACCTATACCGGGGGGAGTGGCAGGAGGGTATTTTCGTGTCCCCCTCCTCGGGGACCGGAAGGGGATGGATGGGTCAAAGTCCCCCGATGGAAAGATGTTAGTTTATTTTGGGACCCCTATTTTTTAAGTCCACCTTAGCCCCCTTTAGTACCTTGGGATTAGGAGAGGAGGCTTGGGGGAGGGGAGGATGAAGGTGCCAATGTCAAAAAGGTAGGTATTGGGTCATGCGATATCAACCACCTCCCCTTCCCCACCAAAACCCACTTGGGGCTCTATAGAAAGGCAGGGAGAATCGAACATCCGTTGATGACGTATGCATGTGTATTATTCAGTATGTGTAGCCCAATCCAACGGCCTTAATTCTTACAGATATATATGGTGTTTTTGCTTCTCTATGCACCAGGTCCTTTCGGTGAAGATTATTTTTATTTGAATGCTATATAAGACAATACCCTGAACCACCACTGGCTTGCGTTGGGCAATCAGCATCCACCTCTAATTTTGTTGGAAACTAACTAACTAATTAATTAATTGGAACACGGGTTATTACAACATGCACCGAGATGACACTAACTGTTATTAAACAGTCTCGTAGTAAAAGTGTTAAGCTTGATCGTATTGATTGGCCGTGTTGTTTGTTTTATAGTGCCGGTGTCAATTAATCGCCTGGACTTGGAAAGGCAACACGAGCATCAAGCAGAAATTACAGAGGGAGAGACAAAAAATCCGAGGAGAATTGCCAGTGATTAGAAACAGGTACAAAACGATGTGGAATATCATATTGAATAATAATTAAACAATACAAGGAAAAGGATCACTGGTTAAGATCGATCCCAAAAGGCCGTTTGCCAAACCCCCCCCCCCCCACACACACAGACATAGGCGAGAGAGAAAGTTCCGTTAAGCCAATAAGCCCGGGTGGTTATTGATTTTTTTTTTTTTTTTATGCCGGGTAGCCACTCACAGTCTTCGGTGCATCGTGTGTGGTGATTGCCGGAGCAGTCCAGCGGCTCTCATTCGCCAAGATGAGTCGACTTTAACGAGGAGTTCAGCCAAGCCTGACATATTAAGCAAAGGGGAAAGATCTCATAAAATGGCTCCGTGTTAAAAACACGTATTGCATTTTTAACACCGGCACTTCTGCAAAAAATGGTACTCGATGAAAACCGGTGGGGAACCAATGTTTCATGTAGATCATTTAAGTCACTGTCAATCATAAAAAAACCGCAGAGTTTCAAGGATGAATAAGGAAGAATTCATGTATTAGTGATTAGTCTAAACTTTAAATGATTTAAGCAACAGGTCTGATAGTTAGTTGTATCATTCATCCCACGTCCAACGGCGTGATTGTCTTCAAGGAAATAAAGAACAATGGAAGTGGGCATCATGAACGCTGACGACAGTTTCTGTAGTACGGACGCCAATTTAGACCTTCTTGCGCCGACACCTTCGCCGGACTCCAGCGGACACGAGAGCACTACCTGCGATGATCTCCCTACACCGCCGCCCTCCTCCTCATCGGCAGGCACCAAGTCATCCTTTTCGATCGCCGAGATTCTCGGCTCGTCGGCTTCATCGCAAACCTCTTACCCCCACCACAAGAACGATAGACAGGCCCTGAGTCCCGACGACATGGGCAGTCTCAAGTCCCCGGTGTTGGACGCGGGGGCGCATCTGGTCCGTCCCAAGGCTCTGAGAGAAACGGGGGTACCGGTATCGGGGGTCGGAGGAGCAGCAGGGCTACCGCCCGGACATTGGTGTGGCAGCCCTTCCGGTGCGGCGTTGCAATACGCGTACGGAACATCTCCCGGAATGCCCGTCTGGTCGTCGTGGTGTCAGGCTGCCGCATTTGGCAGGCCAAATATTCCTGGTAAGTTTTCATTTTTATAATATTCTTTAAAAAAAAGATACAGTTTCTTGTGTTGGTCGGTGTCGACTGGTTTTGTACTAGTTTTGAAATGAATTTAACAACCAAACAGACAGAGAGATAAGAAAAGAAACTGTCAAGTGCATGAGGTAGAAACATGCTGTTTCATCCACAAACCCTATTTTTGTTATACCAGCCGGTTTAAACGATTCAAACACGGTCGTCATCGTGTGTCTTGCCGTACACAAACATGAAAACTAATTGATATCCAAGAGTTTGAATGTCAACTAATTAATGTTTTAAAAATTCCTTTCCGCTCACCTGTAATAGAAATACTTCAGTTTGATAAAGAAAACAGACGTAAAACCAAAAGGCACACAAACAAAAAGGGTTAACATTGAATGCTTGCAGTTTTTAGTATTGCAGTATTGTTTGAAGAAGTAAAGAAGCTCGTAAATCATTTGGATTGTCAATTCTGTTTATCTTTATCACACAACGGTATACCTCAGTGCACCATCACATGGAAGATTTGATGTTTTTTTCTTTATAGTCAACTTTATGTCATCAAACCTTCTTGCAATGTTTTCTTTTCTTTTCTTGTCACCATAAATTTAAAAAGTACCAGTGAACAATAATTTATCAGTTGTTCGTGACATATCTGATTCGTGTTTGCACATGGTTGTTTACACCAACTGAACACAATCTCAGTATAAACACGTGACTTTCGAGGTATTGACATAAAAATGCTTCGTAAAATGTTATAACTGTGTTTTTTCAAAATAATTTTGAATTTAATCCTAAAACTATTGACAAACAGCCATTGGCATTAATTTCCACATGTGAAACAAAATGTTTGTAAATTTTAAAGTGCATGAATGTAATAATGTTGTCAATATATTGGTAGAAAAATGTCTCGCAGATTTTTATTTGGGTATTCTTAAACTCCTCTTTTCGCGGCTATAGTGTTTTGTAATCATCAAAGAATCAAAATATTTTGGACATAGTTAAAAATGTTTCTTGAATTGTTATTTTCAGAAATCTTCTGCCCCTCTTTACACGATTACAGTATCTTGTAATCACTCAATTAAAGTGTTGGACTGATCGATTGAAACCACAGGGACAACCTGCCAATAATTTGTCCCTCGTTTCAATCGATTAGAGCGAATTTCAGTCTCTAACTTTAAGAGAGCCATCAAATAATCAAAATGTTTATGTTTCATGTCTTGTCCAAGATCGTCTTTTTGTCATAAAAGATGTCTCTTCACCTTCAAACGATACATAGCAGAGACCCGCATGATGAGCTTGTCTATTATGTTTACGTTGTTAATATGATCAGACAGAGAGAAACGATAAAGACTGGAAATATCATATTTTTTTTTAAAAATATAAACATTATTTTATTTAACAAAATTAAGAGCTTCTAATTTGACTTGGTTTAAAAATTTTTTTTTTAAAGGTCAAAACAAACAGCTGCAGATGACTTTTGTTATAAAGCTAAATGGTTCGTAATTACGTGGAATGTTTTGAAATACCTGTAAGTTCTTTAGAAAAATAATCCCATAATTGTTTATGGGCGATTACTCACAGTTCTTTGTTCGTGCGTTCAAAAATACGAGCTCCAGAGTACCACGCATTACACAGACTTACGAATTGACATTGAACGATAGAACGGGCTGACAAACTTGAAATTGTTGACAACTTTTAAAGCTTAGAATTGGGATAATCGAGAGTATACAATTAGGTTTTGTTTATCTTTTAGAATCTGATTATGGCGATTCCACTATAGTAATCAATCATACATAAAAAACAAGGAGACCGCCAATATAGGGGCTAGATAGCTCAGTGAACTGAGCTAGAGAGAGCACCGGCACGTTAGTCTAGTCAATTTGTCTATGTCCAACCCCAAATTATGTAAACTTTACCAGTCAGTTTCCCTTGTGGTTTATTACTTGATATTAAAAACTATAAAGCGTATGATCTGAGGAGCTGTAATGCAATGTTCTCTGACTCAAGACACGGCTAGTCTCCTCCAGGTCCCCTCAGTCTCTTGACAGAGACTAAAACACACTAGTCCAGACATTATGAACAACCGCAACAAGTTGTTGTCATGAGCCATCAGCTCTTCCCAAAACAAGAGATCCCTTTTATTCAAACTATTTATAGGTACTATACAGGATTGGTAAAGGATAAAGAACATCATTGTTAAATTTTAATTTCAAAGCTCACTGATTATGAAGTTCATACCGGAACCATTTTTTTCCTGTGAGATATTCCCCTCTGAAACGCTGTCATATTCGAGAAAATTGTCTCTGAAAACCTATAACAAACACACCATGCAACAGCTGATTTCGGTTGTTACAACAAAAATTAAGGACAATGTGTGTACAAGCTGAAAATTGTGCCTGTTTTTTCTTCACTATTTTCTCCTGACTCACACAACGGATTAAGACCAAATCTTCCCAGGTTTGTTATTTCATGTATATGGTTGTTCACACAAAACATGAACATTGTCTGCAACTGTTTTTTCAGCTCTACCAAACCTGCATTATACATGTGAACTACTGCTATGAGCCAAACACTTCAATTTCATGGCTAGCACTTTGTCATTGTCCACAATCGTCGGCTAATGTCGAAGTTCTGGTCGCAACTTACATCTATTACTGCGATTTGTCGTCAATATTAATACATACAGACATACATTTATTCCTCCCAAGTTTAGAAACAAATGATCAACCTCCAAAGTGAAGTTAATAAAAATGTTCAAATTTGTAATCTTAATAATTGTGTTGGCAACTAATTTGTTAAGTAACTTCTCCAGAGTGAACAAACATTGATAAACAAGACCATACTTAATTTCATTCACATAGGTCTACTTTTGCAAGAATGTTTCAATGCATTATTCAAGGCAAAAAAGTTCATCACATACCATTGACAAAACATAACTTTAAACGCTCTCTACATTATCTCTCTCTATTATCTAGACAAACATAGCAGGTTTCCTGTCACAACTCAAAAGAGTTTGACAGCACAACTAGTTTAAAAGCCTTTAATCGTCCTTGGGACCGGGAACCCCAAAAATGGATTATCCGAATGGATTATCCAGTAACATTGTCAATTTGATTTGTTCTCCAGCGGTGCGGGGAAAAGAGCACTATTGAGGGGGACCGTTGTGAGACACCGGTGGGGTAGACCACGGGTAGACACAACACACACCGTCCGAAATTGATTTTTTTTTTGCGCCATCATTACCTTTGTTCTCATTCACAGCGAGTTTTGAGAGGCATTGTTTAAGTTTATTGAGCGGATTGCGGACCGCGAAATCATGCACAGGGCAGTGGCGTAACCAGAAGGGGGCGGGGAGGCCCCACCCACTCAGAACCCCTGCCCCTCTGATCATGCCCCCATGAGATCGAAAAATGCAACAAATGAATGGTTTGATACAATAAATGCCCCCTCCACAAATGATGTATTTTGCCCCTGCTTGCCCCACCCCCAATAAAAACAAGTCTGGTTGCGCAACTGCATTAATATACACCCAGGCCGTCAGATAGGGCAGCCAATAGTTCAGACTGGTCCTTATAATGGTGTCCAGGCTATTTTGTATTGTTGAATGGATTTCAAGAGGTTTTTTGTCTGGTGTGTGAGTTAGCCCAACTTAAGAAAACTGATGTTGTTATCGATCGCATCGACTGTTTAGAACACAAGAGAAGAATGTACATTGGTGATGATAGGTCCAGGCAACTTCTGTCCTTAGCACTTAGTTGGCAAAATACAACTCCGAGGCAAATTGATTTTGGAGAAGTTTAAAATCGAAAGGAAAACGAAGTAAGATATAATTTTACTTCACAGGAATTACACGAAACAAACAGAAAATGGCACCAATACTCTGCCTCAGCCGAATTGTACGTACAGTACTGAATTTCCTAAGACATTTAATCAAATTTCTAGGGAAATTTGGCACAAAAAGTGGTTAACAAAAAATTGCTGTAATAGGTTTTGTAGAATCCCCGAACAAGAAATTTTGCTCGCCCAATATTGGTGTTGCCCGCCTAACATCGTTTCTGTTCGCAGTGTTTGACATTAGTGCTGGTTGACACTTTTGGTTCATTACCGTTTTGTCAAGATTTTGAAATCCGCGCTGCGTGTGTAAGTCTCGAATGACTGATGGAAACAACCACTGGCCTAATCGTTTCGATGCTCAACCACTCACTACGGATGATCATAGTTCAAGTTTAAAAAATTGTATAAATAATGTCTCTCTAGTATGTTTTTGGGTTTAGGTTTCTCAAGGGACAGCGAGAGTTAAACAAGGTCCTTCATTAGACCCGTGCAGCCCGTCTATACGGCATACATTATTCAGCCGGTCTTTTGTGTCCGTGCGTTGGTAACAATTGGCCGCCTTCAGAGTGCACACAAATAGCGTTTTATCATTTGATGGTATATAAATCGGGGCTTGGCTTGATAGCGGCTGGTGGTGTCAGGTATCGACTTTTTTTCTTCTAGTCGTTTATTTAGCCTGTTTTTTGTAGAATGGCCACGGCGGGTTCTTTGTGATATAACCTTCCTGGTACCAAGGTGTTGCTGCGAGCAAACACTGTCGACGATCAGTGATGATCTTTTTCAGAGGGGGAGAGAAGAGAGGACAGACGTGGATTGACGGGTAATCTGCAGCAACGAAAATTAGAGGGTGAGATAAGGGGGCGCGGTCGTCTCAGAGCGGGGCGTGGTCTTCTCGCTTAACATTGGACGTTCGACTTATTTCATTAGAGTCACATAAACAATCGGGTAACAATCTCATCTGAACTTGATTACATGTGTTTTGTGGCAGTGTATCATTTCTAATTGATTTGAAGACATAACAAAACTCATTTTGAACACGCTTTTATGTCATTGTTTAGAAAATAGAGGCTTAGAAATCGTCAGTGAAAGAATTCCCAGTGAGCTAGTATTTGCTATTTTAAAAGTAGGGTCATAAAAAAAAATATATATATATACATAATAATTGAAAGAAAATACAATTTTTGTAAAAAAAATAAAATAAAAATTAAAATAAATAAATAAATAAACAAAGTGTAATAATTATTTGTATTCGCAAGCCTTTACTTGTTATAAAGATGGTCACGGTAGTAAGCATCCTTGTTTTGTATGAAGAGCCCTCGTTGATTAGAATTAAAAACAAATATGTCGGCAAATTCGAATTCTCCAAAGATTATAGACTTTTGGAGATTTCGAATTCCCGTGGTGTCCGTTTGTGAATGCTGCGGCCAGAGATGCGCTTGCTATAAAACATGGATGGATTCGACACCCTTCATGAAAATCTGCGTTTTTTCCTTCATGCTTTCTCAACAAGTAGACAATGTATTCAACAGAAACTTTCTCAGGTGCCTTTTATTGTATCCCTTGCTTGATAATGTTGACTGTGATCAGCATCACTTTGACAAAACCCAAACGATGACCTTACCTATAACTATTTCAAATAAAAGTTTATTTTGAATCAACTGCAATAATTATAAAACTGTTAACAATTTAAAATCTAAACGTAAAGATAAATATTAATTTTCCACAATTATCGTGGGCAGCCATCTTGTTTTGTCTTCCATTTTAAGCACTGTGACAGAAACGAGGCTGGAAGAAAAACTATTAGTCTGGTAACTTTGCCTTGAAATGAGAATGATTTGAAACTATGCATGTGGCGTACAATAGAAACCATGCAGAGAAACATGGACTTTTGTGCGGTCAGGGTCTACTGGAAAATGTCACTGTAGAAGGAAAGAAGGTATTAGTTTCTAGACCTGCAGTGATTATACTTTCAGCATGCGCGGCTAGACATGCTTAAACCACAACGTGTCTTAGGATTCAGGAGACTTTTGTCAAATTCAATAGCTCCTTATGAAAAAGTAGCCATCACAAGGTCAAACTATGGGTGTGAAATCCCCCCGGCCTCATTTTAAAGGAAATTTTAATAATTTCGACCAATAACTTTAAATAATGGCTAATGTGTCCTTAACCAAACTGGTGCATGCAAAAACGTTCCCATGTCTCATGGTATGTTTGCTTGTATAAATACACATAATATGGAGGACAGGTAATTCAATTTTGATTTTGTGTGTGTCCTGTGTGTGGTTTCCCAAACCAAGACAGATACAGTCCACTGCCGAAGACGGGCATTTTCTCAGGTATTATGACCACAGTCTCGTCGCCTGCCACACGGCGCCTGATCACATCCCCCTACCTTGGCCGGCAGACGCGCACCTGCCCGCTAATCACATACCCCGTGCTGCCGTTTATGCGCTCCATTAACGCCGCGTCGTAATTCAATTCCCCCGTTTGTGGTCTTTTAAGCTTGATATTTTAGCAAACAAGATTGGCCGTTTATAAGCTGTATAGATCGTCGGGGAATAATTACATCAGGCAGGGCCTCCAAAGAACAACAGAATGTATCTGATTTTATCAATAATACACAATTTACGTCACTATATAGTCTGGTTGCCATTATACGGTAGCGTACTTTTAGGTACTAAAAATGGCAAGGACGGTGCACGACGTGGGCCTATAAGTGTGTAGTAGTATACCGAAGGGGGAGCTGGTGAGATAATTTGGTTATTAGAGCACGTGTACGCTCTACAACAATACAGTCTAGTTAACGATTCCCTTAAGAAACTAGACCAATTAACTGGAGTTCAGCATTCGTGGACGAGTTGTTTTTTGGGAATCGTTTTTCATCGCGTTATCATAAAAAAATAGCATTTATCATTAAAGCTAACCCCACTTGAGGTACACTTATAAAAAAAAATCCCGGGTCAGAATTGACCCCGAATTCCGGGGCTCGGGGGGGGGGGCTGACCCACCTTGAAACTGATCAAATAATTAGATTTTGATTTTTGATAAGGATTCTGCGTCAGTTTGACTCCTTTCTGTGTCATTTTTTGACACAGATTCCGGGTCATACTGACCAAGACACAGTTCCGGTCCCAAAGGACTCGGATCCGGATCCGGGGCAAATTCGAACCATGAGGTTTTTGAGAGTAGGCCCTCTACACCAAACTGTATAATCCGTCACATATCGAGCTATTTTGTCTCTTGCCTTTTGGGGTTTACTTTTGGTTTGAACTGCAACCCGTTGTGACTATCATATATTTATATTTTACCTAGAACCGTTTGCACTCGTTCTTAACTGTAAAATACGTTTACTGCCTTTTAAAGGAACATTACAGAATTGTTTTTTGCTAACAAAACAGTTGCTGGCAGTGTAAAGCACTTTATGTAATCCACCATATACATAAACTGACAAACCTGTAGAAGTTTGAGATCGATCGGCCATCTGGGTCACGAGAAAATAGTGAAAATTCGATTACACATTTGCATGAAATCATATAGATTCAACAAAATGAATAAAACGGAAAATTAGTTTATTCGTTTCTCATCAAATATGGCATTTCAGACAGAAATATTTCAAGGGATGTTTTCTACTATCATCATCATTAGACCGTGTAAGTTTTATGTAAATCTGTGATCAAAAAGTATATTATTTACAAGTTGTTTTCTTACCAATTCTGTAATGTTCCTTTAACTTCATTTTATAAATGTTGAAGGTTTATTGTTTCGAGAGGTTAACTCAAATATGCAGCTTCGGTGACGCAAACAAAAATTATGATAATGGAAATATAATAATAAATAACAAGAAGTCAGATCGCACGTCTTACTTATTTTCCAGTTAGACACCGTTTGGACACAAACAGAAGTTCTTTCTTGAACGCCTTTGGGATAAACACGCCTTAAAACAGACTCGGCATCTTAATTCGCAGAATCAATTAAACAAAAGCAACATCCTGATTAAATATGGATGGTGAAGTTATATTACCGGGGACGAAGGGCAATGATATTTCAGTCACCTGACTATGACTAGAGCAGGCTATAGTCGAAGCCTGTAAGACTACATTTTAAATGAAGAAAGTTACAAAAAGGCCACCCCTTTCCTTTTAGCAAAAGTGGTAACACCTCTTCCCCCATCTTACTCAGCGGCAACAGATAAAATAGTGGGCCCAAGTTCTTTCATGACACTGCAGGATGAGCTCACTTAGGGGAACCCATTCAACGATGTAGACACTCACCCGGTGTAACTGTAATCAGAAACTAAATACGTTTGCTGTATACCTTAATTTGACGTTTGTTGTGTCTGATATATAATGTTCCCACAAAAATCAATCTAATTACCGTACACGTTTTGATCATCTTACTCGCAGGTCCCAAGCCTCTCGGTAGAAGACCCAGGAAGCCCGGGGTGGATCGCAAGCCGAGGCAGGCTTACTCCTCCAAGCAGCTGGAGCGTCTTGAAGAGGAGTTTAAGGCTGACAAATATTTGAGCGTCAGCAAGAGACTAGAGCTATCGATGGCATTGAACCTCACGGAGACGCAGATCAAGACTTGGTTCCAAAATCGAAGGTGAATAAAAAACAATTAATAATAATAAAAAATAAATAAATAAATAAATAAATAAATAAATAAATAAATAAATAAATAAATAAATGAAAAAGAGGAAGATGCTTCGTGTTTCAAAAATCATCTGGAGAAAGTTTATGCTACACAGCGACATGACAGATATTTCTTTAGTGTATATTTTGAGTTTACCTTGAGTTTACGCCAATAATTATTGTGAGATAATTATTGATTAGGGCCTATGCATTTGTGACGCTCCATGCCAAAAACAAGGCGCTTCCTGACAAAACTCAAAACTTGGTTTTAAAAAGAAAAACAAGCGCTTAGCTATTGCACCTAAATAAGGGTCTACGTTATGCCATACAGGGAACAGACTGTTTTATGTTTCGTCTGCCCAGTTTCGGTTTTTCGTTACATCGATTTGATTTGAACGGAAGAAAGATACAAGAATCGATTTAATGGTTTCTTGTAATATTCCAAGTCCGTCGAATGCCTCACAACACATACGATTGGCTTGATTATTTGGCAGGTTAGGGGCCATTCAGGGGCCAGTCATAGTTAAATATTTTCGATTGGTTTTCGAAACTGTTTTGACCCACCCACCCACCCAAAATTAAGATTTTTAAATACTGAATGACTAATTAGTCTATTCTATACACTAAAGAACAAAGTAATATCTCAAATGATGCAGATATTTGCGATCAAAGGTCTCCAACATCAGTAGTTTTCAATGACCTTTTCCTGGCTGAAACAAACAACGATCTGGGCAAGCTGTTTTTTTTCTTTTTCTTTCTTTCTTTTATAATTTTAAATTCAAATTGAGTTTTAATTATTGGCGTAAGTTTCGATTTTCAGTTATTTCTTTTGACTATTCTGAATGGTCCCTTATACTGCAACCTTTATGCACAAGTCAATGCAGATAAAAAAAAATGTATCTTTATTATAGAAACCAATTTTCAAGAGTTTTAATGAAGTACAATTTGGTGGAAAGCGAGAAGAAGAGCGGTGCTTGATGGCCACATAGGACATTACTGTATACAAATGGATCATTTTGGACCACTGTGCCCTCTCCTTGTGTGTTCAGAGAAACCAGTATTGATCTAGCCCGTCGATCTATTCTACGTAAATAGTAAAGGACAATTTCGGCAATTCTCTCTTTTTTTTCAATTTTTGTTCTCCAATAGAGACGAGAAAAAGGCGAGAACAAATATTCCTACTCTCTCTCTAGGGATTTGTTTAGCCGACACGAGGTGGCTAGTGAAGCAAAAAATCCGTCAAACAATCTGTTCTTGGGAAATATATAATTCGATTAAGAATTTCACGAATTACTCGTTACTGTTTCACACGGCTGATGGGTCTTTTTGCTTTTAGTGGTAATTTCTGACGTGGATTATGAAACGAACGCACGAGGCCGAGGGTGAAGGTTCGCGCCAAAAGATCCACAACATGTTAAAGGGACAATGCCTTCGGATTTGGCGCTTCGGTCTACAAAAGCGTTTGTCATGAAATGAAATTAATATTGTTGGAAAAGATGTTTTAAAAGTAGAGTATAATGACTCACACAAATCTCTCTCAAAATTGTGTGGTTTTCCTTTTCCTTTTGGAACTATCACGGTTCGCCATTTTGTAGAACCAATTTTTTTGACTCCACAAAATCACGGACCATGTTAGTTCACGAAGTAAAACGAAAACCACACACACAATTTTGAGGATTATTTATATGAATCATTATATTATACTTTTAAAACATCTTTCCAGCCATATTAATGTAATAACAAAGCGCCCATATTCCAAATGCAATGTTTCCCTTTAAACACTTTTGAGAGAGCGACTGTTGTCCAGTTTCGATTTTGTTGAGGGAATGTTTAACCGAGGGATTACTCTACACAGACCAATTTTAGGACTTTCAGCTGAAAAGAAAAATATATCATTTTTAAACGAACACCTCCAATCTTGAAGACGGAATTTCTAATTTTGTGACAGCACGCTCGTGTTTCATCAAGTTCACGATCAAAAAAATGTTCACAGTGAATCGGCCTTTGTAAAGAAACTAATTACGTGTTTATCTTCAATTTTGACAACCAGAAACCATGAAAATACCCTTGCTTGAATCACACCTATTTGCATGAAAAATATTCTAATTGGCTGTGGTCGATTTTCCAAAAAAGGTACTAATATTATTAGCATTAGCGTGTGACTCACACAGCGTGAATTCCATTTGCTTGCACATCATGCAATGAATGTGCTGTAATGAATTAGGCGTGACTTAATAACATTAATGAGTATGCAAAAAGACCCTATTTTTGTTACGTAGTTTTTGGCATTTGAGAAGTTGTAGCTTCGACCCCCTTCCCCCCACACACAGGGGGGGGGGATAAAAAAGCTAAGCCCCTTTCACTGATAAATCATTTCCTGGTAAACTCCTATTTCTAACGTATAAATCGTTCCCTATGTGAAATCGGGAAAACCTAAATGTTTTACAAAATACAAAGAACACAGTTAGGCTGTTTAACGAGTCAATGTTCTCACAACAAGGTCTTGGGGAAAAGGGAGCCTTGTACAGTACTGTCAAGTTTTCATCTCAAAAAACTACGGGAACCTCAACACTGTGCATTGCTCTATGAACAATGGGCTCGGGTATGTGGTGAATACCGAACAAGGAACCATAAGCGATTGGAACCGGTGAAAGATATCTCAGATGCCGCGACATGACCCCCGATTGTGACCGGTATAGTTGCTGACATAATACTCTCGATATCACCCTCTTATTTCCGTGCAGATTGTAGATATACCCCCTCTTGTTTCATAATGTCTAGTTTACAAAGCAAATACTCCTCAACGGGATATCTTTGTGGTTTAACTGAAGTTGCAACATTAGGCTAACAAGGCGATGAAAAAAAAAAAAAAAAAAAAAATATAGTGTCCAATTTCAGACAGAAAAGTAAAAAGTGTTAATTGAACACCATCGACGCAACCAGTAGAATGGCTACTTACTAATTGTTGACGAAGATGGTTGTAGCCGGTTTTGATAACTAAAAGTAAAGATGAAGCTTTTTTTTCGGCAAACCTCAGAAACAAACAAGTTTTTAGACCTGGTATGTCCTGGTTTGTCATGGACTCGTGGCCGGTTGGCGATCGATGAAACGGCGACACGGTCTACCGTCAGCTGAAATAGCTGCGTGTTCCATTAAAAGCCGGAATCTGCACACAGCCTGTGTACCATACCATCATGGTGAGGATCTCATTGACTCTCGTGGCCAAACTCTTTAAATCGATTGCGTACGCAATCATCAAAACCTTCCCAAACTTCCTCGTCAACGTCTAATGAGTGAACACCACTCGGAGCCATGTTGGAAGGCTCGGGTCTCGGGCCCCCCTCCAATCAATGACCCAATGATATTAGGAAATGGCTTATTAATTATGTCGTTTACACTAAAACAAATTCCATCAGCCGAAACGATAATCTTTAATGGAAACGGCGCGAGAGACTATTACACGGGAACACGAAGGGGGATGTATTGATTTCCTCAGGGGGATATTCTCGAGCGCCAGGGTCTCTCGCTGCTTCATCCACGGCACACAAGCAGCCACGATCCAAATTGAAACAGCGGCTCTCTCTCTCTCGCTCCCTCTCTCGCTCTCTCTCGTAGTTTGTGTGGTTTCCGTCCCCAAAGTGCAGGTATTGTGGCACGCCGCGTATTACAGACACGGACGCACTTGCTTGTCAATTGAGTGTTTAACCCGCCGGAGACCAGCAATCAATTCTAACACCGACCGGCCGGCCGTGCTAGCTCTTGCCGCGAGCAATAACCTGGGAACAGTTCAAGTGAGCAACACTATAGAATAATCCACATCTCTGTCTCTCTCTCTCCCTCTCTCTCTCTCTCTCATCAGCTCCTAGCTCGTGACTAATTAGCGCCGCTGTCGGTACAACCCGAGCAATCTGCTTGGAAAGTGAGGGTCTCACTGGGTATATTATAGGCATCAACTCTCGGTGTTAACTCGCTTGTCTTGCTGTTGCGTTTTAGCTTTTTGAGCAATCGGGTGTAGCAGACTGGGGGGTAGTGGATGAAAATGTGGATAACAAATGTGTGGGAGGATTGTGGCTGTGTAGGAGAGGCAGTGCAGGCCTGGTGGATAATGAGGACTGCTGAGATTAAGGGTGTTGACATATACATTATAAACATATCAGAAATCTATAAAATCTGCACGGCTTGGCAATAATGAGTGGAGGTGAGAACATTTGCTCAGCTTTCTCAGATGTACTGTCGGGAATTGTTCTTCTTTTTTCAATTTCCAATCTGAATGTTGGACATTTTTCTTTTTTAAATTAACTTTCTAAATCCGAAATTTATATTTAGATGGACGCGTGCCGACAGAATTTAGTGAGAACTGACCCTTATTTTATTCTGTGATATCAACTGACCCTTTTGACTGGACGTCTTGCTCTCGCAGGTGTACCTATACCGTTTCAGCATACACGTGTACCCACTGTAACGGCCACCGTCAACTCTTTTATTTTCCCGTAATTAGAATTCGAACCAATTAAAAACACCGGCCGGAGACGGAGCCTCAGCTCCCTCCGGGCTGCAAGCTAACACTTGCCCGCCGGGCGTTCGGCTTTAGCTCCCCGCACGCTTTACGCCTCATCCCTCGTCGTGCAATCATTAATGACACACTGCAGCCATCTTTTAAAGTAGCCCTTTTTTTCCCCTCCTTTCTAATTCCTCTCGAGGTAATGCAAGTTCTGTTTTTTTTGTGGTGTATTCGGGGTGCTGGGAATGCTTCGCCGGTAAATAGCACAAATTCTGGGGGAAGCGAGTTGCTTCTCAGGTGTCGGAGCCAGCGTGTCTACTTCAACCTGGGATGGGTCGTTGTGTTCCGGTATCGGTTTTCAAGGGTGTCTTGCGGGGCTTGGTTAAGATGCCGTGTTTACCGGGTTCAGTCAATCCTCATCACCGCTGAAGAGCTATCTAAAGACGGATAAGCGTTATTTATACACCGCTCTTGACTTGGCCGTCGGCGGCAGATTCGATCACCGCCGCGGTTAAATGATTTTCCTTCGACGGAATCTCGGTCGAATGACGCGGAGTTGTTGTTACTTTTTTCCTCTCTCTCTCTTATGTCTCAACGCCGCACGCTTGCCTCAGCGGGGACGGCCGGGGAGGGCGAGCAAGCAACAACATCGTACTTTCGATAAATAGTCACGTACTGAACACGGAGTAATCCCACTCTGGAAGAGAGGGAGAGAGAGAGAGAGAAGGGGAGAGGGAGAGAGAAAAAGACAACTCGACACCGAGGAAGATCACACGATACTTGGATGCGTCTTGATTCGCCACGAATGTTATTAACACCATGTTATGATAGATAGTTACTTGCAATATCAACCATTCAGACTGGGCTACCTCGTCCATGCGCCAAGACGGGATTGTCTTGAAATAGGAGTGACAAGGTGAATGACACCTTATTTTCTGTATTGCAGCTAAATTAGATCTCTTGTTTATGGCTTAATAAACCCATGTTTGAGCTAACACAACAGCTGCCGGCATAGCACATATTTTATGACCAATTTTAAAATTCAAACCAACATGAAGATGGGTAGAATAACCTCGGCATTTTCCCTTGATAATATTAGTTTAAACAAAATTAGAAAGCTTCGCGCACTCAGCGAGCCATTGTACAAGATACCATGCAGTCTATTTCGAGCGTAATGATTCAGTCTACTTGTTGATTGTCTAAAGGAGAACTTTATCCTTCCATTTTAAAGCAGACAGACAAAGATGATGCCATCAAACTCAAAGCTTTCTCCCCTTCCCTCCAAAGAGCGTAAAAACAATATACCTTAAAGCACGCAGACAACATTGGTAACGTTTATTGTCAAGGACCAGTATCCGCACTTTGGGTGCCCACCGTACACGAAATAAACAAGTCTGTGAAAGTTTGAGCTCAGCAGTCGGTCATCGAAGTAACGAAAAAAATAGTGAACAACACCCATCACCGTTTTCACAGAGATCAGACGTCAGTCTTGCGAGATCAAAACAAATTGTTTTACTAGTTTCTTGAACTATAGAATTTCATGCAAAACAGAAATATTTATAAATAAGTTTTCCACCGGCTTCGGTGACCATCTTTAAACCATTTAAGTGATAACATGTAAATCTGCGAACATTTATATGTTTAATCTTACCAACGTATGCACATCCCTTAACCATAGATAGTACCTACCAACACAATGATCCGATGAAATTGCTGTTGAATATTAAAATCTTTCTGATAGACACTTTAAGCGTATTAGTCCATAATTCTCGGGATTAGGAATTGACTTAAAAGCTCTGTTTTATACATGCATTTGAGTGCATGTTGCAAAATTACAGGTTTAAATCTGGATTACTCCATTTCACGAGGCGAAGCCGAGTGAAGAGTAAAAGCCAGATTTTTCACCGAGTGATTATATTCTGCGACAATGCACGAAAGAAATGCATTCATTATTTGTTTTATATAACTAACACACAGATCATTCTCCTTTCAAATTGTTTTCACAATAAACACAAAATAGACACGGAAACTCGTCCACCCCACACTCCATGTAGACACCAACCATGTTCTGCCGTGACACGAATTCCTCGTTTCGACAAACGGGCGGGGAACGATTATTTTGGAAACGATGCTGCTAAGCATCTGAAGCGTCCTATAACTATCCGTATAGGACTCCTATTTTAAATTTGGGAGTGTAGCGGCAGTATACATGACAAAATAATAGATGACATTTGACGCGTGTTCCACCAATCAAACGACAAGAATCTGCGTGGGTGGTATATAAAAATAAACAACGGTTAAATTGATTATTTGCAATAATAAATAATCGCGTCAACAAGTAATTGGTGACGAATTTAGTTTCAGAAGTTAATTTGGGTTCAGAGAGACGTATTTGCTGAAACAGCCACGTTGGTCCGTATATTTTGGTCTATTCTGGAACGCAAGTTTATATGGAACTTAAATTAAAATCGAAAATACAATCGTTCACAGATTCGCACGTAACTTACATGGTATAACATAGACGGTCATGTTGGAAATATTTGTTTGCCTGAATAGCTATAGTTTTTAGTAAAACAGCTAGTTTTGATCTAGCGAGACCAAAACTCATTTTTTTTAAAATTGAAAACAAGGTTCTATCAATACTTTCTCGTGACTCAGTTGACCAATGGGCTTAAAATTTCACAGGTTTATTTGTTCATGTATATGTTGGATCACAAAATGTGTGGATACTGGCCTTTGACAATTACCTATTTTGTCCATGTGCTTTTAAAGAAACAACTCCTCAAAACTCCTTGACTCTCGAACGCATATTTTGGACATAGATCAGGAATTAAGACCCATTATTTTTGAAATGTAATTTCAAAAGATCCGAGATGTTCAAAATACTGACACCGACATTGACAATCGGGAAGAATGTGTCCCCTTATTGTCACAATCCACACGACAGACCCAAAGCGACCACGCCGTTATGTTGCATTCCAACAATCATAACACACTCTGGAGTGAAACTGGACACTCTACCTGATTTTGTTTTAGCATAACGCTCGGGGGTCGCTGGGGCCGATTCGAGTTTAGCTGGAACTACGGAGATATACATTGCGACGAGGGAAAAACAAAATACACATGTTGGCTCTTATCTTGGGTGATTATGTGGTTTGTGCTGTAGCAAATTATTTGCATTGTCGCTGGGGAGAAAATATTGATCTTAGTGGTTGGGGGTCTGCCCGTGGCGAGAATCATCATTATTATGGGTGACAATATCGTCTCTTAAGTAGTAACCCATTGGAGTTAATTACGGTTGACTGGGCAGATCTATACATCTCTGGTTTTGGCAGACGCGACAGGAACACTCTCCAGTTGTTCACGGTAAAATGAATCAACAGGTGAAAGCTTTTTTACTTTTATAGCCTTTTATTGTCCCCGTGTGATCGCAGACTAGTACAGCAGTATTGTAATCGAGTACTTTTCAGTCGAGTTTCAAGTACTATAGGGGTGGCTGAGGAGCTCGAGGGGGGAGTACTTGGGCCATCGAGTACGGCTGTGTCCGAGCACCGAGTATTCTAATAGCAGAGTACCGACTACAGCCGAGTACCACGTACATAGATCTCCGAATATGAGTACGAGTATACTTCACACAAAATTCTGCGAAATGAGGTGTCAGCACACAATAATGATTGGTTTTGACTAATTTCTACATGACAATGTGTGCTTGTTATAAATACATCAAATACAACTTCAATTTTACATTTTTACAGTATTCCTTGGATGGCAAATGACATAAATTTACACTAACTCAACATATTTTTTGAAAAATTTTACCACGAGTCCGAGTACGTTTTCAGTCGAGTACGGGTATCGAGTACATGAACTCGAGTGCAGGTTTTTTTTCTCGTCGAGTATCGACTATGGACTCAAAGTACGACTACTTTGCTAGCAGCTGAGTACGAGCACGAATACAATTAAAACGGTACTCGATTAGTACTCGAGTACGAGTACCGAGTATGAGTATACTCTGAAATTTGGGGGTTCAGTGGCAAAGAAATTATTGGTCTAAATCCTAAAACAACCACAGTGAATGGCGGGTTTGCTTTCATCTGCGCAGCCTCGATTAGCCGGTATATAATTAATTGGGATTCCACTATGCTAATTATTTCGCTTATAGTGTTGGGTGTACTTTTAAGAGACAAGTGCAAATTTATTCTGTTTATGAAGCAGTTGTAATACATACTGATCAAGATTTTAACCTTTGCTTCAGGCCTTTTAGATTGAAATGCTGGGAGAAGGTAACATGGCTGACATAGTTTCATCATTTCACTGTTTATACAGAACTAAATGGAAGAAGCAGATGATGGCCCGTCTGAAGATAGCCCAGCGCCAAGGCTTGTGGACGGCACCCTTCCTGACACCCTGGTACGCCCCTCTTGGGCCCTACACGGCAGCCGCGGCGGCAGCGTACGCCCCTTATCCACCACCGGGACTAGCGGGCGGTCTTCCCCCGTCCAATTTCACCAAGGATTTGACATCGGTTGGGACCGCAGCGGCATCACAACGTCCGTTGCTAACACCTGGAACCTTACATCGCTCCGGACTAAGCTAGACTTGTTGATAATGGGACTATAATATTATTGCACAAAAATAGGAAGGAAAATGAAATCAAGATAGTCACTACTACATACTAGAGACATAGACGGCTCCCTTTCAGAGAACGTGCAACATTTTTGAAGGGCAGAGCCAGTTCAGTTGCGTAGTTTTGTTTTAGGAACATTTATCCAACGAATAATCAGTTAAGATACATCGGCGGGATTAGTACTATAGTACCCGTTTCGTTGTGTTTTTATACGCGGTGCAATGCTTTTTCTAAAGTATTTCAATTCTTATTCTTCCTAACCTTTCAAAACGTTTAATTTTTTTTGGAAATTAAATCGTAGGCTGGAATTGTAGACGGTGCTTTATAACTAGGGCCCGACAGATACAAAGATAAATTGCGGTTTCGTCAAATTCTTTCCGAATTGTAGTTTTTGCTTTGTTTCGTTTGCCTTGTTTAAGGAGCTACATTCAAAAAATATATATTTAAAGGGGGAAAAAACATCTCTTTTAAATCCGAGTTACTTCTGAAAGTGTTAATTACTGTTGGTATGGGTAATGTCTTTGAGTCAAGATAAGGAACAAATCACAATGTTGGTAATGCTGCACTAACTGGTACACTGCAAAAACTGGGGTGTTAAAATTGACACCATGGGTGTTGTCACATACAGATACCCAGAAGAGAATTGAATTGAACATTATAGGGTGTTAAAACAACTCAAATGTAATCGTTTTGGCAGAAATTAGTTTTAATTGGCAGAAAATCAGTGTGTTATTTTTACACCCTGTGATGTAAATGTTGATTCATTTTTTGGTATCTATATGTGACAACACCCATGGTGTCAATTTTAACACCAAAGTTTTTGCAGTGCATGCTTACTCTCTTTGAAGCAATAAAGGGTGAGGCACTTGTGATATAAACGACAACGACGGTGCAACTTGCAAAGTTTTATAGGCATGCTCAATTTGAATCAACATAGGGCGTTCTTACTCTATTTGAATAATCATATAAAGTAAAACGTGGGTGATGTTGAACTAACTGCTGTCAATGGTATACCAAATCTCTTTGAATCAAGCTATGGTATAACATCACCAATGGTAATGAAGCTGGTACTATTTCAATTGAGTCCCGTCAGTGATCAGTTTCGCTGTTCTTTGGCAGTTTGGGCAAAAGTACAGGCTATCTGTCTTTTACAATCTCTATTATCCTAACAGTAAATAATTTGTGAGCGCTTTGAGTAATCAGACATCTTCCCTGTGGAGAACAGTTTGTCAAAGCTGGTCTTAAGGATCTCGAATTGAAGAAGTAATTAGCTTTCAAAGTTCAAACAAAATAATGAACGAAACATGTCATACGGGGTATGCTTACTTAAAGGAACATTACAGAATTGGTTTTTGCTAACAAAAAAGTTGCTGGCAGTGTAAGCACTTTATGTAATCCCACCATATACATAAACTGACAAACCTGTAGAAGTTTGAGATCGATCGGCCATCTGGGTCACGAGAAAATAGTGAAAAACCGATTATACATTTGCATGAAATCATATAGGTTCAACAAACGAATAAAATGCTCACTGAGCGATAAACTCCAATCGGAAAATTAGTTTATTCATTTCTCATCAAATATGGCATTTCAGACAGAAATATTTCAAGGGATGTTTTCTACTATCATCATCATTAGACCGTGTAAGTTTTATGTAAATCTGTGATCAAAAGTATATTTTACAATTACCAATTCTGTAATGTTCCTTTAAATTTTGGGGTACGTTTTGACTGAAGTTTGACAGTTTTCCTTTTCAATATTGCAAGGAATTAACCTTCAAATTTAGAACATTATTCTTTCAAAATTAGTCGTCAACAACAGTATTATATGATTTATTTATACCGCGTCATTGTTTTAAGCAATAGGCCTGTTAGACGTAATTATATAAATCATAGACAATAATTATTATTCATCTTTTGAATTAAGATTTGAAAGGGAACCGAAACTACTGCATTTGACATACTAATCTAGAAATGCAATATAACTTAAAGCTACGCACCAAAATAAAAACAAAATAATGTTTCAATTAAATTGATGTTATGAGAATGTGTAATATATTGAATGTAAATAGCCAATGAATAAACTTATGACGTGTATGACTTACGATACCTGATTGGTCAGTATTGTGTTCTTATCAATATTCATTGAATCAAAATGATATATGTTGACACAGTGATGAAAAATGGCCAACAATTCCTCAGGGAATTCCGGGAGAGCTGGTCATTTATGGATTTTTTTTTTTTTTGGGGGGGGGGGGGGTGGGGGTGGGGGTGGGGGTGAAAAAGACCCCGGATAGTAACAAGACATTTACCATGCTATTTGGCTAGGTGTAGATGGGGCACCTGTAATATTTTAAGATAAAAAAAAAGAAAAAAAAGTGGCGGAGTACTTATTATTTAATTAAAAACGGACTGTTGACTGCAGTACCATGGCACCACGCATTAAATTAAGGAAGTAAAGATCACTCATGCATCTTGATCATCAGAAGATGCATATTTCCCATGTCTTGAGATGGCGATTGAGAGGATGCCAAGCCCAAAGGACGGCTGTGGTTAACTTCTCTCCCTCCAACGAGCCGGAGCCCTCCTTGCCAGACTTGACATACCGGATGAATTAACTCCCCTCTATCTGTATTCCCGTTGAGTTTAAAGTAATCATAAGGTGCTCAACGAGTGCCATGCCACTATCCAGAAAACTATGAGTGACGTAACCTGCAGAGGAGGGGTGACACCTCCCTCTGCTCAGAACACTTGCCCCAGCACCACTCCCACCCCTTATAAAAAAATTTAAAAAAATGCACAAACTAATGGTTTGATACATAAAATTGCACCTCCCATAAAATTATGTCGTTGCCCCCCATGAAAATGTATGATTACGCCAATGATTAACGAGCAAATTCCGAGTCGCCAAGACGACTCATTTTATGGAATAAAGTCGACTCGACTTGCCATAATAATTTTCTCGCCAAGGCGACTTTCTGAACCAAAGAGTGTCGACGTGTCGTGATAAGACGACTTATATAAACAAATAAATCGACTAAACACCTGTTTCAGTAAGTCGTCTTGGTGAGATATATCAGAACAAGTCGACATGTTGATTTCAGTAGGTCGCTTTGGTGAGACATAATATCAGACCAAGTGGATATGTTTATTTCAGTGGGTCGTCTTGGTGATTTGTATACCATCAGACCAATCGACAAGTGATTTAGTAGTCGCTTTGGTGAGACATAATATCAGACCAAGTGGATATGTTTATTTCAGTGGGTCGTCTTGGGGATTGTATATCATCAACCAAATCGACATGTGGATTTCAGTAGGTCGTCTTGGTGAGACATAATATCAGACCAAGTGGATATGTTTATTTCAGCGGGTCGTCTTGGTGATTTGTATATCATCAGACCAAGTCGACATGTGGATTTTAGTAGGTCGTCTTGGTGAGACATAATATCAGACAAGTGGATATGTTATTCAGCGGGTCGTCTTGGTGATTGTATATCATCAGACCAATCGACATGTGGATTTAGTAGTCGTCTTGTGAGACATAATATCAGACCAAGTGGATATGTTTATTTCAGCGGGTCGTCTTGGTGATTTGTATATCATCAGACCAAGTCGACATGTGGATTTCAGTAGGTCGTCTTGGTGATATATATTATCAGGACAACTCGACATGTTGATTTCAGTGGGTCGACTTGTTGAGATGGAGTACCATGGTAACTAAGTGGGCCTATTTGGTTCTGAATGTGGTCTTGGCAAGATATATCATCAGGTCAAGTTGACATCTCGGGTTGAGTCGTCTCAGTGAGATAAACAGTGCCCCGGTAACTAAAAGTCGGCTGCTTTGGTTCTTAATAATAATGTATTCGTCTTGGCGACATATTATCAAGACAAATTGACACCTTTAATTGTCTCCGCAAGTCGACTCGGAGAGATAAGTTATCTTGTTGTCTGGATATAAGCGGTAGGGCACTTTTAGAGATCCTCAGTTACCACAATCTGCATCCTTCCAGTGCTCCCATCAGCCGCCTAAATCACACGGGGTATATATTCTCCGTGGGAGGAGTTTTAATACGGTGCTGCTATTTGGACAGGGAGAGGCTCCTAATAATGCGATCTGAGATTTCAGAGTTGGATCCCTAAATCTAACAACCCCTCAGTATGTTCGCCAACATTATGTCTACCATGGATTTCTTCCTCCAGTGATGGATTGTGGACGTTCACGACAAAACAAAGCTGTTTAGTGCACAAGCGCCTGAGAAATTGTACAATTTGTTTACATCTGTACTAATACTACTACTACTACTGGTTCTACTACTGCTACTACTACTACAATACTACTACTATACTAGTACTACTATAACTACTACTGCTGCTACTGCTGCTGCTGCTACTTACAAAGTGCAACATGATCTACTAATCTAAGAAGTAGGTAGGGCGGAAAGAACCCCCCCTATTGTACAATTTTTTTTTTTTTTTTTTTTTTTTTTTACATCTGTACTAATACTACTACTACTACTACTACTACTACTACTACTACTACTACTACTTCTACTACATGCTACTACTACTACAATACTACTACTATACTAGTACTACTATACTACTACTACTACTACTACTGCTGCTACTGCTACTACTGCTGCTGCTGCTGCTACTTACAAAGTGCAACATGATCTACTAATCTAAGAAGTAGGTAGGCGCGACAATAAAAAAACAATAAATTAAAGAGAAAGAAAACAAGACAGTTATTAATTTAAACTGTGCCATTATTGGAAACTGTCATGAAGAGGGTTTTGGGGGAAGATTCGAAAGAGTTGAGCGATAAAACAGAGCGAATGTTGTGAGGAAGGCCGTTCAAAAAATAAGGGGCAGCAATACGGAAAGAACCCCCCTATAGTTATTAGGAGGTAGGTTAAGATCATGACATGTGTTTGTAAATGATTCTAAGTTTTATTAAAAGCCATTGAAGATTCAAGACTGCATAAAATTGAGGTAACATGACAATGAAGAGCGTCCAGAATGCGTAATTACATCTTTACGTGTTCGACTTGCGGGCTACCCGCACTGTTGTTCTTTCATCTTTTGTTTTCTTCTGAAGGAATCTGATAGTACAAAAGAGGTCTCATAATTTGCAACATAAAAGATGTTGGAAACATGAAAATATATAGAATTTATAAATAAGATGCGGGTTGGGTGGGTTCGCTGTTGCAGTGAGCCACCTGTCATTTAATACAGTTCTAACTTTAATGTCTTCCTGCACATTATGTTCACTCGTTCGTCAAATTTCTTATAAATTCATCGTGGGACGAGAAATTTGCAGCATTATCGGATTTTGCTGTACTGATGCCTTAATCGTGGTAAAAAAAAAAAATAAAAATAAAGATGGGCAATCTTAATTTATAAGTAATATTAAAAATTAAAGTCCACTACTTCTCCAACGTAAATTTTTTTAAATACCGTCCCAACTGTGATTTCAGTGGAAAGAACCGCTTTGATGATTTCAATATTTGAAACACAATCGCAAAGTCGTGAAAAATGTTTCATCCGAAATGAAAACAAAATTACCACAAATTAGTATGAAGATTTCTTTCATGGTAACAAAAAAAGAAAGAAAAAGGCGGGAAAAGGTGAAAGTTAAAGGAACATTACAGAATTGGTTTTTGCTAACAGAACAGTCGCTGGCAGTGTAAGCACTTTATGTAATCCACCATATACATAAATGACAAACCTGTAGAAGTTTGAGATCGATCGGCCATCTGGGTCACAAGAAAATAGTGAAAAAACCGGTTACACATTTGCATGAAATCATATAGATTCAACAAATGAATAAAACGCTCAGTGAGCGATAAACTCCAATCGGAAAATTAGTTTATATCATTTCTCATCAAATATGGCATTTCAGACAGAAATATTTCAAGGGATGTTTTCTACTATCGTCATCATTAGACAGTGTAAGTTTTATGCAAATCTATGATCAAAACGTATATTTGACAAGTTTTTTTCTTACCAATTCTGTAATGTTCCTTTAAGAAGAAAAGAGCGAAAAAAGTACGCCCTCTCGTGCTGGACTCGATCATTACGGCAGACCGATTCATAGGAGTTGGATTGGAAGCAACTAGTCACACTATAGGTAACATGGAAATCAGGTGCCGGGTCTAAGAAAAGATAAGGTGGCGGGAACCTGTCCTTGTTATTACTAAACACTGTCTTGAAGTTCACTATCTGTATCAGGATAAAGACAACTCCGTCAACTTCAAAAACCCTACTTTGAACTTACTTGGCGAGGAAATGTTAGTCTTCCTTAGCCTTGTCCAAGGCTCTTTTCGCAAGCACCCCGCCTTGAATTCACCAGGCTGCATAACAATACTGACACGGTACTGCAGTACTTGATATACAGTATGTCGTGGCCTCGTTTTTGATACAAGGTTGAGAAACCATACTTCGACCCCACGATGTACTGTATACCAAGTACTGCAGTACCGTGCCAGTATTGTTATGCAGCCTGGTGAATTCAAAGCGGGTGCTTGCGTAAAGAGCCTTGGACAAGGCAGTGTCTACCCTGAACGAGGATATAGTATAGTGTATGCTTATAAAAGTGTACATCGAGATGCCCCATGTAGTACTAAATTCAATATACATATCTAAAATAAAATCAATATCGGAATAACTTTTCTTCAGAGACCTTAAAAGTTCACCATCTAAAACTTGATGATGCAGTTGTTTATGTTAGTTTACGGCATGTTTATGACCACGTGCGACAATGTGAAGTGCAGAAAACAAGCGTCTTTTTAAAAATACGGGACGGACAGTTTTCAAGTCTTTTTCTCGGTGACACTTTTCTCCGTTATCAAAATCGTGTTTTTTTTCTTTGAATGCAACTGGAAGTAGGGGCCGCGGTATAGTACCTGGACATTTCGTGTTTTGGGGGTTTCTTGTGTAGGATAATAGTATCGTGGGTATATCCGAATGCTCTCCCTTCTGTATTCAAAAAGCCAGGTACGCAATTACTCCGGAGGGGACGGTGGGCTAAAAACAGAAACCAGATAGTCCTCTTACTCATCAAAACCTCATCCGATAGCTCCAGCTGCCCCCAACCCCGCTGAGGGCGTTCCAACCAACCAGACCGATTATCCCTCATCAGGGCCGCATGCTTCCTTCCCTTGGGTCTGCCTCCACGCACAGATGTAGAAACGCAAGATTTCTAGTCGTGTATATCAGGATCTCCATGTCGTATCTTTAGCCGTAGTTATCCTCCTGCCTCCGCCATTAAGACAACAAGATGGAATCCAATCCCGGTGAAATTACGCGCAACCCCGGAGCTGATGCTTGGTTTTCCAACTGCTGGGGTCAAAACAAAAGAATGCCCTCTCTTCGAAGACACAAAAAATTAGGTTGTGTTCTTTAATTACCCAAGTCCGGTCAACTACGGGTGTTAGTTACAATTCAATGGCAATCAGGTACTGGTAATGATTGGGGGGGGGGGGGGGCTGACGTTTCCAATACTCGTTGCCTATGTGCCATTCAATCTCATTTCAATTATATTACGAAATGCAATGTTGTTTAGCCCTGTACTTGGATGTCCACGCTTAGGGGTCAATCGTGTCGATACACCGTCGGGGTCAGCTCGGGCGGCCGGCCCCCAGGGGTTCAACCGATCGAGTAAAAGGCACGCTCGCACTCTGTAACGGCCAGGATGCAAGGATAATCACGATTCAGTAAACTTAAAGATGGAATTGGGATGGGAATTTCCACGCCAAAAGAAATGCAAAGTCTTCCCTTCGAAATACTAACAGGAGGAAATGACATGCTAGTGATGAGTGTTATTGAGATGATATGATTTATTAAAAAAAAAAAAAAAACCAAGGAGTCCAATCCTTGCCAGTTCCGAATAAAATTGTGAGACACGAGACAGTGGTGGGTACTCAGCAGTGGCGTTACCGGGGGGGGGGGGGGCGACTTGGACCCCAGATGAAGGTCACATGTTCATGTACTTTCTAATCCAGACCAACAGCTCCGTAATACACAAAATAATGTATGATTTTAGTACATCAATTAATATTTATTACATTATTAAAAAAAAAAAAAAAAAGCCCAGCAAAAACAAATAAACAAACAAACAAACAAACAAACAAAAACCCCAACAAACAACCACCCCAACAAGTAATCAAAAACCCCCAAAACAAACACAAAACCTAAAACATTATTTCTCCTCGCTTCCCCTACCCAATGAAAATGTCATGTTACGCCACTGCCATTTGCGTACTACTGTAGGGAGGTCAAAAACAACCAAACAACGCGATCTAGAGACGAAAGGTGGCGAAGTGAGCCACGAATTTTGTGGACCAGCAGAGCGAAGACAACATACAGAAACACAAACACTGGTATGACCGCACTGCATACTGCAGCATAACGGACCGAGCGGCAAAAGCGATTTAAAACACTTATAACTTTTCAGAGTATGATTCCCGCCAAAGGCAGCGCCGTTCCGATTGCTGCATGCACACGAAATTCAAACCAGTATGAAACGACGATATGAACACGTCTTGAGGTTTGTGTTATAGATTTAGACCCTACACTCTGTGCCGTCTGCAAGTGACTGCAACAAACAGCACACAGAACGATGTGTTTTAAGCGAGTGGTTACTTTAAAGGCCCTGTACACTATTGGTAAGATCGAAAAACAAAATCTTCACAGATTCACTTACATGATTTAAAGTAACTAATGGTAGAAAGGGTTCCTTCAAATATTTCTGCCTAAAATGCTATCGCTTCTGAGAAACGAGTAAAACAATAGTAATTATCACGCGCGATAATTTGAAAAAAAACCCAGAAAACACATAAGATCTCTTTTCACTATTTTCTCGTGACCTCGATGACCAATTGAGCTCAAACTTTCACAGGTTTGTTTGTTCATGCATCTGTTTAATCACACAAAATGTGGACACTGATTTTGAGCTGTTACCAAAAGTGTACAATACCTTTAAAGGCACTGGACACTATTTGCATATACTCAAAATAATTGTTAGCATAAAAACTTACTTGGTAACGAGCAATGGAGAGCTGTTGATAGTATAAAACATTGTGAAAAACGGCTCCCTCTGGAGTAAAGTAGTTTTTGAGAAAGAAGTATAATTTCTCAGTAAAATATTGGAATTGATTTTGAGACCTCACGCGTGAGGTCTCGAAATCAAGCATCTGAAAGCACACAACTTCGTGTGACAAGGGTGTTTTTTCTTCCATTATTATCTCGCAACTTCGACGACCAATTGAGTTCAAATTTCTACAGGTTTGTTATTTTGTGCATATGTTGAGATACACCAAGGGAGAAGACTGGTCTTTGACAATTACCAAAGGTGTCCAGTGTCTTTCAAAGACATGTAGCATTTTGAAAAACCCAAATCACTGCAGTGTTACATGTTGGTCAATCAAAAGTTAATAAGCACGCATAGGTAATAAACGTGCACACAGTCTAGGATTGGCAATTGGCACGAATGTATACCGATCCACTAGACCACTACCAATGATGATTTTTATCATTAATTGCAGAAACTTCTAGTGCGCCCTCATGCGGCAGGGAATCTTATAGGTCCGACACTGTCAAAATAAGAACCGTGTCCGAATTTGCGGCTACGGCTACATCACCACGTCATTCATGCGTTGAAGTATGATGTCCTCAGTAACACCCTTAGCAACAATCGTAGCCGCAGCTTCAGCCGCTGATTTGGATTCGGCCTTCAACAAGCCAAACACTCAATGTGTCATGCGAAAATGGCATGTCAAAAAAAAAAAAACCCAAAACACAAAACACAGACAACAACAATGTGCAACTATTATTTCCCGTTTTATAATTTAATTGCTGTGCAAGCCCTCAACCATTCCACTCTTAAATAATTATACATTTTGTACACCTTGTGTTCGCAATAAAAAATTAACTCCATGCCTGTACATTTTTTAAAATGATCAAATCAAATTGGTCGACATGAGTTTTTTAAATCCCCCGTAAAACTTTGTCAACACAAACATCCTCTGTAAGCTTTTGTCACACACGTCTGTGTTACAAAACAAGTACAAATTCACTGGATATTTGTACAAAAACTAGGCTTTTGAAAGGCATTGAATCACTTTACCTTTTGGGGGAAAGAAGATTGAATTTTTATCAAGGCTTAACAATTTAAACTTGGCTCCAAATGTACATACAAAACTCACCTACTTCAGCATATCCACATATAATTTGTTGTAATACGAAATTAAGAAATTATTACAAAAGTACAGATAGTTATACATATTTCTATTTATATATACCTTGTTTGCTTCTTCACATCTTTTATCATTAACTATTTCCCAGAACAATTCTTTGGTCAAGTGGGTTTAAAATTCCAGTCTTAAATCGAACGATTTAAAAAAAAAAAAAAAATTGCATGACACTGAATAACTTGAAACACAGTTGAAATGCAACGAGGTATTGAAATTTAAAGGAACATTACAGAATTGGTTTTAGCTAACAAAACAGTTGCTGGCAGTGTAAGCACTTTATGTAATCCACCATATACATAAACTGACAAACCCGTAGAAGTTTGAGATCGATCGGCCATCTGGGTCACGAGAAAATAGTGAAAAACCGGTTACACATTTGCATGAAATCATATAGATTCAACAAATGAATAAAATGCTCACTGAGCGATAAACTCCAATCGGAAAATTAGTTTATTCATTTCTCAACAAATATGGCATTTCAGACAAAAATATTTCAAGGGATGTTTTCTACTGTCATCATCATTAGACCGTGTAAGTTTTATGTAAATCTGTGATCAAAAAGTAAATTATACGAGTTTTGTTCTTACCAATTCTGTAATGTTCCTTTAATACAGTACACAATGTGACCCACATGCTAATATCAGGTAACTCTCATATCAAAGGGGGATTATCATCAATAAAAGCAGGTCTGTGGCCAAGGCTTAGTTTCACAGAGCTGCCTAAGTACGGAATCATGCTTTGCAACTTTCTGCTAGGCAAAAATAAGCAGGACACCAGTCGCAGGCTGTGCATGAGACATTGTACTTCGGCCGCTGGTAACCTTATTTCGGTAAGCGTGATTTTGTTGTGCTTAGATATTGTGGCCGTCACATCACAATACAATAATGGCGCCACCATTCGTGATGTGACGGCCAGTGCGCGCACAAGTGCTGTAAACTGGTTTAGAGTTTATAATTCCATGTACAGCCAGAGGGGCTCAATTTCACAAAGCACAAAGATTCATCAGTCAATATTGCCAAAGTAATTTGTATTGTGACCTCACACTTTGCTTGGCAATTAAAGGTGATTCGCAGTTAAGATCAGTCTTAGCTCTTTGTGAAATTGGCCCTGGCATGCCGAGACCATGCCGGCAGTCCCCCTTTAAAAGTGAAGATGACAACTGAAACATCAGGCATACTATGACGTCTTAACAAAAATTATGTTGAGAAATACTTACCTTACAGGCCTAAATTTAAGTGTTATCTGAAAGCTCTTCTTCTCATCTATAATTTGATGAGCAAATAAACCCAATTTTGAGTTTTGGCAGGAAGTGCCTGGCTTTGGCATGGAGCATTAAAAAACTAAATTATGCTGTACGATAAATTTTGTATAAGAAGTTTATTGAATTGTTATGCCACTATCATCACGACACATTTATTATTAGTACAAAAAAAAAAGTTTTTATAAAGTCATGAAATTCTGTATTACTATATAATATGAAAAATTCAAAAATTCAATACTGGACGAGAAATACTACTTCCATATCAACCGTACAAACAAAAAAATACCCCGAAAAAACTAGTAGTAAATAAACTGTTTTAAACAGCAAAAAGTAGGAATGTAAATTTAAAGGTAATTTGATAAGAACAAAACAAACAGTCTTTAAATGGAGAACGAGAAAAAATAACACAACAAACTTAGCCACACATGATGAACTTGATGGATCGTCAGAGCTCAGTTTTTTCAGGGCTTTCTGTCTTTTCTGATTCGGAACACACACCTGTGACAAAAAAAGAGAGTTCAAAACAGAAGTCAGGCTACTTCTACTGAAGGTTAAGAGGTGTTACAGCTTATTGTAAGATTGTGATAATCAAATAAAGACATGGTTTTAAACTTAGCTAATAAATACCAATGGGATAAATCACATAAAGACAAAGTTTTAATTCATAGCTTAATACCAATGGGATAAATCACATAACGACAAGGTTTTAATTCATAGCTAATACCAATGGGATAAATCACATAACGACAAAGTTTTAATTCATAGCTAATACCAATGGGATTAATCACATAAAGACAAAGTTTTAATTCATAGCTAATACCAATGGGATAAATCACATCAAGACAAAGTTTTATTGCATAGCTAATACCAATGGGATAATAGCATTAACAGATGTAATAAAATTACCAGGGAGAAAAGAGGAATGTTAATTTAGTTTCACTCTTACACAGATGAGTGACAAGTGGTTAGTTCTTGTTTGAGTCTTTTGGCAAAAAAAATATATCCACAGGCTGGGATGTGAACCCACGACTCCTGCATTCTAGAGTAATATCCAAACTACTAACCACCAAGCCTCTAATTAGCAGCAAGTACAACAAATATTAATTCTATCAGATACACAATAATTTCACTGGATAAAAAGAAGTATAATTTAGTTTCACTCTTACGAGTGACAATTTGTTGGTGCTATCCACAAACTCCTTAGGTGGGATTCGAAGTTCGAGGCCACGACTCCTGCCGCAGATTTCACGAAACTTGGCGCAACTGCGTAAAGTTCACATTGTGCGACTATTGTTGCGTAAGATATGTACCACAGACCTACCATCAAGCCTCTAATTAGCATCACGTACTGCGAAAATTACTTATCACTTATCAGATACGATCTGTACTTGGAGATTCAATGAAATCAACAGGAACCAATGCTATGTAATACCCTTAATTACCCCCCCCCCCCAATCCTCTTGGCCGAAACGAAGGATTCAGAAGAACTAAGGGTTGCTATTGTCTACACAAAGTCTACAATTTTACCCCTAAATAGATGACAGGTGTATGCAAATGACAGATTCATGATTGCTTTAATACAACAGTACAAAATGACCATAGGGCAGAGCACAAACTCTGTGCAGCACAAAGAGTGATTGAGACAAATGCGTAATATTTCAATCAAAGACAGGGCCACATGTGCGGAAATACGAAGGAAAACTGGAGTTACAGACATCATAGGGAAACTAAAACAGGTTAAATGAAGATGGGCTGGACACCATCCTGCCTGAAGAACAGACAACAGATGGACGACAAGACCTAATGGAGTGGCAACCAAGGACAGAGAAAAGGAGAATAGGCAGACAAAGAAGAAGAAGGAGGGATGACATTAGATCTTATACAGGAACAGTAAGGGTAGAAACTGTGAAAAATAGAGACAAATGGTATTTTCATGAGGAGGGCTACACCCTGCACTGGCTGAACACAGCCAAACTGATGATGTCATGATGATAAAATAACATCCAAAGTCAAAAAGAATATCAAGACTGTGAAATCGTTCAGACTTACCAATGATTTCCCTGCAGATCTTTCCCCTATCAACACGCTTTGTTGACGTGATAGATTGAATTATGTCCTCCTCATGTTCCTCAAGAATATTTTGACACTAAGATGCAAGAAAACAAGGATCAAAAAAATTTTACCATAATATATCACTGGAATTATACTGTTTTGACCAGACATACATTGTACAATAATATATGAAATCAATCTCAGGATAACACCAAGGCAACAATTTTGTTGAACGATAGCGTGTGCCATATGACATTAGATTAAATGTACATGCAAGAAAACCTCCAAAAACAGTTGTCAGGGGTCAGGGCTCAATTACACGAAAGCTGTTAAGCAGTAAATATTGCTTACCAATTTTCTTTGCTGAGCGAAAAATGAGTGGGGCACCAGTCGTAACAATGTAAACTTAATGGAATTTTGGATGGTACCCTGCTTCTTCTGAGCAATATTTGCTTAGCAAGTTTTTGTACTTTACAGCATACAGGCTTTATGAAATTAGGCCCAGGGTGCGGCCATCTTTTTTTTCCCCTGCACTCAACTCACTGTTATCAGACTGAGGCTGATTAGAAAATAGTCGGATCCCTTCACCAAAACAAGTGTTATACGTTCCTGCAATGTTCTTTGGATGCTAAACATCGACTCAATTATAAGAGTGAGACAGAATTTTCTTAGTTGAACGGGCACCTGTACAAAGGAATCGGAATGCCTTCATTTTAAGGCGCACAAAGACATTTATACCTTACCCCGGAGAGGCCGTTAAAAAAAAAACAGTCAACTAAAAATTTACATTCCATACTTTGTGCAACAGGGACAGTTTTGAGACCTTAAAATGGCCGACATGAACATTGCCAACCTCACAATTTTATACTTTATTATATGCCATAAAAACAGAGAAATATGTCCCTGCTGCTATTTGAATCACAAATGAACTTAAACATTTGGGGTCGTTTTGCGGGCACTGCGTGGTGAACACAAATTGTCAACCTTTTCCCCCAAGATACACTGCGAAAAATGTAAAGGGCGCACTGTATTGTGAATCCTCGCATTGCCTCCATTGTCTCTGTGAAGTATCAGGCCTGTGACGTTTGTGCAAAAAGAAGAAGTAAGCAAAGTCTGTCCAGAGCCAATATGGCTCATTAGGCCAGTGTTTATATCCGGTTTCATTGGCATTAACAAACCAAGAATATTTCTATTCCCTCTGGACAGGATTCCAGTCCATCACAGGTTACTTTTTGTACTCCTGGGTGGAGGGAAGCAAGTTATGATATGGAGCACCTTGCTTAAGGACACAAGTGTCGCGACTGACCAGGCCAGGATTCGAACCCACACTCTGTAAACTGCAGAACTTGAGTCCACCACCCTATATCGATCGGCCACGACACCCTAATCTCGTGCAAAACTACTATAAAAAATGAAAAAATTACAAAAATAAACAGCTTTATTAATGACTTACAGCTAAATTTAATGCTTTACCGATGCTTGGATTAATGGTAACGTTGGTCAATTCAAGAGTGTCTTTGTCATTCCTTGTGTTGAAGCGAACAAACGTCTTGAGTTTGGTCTCTGGATCCAGCCTCTCAGCGTAGTCTTTCAGTTTGCTGCAGACGCTCTCCATCTCGTCAAGTAAATGAACCTCTGATCCAGCAAATGGAACCTATGCCCAAGAGAAAGGGTCACGAAAATGACTTATCGGAATTGTTGAGTTTATTCATTTGACTTTGGAAAAAAAAGATACCTTTGCACTATAGATGGATTGCAATACGCGTCATTGACCGCCATCTTTGATGTAAAACGATGGAAAAGTGCACGCGTGTACGCGCTACGCACGACTCTCAGCCAATGATAGCTCTTCACGCGTGCACAATTCATGAAAGATGGTGGTCAATGACACGTATTGCAATCCATCTATTAGGTTTTACGTATCGTACACAAAATATCCTTTTCATTTGACTGATGGAACACGGGTCACGTGTCATTCTTTACTTTGCCTGTATACTGCTGGGATGCTCCAAAATTATACTCGCATATATATGGATAATTATAGGATGCGCATTTCGGATGCTTTGCAGTATCATTTCCAAAATAATCGCTCCCACCTATTTATCCCAACGAGGCAAGGTCAAGTCAAGGGGGACAAGGTCGCTGTCTACATGAAGTAGTCCACATAATGTAGACATTTTTTAAATAGTATTTTCAGAGTGTGGCTGGATGAGTTTCCAGGTCTATTCTGTGTTTATTATGAACACAAATTCAAATGACAAGGATCTAATATGTGGTGTGATTTATATAAAACAAATATCGAATGCATTTTGTTTGTGCATAGTCAAAGAATCTAATCACTCAGAGACATCTGGCTTTAAAATTGTACTGTGCTTCGTCTCGCCCTTTTTGGTGTCAAAGCGCACACAAAAATAACAGTAGGCATGTAAACAAGCGCACTACACTGTACAACACACAAGGACAACGACTCCCAAAATGGTGCAACCAAGGTTACTGTGATGATGAAATTAGGTGAACAGGTTATCATTGTTAAAAAATATTGGAAACTGAACATTATTGTATAATTATCTTCTGATCACCACTGCTGATACTTTGTTTGAAGATACACACAATATACTGACCTTTTTGACTTTCTGCCGTCCCTGGGGGTCTATCCTAAAACCCATTTCTACTGTCTTCTTGGGATCTACTTCTCCAATGGCGAACTCAAGTTCATCCATCAGTGCCTGGCACGCTGAAGGTAGAGAGTACAAGATACATTATGTAACAGTTGTGGCATGTCGTGCCCAAGCGGTTAAGAGCGCAGGACTCAAGCTCTGGTGTTGCTGATCAGCAGAGTGTGGGTTCGAGTCCCGGTCATGGCATTTTGTGTCCTTGAGAAAGATACTTAATTGCTTTGTCCTTCGGATGGGATATTAAGCCGTAGGCCCCATGTACTAGAATTTGTAGTGCACGTAAAAGATCCCAAAACACTTTTGGTTAACCCGGTGTTTGTAGCTCATTGCAAGCACCCTCGTTTACAGGTTTTCTCAGGCTTGCAAGCTACAGCGATTAAGTTAACTTATGAGGCATCCTTGGTTTTGTTACCAGAAATATACAACAATAATGATTAAAGGAGAAAAAATGTACTGAGTACATGTAATATAGGCCTATACAGCACTAAGTAAATATACATAGTGTAGGATTTGATGGGCTTTTTAAAGCTTAATAAAAAATCTTAGGGTAAACTGGGGTAAAAACGCCCATGGGGTAAAAACGCCCACTTGACTTGTTTCCATTGCTAGTAAAAAAAAACACATAGAATTACTAAATGAAATATATTTCTAATAGGTACTATACATGGCAAAAAACATGAAAAGAATAATTAAACTCATTAACATATTTTAAGGGTGCATAGGTGCTGTTAAAAAAAATTTGGAAAAAAAAGTTTTGAAAAATGACTGTCGAAGGTTTAACGTATTTCACTTAAAATAAAATAAAAACAGCACATTGTTTTATTTTTTTATTATTCTTTAGTTGATATTTGTTAAGATGGGTTAACTACACAATAATAAATGATCAAAATATTAAAATCAATTTTAATATTTGCTTAACATTGTTTTGTAAGTGGGCGTTTTTACCCCAGGATAAATCAAGTACCTCGGGGTAAAAACGCCCAGTAGCATCCTTAACATCGAACTCCATTAAAGCCTCATTAATCTTTAAAAAAAACCTCAATATTAGTAACTAACAGCCATATTTTAAATTTATATTCACTATTAGAAGCCTATTATATATAAAACTGTGTATTTCTTATATTTTTATATGTTTATTGTGACGTATTTGATTTTTTTCACAAATAACTTTCCTTCATGCTAAGTACCACTGCAAACGGCATTAAAAGATTATGTTGAATGATTGGGCCTAAATATTATAAGTTAACTTCATGAATAGGACTATTTCTGCCATGATTTCACAGGGCATTAAGGCACCAGGTAACAACAGAGAAACTGTTCGCCTGAGTAGGGAGAAACTGTGGATAAAGTGCATCCAGATCATTCAACCCCATTGGTCTGAACATCCAAAAAGAAACGGCTAATAACTTTTTGTCTTTGCCTTCTCCTTATCCCCACAGATATACACATTTTTAGTCTGCCTCATTAACTAACTAACCCCCTTCCCACCTTTGGTATTGTGTTTTGTGTTTCCAACCTCTTGTGGTCATACCAGCTCCTTCCCTCTACCCCCCCCCCCCCCTTGTCACCCTCTCCGTTGTTCATCTCTTGGTGTCCTGTGTGCTCTCATCTCTTTCCACTTGACTGTTTCTGTTACACCAGTAGGCCTATTCCTGTTTATGTGTGTTGTGTAGTCAATAGTCATCCCACTGCGGTCATGTGACAAAATCTTTCTCTTACCGTCAATGTACATTCGCGAGCTTAAATGCACATCTTACTTGCTAAGCTAGGTGTGATGTCACACTAAAAATCACTGTGGTATTACTGACAACTCATCTTAAGATGAATCTTAGTGCTTTGTGAAATCAGCACCAGGAGCTTCTGGGATGATTTCCTTAGACCAATGAAGCCTTGCTGGAGTTAACCTTAGACCTTTCTAAGTTGGTACATAAAATAAGTGTTCAAGTTTATTGTGCGTGAATTATGAATGCTAATGTTTCAACATACCACATAAAGTTATCGGTTTAAAATGATCGAGTTTGTAGTTATAATGAACCAACTGTGTTTGAAAAGTTGTTTGCAGTTAATGTAGTATCCCTCAATATTGAATTAATTTAATAAATATGATTCCATTACAAAAGAAACCTGTCATATAGCGACCTCTGGATGGGCGGGCGTTTTTACCCCGAGACCCGGGTAAAAACGCCCGCCAAACTTCCATCCAAAAAGGGTGGAAAATTTCACTTTATCAACATAGTGACTATAATTTTATATTTGCACACAATAGAGGAGATATGTAATGGATAAAACCACACATTAATTTCTCTGTGTCTCCAAGAAGTTCTGAGATATTTAACTAAAACTTAAAAAACGGCGTTTTTACCCCAGTTTACCCTACTGTTTTTCTTCCAGCAAATAATAACAAAAAAATTCAAAACAAATAATCAATCTGAAAATCAGATTAAAGTAGGCAGAATATCATGCCTGTCAACACTACAACCGTTGGGTTCAAACGGGCCTCTTGGCAGCATTAAGATACATAACATCATGCTCTTGAATGCAGGGGTCATGGGTTCGAATCCCATCCCAGTAACCTGTGGATTTTTCCCCTACATGTACTTCAGGCACCGAGTAGGCTATATAATGCTTATCACACCTTGTGCCATGTACAAGTATTGCATGTAAAAATTGTAAAGTTAAGCATTGTTACTTTATGTACCACCAGTTTTCCCCAAAAAGTACAATTTACATTAATTTCATTTCACAGGCAAGTATAAGTACACACAAATAAAACCAACAAAGGTAACATCAACAAAATGAAAGAGAAGTGAGCAGTGCCCAGCTAGAGCATGAAGGGTTGCCTATACAAGAAACACACACATTTAGACAAATTATAAATCAATTTTCCTGAGCACATATATGAGTAGAAAGTTGTTAAGCAAACAATAAATACGACGGAAAAAAAATGGACAGATCCTTTACCTCCACAGTAAATTATTGCATCTCGTTTAATAGCAGACACTTGGTGTACAGTCACCAGGCAACTCAACAGCAAACTGATGGCACAAATCAGGGTACTGTAACTGGTATCCATCGTCCAGATGACAAAACTTGAAGAGGAACCTGGTCAATAGCGATCTTCTAATCTAAGATTTGGAACAGAAAAATAATCACATTTCATCGTCCGGATTAGTTGCGATAATCATAACCCTCCATCCTCCCGACGGTCGGGAGGATGCCTCCAGTCGGGAGGAGGGAGGGTTATGATTATCGCAACTACGTCCGGATAACAAATCTTGAAGAGGATTCTGGCCATTTGTAATTTGCTGTCAAATATTTGGAACAATGAGGTGCAAATCTGATAGGTAAAAAATTTACATCAAGCTCTGGTGAATCTGATCAGCTGAGTGTGGGTTTGAGTCCCGGTCTTGACACTTGTATCTTCAACCACCATTGAGCAAGTTCGGGTGGGCAACTAGAGTGACTAGACTTACTAGAAACCATAGAGCACAGGAAGATTGACCATGCACTGGAGCATGGTCAATCTAGTAAATTCGAGAGCTACGTCACACACTTTCACACTGTTTCTGGTTAGTTTAGTCACTCTAGTCGCCCACCCGAACTTGCTCATTGCTGTCGAACCTGTGTGTTTTGTGAAACTCAAGAACCCAGTACACTAAGACAAGGGGTTTGCACCGGTATTTTCTGGTGTATGGTTGGCTGTAGATTGCGCCACAGCACCTTTGTAGGCCATGGGGGTGCACGGTAATGTAAATATACTAGTTTTATCATTTAAACATAGCTCGGCATACATTTGTGGAAACAATTTGAGAAAGCGCTACATAAATAATTCGGTTATCCTCAGACACTCATCAGGGCACTTCATAATGCATGATTTTAGAAATTATGTCCATCTTGAATATATTGCAAAAAGAAAAACCAACTTTAAAATTGGCGCACAGTGCACAATGGCACAATGGCAGATGCTCCTTCAGAAATGTTTATCAAACCAAACCAAACCAAAATCAAAAGTACGATAAAAACTAGCCCATTATTATTTTGTTCCTTCATCCGTGACTGGCTAGTATACCTAGTCACACAACCAATAACTCAAATTTTCCCCACTAGAATGGCAAAAGATGAACCCTCCTTCGCAGTGGTGGGGCGAAGGCCTAACACTAGGCCCTTCTTGCTCTATGAACTGACATGACTGAACCGTCCATGGATCGAGCATAGAGCAAGGACCTAGGTCATGGTAGAAACCCCCGTCCCCGAAACCAAAAATTTAAGGCATTTGGCATGTTCGGTTCATTATTTTTTAGAGAAAACTCGTACTGTTAGAAAAGAAAAACAAACCTTGAGAAAATTTGCTTCCGACGCTTTAACACGGAAAACAAAAATCTTTGAGGCAACTACATGTAGATGTACATCAATCTTCCAAACGTTTTTTAACCTATGCCATCACGATTTTGTACTGCCGGTTGTTTACTTACACAAGAACTAACACCTGCACCGTGAGAAGTACACGTGTCCTAAAAAAACACAGACTGAAGCTAGCCGCGTATTGGGTCGGGTCTTGAATTCGCATGGGAATTTTGGCTCAATATGCGGCTAGCTTCAGTCTGTCTCAGACCGACCCAACCTCGTTCCCAGTACTGTTGTGTACGATCTCGCCGCGCCATTTTTTTCTTACTCAGAATGCCTTGCTCGATCGATTATTAAGTTGACTTTGAAAAGGTCAAATATATTGGATATTTTAATTAGTCATGTGGTTGATACGTGTTAGAGACCTCGCACTATCAAAAGACGCATTAAGTCATAGAGCAACAGGGTTCGATTTTGCAAAGAGCTAAAAGATTGATCTTAAAGATGCTGCATACGTTTGGTAAATTTCACTTCAAAAGGCCTTTTTGAGATATCACCGAAAAACCGGAGCGAATATTTCCACGCAGGAAGAATATTTCCCATAGGAATACACAGTCTGAGACAGAAACGCTTCTCAGATTCAAATTTTGGGGGAAAAAATGTGATATTTTTTCCATAACCGTTATAGTTTTTCGAAGTTAAAAGTTTCGCAGATTCACAAAATGTTACAACACAAGTCAAAATACAAAATTAAACATACGGTCAGGTAAGCGAAAATGAAATAATTGAAAGTATGTGATTCCCAAAGTATAGCAAACATAACGACAGTTAGAGTAGGGCTATACAACATGGCACTCTGTTATCTATCAGATATTGTGATCGCATTCGCATCAGCTCATGAAAACATACAATTAAGTAGTTTGTTTCTACATTTGAATTTATTTAGCTCCCCGAGTCACAATGATCTGAAGGCATCGCATTTTAGTTTATCAATCAATTGGGGTAAGAGAGTCGGGTATGCGAATATACGAATATCCGCAAGAATAAGGACAGGCACCGGTCACTGCTAGACTGGTCCCCTGTCCTTATCCGCAAGACGCGAAATGATGGGATGCGAGGTCAAAGGTGCGCGTTTGTCAGGATTCCTCCAAACGCTCTCTGGTCTCTGGCGTTGTTCACGAGCCTCGAAGTGTGACGTCAGATGTTCGGTCTAGAATGCGAAAGGCACGATCGTTGCGGGTAGATTGAAGATGGCAATTACTACGTAGCTCTTTCCTCTGATCTTCCTGGTTCGAGCAGAGAAACGGTGCCCATTATATTATGAGCGCCAATTGCTTTGTTTCTTTTACTAGAGCGGCATTCTTGTACATCAGACTTTTAATCTCACGTGATTCCAAATGGAGGTATTACTAATAGTGTGAGGTAGAACCCAAATCCACGGACAATCCATGGAAGGAGGAACGCACCACCACGAAAAGTTAGGTACGCCTGGAATGCTATTCAACCCAGCATCGGTTGCAAGGTTGAATGCATTCATAAGAAACGTCAGTAAAACTTCAGCTGATGATCTTTTCATCCCTCCATGGTCTAAAGCTTCACACACTACTGCAGTAAGAAGAACGCATCGTTGTCAAAGTTCCTGCCAATAATTTGTGGTTGCAATCTAGGTAAGTGTCTAGTAAAAATTATCTGATGACCGAGGCAACAATTTACATTATTATATTTTGTTTAAATAAAACTTAAAGGTTTGCATGGTGGAAGGACAATAAATAAGATTTTTGTTTGCGGTGACACCATGTAGTCTCCTTTATACGACGGACAGAGCATACTGTACGAAAGTTTGAGTCCCTCGTTGGCTCTTCTCAGCAGAACCACCATCTTCTCATGTCACCGCAACAATTTTCTTATTATTTTATCATTTTGTTTATTACTTATGTGGTCCTTTCTCTATGCTTCAACAGTTAGATCCGAGCAGTAACTGTTCAATGTGAATCATTTAAATCAGTAAAGGAGCATTGGAAAAGACTAAAAAACGTCATCTTATTAATGAAGGCCTATTAAAATAATGTTGTATATTTTGATCAAATCGAGTGGGAAATGTGGTGGTTTGATTCATCATGGTGCAGCCATCTTGGTTCTCTTCCATTCAACTCAATGTAACCCAACCGAAGCTGGAAGGAAACAAAACCTTTTGGTTTCTTTTTGTACAAGGATTGCTATTATTCATTACTGTTATTGGATACAAGGAACATAACCAAGACGGTGGCATCAATGATAATGGTCTATAGAGATGTTGAACATGAAGCAAGGCGCGTCTTCATCCAGTTTTGACAGATTTAGTGGGAAGTATCCCCAGTTGGGGTGTTCCTTCACATCTAAAAATGAAAC
Source organism: Pycnopodia helianthoides (assembly GCA_032158295.1). NCBI lineage: Eukaryota > Metazoa > Echinodermata > Asteroidea > Forcipulatida > Asteriidae > Pycnopodia > Pycnopodia helianthoides. The sequence goes on from CM063251.1 coordinate 16,340,815, forward strand.
CTGTCATCACCTATACTGGTCACATCGGTTACTTTCAGGCCTTGGGTTTACAATGCAAGGGATTTCTTGGCCTCATTTTTTTTGTGGCGTGTCGTGGCCGAGTGGTCTAGTTCACCGAACCCAAGCTCTGATGTTGTCAGCAGCACAGTGTGATGGGTTGGAACCCCGGTCGTGACACTTGTGCCCTTGAGCAAAGCACTCAACCATAATTGCTTCGTAAAACGTTGGGAAGGAAGTGCACTCTCTGCTCTACCAGCCAGGCTCCCAGTGGATGATACACATGTTTACATCCTTGGACTGTGAAAGGGGTAACCCTGTTTCAGCCCCAGGAGTAGGTGGCAACGTGCCTGTGGTGTCAGTTGATTTGGGTCAACAGCCCAAATCAGTTAAGTGTAGCCCTCACCTTGAGTGGCCGGTTCGGCCTTGTGAGTTCGGCGATATCTCATAAAAAAATAATAATAATAATTACCAAAGAGATATAGTGAAAACCGATATTCAATTTATGTGACGTCGCAAAATTGAGCTGTTAAAGTTAGGTCTTCGTTTGGTTTTTGTCAACGTAATGCTTTTTTTTAATTTTATTAAATCCCAAACTCGAACAGAAATAAATTGTTCTAGAGAAGCCCGACCACAAACTGAGTGACGCATTCAAAACTCATAATATAAGCCAGATAATATATCGAAATTTATCACTTTGTGTACTTTGTTGATAGATTTGTTCTGAGGTTATTTCAAGATGGTGTATTTCCGTGGGACTGTGCTGGAAGGAATACTTGTGGTGATTGGACTAACTCTAATTGTACGGGTTAAGTCCGTAGCGTGGAGCAGTTTGAAATGTCCGAGCGAGTTGCTGGAGTTTGAGCGTCGGAGCTGCTTGCCGGAAGGACTGGAGGACCAGCCACCAAGCTTCCACGAAGACTGTGCAGAATTGTAACTATTTTATTCCATGTATAATAATGTTTCGTTGTCGCTATTTGTTCCCTGTCGTTTTCATGTTCACTGTAAACAGTCTAAGTGTTGAGGTGACAATCATGCATACGGGAAGATGTTCTTATAAAAGAAGTACTACGCAGGTCTTCCGTGCATTGCACTATCCAATTATCTCCTGAAGATGAGCAGATACTGTTCGAAATGGTTCTTCGTTCTTTTCAGAACCACCGTTTCGTCATATAGGTGACTTCTATATTGTTCCAACAAACCTTTTCCAGTAACTTATTATCTAGGGTGACGATTAGGGTTAGGATTAGGGTTAGGATTAGGGTTAAGATTAGGATAATACATGAGGTTTCGGATCAGGTGTGTTTACCATTATAGTTTGAAAATAGGTGCATGTAACCATAATTATAAACATGGTCGTAATTCTGGACAATAAATAGTTCCCACGCGTGTACGCAAATTTTCAAATATTTCTTATGTGAAATTGCTATACCAATGATTTTGAATAGATGATGAATATAAATCCAAAAAGGAAGTATTGGACTTGGACATTGGGTGTAACATCTTTTATGGCGGGTCTTTCTTGGAGGGAAGGGCGGATGGGTGGTTAAAAGGGTGTAAGACTTTACGCAGTTTTTTTTCTTCCTGTAAATATCCGCCCGCCATTGGAACTCTGAACTCTCATGATTCCTGTGAGATGCATGTGTTTTTTTTTAAGGTTTTTTTTTAATGCGGAAGATTCAGTGCTTTCTTTACTTTAATTATTTGAAAAAATTACCCTTTTCTATTGTGTTGCAAATAGGGGCTGCACATACTGCCTGACAGCTATTGGAGGAGTTCCCGAGTGTTTTAATAACACGCGTCCAGGTTTTTCTTATTCCCCTTCTGACGGGCTTAACGACACGTGTGAATCGGACATTCCGACCATTCGGAAGCTGCAGACAGTTGTTTCTAATAGTGGCTGTGTCAACCATCTCAACACCCTACCAAGAAAAACCATCATTTGGAAAATTAAACGTCTTAAACAGGATTGGTTGGGATAAAAAACATCATTGATTAATTTAGGTCTGAAGGCTTACTGTTATTTCATGTATATGAATATGATTGAGCCTGACCCATAATCTGACTATGCAATCATCCCTTGTCCTGTTCTACAATAATTAGTGGCGTGTTGTGGCCTAGCGGTCCAGTGATTATATTGTTGTATCAATTGCTAATATTCATGAAACTATATATATAATATGAACAATTTATAGTTGATCGAAAAACTTCAGAAATCTTATAATTGCGTCAAGAAATTACCTTGTTTTTGCAGTGCAGTTTTTACGTTGTCACAACGTTATTATAAAACATCATAACGCAACGTCATCTAGACGTTGACAAAACTCTACACTTATCCGTTCGTATGACGTTAAATAAAAACGTTCTCCCAACATTCCTAGCAATGTCGAAGGGACGTTATTTTGTTTGCTGGGGATTTATATCCAGTTTATATCTGTGGAACTCTAGGTGGCAGCAAACATAGTGGAATATTTTCCACTTTGGAAAAAGTACTGAGCATGCACACATCTTTAAGACATTGGATGACCTGGTAAGTCTATTGACCATTATGAGTCACAGAAGCCTCCACTCTGTGCAAAAAATCACTAGTCTGTACATTCAAATATATAACAAATTTACATTAACAGTAACTTGATAAAAAGTACCTCAAAATAATGTCGCTCTCAGTCAGCATAATGTATCACAGGCTCATGAATGACAAGAAGCGCAGAATCTGGTGGAGGAGTAAAGAGGATCTGACATCCGCAGTCTGCTTGGAGGAGAGGTAGTGTAGGCAGGCTTTTGGTTGAAGTAGAAACTAAAAACTGCCGACTACAACTGCGAACTACAAACTCCAAACCCCAAACTCCAACCTCCATTCTCCAAACTCCAATCTGGAAAGGGGTTGTTACAACCAAATTAAGGACAAGGTAATTACATGCTGAAAATTGACGAGATTTTTCACTTTCTTCTCCTGACCTAACAGATTGAGCCCCACGTTTTTCAGGTTTATTATTTTTTTTATGGATGATCACACAAAACAAAAACGGTGTCTGAGACTTTTTTGTCAGATCTACCAGTCCTGTATAATACCTTTAATAATACTCAACTGTACCTTTTTACGAGCCATGGGATGTAGAGGCGACACAGACAGCACACACTCATGAAGACAAAGCTGAGCCTAATGGAAAAAGACAATTAAGAAGGACACATATAAAAAGTTTGGAAGTAATTATATTCTGGGAAGAAACTGCAGACACAGATTTTGTAAGTGTAACTTTTTTGTTAAGGACTGTGGCAAGTCAAGATGAATTGGTTTATGCACACAAGTGACAGGAGGGTAATTGGTAGCAAGAGGGACTGGCCAGAGATCAGTGACTACGACTGACCAAATCAAGTTTTTTTTCTACACTTGGTCACTTAACTCCAATGGATTTTGATATTATAAGTTTGCCTCTGCTGCTCGAAATCCAATCTGGATTGAGCCTGACCCATAATCTGACTATGCATTTATCCCTTGTTCTGTGCTACAATAATTAGCGGTCCAGTGATGCAAACCTCAAAGAACAGACTGGGATTGTTATTAAAATAACACAAAAGGACACTTTAAATGTGGTTCCATCAGCCTGCGGCGCATATGTTATGATCTGAAAGTCTCCAAACTATAAGTGAAGGTCAATAACTCAAAGAGCCTGTACTTTCTCAGGTGCAATAAAAAATTCAAACAAAATCCCACTGATATAAAACTTGATTCAATAAGGAAAATATCAACAACTTCAAATATTGATAGGGTTAAACAAGCTTCAACAGTTAAGTTAGAAAGTGTACGATTTCAAGAGAAGATCTTATATGCAAAAGACCACTCTAAGGTCAAGCTGCCAACATTTTCATCTTGCAGTCAAGGAAATTTTCTACAATAAATTGGGCGTTATGAAGAACATGGGGGAAAACCTAAATTAATTGGGGAGATTTTCAAATTTGTTTATCTGAACATGGAAAGATGGATTTATTTTCGCAGAAACAGGGAGAGTTGGCTGCTCTAAGGATGGCAAAAAAACAGTTTTTTGGCAGTGTACATGAGCTGGTTTGCGGGGTAAAATCACCTCCAGCAAACAACTAGACACAGACCAAAGTGTCTGATCAGAAATTAAATTCAGCCCTCACGCACTTAATTCTGACGAGTGGCAAGCAACATCATAACCCTGCAGGAGCAAAGGCCATCATTTTGATTTGGAACGCACACCCGAAAAATACATGTAATGTACATCACGAAGTAGTTACTTGAGGAAGAAAGATATAAAATCCGATATTAACTTTGAGTCAATCTGCTAAATATCTTCCAACTCTGTTTTTGAACTACCCACCCCATAAAAGAAATGAAATCACTTTTGCGTCAGTGCTTGTTCAGATAAAAACAGTTTACATGTTAAACTGTGTAGATAATGGATTTCTCTCTTTGATTCTGGTCTTGTAACAGAAATTCTGGTCTTACTAGTGGTTACTGCATATTGTAGGCAACATGCAAGCCCTGCATTCCTGTGGATTTCCCAACCAAGTTCAAGCCCCGGAACAAGGGGCAAATTCCATAGGGCTTTTCAAGCTGACTACCGTCAGAAACGATATGGGGAAGAAGAAACTTCCCGAAAACTGAACTTTTGATTTAGGTCACAAACTGTCTCTTCTACCAGAGCTACCTGTATTACACGTTTAATAATACTCAACTGTACATTTTCATGAGCCATGGGATGTAGAGGCGACACATAAAGCACAAACATTTGAAGAAAAAGCTGTGCCTACTGGACAAAGACAATTCAGAAGAACACATATAAAAAGTTTGCAAATAATTATGTTCTGGGAAGAAACTGCAGACACAGATTTTGTAAGTGTATTTTTTTTTTTTTAGGACTGTGGCAAGTCAAGGTAGAATGGTTTGTGCACACAAGTGACAAGTGGGTAATTGGTAGCAGGAGGGACTGACCAGAGATCAGTGACCACTACTGACCAATTCAAGTTTTTTCTACACTTGGTTACTTAACTCCAACAGATTTTGAAATTATAAGTTTGCCTCTGCTGCTCGAAATCCAATCTCGCACATATTCAAACATTTTAAGGACCACTTTGGTCTCAAATACATTGCTCTAACACATGAAGGAAAAAATTTGTGAACTTTCATTCCAAAGGAGTGGTTTTTTCGTCTCAGTTGCATGGCCCTGTTTTTGCTGAAATGTTGGTGTTTTTAAAATGTTTTCTCTTAAATTATTTTGGAGAGAAAATGCTTCTTCCAAACAATTTTTTTTTACTCGCTACTTTAAGTGAAAGCTTATAACTTTCTTGAATCTACAAAAATAGCTATTCCAAATTTAAATCAAAACTTTCACAACAAATCAGCCAAATATTGGGCCTATATCTTTAAAGGGCGGTAGGAAATTTATTACAAAGATAACAACATTTGTTTTTTTGTGTCTCCTGGAAGAATATTAAATAAAAAGATAATGCTTTTATTCAGAAGGTTAACACATGTTATTCAATATTTTTGTTAACAATTTATTCTAACTGAAGATTCAGCTCAACACCTTCTAAAAGCTGTATTACTAAATATTCAATGGGAGACTTTTTGTGACGCTAGTTGGCAGCAGACTTACCCGTAAAATCCATTGTTCTCGGAATTTTGCGCATGCTCAGAACTATGTAAACAATGGACATTTACCTGGCGAGTCTGCTGCCACCTAGCGTTTCAAAGTCTCCCATTAGAAGCAAAAAACACTACTTCACTATGAGACGATACAAAGGTTTTTCCAAAGAGATGCATCAAAGAATTTCGGCAAAAAAATATCTGATAAAAGTTGTTATTATTACCCATTCCTCTCATGAGTCGATGTCTGTGGTAACTAAGATTGGATTCAAACTGCTCCTCCACTCTGCATTGAGCCACCTTCATTTTCTTCTGAACTTGCTCAAACTCGTCTTGTTTTATCTTATACCCTGAAGCTCTGACAGAGTTCACTGTAAAGACCTGAAATAAAACACAAAATTAACGTTTTTTAATCAAAGTTTCTTTCCGCAGGACTAGGACAGTAATGCCTGTCACCAATCCCATTCTGTGATAGAGTAAAACCAAAACTCTATCGTTTTTTTCTTCATCAGAAAGTGTGTTTGGTAAAATGACTCTTTCAAAACATTTACATTTTTATTCCTGATTGAAAATGTTACCGCTGATCGATTTAAAGACACTGGACACCTTTGGTAATTGTCAAAGACCAGTCTTCTCACTTGGTGTATCTCAACATATGCACAAAATAACAAACCTTTGAAAATTTGAACTCAATTGGTCGTCGGAGTTGCGAAATAATAATGGAAAAAAAAACACCCTTGTCACACGAAGTTGTGTGCTTTCAGATGCTTGATTTCGAGACTTCACGCGTGAGGTCCGAGACCTCACGCGTGAGGTCGAGGTCTCAAGATCAATTCAAATACTTTACTGAGAAATAACTTCTTTCTCAAAAACTACGTTACTTCAGAGGGAGCCGTTTCTCACAATGTTTTATACTATCAATAGCTCTTCATTGCTCGTTACCAACTAAGTTTTTATGCTAACAATTATTTTGAGTAATTACCAATAGTGTCTAGTGCCTTTAAACAACATAATTGATACTCACAAATGCTGTGCCTCCAGGGCTTGTTCAAGCTTCTGATGACATCGCACAGCATAAATATGGCGTTGTGCCCAACATGAATCAGTGATACCAAGATTTATTGATTGCTCAAAATGTGAGACAGATCGATCATACTCTCCAATCGTCTGAAAAAGAAAAAGAAACACTTTGAAGGAGGGCAGGCAGATAGATGTAACTTGTCCACATCTTCTCTTAAAATCTGATGATGATTTATAATCATTTCTGACGTTGAATTCAGATATAACTAAACATCAATATTATACATTAAAGGAACATTACAGAATTGGGTTTTGCTAACAAAACAGTTGCTGGATCTAACTTTTAAGTAAGGCTGATTATTTAAAGTGGTTGGGCCACGCTAGAGGTCACTCTTTAACCCTAAAGAACCCAAGTCCTACAATATCCTCATTGCCAAAGTGCAGGATTGTGAAGGACTTGGGCTATTAGGGATCTGCAACACAGGAGGATTTCGAAGGCTTTGGGCTAAAATGAGTTTTTGTTAGGGTAGGATTTCGCAGGACTTGCGCTACCGGGCTGTTTTTACATAGGAGGATTTTGAAGGTTTTATGTATTATGCAGCTTAGCCAAAATAGGATTCTGAAGGTTTTGGGCTTTTTTGACATTTTTTGACTCCCTAACTTCTGTCTCAAAAGGATTTTGAAGGATTGGGCTAATATGTATACTTACAATAACTTGAAGGATATTGAAGGATTTGGGCACTTTAGGTTTATTACCACTTTAATCCGAAGGATATTGAAGGATTTGGGCAGTATGTTTACCCAAGGGTCTAGTCTGTTAGGGTTAACAAACGTTTTACATCCCTAAATACACCTATATCTACCAAGAAAACACTGTGACAGAGTTACAGAATGAATGGTTATTCATTTACAACGCAGTTTCCAAGCCTCTTTTCACCCCGCCTTCAGGCAAAATCGGAACAACAGCAGTCGGTGCCAGAAAGCTGTCTCCAAAAATTCAAAAAATCGTGACGTCGCAGTACGTACCCCTCTGTCAAACGGCTGTTCGTTGTTACTCTTTGAAGCATTGCTCAGTACAGACCATCTGTGGATTTAGTACGTACAGTGACGTCATGTTTTGTTTGCTGCCCTCATTTACGGGATTTTGATAAAATAATTTAGGCGGCGGGCTAGTGAACGGAGTAAAAACTCCCTGCAAATATCACTTCTTTTGTTAATGTAATGTCACAAAAGATGCAACAAATTATAGAAAGCAGAAAACTAAAAAGTAACGTCAACTTCAACAGGCCTCAAACTTCCTGGCGGCCACAACGGCCATGGCCGTCGGTGCCCTTGTTACTGGCCGTTGTGCCCCTCCAAAAATCATCTTCTTCAAAGCCATAGATGCCGTGCCCTTATTCCCTGTTGGCCGTGGTGCCCTTTTTAGTAGAAGTTAAATACATTATCAAAGTTGTTTAGAAGCACCAGCTGCCGCGATTTTTCTGAATACTTTTTACACAGTTGTCAATGATTACGAAAAAACAAACTTTTCTACACAGACGAAGCCTACAGATGGAGATCCTTTTCGTTATTTAATGTTGGCCCCACCTATTGAGACCCAGTTCCTCTTATCTTAATCCTCTACAGTTTGTTATACAAATGTACTCTTGCTTCACTCAAAAGACAAGCCGCCTGTGTGGTGTCTCTGTGGTTAAACCTCTACAGTTTGTTATACAATTGTTTTAGTTTGTAATACTCCACACATGCGGTGTCTTTGTACTTTTGTGACCTGGTTTTTTGACTCATAGTCATAGGAGTGGTGGATGTTGTGTTCTTTTTAACCTGGAAAGTGTGTTGACATCTGGTGGCTTTACAGTTTTACAGTTTGTTTATGAATAAGATGTGATTTATCAATATTTTATTCATGCAAATTGTTTTATCGGGTTAACCACCCATAGGGGAACCTCTGGCCAATTTTCCAATTTATATATTTTTAATTTTCCAGTTTTCCAATTTATATATTTTTAATTTTCCAATTTTCCAATTTATATATTTTGAATTGTGTGTATAAAAAACTTGGGGTAACTAATGCATTACAGTGTTTATTGATGGCCTTCGTGCCTTTTTTTAAATTGCATTTTTGGCCTTGGTGCCCAATCTACTGGCCTTGGTGCCCTCCAAAATTTGGCTTGCTCCAAGGCCAAAGTGGCCTTGCCCTAAAAATGTTGAAGTTTGAGGCCTGCTTCAATCACCCTTGCCCATCCTCTTTAACCCTATTATACTGTCAGTATACTGTCCTGCCCACAAAATTCCAAAGGAGACTGTGGAGACTAAGTCCACAGTACACGAGTCTGTCGCAATACAAATCACTATGGTGACACTGGCAACTCATCTTAAGATGAACCTTAGTTGTTTGTGTAATCGGGCCTCGGGTACATCAGTGGAAAACACATCTTATGCCCCTGAACATGGATAATAAACATACCGCATATATACTGCCAAGTAGTAGATGCAGCTTGGCCAACTCTTCTCCAGATTCCAGGGCCGTTTCAGCCAGGATGGCTGCCGATGCTGAATAATGGCTACGATGGAGTACACTGGCCATATTCACCAAAACTATGTTCTTGTCTTTGCTACCGAAAGAGAAAACCAAGAAGAAAAAAAAGAAGGAAAAAAAATGATAATATGGTATGCCTGGCCTCACGCTAAGAGTGGGTGGTTTGTGTGTACACAGTACCAAATCCATCATAATACTCGACTCTAAGTACATTGTAACTCAAAGCCCTAATATTTGGACTCTGATAAGATTGGTATGCCTGGCCTCATGCTAAGGGCGTGTGGTTTGTGGGTACAGTACCAAATCCATCAAAATACTCCACTCTAAGGTAACTCAAAACCCTAATATTCGGACTCTGATAAGATTGGTGTGCCTGGCCTCATGCTAAGAGTGGGTGGTGTGGGGTTCAGTACAATAATCCTTAAAATTCTAATATTTTCAGGCGATGGATTTTGGAGGACTTGGGATGGTTGTGTGAAATTTGAAGTTCTGCCTTCCTGGAATCCTCTTCCAATGTAAAGTCTTTGTTGAACGAAATCTACTAAAATCTTCTAATTGGACTGTAAGAGTTGGGGAGTGTATGGTCGATGGTTTTACTTACTGAGAAGCAAAATGAACGGCTCGTCTTCCGCATTCTATCACTTGCTCTGAGTTGCCGACTGACCGCCAGTAGAAGGTGGCTATTGTATAGAGTTGCCAGGACGCTTTATTCTAAATGTATGATAACAGATAATTATTAACTCTTTTGCTACGATGAGCCGCTCACAGCGGCTCACAGAAATGCGGCTCGTTGACGTCACTGTAGATACTCGGGGCATCCCCATGACATGTGCCTTTTTTGCATAATTTATGCCGTATTGCCATCTGGATGACCTCTGACCCTAGTTGCAGCGGCTTTGAGTCGCTGCCTTTGGCTTTCCATCGCGCCAAGGGTATTATTGACACAATAGATGGCGGCGTCCAATAATTAATTCCGTACAAACGGCACGAAATTCGAAAATTCTATTACGGAGTGAAAGAGTTAAGTAACACTTTCCAGTAGGGGCTAACAAGACCATAGAGAATAAGTCTGGGTCCTACGGCTACGGCTAGATTTCTGCATCATTATGAGTTTCGAGTAAAGGACGCCCTTAGCAACATCCTTAGCAATGAGTCGTAAGCCTAACCATAGCTGCCATTTCCGATACTGCCTTAGTAACAAGGAGTGAAGGAGCCGTAAGCAACAACAAAAGGAATAGGGGTGGAATTTGTTATAAAGGAAAGGACTTCATTTACATGTCGTTCCGTCAGTGCACAAATGTTGTGTCTCCTTACGAAATAGCACTTACGTTACGCGTGAGTTTGAAATTGTCAAAACTTTAAAATAGCCCGGATGTACACACGAAACAATTAGGCCTACACGCCGAGATACAACATTTTTGTACAGAGCATTTTCATGCAAGAAACAACATTTTTGCAAAATCGGTATACAACATTTTTGCACTGACACGACACACGGTATGTACTTTCCTTTTTACTTGATTCTTTGAATTATTTTACCTGTTTAAGGGCCTTGTATATTCCTGGCCCGATTCCTTGATAAACACAAGTTCCTTTGGCCTGCTCACCGATAAGTGGTTCTGCAAAGTCTGTCAGGTTGTTTTTATCTTGTATACCCTGTAAATATTAAAGGAACATTACAGAATTGGTAAGAACAAAACTTGTAAAATATACTTTTTGATCACAGATTTACATAAAACATACAGGGTCTAATGATGATGATAGTAGAAAACATCCCTTGAAATATTTCTGTCTGAAATGCCATATTTGATGAGAACTGAATAAACTAATTTTCCGATTGGAGTTTATCGCTCAGTGAGCGTTTTATTCATTTGTTGAATCTATATGAATGATTTCATGCAAATGTGTAATCGGTTTTCACTATTTTCTTGTGACCCAGATGGCCGATCGATCTCGAACTTCTACAGGTTTGTCAGTTTATGTATATGGTGGATTACATAAAGTGCTTACACTGCCAGCAACTGTTTTGTTAGCAAAAACCAATTCTGTAATGTTCCTTTAATGTATAAAATTGATGTTTAGTTATATCTGAATTCAACGTCAGAAATAATTATAAATCATTAGTGTAATGCTGTGATATAATCTGTTAATCGATTGATTGGACAATTTCAGTAACCAATCAATAATTCATCCACCAAGTTATTCTCTGGGAATTGATTGAGGAAAATATTTAAAGCAATATAGTCCGGGAGCCCAGCAGGGTTTATTGAAAATATTGAGTGCAAAAGGTTTGAAGTGTGGGATGTATAGTACCCCCTGGGGGAACCTTAAAATGTGAATTCTTAAGCGCACCGAGTGGTGCTTTGGGAGGGGGGAGCCCCCTAAACTCAACCCAAAAGTCGATTTCATGAAAATGTTGGGTGCAAGCAAAATTTCTTCATAGATTGAAATGCCATGGTCCACTGACCAAGATTTCCGTACTTCAGAAAATCAATATTGGTGCCAAGTGTAATTAAGAAGGCCCTTAATTAGCGCTCATTAAACGTTTCAATGAAATTTTGAGTGCAACGACGAAACAAGTGTCAATGTGTACCTGACACTCTGCTGACTCAAAATCAACTACTTAAGAAAATTTTAATTGGTGCCATCTTTGCTTAAGAAAGGGTCAAAGGTCAACAAAGGTCAAAATTCGATTTCATGAAAATGTTGAGTGCAAGCAAAATTTCTTCATAGATTGAAATGCCATGGTCCACTGACCAAGATTTCCGTACTTCAGAAAATCAATACTGGTGCCAAGTGTAATTAAGAAGGCCCTTAACTAGCGTAATTACACGTTTCAATGACATTTTGAGTGCAACGACGAAACAAGTGTCAATGTGTACCTGACACTCTGCTGACTCAAAATCAACTACTTAAGAAAATTTTAATTGGTGCCATCTTTGCTTAAGAAAGGGTCAAAGGTCAACAAAGGTCAAATTCAATTTCATTAAAATGTTGAGTGCAAGCAAAATTTCTTCATAGATTGAAATGCCATGGTCCACTGACCCAGATTTCCGTACTTCAGAAAATCAATATTGGTGCCAAGTGTAATTAAGAAGGCCCTTAATTAGCGCTAATTACACGTTTCAATGAATTTTGAGTGCAAAGACTAAAACAAGTGTCAATGTGTACCAGACACTCTGCTGACTCAAAGCCAACTACTTAAGAAAATTTTAAGTGGTGCCATCTTTGCTTAAGAAAGGGTCAAAGGTCAACAAAGTTCAAAATTCGATTTCATGAAAATGTTGAGTGCAAGCAAAATTTCTTCATACATTGAAATGCCATGGTCCACTGACCCAGATTTCCGTACTTCAGAAAGTCAATAATGGTGCCAAGTGTAATTAAGAAGGCCCTTAACTAGCGTAATTACACGTTTCAATGACATTTTGAGTGCAAACGACGAAACAAGTGTCAATGTGTCCCTGACACTCTGCTGACTCAAAATCAACTACTTAAGAAAATTTTAATTGGTGCCATCTTTGCTTAAGAAAGGGTCAAAGGTCAACAAAGGTCAAAATTCGATTTCATTAAAATGTTGAGTGCAAGCAAAATTTCTTCATAGATTGAAATGCCATGGTCCACTGACCCAGATTTCCGTACTTCAGAAAATCAATATTGGTGCCAAGTGTAATTAAGAAGGCCCTTAATTAGCGCTAATTACACGTTTCAATGAAATTTTGAGTGCAAAGACTAAAACAAGTGTCAATGTGTACCAGACACTCTGCTGACTCAAAGCCAACTACTTAAGAAAATTTTAAGTGGTGCCATCTTTGCTTAAGAAAGGGTCAAAGGTCAACAAAGTTCAAAATTCGATTTCATGAAAATGTTGAGTGCAAGCAAAATTTCTTCATACATTGAAATGCCATGGTCCACTGACCCAGATTTCCGTACTTCAGAAAGTCAATAATGGTGCCAAGTGTAATTAAGAAGGCCCTTAACTAGCGTAATTACACGTTTCAATGACATTTTGAGTGCAACGACGAAACAAGTGTCAATGTGTACCTGACACTCTGCTGACTCAAAATCAACTACTTAAGAAAATTTTAATTGGTGCCATCTTTGCTTAAGAAAGGGTCAAAGGTCAACAAAGGTCAAAATTCGATTTCATTAAAATGTTGAGTGCAAGCAAAATTTCTTCATAGATTGAAATGCCATGGTCCACTGACCCAGATTTCCGTACTTCAGAAAGTCAATAATGGTGCCAAGTGTAATTAAGAAGGCCCTTAATTAGCGCTAATTACACGTTTCAATGAAATTTTGAGTGCAACGACGACACAAGTGTCAATGTGTACCTGACACTCTGCTGACTCAAAATCAACTACTTAAGAAAATTTTAATTGGTGCCATCTTTGCTTAAGAAAGGGTCAAAGGTCAACAAAGTTCAAAATTCGATTTCATGAAAATGTTGAGTGCAAGCAAAATTTCTTCATACATTGAAATGCCATGGTCCACTGACCCAGATTTCCGTACTTCAGAAAATCAATAATGGTGCCAAGTGTAATTAAGAAGGCCCTTAACTAGCGTAATTACACGTTTCAATGACATTTTGAGTGCAACGACGAAACAAGTGTCAATGTGTACCTGACACTCTGCTGACTCAAAATCAACTACTTAAGAAAATTTTAATTGGTGCCATCTTTGCTTAAGAAAGGGTCAAAGGTCAACAAAGGTCAAAATTCGATTTCATTAAAATGTTGAGTGCAAGCAAAATTTCTTCATAGATTGAAATGCCATGGTCCACTGACCCAGATTTCCGTACTTCAGAAAATCAATATTGGTGCCAAGTGTAATAAAGAAGGCCCTTAATTAGCGCTAATTACACGTTTCAATGAAATTTTGAGTGCAAAGACTAAACAAGTGTCAATGTGTACCAGACACTCTGCTGACTCAAAATCAACTACTTAAGAAAATTTAAGTTGGTGCCATCTTTGCTTAAGAAAGGGTCAAAGGTCAACAAAGTTCAAAATTCATTTCATGAAAATGTTGAGTGCAAGCAAAATTTCTTCATACATTGAATTGCCATGGTCCACTGACCCAGATTTCCGTACTTCAGAAAGTCAATAATGGTGCCAAGTGTAATTAAGAAGGCCCTTAACTAGCGTAATTACACGTTTCAATGACATTTTGAGTGCAACGACGAAACAAGTGTCAATGTGTACCTGACACTCTGCTGACTCAAAATCAACTACTTAAGAAAATTTAATTGGTGCCATCTTTGCTTAAGAAAGGGTCAAAGGTCAACAAAGGTCAAAATTCGATTTCATTAAAATGTTGAGTGCAAGCAAAATTTCTTCATAGATTGAAATGCCATGGTCCACTGACCCAGATTTCCGTACTTCAGAAAATCAATATTGGTGCCAAGTGTAATTAAGAAGGCCCTTAATTAGCGCTAATTACACGTTTCAATGAAATTTTGAGTGCAAAGACTAAAACAAGTGTCAATGTGTACCAGACACTCTGCTGACTCAAAGCCAACTACTTAAGAAAATTTTAAGTGGTGCCATCTTTGCTTAAGAAAGGGTCAAAGGTCAACAAAGTTCAAAATTCGATTTCATGAAAATGTTGAGTGCAAGCAAAATTTCTTCATACATTGAAATGCCATGGTCCACTGACCCAGATTTCCGTACTTCAGAAAGTCAATAATGGTGCCAAGTGTAATTAAGAAGGCCCTTTATTTGCGCTAATTACACGTTTAAATGAAATTTTGAGTGCAACGACGAAACAAGTGTCAATGTGTAATTAACACTCTGCTGACTCAAAATCAACTACTTAAGAAAAAATTTGTGCCCTCTTTGCTTAAGAAATGCCAAATTTTTGTCAGGTATTGACAGGCTATGGTCAAGAAAAAGATCAACAGTTTCAAGTTCAATTAGGAAGTCATTTCATTAGCACTAATTACCCGTTTGATCATAAAATTGTTAAGCAACTGTTAGTGTGCATTGATCATAAAATTGTTAAGCAACTGTTAGTGTGCATCTTACACTGTGTATAATAGAAACGAAATCCACAATTTTACACGTTGTTAGATGGTGCCCTCCATAATTTAATTTCACCAAACGCCAAATTAATAATCCACCAATAATAATGACTCTTAAATCACTTCAAACAATGTTTATTAAGATCACTTCGTGTAATTTTTTATGCATCATCAATGTAGAGTACAGTCGACCACCTGTTACATGCTTCATTAACATTTAACCATAAATCACTGATTACATTTGAAATTAGTATACTTATGAACGTCCTGCCGGATATATTATACGTATATAAGCTTGTGCTCTGTGTTGTTCATATAGGCTGTCAGCTCGCTAACGAGAATGACGACATCATAGTCAAATTAATTGATTTAGGTGACCGGTGTAGGACGCCGGCCACAGGCCCTTTCGGGAGAAAAAAGTCCAATCCGTGACTTCACACATCTACCACAGTGCCGACACTCCAAGGCCGGTAGTGTGCAGGCAGCAGATGGCAGAGGGGTTGTAGCTCCTGTTCATGACGACGACGCCGTTTAGCATCTGCATCTGCTTCTCTTGCCACTTCCGCTGCAACAGATCCAGCTTGCACTGCAGCTCGCCAGGCTGTCCTATTTATAGCTGTACTTTCCCATTGCTGGACATCAATAGCAGCAGCCTTGAAGTGTTTTTTCATGCAGTCGGAGTAGCGGAGTATTGGTCGCCCAACATTGCGTTTACTGTTAAATAGCTCGCTGTACATCACAGCTTTTGGCATTCTGTCTTTCTCTAGATTCTAACCGCATGACCGGTCCAAGAAAGCTGTCGCTTCAGGAGCATTGCCTCGATGCTGAGTAGTCCGGCCAGCTGTAGTACCTTGTTGTTTGTCAAATGTTCAGACCACTTTACACCAAGGATGGTTCGCAGGTGCCGTAGGAAGACCCTGGACAGGCGGTGAATGTGTCTACGGTAGAGCGTGTAGGACTCTGAGCTGTACAGGAGGCAGGATAGTACAACGGCTCTGTAGACCTTGCACTTTGTTGTTCTGGTAATGTTGTGCCTACTCCACAGCCGGTCTGCAGGCGGCCGAAGGTCGCACAGGCTGAGCAGATCCGCATGGACAGCTCCTGATCCAGACTGCAGTCACTGGAAATGGTGCTACATAGGTACACGAAGGAGTCCACGATCTTGAGTGGCTCGCCATTTAGCACGATATTTGTCTCAATGTATGGAGTTCCAGGAGCTGGTTGGTAGAGTACCTCAGTTTTTCTGATGTTGATAGTCAGCCCGAAGGAAGCAGATGCTGCAGCAAACTTGTCCAGAATATTCTGCCGGTTTTGCACTGTGAGACAAGGCCAGTGTCGTCAGCGTAGAGCAGATCACATGCACACCACTGATGGACCTTTGTCTTTGCTTTCAGACGTCTTGTGTTAAAGAGCTTGCCGTCAGTTTGAGTTGTTACATAGACGCCGTCAATAACATCCCAGTTTGCAACATCCAGTACAGCGGTCAGGAAGAGGGTGAACAAAGTAGGGCCAGGACACAGCCCTGTCTCACGCCCTGTGCAACAGAGAAAGGGTCTGAAGCTTCACCATCAACAAGAACTTGTGCCTGCATGCCGTCATGGAAGCCTCGAAGAGTGCCAACAAATTTTTCTGGGCAGCCATATTTTGATAAAAGACGCCAGAGGCACATACGGCTGACTGAGTCAAATGCCTTTGAAAAATCAACAAAGACGATGTACAGAGGCATGTTCTGCTCAAAAGACTTTTCCTGAAGCTGACGCAGTGTAAAAATCATGTCTACTATTCCTCGGCCTGCACGGAATCCGCACTGTGCTTCAGGAAGTATGTCGTTAGCTACAGATTGAAGTCGCTTGAGCATTATCTTCCCAAGACGTTTGCCAGCGATTGCAAGGAGTGAAATACCACGGTAGTTGTCACAGTCTTGACGGTTACCCTTCTTCTTGTATATGTTAACAATCAAAACATCTTTGAAATCTTGCGGAATCTTCCGCGCTCCCAAAAGAGCTGAAACATTTTGAGTGGCACCTTTAGGAGTATCTCACCACCATGCTTATAGACTTCTGCGGGGATTCCATCTTGACCAGCAGCTTTGTTGTTTGCCATACCAGCCACAACACATCTAAGTTCAACTGTTGGGGCCACATTGAGCTCCAATCGTAAGGGCTGCTGGGAGATTGACTTAAGAACAGTAGAGTAGTGTTCTTTCCAGCGAGCTCTGATCTCCGGTTTGTCAGTCATTAATTTGCTGCCATCAGAGGAGAGAACTGTGCTTGCAGTTGAATGGCGTGGGCCATAAATTCCCTTGAGCGACTGAAAGACGCCTCGAGAGTCGCCCATGTCTGCTAGAGCTTGGACCTCATTGGCTTTTTTTGCCCACCAATTATCTTCCATACGTCGTAGTTCCCTCTGCAAGTTTGACCTTGCTTGTGCATGCTGTTGGATTGCAGCAGGTGAGGAAGGGCAGGTGAGGAAGGGCTGTTAAGTCGGGCACGGAGGGCTGTGGGGTTGATGGAAAGCAGTTCCTCTATCTCTGGGTCATTTTCCGCAAACCAGGCGGAGTTCTTTCGATGTTGATGACCAAGTGATTTGACTGAAGCAAAGTAGACAGCTGAGCAGAATCTGGCCCACTGACCATTGGCTGAATCTCCAGCTGCCGTGATGCAGTCTCCAGAACATTGTGCAAAGCCACGCATAGTGAGATTTTCCCCTCTTTGGAGTTCAGTTTGGCGATGTTGGGTCTTCGCTTAATTATCCTTAGGGGGTCGATAGATATGCGGCACATGAAAGTCCAGCTTCAGAATGCACCTGATGAGCTTATGGTCTGTTGAACAGTTAGCACCACGCATTGCACGGGTGTTACAGACGTCTGAAAGATGTTTTCTTCGTGTGTAGATGTGGTCCAGGAGATGCCACCTCTTTGATCTGGGATGCTGCCAGGAAAAGTACCAATTATCGGACATGTTGAAGAAACTGTTTGTTACTGCATGATTGAAATCCGCACAGATTGAGAGCAGTAACTCACCGTTTGCATTTCAATTACCTCTCCCGAACTTGCCCAACACATGGCCCCAGGTTCTGTGGTCGTCACAAACACGCGCATTGAGATCATCCAGAACCACCAGTTTGTCTGTAGCTGGCACTGATTGAAGGACCTTGCTCAACTCCTCAAAGAACCTCTCCTTTGCTTCTAAGCTGCTTGTGTATACACGCTGACAAGTGTCACATAGGTTGTGTTGCTGAGTGGCATCCAAAGAGTCATAATGCGATCTGACATGGCTTTTGGGAATTCTGTAAGGCTGGTCGACTGTACTCTACATTGATGATGCATACAAAATTACACAAAGTGATTTTAATAAACCATTGTTTGAAGTGATTTAAGAGTAATTATTATTGGTGAATATTAATTTGGCGTTTGGTGAAATTAAATTATGGAGGGCACCATCTAACAACGTGTAAAATTGTGGATTTCGTTTCTACACAGTGTAAGATGCACACTAACAGTTGCTTAACCATTTTTAGATCAAACGTGTAATTAGTGCTTATAAAATGACTTCCTAATTGAACTTGAAACTGTTGATCTTTTTCTTGACCATAGCCTGTCAATACCTGACAAAAGTTTGGCATTTTCTTAAGCAAAGAGGGCACCACTTAAAATTTTCTTAAGTAGTTGATTTTGAAGCAGCAGAATGTTAGGTACAGATTGACACTTGTTTCGTCCTTGCACTCAAAATTTCAATAAAACGTGTAATTAGCGCTAATTCAGGGCCTTCTTAATTACACTTGGCACCATTATTGAGTTTCTTAAGTATTAAAATTTTGGTCAGTGAACCATGGCATTTCATTCTATGGAGAAATTTTGCTCGCACCTTTGTTGACCTTTGACCCTTTCTTAAGCAAAGATGGCACCATTTTAAATTTTCTTAAGTAGTTGATTTTGAGTCAGCAGAGTGTCAGGTACACATTGACACTTGTTTCGTCGTTTGCACTCAAAATTTCATTGAAACGTGTAATTACGCTAATTAAGGGCCTTCTTAATTACACTTGGCACCAATATTGATTTTCTGAAGTACGGAAATCTGGGTCAGTGGACCATGGCATTTCAATGTATGAAGAAATTTTGCTTGCACTCAACATTTTCATGAAATCGAATTTTGAACTTTGTTGACCTTTGACCCTTTCTTAAGCAAAGATGGCACCAATTAAAATTTTCTTTATTAAGTAGTTGATTTTGAGTCAGCAGAGTGTCAGGTACACATTGACACTTGTTTCGTCGTTGCACTCAAAATTTCATTGAAACGTGTAATTAGCGCTAATTAAGGGCCTTCTTAATTACACTTGGCACCAATATTGATTTTCTGAAGTACGGAAATCTGGGTCAGTGGACCATGGCATTTCAATGTATGAAGAAATTTTGCTTGCACTCAACATTTTCATGAAATCGAATTTTGAACTTTGTTGACCTTTGACCCTTTCTTAAGCAAAGATGGCACCAATTAAAATTTTCTTAAGTAGTTGATTTTGAGTCAGCAGAGTGTCAGGTACACATTGACACTTGTTTCGTCGTTGCACTCAAAATTTCATTGAAACGTTTAATGAGCGCTAATTAAGGGCCTTCTTAATTACACTTGGCACCAATTTTCTGAAGTATGGAAATCTTGGTCAGTGGACCATGGCATTTCAATCTATGAAGAAATTTTGCTTGCACTCAACATTTTCATGAAATCGACTTTTGGGGTGAGTTTAGGGGGCTCCCCCCTCCCAAAGCACCACTCGGTGCGCTTAAGAATTCACATTTTAAGGTTCCCCCAGGGGGTACTATACATCCCACACTTAAACCTTTTGCACTCAATATTTTCAATAAACCCTGCTGGGCTCCCGGACTAATAGATAAATAATGCTTGTCATAACTGATCATAACTGTATCGTATTTCTATAGTCCAGTAAAATGAACCACTGACTTAGACTATATACATTTTCCTTTTTTTGAAATTGTCATTAAAAAAGTGATTTATGTATAATTAATTATGAATAAATCTGAAGATTTTTACCTGAAGATGATCATATGCATGCCTGCTTAAGGTCAAAGGCAAGACTTTGGTGCAGTTTGGCTTAGAGTTTTCTTACTTTCTGAATTTTCGGATAAATCCACGTAATCAGATATCCTGTTTAGAAAAAAAAGAGAAAATTGAAATGTCAAATGTTGTTTTTTATAAGTTGTTGCTTTGTATACTGACTGGGTCACATCAATAAGCCATTTGCGAGTTAGATTTGAATAACATCTGGTACAATGACTTGCTTAGTCACAAGTTACTGCTTAAATTTGAATTTTTCAGACTAAAATAGCCAACATGAATGCCCAAATGTTTCTTGTTGGATGTGTGGGGGGATCAGGTTGGCTCCGAGGTTTCTTGCCCTGCCTTTCACCTCTGTGGAGCACGGTTCAAATCCAACGTCAGACCAGAGCCTTGCATGGGGATTGGGTTTCTTAGTCCCTACCTGACTGTGTGGGTTTTCCCCATTGGGGTTTTCCTCCAACGTCTAAAACTTAACATTTCTTTCAGTTTCCTATTCATCCTGTTATTGGCGCTAATTGTGCTGTTGGGTGTGTAATAACTGAATAAATATATAAATAAGAAGACAACTCAGGCCTGGAATTACACGGAGGCAACAGAGGCCATGACCTGCATTGCCCCTGGTCTTGGCCTTTGTGCCCCTTCAAAAGTTTCCAATACTTGAAGAATTTCCAATGGAAGTGCCCTTTACAAAATGAACATGGCCTTGCCCTGTCCAAGATGAAATTCCAGGCCTGCAATTCAAGAACATTTTTCCTCATGGATCTTACTTGATATTCTTGAAATTTAAAGGGATGGTCATTGTGTGGTATAGATTGTGTTGAGCCAGGGGTTCCTGGGCCGAGATGCAGTCCGTGTCAGTCTGAAGAAACCTCTGCTCTAAGTCAAGATCTTTGTCCTCGTTGGCTTTGATCTCTCGTTTTTGATGTTCCAGCTCAGCTTCAAGCTCGCGGATGTGATTGCTGCGTCGTCCTTGCTTAAGGAATGCGATGAAGTTGTAAGGTTCTCTCATATTGAAATCGGAGTTCAGCTGTGGGTAGATTGAAAGAGCGAGAAAAGGGGATGACTTGGCTAAATCTTGAATTATAGCAATCAATTAAATTCAATTCAATTATTTATTCATCATGCCTGCATGAAAATCGTTAGCTCGGTTTGCACATATAAAAATATCAAATATAAAAAATACACAATATATTAAAACAAGACAATAAAACAAAAACCCCATCAACAAAAAGAGTAAATATTCAAAAACAATTGGCTACCTTAAAAGGTAATACTATCCGCTTATATGTAGGAGTAAATTTTTAATATAAAAGAGGAGAATATTCTTAAATATTGGAATGAAAAAATAGCATCAACAAGTATTCAAATGCGGAGTGTATTGATTGAGAAGTAACTTGTAAGGGGGAGCGTAGTCCTCTCTAGGGCTAGGCTAGCCCAGGTTCGACTCCTCCGTTGCATACAACGCGACAGAGTCCAGGATATAAAGGTCCCGTACCATTGCGAAAAAATTTATAACAACATTTTTTCATATTTTTACCTTTTTGAGGAAGCTGAAACTTGACTCACATATTCCTTGTGTCCTAAACCTTACGCCTGCTCTATTCAGAATTGCAAATTATATCCTTGGATGATTATATTATTGTGAAAATAAAATGAAAAATTTACGCATTCTCGGCGACAGCCTAAACTGACAAGACGTGAATGCTTCAGCACATGTGTGTCCTCAGACACGCCCACAAATCTAACGCGGAAGTCAGTCGGGTTGCTTTGCATGCCGCGCATGAGCTTCAACGGTCACTTGGTACATGATGGTCACAACGCCAGTACACAACGTCATAATAATGAAATAATGTCATCCATGGATGTATTTGTTAGTTGTGAACTCATCAAAAGTGTAGTTAAGACACCAAGAATGTATGAAAGGAGTTTCAGCTTCTCAAATCAGGTAAAATATGAAAAAACATTAGCTCAAAATATGTTCGTATTGCAGGAGCTTTATACCCAGGACGTCAGTGCAGGCACTGACTGACGTCCTACCAGGGCTAGGGCTAGGCTACCAAGATGTGGACAAAGATGTTGTCTCCTCCTCAACTCAAAGAGGGCGCTATACAATCTGCCCGCGAACAGCATTTCGGATAGTTTTACCCTTGCCCAAATTATCCACTGCCACCATTATTAGAATATTATTTAGAATAATACCAATGTTATTCATTACAAGAGGCACTTACCATGCTTACTAAATCTTGTTTAGAATTAGTAGGCAATTTGAATTAGTACTATTACTAAAAGTATGGTCTAATTGCAGATGCAAATAAAATTACCACAACTAGCACAAGCATGACAAGGTTGATTCTGCATTACAAATATTGCCCGGGTGACAATGGTCGAAAAGCAATTTCCTTTGTCTTTAAGTTTAATCTCAATTGAGTCCGTCAATTATGAGGAAACCAGTCAACTCGCTCCCCAGCAAAGTCGCCCCCCAGCAAAGTCGCCCACCACAAAGTCGCCCCCTCACTTACAAAGTCGCCCCCTGTCAAAGTCGCCCCCTGACAGAGTCGCCCCCAACAAAGTCGCCCCCCGACACTGTCGCCCCCTAACAAAGTTGCCCAGTGTATCGTTGAGCCAAGTAGCGTGCACGACGAGCGTGTTTAATCTTTGTGTTGTAGCAGCTTCTTTTAAATATTAGAACACTAAAATAATATACATTAACAGGTTATTTACATTTTATTTACAGAATATATATACATCAAATAAATTATCAAGCAGAAGTGAACATGAGGGTGAAGGGAAGTTATTTCACGAGTGTATTTCACCATTGCGAGCCTGGAGTGATCTTCTTTATACTAGCGGGTTCGCGCGCGGCACCCCCGCTAGAAATCATTGCGTATAAAATGCTGCAAATGTAGCGTTGTGTACGGGGGGGGGGGGTGGTAAGTGGAAAATCGCAGGGGTTGCGGCTGGTGGAAAAAATTAAAATTACATAGGAATTGTCCGATATAGTCCAGGCCCATAAAGGTGCTTTTTTAATGTCGACCTGAATTGAATGGATTGACTTGGGTTTTATCGCCAGGGTGTTCCAAATCACTGCTGCCCTCACTCCGAGAATCATCCCAACGCATCATCGCAATCGCAACATAACAAAGCCTATGGCTGGTCACCCCCAGATGGGTCCCAGGGGGACACTTACACCGACGGTGAAATCGGAGCCAAGATGTACGTGCTTAATTTCGTTCAGAAGATTGTCTATGTTTGATTCAGATTTACATAATATTAGAAGGCTTCTTGGGCGATTTTGTTAGGGGGGGGGACTGTGTCGGGGGGCGACTTTGTTGGGGGGGGGGGACACTCTGTCAGGGGGCGACTTTGTGAGGGGCGACTTTGACAGGGGTGACTTTGTAAGTGAGGGGGCGACTTTGTAGTAGGGGTTTCAGATGATTTTTTTATATGCTCCCCACTGCATTAAAAGTAGTATCATTGGAAAGGTCTTTACATATGGAGTAGTCTAAATTTTGTTTGAGAAAAATCTGACTTTCCTTTCTTGAGATACAACATTTTAAAGAGTGAAAAAATGTAGTCTTTTTCGGACGACCAGTTGCATACAGGTATATGGAAGGACACGGCACCATTTTTGTAGAACTAAAAATTGATTTTTTAAATATCATCTTCAGCTTTCATCCGATTTCTACCAAATTTTCACCATTGCTAGATGGACATATGTATTCAATCTTCAGATGTGTTTCTTTACTGAATTCCGACTGTTGCCATGGAAACTTGACCGCTAATTAGAATATACATCATAAATATAACAATACAACTTGTGATTAATCTCAAATGATTAGTGTTAAATGTAACCTCAATGGTAAAGAGCATGTAGAAGAATGTGCTAAATTTCATGTCTATTGATATCTGAAACTAAAGCCAGCTTTTTTTCATAAACAGTGTTGCCATGGAAACAAGCCCAACAGTACGGGTGCGTAGACTTTTTACGGGACATTCTTACCAGCCCTTCAATAGTCGGATTTCTTACTATGATCGGAAGTTATTGTCCTCTCATAGTGGTAAAATCTGACAATGCTGAGACAATAATTATTTGGCAAGCTCTTCGGCAAAAGCGATCCAGTTTCGCGCGGTGTGAATAGCGTCATTGTGTTCAGTGTGAAAAGGCCCGATCTTGGCAGGTAGTTTTTTCTGGTTGGGATAATAATTTTTTTTTTTTACTTTCTTGTTTCCAATTGAAACACCCATAGAAAATACGAACATTTTATTTACGTTTTCAAAAGGTAAAATTAGTATTTTATTTTTCAAATTTCAGGTACATTTTACTTATTTGATTTATAACAATTACCAGTAACTTAGGTATTTTTGGAGATCGCTCGCACAAGTTTTGCACACGGCACGTCAGCTGCATGACAACAGGATTGAATGCCTAAAACTAGTCATGTCTGACTATTGCAAGAAATCCCATCACAGCAAAAAATCCTGTAAAATGTCTATGCACCCGTACTGCCCAACGTTGCTTTGTAGTGATTAAAAATAAAAAGGGAAAGACCAAAACAAAAAATAAAAAACAATGAGTTGTTCGCGCTGTTGCACGAACACCTCAATAATACAAATAAAAAATAAACAAAACACGGAGGAAACAAAATCGCAGACCGAACCAAATCTCAGCAGTATCTGGGTTGTTGACATTCGATTTGGTCCAACCATGGGCATGACCAGATGACGGAGGAAGGATTGGTCCAACCACAAGAAAGTTCAACACAACATACAACAAAATAGTAAATAATCTCGAAAGTATGTTTCTTAAACCAGTATGGAATACAAAATTAACAAATCGTAAAACAAACTGCAAGGTATTGGAAGTAAAGCCATGAAACTTTCGTTTACCTCTTGATTTTGCGGCTCTTGGTTCATTCATATCATTGCTTTTACAACCTTTCACGCAATCAACGCACTTTTAGTACGATCGGTAGATATAGTCAGATTCCCGATTGAACGTGTGTACAGTAATTGCAAAACAACGCGGGGATCTAGACCACGAATCAGTGTAAAGCTCCCGGATGCTATAATTTGATCAGTCCGCTTGGAACACACCATTTTGAAAGCGGTGGGAGCATGACTTTCTTTCAAAATATTACCACAAATAAAATATTAAACTGAAGTATATACATGACTTTTAAAAATTAAAACCCAAACGGGCGGAAACAAAGAGATTTAGTTGATCTTTAATGTCGCTGAAATATTCTTGTTATTGTCTCTTTCGTAATTCTAGGCCGATTTTTTCGTTCGACCCCTCAAAATGTAGCACATTAACCCCCCTGCACTACCATGTATTTTTTACAATGGTACGACCTTCGCAGATCGCCAACATAGGGCTCGATAGCTCAGTTGGTAGAGCGCCGGTACGTTAATCCGGAGGTCGTTGGTTCAAATCCCGCTCCAGTCAATTTTTCTTTGTGCAACCCCATACTGTTAGAAATTTTCCCAGTCAGTTTCCCTTGTGGTCAGGTGGTTCATTACTCAAAATTTGTGGAACTCTGAGAATCTTTGCAAGGGTTTCACTTTATATTTTAAACAAAAAATACCCAAAGATATGTTATTAATCATTTTAATGAAGGAAAATTTGTCGGAAATGAAGAAATAATGGACAGTTACCTTACCCTTGGAAGGCAATTTTCCGCCAAATGCTTGCCTCGCTGGTAATCGTGTACTGTGCGCACGCAGCAGGTTTAAAGGACTCTGGTCGTACGTCAGATACATGTCTAACCTGTTTCCCACGGGTGATCGATCTCGCTGCGCCGACTTTTTCCAGCGCGTACTCGTCGCCCATAACCAGGGGTTAGTGACTAGATGTATCGATACGGCGCGCTGCACATGGTGGGCGAGGCTGAGCCGTAGGCATTTTTTTCATACCAAACGCTGTAATGTATACACGCGTATGCTGTTATACCGCTTCACTGTTGACCCCATGGTAACTGTGTGGTACAAAACAAAATTGCCTAGCCGTAGTGGTCTCGGTCTGGCGCCCTCTTTGGATAAACCTTTAACAAGAATGTTAAAATAATATTTTTTTTTCTAAGTTAAAGTGATTTGAATGTATTCTGTGATTCATTACAGATGGAACAAAACAATGAGTCTTAAATCTCTCGAGTATTCAGCATTACGGATTCAACAATCAAGGACAACATTTCCCTTTTCATTGATAGGCAACAGGAAATTGAAATGTTGTGCCTGGTGATTTCTCGAAGTCAGCCATAGATTGTTACTTCCTTTTGTTATACTAATTTATCGTATTTAAAAAGGTGTTCATCATCAATTCTGCATGCATCATATCACATGTAATTTGACTCCCAAATGGCAGACCACAGCTGTGTGTGACGTCAGCACTTTAACAAATATCAGCTAACAGGTCCACTTTGAAACAAAATATTAACAAAATAAAGGGAAATCAAAACGAATTCTTCAAATTAAATGTTCACAATTACTGTACTTTATTGTCAATTACATAAATACATTCCACACAAAGTTTTTTAACAAGTGATGTACGTCAGGAAAGAAAAAGACAATTTCAAAGCAAAAATACTGGTCATGGTTTAGACCAATCCATGTCACGCCATTTTCTCTACCCTACACCAGCGCGGCCCTTCCTTGGCAAAACAGCCCAAATTAATAGAAAATTCAAGTTTTTGATATAAGATTATTTCTGGGTAAATTGAGGGCGTTTTTTTTCATTTTGAAAGTTTTGAAGGCGAACAGTAAGAAAGTCCTATCTTGGCCTCTTTAAAACTTTCGTCCTGTTTTTTTAATGGCAAAACAGCTTATCTCTGTCTTGAGTCATGTTCATTTTTTTCTTTTCGAGTCGGGCTGTTTTTTCCATGGAAGGGCAATAACTGTGACGCATATACGCTTATGTATATGCATAGCATGTTGGCTTTAACTGGCATCAAAGTGGTTGTACAACCTGGGTAAAACTGAATGAAAAGGCGTCAGGAATTCCTACTGCATCCGTTTAAAACATACTACTTGTGATTTTTGTCAATCTTTGACCCAAATTATATAAAATTGCTAGACTTCCCCATTGTGCTTTTTTCAATTTTTGATCCAAATTTGATAAAAAACAACTGCTGGAATTACCCCTTGTTTTTTTTTTTTTTTTTTTTTTTTTTTTACAATTTTAACACAAATTAGTCAAATATGCTGGACTTACCCATTTGCCAGCAAACTTAATATAAAATCTTGTCCAAAAGGTACATATTTTCCGGAAATATAGGTAATATCCTGAGTGCTTTCAAGTGAATCTCTCCTACCTGTGCTTCGGTAAAGGCTGAAAAAATACTGGTAGGCCTACAGTTAATTTATGATAATTTGATCTAACCCATTGAGCATTCTATTAATTTACTCTCTCTGTTTCAATTGTAGAAAATTGTAATATTTGTTAACTCATTAAATTTATAATAGATTACACAACTCAAGGCCTGATGTCCCTTCCTTCGAGGCATTCGTAACGAAATCGTGACCGTCAAATTTGCATAGCGCTCCCGCTCGGCCCTGTTTTCCTCACTTTAGCCATTGTTCTATACAGCCCACTGCCTAATGTATAGAACCCCACAAGGACCAATGTGATTTTATAGTGAAATGACAAAGGTTTTTTTGGCGATTTGCAGAAATCATAGTGCATAATAAGGTTTGTACCATGTATCGTTGCCAGTTTAAGCTCATTGATGGAATCCCACAAGGAACAAAGGTTGTTTTTTAATGAAATAATAGTTTTTTTTTTTTTTTACAATTTGCGGAAGTCATGATGCATAAAATGGTTTGTACCGTGTATTGTTGGCAGTTCAAGCTCATTATTTTCAGTAAATGTGCTCAAGTTTACCTGGGACAAATGAAATCACATGCATCTGCACATGGTCCCCCTTTGTCGAGGCACATATCTAACGAAATTCGAGACCGTTAATTGGCATAAACGTCCCTCGCACGGCTGTGGGTTTTCCCGCTTGTAGCATCAATCGTTCTTTTCAGCACCGCTTTCCTTTTAAAAACTTTGATGAACCCACAAGGGACAATGTGATTTTAAATGAAATGATAGTTGTTTTTTTTACGATTTGCGAAGTCAGAGTGCATAAAAGGTTTGTACCGTAAATGTTGCAGTTCAAGCTCATATTTTCAGTAAATGTGCTCAAGTTTACCTGGGACAAATGAAATAGTTATTTTGTGTATGTATTATGTTACAGAACTGTTGTTATGGCTTTGCTGCCCCTGCCAACCCCACTTTTGTTTTCTCGTATAATTAATTTGTTTTGTCAACAAACTTATCTCACGGGTATTTCACCATTTTCTTGAGAGCACAAAGTAATTTATAAGGGGGAAATGAGCATCCTACACTGTGACCCCCAAATTCCTAACTTTGGCATTGATAGCGTGACACAACTCTAGGCCTGATGTCCATTCGAGGCCTTCGTAACGAAATCCGAATCGTGTCCGTTAAATTGGCATAGCACTCTCTCTCGGCTCTGTTTTCCTTATTTTAGTCATTGGTCTATACAGCCCACCTCCTACATAAAATGTATCGAACCCAACAAGGACAATGTGATTTTGAATTGAAATGACCAGGTTTTTTTTCGATTTACAGAAATCAGAGTGCATAATAAGGTTTGTACCATGTATCGTTGCCAGTTTGAGCTCATTGCTTCCAGTAAATGTAATCCAGTTTACCTTGGACAAGATGAAATAGTTATATGACTAGGCAACCTGTACATTTAGTAGCAACGAAGGGCCGAGCACAAAGGATATTAGGCGATACAATTCGCGGTGACACCATCTTGTTGTACTATTTTTTCACCCTCTGGACATAACGGCATTCCATGTCTTAAACCATGCGACCCATCATGTATGTTGCAGTTCTTACCGTGTAATGTTGCCAGTTCAAGTTTACAACACTTCATGTTTAAAACAGACTATTGGCATGTTATACCAAAATTGTAACTCAATGAATACAAAAAAATCACATGCACGCACATGTCCCCTCGAGGCATTCGTAACGAAATCGTGACCGTTAACTTGGCATAGCGCCCTCGCCCGGCTGTGTTTTCCCCGCTTGAGCCATTGTTCTTTTCAGCACGCTCCTTTAAAAATTTGATGGAATCCCACAGGGACCAATGTGATTTTAAAATGAAATGATAGTTGTGTTTTTTACGATTTGCGGAAGTCATGATGCATAAAATGGTTTGTACCGTAAATTGTTGGCAGTTCAAGCTCATTATTTTCAGTAAATGTGCTCAAGTTTACCTGGGACAAATGAAATAGTTATTTTGTGTATGTATTATGTTACAGAACTGTTGTTATGGCTTTGCTGCCCCTGCCAACCCCACTTTTGTTTTCTCGTATAATTAATTTGTTTTGTCAACAAACTTATCTCACGGGTATTTCACCATTTTCTTGAGAGCACAAAGTAATTTATAAGGGGGAAATGAGCATCCTACACTGTGACCACCGAATTCCTAACTTTGGCATTGATAGCGTGACACAACTCTAGGCCTGATGTCCATTCGAGGCCTTCGTAACGAAATCCGAATCGTGTCCGTTAAATTGGCATAGCACTCTCTCTCGGCTCTGTTTTCCTTATTTTAGTCATTGGTCTATACAGCCCACCTCCTACATAAAATGTATCGAACCCAACAAGGACCAATGTGATTTTGAATTGAAATGACCAGGTTTTTTTCGATTTACAGAAATCAGAGTGCATAATAAGGTTTGTACCATGTATCGTTGCCAGTTTGAGCTCATTGCTTCCAGTAAATGTAATCCAGTTTACCTTGGACAAGATGAAATAGTTATATGACTAGGCAACCTGTACATTTAGTAGCAACGAAGGCCGAGCACAAAGGATATTAGGCGATACAATTCGCGGTGACACCATCTTGTTGTACTATTTTTTCACCCTCTGGACATAACGGCATTCCATGTCTTAAACCATGCGACCCATCATGTATGTTGCAGTTCTTACCGTGTAATGTTGCCAGTTCAAGTTTACAACACTTCATGTTTAAAACAGACTATTGGCATGTTATACCAAAATTGTAACTCAATGAATAAAAAAAAATCACATGCACGCACATGTCCCCTCGAGGCATTCGTAACGAAATCGTGACCGTTAACTTGGCATAGCGCCCTCGCCCGGCTGTGTTTTCCCCGCTTGAGCCATTGTTCTTTTCAGCACGCTCCCTTTAAAAATTTGATGGAATCCCACAGGGACCAATGTGATTTTAAAATGAAATGATAGTTGTGTTTTTTACGATTTGCGGAAGTCATGATGCATAAAATGGTTTGTACCGTAAATTGTTGGCAGTTCAAGCTCATTATTTTCAGTAAATGTGCTCAAGTTTACCTGGGACAAATGAAATAGTTATTTTGTGTATGTATTATGTTACAGAACTGTTGTTATGGCTTTGCTGCCCCTGCCAACCCCACTTTTGTTTTCTCGTATAATTAATTTGTTTTGTCAACAAACTTATCTCACGGGTATTTCACCATTTTCTTGAGAGCACAAAGTAATTTATAAGGGGGAAATGAGCATCCTACACTGTGACCACCAAATTCCTAACTTTGGCAATGATAGCATGACACAACTCAAGGCCTGATGTCACTTCGAGGCCTTCGTAACGAAATCGTGACCGTTATATTGGCATAGCACTCTCTCTCGGCTCTGTTTTCCTTATTTTAGTCATTGTTCTATACAGCCCACTGCCTACATAAAATGTATGGAACCGAACAAGGACCAAAGTGATTTTGAATTGAAATGACTAGGTTTTTTTCGATTTACAGAAATCATAGTGCATAATAAGGTTTGTACCATGTATCGTTGCCAGTTTGAGCTCATTGCTTCCAGTAAATGTAATCCAGTTTACCTTGGACAAGATGAAATTGTTATATGACTAGGCAACCTGTACATTTAGTAGCAACGAAGGGCCGAGCACAAAGGATGTTAGGCGATACACTTCGCGGTGACACCATCTTGTTGTACTATTTTTTCACCCTCTGGACATAACGGCATTCCATGTCTTAAACCATGCGACCCATAATGTATGTTGCAGTTCTTACCGTGTAGTGTTGCCAGTTCAAGTTTACAACACTTCATGTTTAAAACAGACTATTGACATGTTATACCAAAATTGTAACTCAATGAATACAAAAAAATCACATGCACGCACATGTCCCTTCGAGGCATTCGTAACGAACTGGTGACCGTTAACTTGGCATAGCGCTCTCGCCCGGCTGTGTTTTCCCCGCTTGAGCCATTGTTCTTTTCAGCCCGCTGCTTCTAAAAATTTGATGGAATCCCACAGGGACCAATGGTTTTTTAAATGAAAAAAATAGGTTGTTTTTTTCACGATTTGCGGAAGTCATGATGCATAAAATGGTTTGTACCTGTATTGTTAGCAGTTCAAGCTCATTATTTTCAGTGAATGTGCTCAAGTTTACCTTGGACAAATGAAATAGTTATTTTGTGTTTGTATTATGTTACAGAACTGTTGTTATGGCTTTGCTGCCCCTGCCAACCCCACTTTTGTTTTTTGTATTATTAATATGTTCTGTCAACAAACTTATCTCACGGCTATTTCACCATTTTCTTGAGAGCACAAACTAATTTATGAGGGGGAAATGAGCATCGTAGACTGTGACCACCAAATTCCTAACTTTGGCATTGATAGCATGACACAACTCTAGGCCTGATGTCCCTTCGAGGCCTTCGTAACGAAATCCGAAATCGTGACCGTTATATTGGCATAGCTCTCTCTCTCGGCTCTTTTTTCCTCATTTTAGTCATTGTTCTATACAGCCCACTGCCTACATAAAATGTATGGAACCCGAACAAGGACCAATGTGATTTTGAATTGAAATGACCAGGTTTTTTTTTGCGATTTACAGAAATCATAGTGCATAATAAGGTTTGTACCATGTATCGTTGCCAGTTTTAGCTCATTGCTTCCATTAAATGTAATCCAGTTTACCTTGGACAAGATGAAATAGTTATATGACTAGGCAACCTGTACATTTAGTAGCAACGAAGGGCCGAGCACAAAGGTTGTTAGGCGATACACTTTGCGGTCACACCATCTTGTGTTACTATTTTTTCACCCTATAGACGTAACGACATTCCATGCCTTAAACCATGCGACCCATCATGTATGTTGCAGTTCTAACCGTGTAATGTTGCCAGTTCAAGTTTACAACACTTCATGTTTAAAACAGACTATTGGCATGTAATACCAAAATTGTAACTAATGAATAAAAACAAATCACATGCACGCACATGTCCCCTCTAGGCATTCGTAACGAAATCGTGACCGTTAACTTGGCATAGCGCCCTCGCCCGGCTGTGTTTTCCCCGCTTAGCCATTGTTCTTTTCAGACCGCTGCTTTTAAAAATTTGATGGAATCCCACGGGACCAATGTTTTTTTTAATGAATGAATAGTGTTGTTTGTTTTTTTTACGATTTGTGGAAGGTCATGATGCATAAAATGGTTTGTACCGTAGTATTGTTGGCAGTTCAAGCTCATTATTTTCAGTAAATGTGCTCAAGTTTACCTTGGACAAATGAAATAGTATTTTGTGTAGTATTATGTTACAAGAACTGTTGTTATGGCTTTGCTGCCCCTGCCAACCCAATTTTGTTTTCTCGTATAATTAATTTGTTTTGTCAACAAACTTATCTCACGGGTATTTCACCATTTTCTTGAGAGCACAAAGTAATTTATAAGGGGGAAATGAGCATCCTACACTGTGACCACCAAAATTTCCTAACTTTGGC